>CM053770.1:570067420-570119875 GCA_028658325.1 Potorous gilbertii
CATTCCCTGAGGACACCAAAGAGGCAATGTTTGTGCTGTTTGTTTGGCTCTATTTTTGTTGATGTAGTAGAAAGATACATAAACTATATCAATCTTGCATAACCAAAGGAAACTCTAAATCACAAAGGAAGCTGAACAGGGCAAAATTCCATAGCAATTCTCAGGACCTCAGTATTGTGGTGCAAGAAATTACGAGGTAAATGATGACACCTGCTTCTTATAAAAGCCCAGCTATCTCAACTTCTTGTATTCAAGTGCAAAAACTGTTGTTCTTGATGCAGCTACTTATTCTTCAACCTACATAGAATGATTCCATGCAGAGCTGTAACTGTTCCAACAACAAGGTTCATTCAATGCACCTGGGCCAAGCAACACATAACATTCCTTGGAGTCAACTCTTTAAGACAAATTCAGTTTCGGTAGAGAGGCAGCCACCTTGGGACAGAATTTCCAAGAGTAGAAGAAGATTACAGGAACCTATCACCTGGGAAATGTGAAGGTCAGGGTTGACCTGGGGAGACTTTAGCCTTCAGATGAAGCTTTAGACAGAGGTGAAGAAGGAAGGGGAAGCGGGTAGGGAAGGTGGCGACTACATGGAAGTTTAACATCAAGCAGCACTCTCTTTTAGCTGATTAGTTTTGCTAATTTTTGCTAAGTTTCTAAGCTCATTCTTTTACATCATACTACTAAAAGAATGTAAGTATTGAAAATACCCTCTTTGTTTTGGTGTTCTGGGATAAACCCCAGTTAGCCTACCTTAGGTATGGCTCTTACTTCATGCATCTATGAACAACATAAACTTTCAAGTCACATTTCAATTAAATCAGCTACTTAAAATGATGAGGTGACATAATAGAACCACCTCCTAGCCATACCAGATCTTAAACTGTATTATAAAGCAACAACCATCAAAACCACTTGGTACTGTCTAAGAAATAGGGGGATAGATCAGTGGAATAGTTTAGGGACACAAGACACAATAGTTAAGGATTATAGCAGTCTGCTGTTGGATAAATCCAAGGACCCCAGCTTCTGGGATAAGAACTCACTGTTAAACAAAAACTTCTGGGAAAACAGGAAAATAGTATAGTAGAAACTGGGTACGGACCAATGCCTAACACTATCCAAACGTGTACACAATCTAGGTATAAAGGCTGATACTATAAACAAATTAAGGGAGCAAGGAATAGTTTGTCAAATTTATTGAGAATGGAGGAATTATGACCAAACAAGAGATAGCGAGCTTTATGAAATGCAGAAGGAATAACTTTGATTACATTAAATTGAAAAGTTTTTGCACAAACAAAACCAATGCAACCAAGATTAGGAGGGAAGCAGAAAAAAGGGGGAGACTTTTTAGAAGTAGTGTCTGTGATAAAGTCCTCGTTTCTAAAATATATAGGGAACTGAGTCAAATTTACAAGACCACAAACTATTCCCCAACTGATAAATGGTCAATGGATATGAACAGGTAGTTTTCAGAGGAAGAAATTAAAGCTATCTACAGTCATATGAAAAAATGCTCTAAATCACTACTGATTAGAGAGATGCAAATGTAAGCAACTCTGAGGTCTCACACTAAACCTATCAGATTTGACTAATAAGACCAAACAGGAAAATGATAAATGGAGAAGATGTGGGAGAGTTGGAACACTAATTCATTTTTGGTGGAGCTGTGAGCTGATCCAGTCATTCTGGAGAGCAACTTCAAACTATACCCAAAGGACCATAAAAATGTGCATACCCTCTGACCCAGCAATACTGCTTCTAGGGCTATATCACAAAGAGATCATAAAAATTGGAAAAGAACTCACATGTACAAAAATATTTATAGCAGCTCTTTTTTTTGTGGTGGCCAAGAACTGGAATCAAGGACATGCCCCTCAATTGGGAAATGACTGAATAAGTTGTGGTATATGAATGTAATGGAATACTATTGTGCTATAAGAAATGATGAACAGGAAAACTTCAGAAAAATTTATATGGAAAGACATATGAACGAATGCCAAGTGAAGTGAGCAGAATCAGGAGAACGTTATACACAGTAACAGTCACTGTGCAAGGACTGTTTTTGATAGACTCAGCCCTTCACAGCATTGCAAGAACCTAAAACATTTCCAAAGGACTGATGATGCAAAAGACCATCCACATCCAGAGAAAGAACTAGGAAGTCTGAATGCAGAATGAAGCAAACTATTCTCTCTTTTGTTTTTCTCATGGTTTCTCCCTCTCATTTTAATTCTTCTGTGTAACATGACTAATGTGAAAATGTGTTTAATAGGAATGGATGGGCCATCTTAGAGAGGGAATAGGAAAAAAATTGGAATGTAGTGATTGTTAAAAACTGAAAAACATTAATAAATTTGGAGAAAAAAGCAATAAAATGAAGTAAACAATAACCACAGAAGACTAGAACCACCTAATTTGTGTAAATTATTTTATTTTTCACAGATATGCCTTTTTCTTTCTTTTAAAATAGTATTTTCATATATCTTTATTTCTTTTGGGGAATAGCAACTAAATGAATATTTGTTCCAATAAAAAAATTGTGCAAAATCTAGCAGGTTTTACTGATATACAGCAAAGACTGCCATATTCTACTGAATTAAGGAAGCTCTGCCTCTTCTTTTTTTAAAAAATATATTTCAATGACTATTTAAAAATTATTTAGATAAAATTGCACCTGAATAAGTAATATAAAATTTAATTTTGTCTTCAAATTCCTTATAGTTCTCAAATCATAAGTCTGGATCCAAAAACAAAAACAAGAACCAAAAAACAAAGCAAAACCAGAAACTTTATAATCTATTTTTTAATCATATTATGTAGAAAAATATTAACTTTCAAATTATTTCTCACCTAATATTTAGGTGACTCCCATACACCTATTTATATTCATCAACAACATAAAATGAAATGGAAATGGAAAAATAGAAGGAAGAAAATGAAGCCAGCATTACATTCCGATGGAGAATAATTTTCAAATGAATAGTTAAATGTTACTCCCTTGCTCATAAAACTTCCATAGTTCCCTATTGTCCACCTGTAAGATAAAATATGTACTCCCCTGTTGGACATGTAAAGTCCTGCTCTATCTCTTTCCAACCCTGTCTTTCCAGATTAATTTTGCAAAACCCCTATAAGCTGTCCATTTCAACCAAACTAAGCTATTTAATGATCCCTGTACGTCCCATTCTATTTTCTACCTTTAAGCCTTGCTACAGGATATCCTCCAAGCCCGGAATGTTCTCCCTCCATATCAACATTTCTTGGAATGCCTTGTTCCTTTCATAGTTCAGTTCAAATTCCTATATCAGACCTCCCAGGATCCCCTTATTTGTTAGTGTTCTCCCCATCCTGAAAGTACTTTAGATTCAAGATGTATATATACTTTGTGTTTATTTATCAAAATACATACAGTATCTGCCTCTTCCCTCAGTACAGTAGAAGACATACAAAGTGATATGGCTATTTCAGTGGGATCAAGGAAGGAATCACAGGGGAGGTGGTCATGAAGCCAGGCTGTCAGGAAAGTCATTATTAGATTAGGAAAGGACATTGTGTTTCATGTTTAGAGAATGATTCCACAAAGCATGGTAGGATTATATTGTAAGTAATGATGTATATAAAGAATTCAGGGACAGGTCCTATGACTTACATAAATTAATTCAACCGAACGGCTGCTCATTCAAAAGAAAGAGTACATGTAATGAGTTTGATAATGTAATTAAAAACAACAATAAAATTCAATATATCCAGTGAGCAAACTTGAACCCAGATGATTTAGGCTATAACGTATTTCCTTCCTTTTCCTCATAACATAGTAAATAATAAGAGTAAAAAAATCGTTGCTTTCAGTTGCTATGGCTAGATTTATTCAGTCATGTCTGACTCTTTTGTGACTCCATCTGAGGGATTCTTGGCAGATAATGGAGTGCTTTGTCATTTATTTCTCTAGCTCATTTTATAGATGAGGAAACTGAGGCAGGGTTAAGTTAAGGATCACATAATAGTAAATGTCTAATGCTAGATTTGAACTCAGGAAGATGTCTTTCTGTCTCCAAGTCTGGTACTCTATCCACTTCACTATCTAGCTACTCTATTGTTACATTCATTTTTTTTTTGCGATGGGGAGAGGGGAAGGTACTATGAATCAGAAAATAACTAATGTGTCAAAATATAATGTACTATAATTTTTTAAGAGATAGTATTCTTATAAGTAATATTATTTTTAGCTTAATTTGATCCTTCATATTCACTTTCTCTCTTTTTCTACCCTTTACCTTAGTCACAATTTCCTGATATGAAATGATGATATCTAAGCTTTTTAAAAAAATTTCTAATACATGATGGGTAAGCATATAAAAGTCTTCATACATAACCATTTTAGAAGAAATTAGAATAGGCAATGAAGAAAAAAGCTAGCATTCTTTATAGATGATATGACAGTGTACTTAGAGAATCCTAGGAAATCAGCTAAAAAATTTCTTAAAACAATGGACAACTTTAACGAAGTTGCAGGATATAAAATAAACCCAAATAAATCATTGGTATTTCTATATATTACTAATAAAATCCTAAAGCAAAAGATAGAAAGCAAAATTCCATTAAAAATAACTGTTGATAATATAAAATATTTGGGAATCTACCAGCCAAGATAAATTCAGGAAATGTATGAACACAATTACAAAACACTTTCCACACAAATAAAGTCAGATCTAAATAACTGGAAAAGTATCAGTTGCTCATGGGTAAGCCAACCTAATATAATTAAAATGATAATTCTACCAAAATTAATTTATTTATGCAGTGGCATATCAAACTACCAAAACATTATTTTATAGAGCTAGAAAAATATAACAAAATTTATTTGAAAGAATATAAGTTCAAGAATATGAAAGGAATTGATGAAAAGAAATTCAAGGGAAGGTGGCCTAGCTGTACCAAATGTAAAACTATATTATAAAGCAGCAACTGTCAAAATGATTGGGTACTGGCCAAGAAATAGAGTTGTAGATCAGTGTAATACATTAGGTACATGGGGCAGCTAGGTGGTGCAGAGAATACAGCACCAGTGCAGGAGTCAGGAGGACCTGAGTTCAAATCTCACCTCAGACACTTGACACTCACTAGCTGTGTGACCTTGGGCAAGTCATTTAACACTAATTGTCTCATCCTGGGTCATCTCCAGTCATCCTGATGAATATCACTAGATTCAAAGGGCTCTGGAGGAGAAGTGAGGCTGGTGAACTGCACAGCACTTACTCAAAACAAAGTCAAGTGCAAGTCATGTCATTATTTCTCTGATGGCATGGTCTTCTTCAGTAACGAAGGACAAACACACACACACACACATTAGGTACAGTAGTCAGGGACTATAGTAATCTACTGCTTGATGAACTCAAAAGACTCCAGCTTCTGGAATAAAAACTTCCTATTTGACAAAAAAACTGCTAGGAAAACTGGAAAATAATATGGCAGAAACCTGGCATAGACCAACATCTTATACTATATACCAAGATAAGGTCAACATGGGTACATGATCTAGACATAAAGGGTGAAACCATAAGCAAACTAGGAGAACAAGGAATAGTTTACTTGTCACATCTATGGAGAAGAGAAGAATCTATGACCAAACAAGAAACAGAAAACATTATAAAATGCAATTGGACAACATTGATTACATAAAAATATTTTTGTACAAACAAGCCAATGCAACCAGGATTAGAATGCAAGCAAAAAGTCAGAAACATTTTTACAACCAGTGTCTCTAATAAAGACCTTGTTTCTAAAATATTTGGAGAAATGAGTCAAATTTATAAGAATACAAGTCATTCCCCAATTTATAAATGGTCAAAGGACATGGATAGGCAGGCCATTTTCAGATGAAAAAATTAAAGCTATCTATAGTCATGTAAAAATGCTCTGTCACTATTGATTAGAGAAATACAAATTAAACAACTCTGAGATACCATCTCATGACTATCAGACTGGCTAATATGACAAAAAGGGAAGATGATAAATGTTGGAGAAGATTTGGGAAAATTGGAATGCTAAAGCATTGGTGGAATTGTGAACCGAATCCAACCATTCTTAAGAGCAATTTTGAACTCTGACAAAAGGGCTATAAAACTGTGCATATCCTTTGATCCAGAAATACCACTTCTAAGTCTGTATCCCAAAAGTATTGTACAAAAGGGAAAAAGACCCAAATGTACAAAAACATTTAGAGTAGCTCTTCTTTGTGGTAGCAAAAAATTAGAAATTGTTGGGATGCCCATCAGTTAGGGAATGACTGAAAAAGTTGTGGTATATGAATATAATAGAATACTCTTGCTCTATAAGAAATGATGAGCTGGTGGATTTCAGAAAAACCTATAAAGACTTATATGAACTGATGCTGAATCAAGTGAGGAGAACCAAGGAAACATTGTACACAACAATAGGAACACTGTGTAATGACCAACTTGGATAGATTTAGCTCTTCTCAGCAATACAATGATCTAATGCAGTTCCAAAAACTCACAATGGAAAACGCAGTTCACATCCAGAGAAAGAACTATGGAGTCTCAATACAGATCAAAACATACTATTTTCTCTCTCTTTTATTCTTTTTCATGTTTTTCCCTTTTATTCTGATTCTTCCCTCACAACATGACTAATGTGGAAATATGTCTAATAGGATTGCACATGCCTATATCAGATTGTGTGCCATCTTGGAGAGAGGAGGGAGGGAGAAAAAAATTGGAAAAAAATTTGTAGAAATCTTTAAATGCCTATGCTTTAGCTATTAAAGAGGGCAGAAGAGTGCTTTGGTCAATCCTTAAGAAGACAAAAGGGAAACCAAGGGAACAAAAATAGCATTAAAGAGAGATGGTTGCTTTGACTTCATTTTTTAAGGGACAGTAGAAGGTAGGCAGGCATTCATTATCTTGGCATTAAAATCCTGATTGAAGGATTCTTCTCCTTAGCTTTAGTCCCTTTTACCAATGAAGGTAGCTGTGTTCACCAATTTCTACTCCATATTCATCTGGATAAAGATGAAGCTAATAGTTTTATAAGAGACAACTCTTATTGTTGCCACAATGAAGCTCTAGTACCATTTAGGTACCTAATAGAAGCTGTGAAGAGCCTTTGAGTCTTTTGTTTCCCTAAAGAAACTAAGACTTTTGTTCTAACATTCATTCAAGGTCGAAAAGAATAGGAGAAAGAAGGCAGGATGAGTCAGATATATGAGGATATTGGACACAAGAAATCTATGGCATCATTACTGTTTTGCTCACACCAAGGTGACAGTGTTCCCGTCCTCATGATGAATGGGGCATATTACACAGTTCTATAGAGTAATCTAAACTTTCCTTGCATCTGTTTAAATAGAAACCTATAATATGTGGCTCATTCTAGTAACTGTGCATCAATTTGACACTTTCACAGTAAGCAAAGCGATTCCCTGAGGGTATAGAAAATCAGGGCAATCTCCCAGGGCTTGCTGATTTCATCAGCCTAGGGATCACATGATTTTTTTTTTTTTAGTAGCTGCTGTTGAACCTCTTATATATACAATCAGGCTTAAATTTTTATCTTTTCCAAGGCAAAACAGGCCATAAAAGTCATTCCCCACTGAGAAGAAATACCTTCAGGGTAATGTAAATTGTTCTTCAGTTGCTTCAGTCATGTCTAGATTCGTGACCCTATTTTGGGGTTTTCTTGGCAATGATACTGGAGTGATTTGCCATTTCCCTCTGCATTTCATTTTTACAGGCAAGGAACTGAAGCAAATAAGGATAAATGACTTGTCTAGGGTCATATATCTAAAATGTGTATGAGGCCAGATTTAAACTCATAAAGATGAACCTTCCTGTTTCAAAGTCCAGTGCTCTAGCCATTGTGCTACTGGGTTCCCCTAATGCAAATTAATCTCACCTAAGTCTTTAATCTACTGTTTGGCATTGCCAAACATTTCTTAGTTCTTTTCAAGGAAGGTCTGAAAATGGATATAATGGGAGAGGAAGTTACAGAAGATTTCAACAGAAGAAAGGATAGTAAATGCAAAAGGGAATAGGAAATATCCTAGAATACAAATTTGATTTTAGAAAGAAGAGATTATATCTTGAATAGGAAAGACATTCACTTCCTATTGGTAGTAGGTCTAAATAATTAAAAGACAATAAACATAACTATCCTGTAGAGAAAACATAGGCTAGGAATCAGAGCCAACTGTACAAGTGGGATTTATGTTACTAAAAATCATTTGCAGTCCCTTAAGTAGGAGAAATGACCTATGGAGAAAAAAAAATTACTTACAAAAGGAATTGTTCAGATAGCTCTCTTTTATGCCTTGTGGACCCTTGTCTGCCCTGGCTCCACTTGCTCTATTTCCTGCCTCCAGTAGTCTCATGATTTCCTAGGGACTCCACTTCTGAAGATGCAGTTTCATGTCAGTTTTTTTTAAAGAGTGGTTTGTCTTATTTCATGATAATTACAGCTCATCTCAGAGTCAAGTTCCTTAGTCCACTCAAAAGTCAAGCTCACTTTTTATTGCGAAGTTTTGAAATTCTCTCTATTTATTCTCCTATGGTTACAAATAGTAACTTAATAGTAATTTGTATGAAGTCAAAGATGTGTTATATAAATGTATGTGTATCATGAATCTTCCTACTCTTTATTACCTTTTGGGGAGTGGATACTTTTGAAAGAATGTCATATAATCTCCATAATGTCAGTACTAAGGATCATTGCACATGAAATCAAGTTAAAATGGCTATAATGTACATAGAATAGGCCAAGTAAAAACTTTAACTTCCTAAAATCAAAATTATTTTTTGACTTTAGAATTCTGTAATTCCAGTATAATGGATTAGTGCATTAGTATCCTTGGTTATCATGTGATTAGCATAAAGAAAGAAGACAGACCCAAAACAATGATTTTTGCAGCATTTGAGCTGCCCTGAAAAGAAATTGATGATCTTGTAAAGAATTCCCCAGTATTATTGCACTGTTGCAAATAAAGATACACATCTGAAAATAGTTTTTATACAATAAATAATACAAAATGAGGTCAATGACAAGAGATCTACTGTTGGGATGGGGAAAAATAATGTTCAATTGGTGATCTCCAATTGTAGCACTGAAGATATATGTGGGCTGTGCTATTCCTGGAGCCCTGGAATTAGGAAAAAATACCCACAGCAACTGATCTGAAACCCAAAAATCAGTTAGGTTTCAAGACCAAGGATTAAAGTAGTGATGATATTTCAACATCTCCTGTCAAACACTTCTATTCTGAAAGATATGTGTTATTTTTTTGTGACTTCTTTTTACAACTTGCCTTTAATGCTCATTTTATCAGGTTTCACATGTATCCAAATGCTGACAAGGTACAAAGGACAATAATTATTGGTTCCAACCCCTCTAGATATGGTCCTTCATAAGAATATTTATGTGAAGATTAGTGTAAAGTAACAGCTATATCAGAGAGCTGTCTAATGAAAGGGGAAATTGGAATAGGTAATCTCTAACTTCCTTTCTAACTATGACATTTTTGAAACGCATTCTATTTTATAGCCATAGTTTAGAAAAATGGAATAGTTTCCTTCTCCTCTTTGTTAATCTAGACTACAATACAAAATCACCTGTATCAGAATCATAGAATTTAGAAGATAGCTTAGAGATAAGTGGTTAAAAAATCCTACATAATGCATGTATTCTTCCTTCTTTCCTTCCCTGGCTCCACTCTTTTTTTCTTCCTTCCTTCCTTCCTTCCTTCCTTCCTTCCTTCCTTCCTTCCTTCCTTCCTTCCTTCCTTCCTTCCTCCTTGTCCATCCATCTGTCTGTCATCCATCCATCTATCTATCTATCTATCTATCTATCATCCACCTCTCTATCATCTGCTTGAATAGCTATAGTAAGAGAGAACTCTCTGCCTTAGGAATCAGTATTTCCTCTTTTTGAATAACTTTAATTGTTGTAAAAATACTCCTTATGTTGAGTTGAAATCTGCTTCCATCCATTGGTTCTAGCCATTCACAAGATCAACTTCCTCTTCTGTATGATAGCCCTTCAAATATGTTGAGATGAATATAATGTTCACCTAAGTTATCTTTTCTTTTTGCTAAACAACTGTTTCTCATGCTGCCTGATTTCAAGTTCCCTCACACTCTTGGTTACTCCCCTTTAGACTTATGCATTTGTCAATTACTCTCAAAAGTGTGAACACAATATTTCAGTGTGTTGCCTGACCAGCACAATTCAGTATTTATTTTACTCACTCTATTTTTAAAAGTGCATGAAGGAAAGGAAAACCGGGCAAAAGTTGTGATATGAACACATTTATGTAACACGTTTAGACTGTTTGTCAAACAGAAGATTCTTTAAATATTTCCCCTTCTGTCATTTAACATCCTCAAAATCACACTTTCTCAGAACAAGAGCCTTTGATTTGATGTGAAAAATTGTAAAAGGCTCAAAGTGTAGATGTTATAAATAATTCAACCCATGACTTCTTTCATGAAGTGTCTTTGGCTGCCAGAAATAGTACAACTCTCCAAGTTTCCACATTGACTCTTTCCATGGATATGGATTCTAATTTAGTCTAAAGTCTTCTAAGATACTATTTGCTGTCCTTATTCAAACTGCTTAATTGGACAAGTCTCTCTAAGCATGTTTCTAAACACTGGTGGATCTCCACACAGTTTTGGCTGATTGTTCCATGACCTGATAAATCTGTGCTTCTTATCATATGGTATTGTCAATGACTCTCACCTCTCTTACTCCTAAGTAATGAAGAGATGGATCCATTCTTCTACTACCCGAACATAGAGAGATAAAGAAAAAAACTTATTATGGTCAAAGATTGCCAGATCCTTGAAAGATAAACTCTAGGAACCTAAAAATTAAAGAAGTTTGCAAAGTTTCATGAATCTAATAAATCAGGATGAGGATTCTTCTTTTTAATTGCTTTAAGCAACTTGTTAGAGCACCTAAAAGCATGACCTTACTCTTACTATTTTTGTGGTCATTCTAAGCTAATTAATCAGCTTATATTATGCATAGTATACAAATTATTAATAATCACATTAGATATTACCTTCATATATCTTATGTTTCTATATTTATTGCAACACCTATTTTGGTCAGAGCAATCACAACATCCATTTAGAACATTAAATTAATATTACTAAAGCATTGCAAAATGTTTTCTTTAGATATACTCTAATACACCCATGGATCTGTAATCTAGTTATTACAGTCATAAATCAGAGTCAACCTATCCATGTGTAGGTACCATTCCTGTGCAAAGCTTTTCTATATCCTACCATAAATATGCCATGGATAACCTACAGATTATGCAAGCAATATTCCTCATATTCTTTGAAGATTGTTTGCATTGTAGTAGAGCACATGGTCCGTCTGTAACATAGCTCTTGCTATGTGGCTAACCCCTCATTTATCAGGTCATACATTTCTCTCATTTCCTTTATAGTATTTCTCCTGAATAACTTATCATTTGAAATACATTTCAGTCTCTCACATCCAATCATATGCCTTTTAATTGCACTTTGGGTGATTCTCAGCTTTAATTCTTCAGAGACTATAGGATTGAATGACTTACCATCATAGAATACAGTTAGGAGAATGTGCTGTTGTAAAGAGAGGACTCTTTCAGGGGAAAACTCCTGATGATTAAAAAACAAAGACAAAAACAAAACTGTACAGCTTTTGAAAGACAATGCTGCTTATTTTCTTTCTGTTCATTTGCACTCTCTGACTAAAGTATATAATGATGATGAGTTTTATGGAGTCCATCCAACTGCATATCATATATTGGGCAAAAGACATTCTTTGCCTCCTTGGATTTTTTTCCTGTCTGTATAATTAAGTGAACTCTTTTGAGTAACTGTTGATCTCATTTAGGAGATTACAACATTCTGGATTTGGTGCTATCAGCAAAATGTCTTGCAAACAAGAGTCAACCTCTCCATCTACAGGAGATTTTTTGTTGTGGACTATGCAAATTTCATCCACTGTGACGGGCAAACACCATCAGGGAACATACACAATTTGGTTCTATGCTTACCTTAATATTAATAACCAAAGCTATAGAACAATTTATCATTATATCTATCAAGGAAATTACATATGATATTGACATATGTGTGATATTTGCCTTGTGGGGAGAGAGCTTTCAAAGCTCCATTTTGCTTTGGCACATGGTAAGCACTTAATAAATGTTTGGGAATTTATTGTTGTACCTAATTAAAAGTTTTCATAGAATCAACAAATAACAAGTATAGCCAGATCTTTTACTATCTATTCTTTTCAGTCACTTGTGAAATTATAAGGAGGCTATCATAATTTGCAAAAGCCTATCTCCTCCATTTTCTTATCCTTAGTCAAAGGTGTACTCAATGTGCATGTAGATTATTTTATAAAAACTGTGCACAGGTGGGAAAGTAGGCTTATGGGATTAATAACTATTACTATTTTTTCAGTATTTGTATTCACTTGCCTTTTTTGATAATGATGTCCTATGAAGTTTCTTTCCCTCTCTTTTTTTTTAATCTTTCCCCTTTTCATATACCTTGGGAACTGATGCATCAGTGCTTTCCAAATGGTGTCATATTTAGTGAAGACCTCTTTGTATTCTTGGTTGAATCCAGATGCTTTTCTCAAGTTTGTTTGCTTCAATATCATTTCTATTTACTCAAAAAACACATTTAAGTCTGTAATGTTAGTTTACAAATGTAATAATACTACTGCCTTGATGGTGAAAAATGTTTTTTATAAAATATCTTTAAAATCTGTTGGATTTTTCCATGTTAATTTTCCACCTTCCAATTTCTTCGTAGATGTTAAGTGGTTTTTCATGATAGGATACAAATGAATATGTATTTTAATGCAGTGATGCCTTTGGCTATCACACCTCTCCATTTGGCAATGAGATCAAGCAATTGCTGAATTAGGCAGTTATCAGGCTCTTTTGCACTCCTCATTATGAGAACTGATTTGAGTCGGTTAAACTTCTTTAAGAATTTGTCATAATTTATTTAATGTCCTTTTCTCTAACTAGTTCATATTTTTTCAGTATGACTAATTCTTTTAAATAGGTCAAGCTGGGATTGTTGAAAATTTGTAACATATATATATATATATATATATATATATATATATATATATTTGTTTCTTATTTTTCTTCTCATTATTCTACCAAGTTTATAGTATGACTATTAAAAAAAAACCAATTGGTTCAGAAATGGTTACCAAATGAGTAATGAATCGTTTCCTGTCTGTTAAAATATAATCAATTTAATGTTTGATGAATCTCATACTCACATTATGCAGTGAGTATTCAACATTAGGCAGTGCTTTCTTAATCTTTTCTATAATAATATAGTCATGATACAGATATGAGATTTCTGTTCTATGAAAACGTATTTGATTTCTCACATTTCTTATTCCTAAACAATATTTTCTAACCTAATTTTTACCTTTCCCCATTATATTGGCATTTGAATTGAAGCTGTTAAATGTTAACATACTTTGATTTAATTTTGTTATAGAGTTATCAAATGTTGATGCATAAAATGCAATTATTTCTATAGTAGTATTTTTTTCAAATAATGTTGTGGAACATTACAAATGGAGGTAAATATACTATATAATTATTTTTTGTTGTTGCCGCTTTCTGACTTATGATAAAACCAACTCCACCAACTATTTTGTCTGCAAGAACCCATGAGTTATCTTTTCATTTAGATAAAATTTCTGTCTTTTGGTTTCTCTAATGAGGTCAAGATATGCTTCAGTTCCTTTAATAACACATACACTCATTGATTGCTGTTCAAGGATCTGATACAGATTGTTTAAAAATTGGATGGCTCTTAGTACTTTCTGTTTCCTTTCCTATCATATTTCCATATAATCTACTTTTGACACTATACCCAAAGTCTTTCCAGAAAGGTAAAGCCTATCACTTTCACTCCCCCAGAATAGCATTTGAGAACTTAGACCTGAAAGAAGCATCAAAAAATATAGTTTGATAAAAGTAGGATATTTTGCATGAAAACTGTTGAGTGAGTGGCAATATTGCTCAGTATAATCATCATTAATCACTATTGTCTTCTGAATATGCCTTGAAGTTTGCTATACTCTTCGTGTATATACTTCATTTAATCATTGAAACAAGGAAAGTTAAATACTACAATTATTCTGATCTCCATTTCACAAATGAGGAAACTGATGCTCGCAGAAGTTAAGGGACTTAGCCATGTTCAAGGATCCAGTAATTTTTACAGGCAAGATTTAAATCCTGGTTCTCTTGGTTCAAGTCCAGAATTCTATACAATGACAGCCCAAATTTAATCTTTTGCTTATTAAAAGAATTTCTCCTATCTTTTAAGTGAGAATTGAATCTTCTTTTATTATAAGCATTTTCATCTGTTAGGTGAAAATTTGACTCTGATACTCGTTCATGTTGTGGAGGTAGACCTATGATCTTGTAGATGATGCCAGCACACAATACGAAATCTTTCAACTTACCCTCAAAATGGAAACGTTTTCAGTAGGGATCCAGTAACAGGCTGGATGTAGGTGGTATAGAGTACAGCCAGGATAACTTGGAGATGTTTATTGCCAGATATATGCATGTGTATGTCTGTGTACACATACCCACATATACATGTATGCACACACATAATGAATATATGTATATATAGTGTGCAAGTATATATTCCCATAGCTACTATTAAAACCAGTTTCTAAAGCAAAAGGGAGGTTGTAAGTACCTATGCTTAGACGCTCAAAGTCTTCAAAATTTAAATCATCTATTATTCATTTCTTAGAATAATCATTTTGAGTTTATAAGATTGACCTTTTGACTTTAGAAATCAGTGAAAAAAACTCCCACCTATACAGTTCATTTAGTAGCTTGACCAGCTGAAAGAGGAAAGGTAAATTTGTGATTCTTCATGTTTTTGAATGATTTAGTTTCATGAAAAGGGCATTGAATTTGAAGTTAGATGAAATAGATTCAAATCCTGACTCAGCTACTTATTGTGTATGTGTATGTGACCTGTGTATGTGACCTTGGGCAAGTCATTTAACCTCTTAGTTTTCTCATGAAGAAACTGATCTAAATGATCTCTCATGTTTTCCTCCAGATTTACATCTGTGATCCTATAATTAAGCATTATATGCCCATTACATATAAATTATAATGGTAACACTCATATTTTCTTCAAGATTTTCTTCTCCCTTATTTTAGAATATAGTCTATTACTGACATTTCTGTGTTAATTTTCCAGTTCTTCCATGGGCACAATTTGCCTACAAGATGTAATTAATATTCAATATTTGGTATTTTTGTATTGGTAAATAAAGAGGAATGGTTATGAGATCTTTTTTTTATCAAAGTGCTTAATGTATTCTTGTTGAACAAAATCAAAATCATATATTAAGCTCCTAATGTCCTCATTATATAAGAGGTAACTTTGGTCTTTCAAGGCTATGTCAGCAAATGGTTTACTGGGTCCTACTAAAATGGAAGGTTTTTGAAGATGGGTCTAATGATGGACTATGTGTCTCATCCAAGGAGTAAGCTAAGTTCAGAGAAGTTCATCACCAACAAGCTAGATGTTGAATTATTCTACAGATGATAAATTATTTTGACCTTAACAAGTCATGTATTCAGTTCAATAAACTTATTAAGTACTTTCTATGTTCAAAGCACAGTATTAGATAGTGGAGACAGAAGTACAGAAAAAAAAAATGTAACCTCAAGGAATTTGCCTTTGGATTGGAGGAAATAACATCTATACAGATAAGTAAAGAAAAATACTTACAACCAAACTGAAAATTAACTTGGTAGAGAGGGAGAGACAGGAATGGAGACTTACACCTGGAATATCAAGAAAGGATTGAGCTGAGCTGTGAAGAGAAAATGGGGTTCCAAGAGGCAGAAGAGAGGAAAGACACTTTTTCCTGGTTTGGGGAAAAACCTGTACAACATAGAGTTAGAGATTCCTTGAAGTATAAGAAGAATGTAGTCCACATTGGTGTAGGGTTCACATACATCAATGAAATTATAACTCTTTTGAACTATTGAAGTCCAATCAAAGTTATGACGTTGACAAATGCCAGAGCACAGATATCTCAATGTATTTGAAGGTCAAATCCATAATAGTCATATGATGGATACAAAAATTTTAACTATATCTTCAGAGTCATAAAATTACTTGTGGTAGTAGGATGATGAATATAATTCTCCTCTAATTCAGGAGATTCCAATACAGCTTGATTTGATAATTAAGAAAGTCAAAATAATTTTATGCACACATTATTTGCCTATTAAAATGTCCCTTCCTCTTCCAACAACTATTAGGAGACCTGATTTTCTTTACATAATTAAACTAAAACAATATATTATAACAAATTGAATATAGTAGATATGATAACCAAGCTGTCTTCTATGAAGCCATATGTAAAGAGATTTGAAAAAAATATGTAAAACAATGCCACTCTTCTCACTAATTTGTTTCCTGTTTAGGAAAATATATTTTTTCATTAAAATGTCATTATGTGAACATGGAATAACTTTATTATTTTAAAAATAATAAATAATATTTTAATTTTTAACATAGTAAATATTGATAGATATAACCTACACAAAGAAAAAGCCTTTGGGGTCCTCAATAATTTTTAAGAGTATAAGAAGGTCCTGAGATGAGAAAGAGAACTGTTGCTCATATATACCCTGGCAATTGTCAAGATCACAGTAATCATTAGTAATTTTAATAAGTAGAAGTATTTATCCCTTCTTCCATTTACAGATGGGAAAGCTGAAGTAAAGAGAGGCCAAAAGGTATGATCACTGTCACTTACTGAAGTCAGGTGGCCCAGTGGCTAGAGGGTCAGGACTGAAGCCAGGAAGATCCATATACCTGAGTTAAAATCTGATCTCAGGCACTTATTAGCTGTGTATCTCTGGCCAAGGTACTTAACCTCTGACCCCCTTCATCTATAAAATCAGCTGGAGAAGGTAATTATCTTTGCCATTATGCGATCACCATTATCTTTGCCAAGAAGACTTCAAATGAGATCACAAAGAGTCAGACCTGACTGAACAGCAAAAGCTACAAAATCTGCTTCTGGTTTTGCTATAACTCACACCTTCATATTTTAGCATTCAAAATTGTCTATATAAGGCAATTACATTTTAATTTACTTTCCCATAGCTTTGGTTTCTATACAGTTTGCCCTTCCCTTTTTGAAGGCTTATAAAAATCACTGTCCATTCATAATATTCAATTAAAACTGTTCAAATCTTCCATAATACTTTCATCATCTGACAGACTTGGATAGAATTTAGAACATTTTACTCAATAGTTCTCCCTTAAATGTCTCTATGACAATTGTAGGAAGAGCACACCTATGCAATTGCCAAATTTAGAATGGTTAGCGTATTTTTTTCTTTAGTAGTTGATAACTTTAGCATTTAGGAAATAAGAAATCAGTGGAATTGTCAAAAGCAAGTGACATAAGGGCCAGCAGCTGGCATCTCCACTGAACCATGCAGACAGGGCCCTTGCCTTGGGACACAGAGAGTTCTTCATATTATTCACTATTGTCTTTGATGATAAACATGGACACATTTGCCACAGAGAATACATTACTAGAGTAATTCCTCAGATAAAGAAAGTATTTCACCAAAGAGAGCAATGACCATTCCACATTGCTGTTTTCTTGCCCAAATTTCCAATTATTTGCATGCACGTGTGGATTTAATCAATTACAGTAAGTGCATACCCCATAGAAAACAGCAAGAAATCTTTTTTTTAAACGAAGTATACAAACTAGACAAGAACTGACAAAAAATTAGATGATAGAATTGCCGAGCAGAAATGGGCCTTAGAGTTCATCTAATCAAACCTTCTCACTTTACAAACACAGAAACTGATACTTACAGAGGTGGTGTGACTTGCCCAAGGACATTCAACCAGATGCTAGCATTAGTATTATTGATTATTAAATGATTTTCTTTTTTTTGCTTTGCTACTTGAGCTCATGAAAATTTGCAGAAGAAATGGGATTTCTCTCCCTTATCTGTATAGCTGATATGAAGCCACACATCTTTTTCATTTAATAATGCAGGTAAAAGTGACCCATGAAGGTTGTTTAGGGCTAATTTTGATACTCTTACACTAGAATAGACATAATAACAAAGACAACAACATCTATATAGCTCTTTAAGGTTTGCAGAGCTATTGACAAAATAGCTTATTTTATTCTCATAACAAGCGTGTGAAATAGGCATCATTTGTAGCCCAGTTTACAGAGATAGAAATGGAGGCAGATGGAATGACATGGCCAGGGTCACAGAACTATTAATTATCTGACAAAGCACTTGAACTCAGGTCTTCCTGATTGATTCCGGGTCCAGCACTCCACCCACTGTGCCACCTAGCTGCTCCTAATGCTATATACTACTGGAAGAATAAACTTTTCACATTCCTTTCACATGTTCTGGGATATTAAGTTTCTGATTATTCTCCGGTCTTATCAATGTTTGAAGCAGCATAGATGAGTATAAAAAAGAGACAACCTTGGAGTTGGAAAGAGGTGGGGTCAATTATGATGTCTAACATTTAATAGCTGTGTAGCCATGGGCAATTCATTGATATAAGTCTTAGTGTCCTCATCTATAACAGAGATATAATACTTCTAGAAGCTAACCTAACCTTCCTTCCTAGGTTTTTGTGAGACTCAGATGAGATAATCTATTTGAAGCAGTTTGTAAACTTTAAAATGTTATATGGCAGTTATCTATTATAATCAGGGCATCAAGAAACAACTAACTTCCCAAGGGAAAGAGAGAGGGAAAAAAAGTATATGTGAATCAATTCTCCAAGACAGAAGAATAAAAGACCAGTATCTGAGGGGATATGATATTACCAGTGATAAACATGAGGCCAGCTTTCCTTATTTCCCTAGCACAAATATAAGTAATAAATATAAGAAAAATGGGCCTGAAGGAGGTTTAGTAGAGCTAGAGATGCTTTTAAAATCTATCATGGGAAAGATGGAATAAATTGTAACATTCTAGAGTGAAGTTGTAGATCAAAGAGAGAGGGGGAGAGAAGAAAGGGGAGAGAGAAGGTAAAAAAAGAGAGAAGGGGGATGGGAGGGAGAGAAAGAAGAGAGACTTCTCTATGAATTGACAAAATCCTCTTGGAGTGCCATAAGCTCATGATTCATCATCAAATTACTATATCCATTAAGAGATTTATTAAAATAGAGGCAGAGAGTAGAAGTGTTCTTTTCTTGTTTTCTCTTTTCATTGATTGAATAATTTAAGTGCATATCAAGCTACTTAAACCCAGAAAACGGTTACCTATCCTTGGTAAATGACATTCAGCTCAACAATCCAGGTAAAGTAAGCTTTGTTCTTAAAAATGAATCATTCAAAATCCTTTAATTTCTTCCTTTATTGGATCTCATTTGTCAGAGACATTGCAGCTTACCAAATACTGACACAATAGGCCATTATTTCAAGTTGGATTGTCTTTTTCTCAGAGTTCAATGGGTACTCCAAAAAGATGAACAAAGAAAGACTATATTACTAAAGGCTTATTTAATTTTAAGGAATACATAGCCTTCTAAAATGATTTTCAGTCCAAACCTAAGGATGATTCTTTCTTGATGGACAAGCTCCTCACAATGGTGCCCCAACAGTTCAAGTGAATTTGGCAAGGAACAAGGTCTCAGAAAAGCAGTCATTTAAAATCCAAACCATATAAAAGCCATTAGGGAAACAAATTCTGATTGTTATCAGTAATTATAGAGAAGAACACATCTTTCTAAATAATTAATTGAAGTGGTTTAAACATCACAGAAATAACCATTTCCAATCAGAGATCTTGTATCTAGGATGTAACAATCACTATCCTGGAAGCTATCAACATGAAAAACTACCTTGATTTACATCTTGCAATGGAGATACTGAAAAATGACCCTGTAAAGAGAAATTTATTGTTTGATCAGCTGCTATGAGGAACATGCTGTTTCATGTCAGAAAATACTAATATTACCTCATTTCATAACTTTCTCCCATGGTAAGTTTTGAGGTGACTATTGTACATTGATCCTTAATTTTCATATTTAATTCTCATGAGCAAGACATAAATTATCTTCTACAAAACTACAGGAAAAATGGATCTGAAGAGGGTTGAGTGGACCTGGAGATGCTTTAAAACTCTATCGTGAGAAAGAGGGAATAAATTATAACATCCTGGAGAAGCTGTAGAAAAAGACAGATGGGAAAATTCAAGGAGGAAGGGAAGGAGACAGAGAGAGAGAGAGAGAGAGAGAGAGAGAGAGAGAGAGAGAGAGGAAGGGAGAGAGAGAGAGAGAGAGAGAGAGAGAGAGAGAGAGAGAGAGAGAACTTTGCATTTTTTTCTTGATGACTATGACAGACCACTATTGGATTTATCATCAAATTAATATGGCCATTAAGAGATGCATAAAAAAGGCCAAGAGCAGTAGAAGCCTTAGGATTCCTTAACTACATTAATCAGTCAACAGACACTTATTAAGCACTTGCTATAGGCCAGGTATTGGGGATATAAATATATAAATAAAACAGGCGCTGACCTCAAGGAACTTATTATATTGAGGTAGACAATGCATACATCTTCCTTTCTATACTTAAAAAAAGTACAAAATAATTGGGGAGGATGGAGGTGCTAGAAGATGGAAATTTTTGAAAGTCTTCTTGTAGAAGATAGTGCTTGACTGGAGATTCTAATAGGTGGAGGTAAAGAAGGAACTACTTCTAGGCATGATAGATAGCTTGTACAAAAGGCATAAAGATGGAAATGGAGTATCATATATAAGGATGAACAAGAAGGGCAATTTATCTGAATTGTAATTTATATTAAAGCTAAAAGAAAAGTTGAAATCAGGATGTAAATGTCTTTAAATGCTAAATGGAAGAGTTTATATTTTGTCTATTATAGGTAGTCACTGGAATGACTAAAAAATAAAAGGATATGGTCAGCCTGAGCAGAAAAATCACTTTTTGGACATATGTTGAAGATGCACTGGAGATAGGAGAGACTTGAGGAAGGAAGACTAATTAGAAAACTATAGAAATAATCCAAGCACAAGATTATAAGGCTGTGAATTTAGATGATAGTTGTGTGAGTAGCATAAGTATATGAATGCAGGAGATAGCGAAGTAGAATTGATAACATTTGGTAATTGATTGGATTGTTGGGTGAACTGAAGATGAGTGAGGAGTTGAGAGAATGATTCTAACATTGTACCACATATGACTAGAAGGATGATACCCTTGAGAGGATAGAAGCCATGAAAGAATAATGGACAAAAAATTACTTCTGTTTGGAACATACCGAGTTTGAGATTTCTATGGAAAATTCCTAGTTTCTCAGACCTTTATCTCTGTTCTAAGCAAACATTTTTAATATGTTTTGGTCTCCCTTGCTTCAAGGAAATCATTCATTCTCCTACTGGCTCTGTTAGGGATGATCCACTGAGATATAATCATCCAAAATAATTAATTCATATTCCAAAATTGAGCAGTATTTTTCTTTTTCACTAATACATTCAAGCAGGGTATCTGCACAAAACTATTAAATTCCCCCCCAAAAAATCTTTGTATCATTAAAGAAATCTCTCCATAATTTTAAATACTTCTCTTTCTCTACATGTGTAAATCAATGATTGTTTTCATGATTTGTAGAATAAATATCTTGTCTTTATAGTAATAGCTTATGTATGTTACAAGCACACATCATAAATATTTACATGTATAATGAGTATAATTTATATGTCCCCTTTCACCTTCATATAGTTTTGTGCCTGTACTCTCTTGGAAAAGCAGAATAAGTCTAATCCACATGAATCCTTTCAGTTACTTGAAGATAGCCATCAGCTTCCCACTGTCTTCTTTCTCTATTACAGATATCCCTAGTTCCTTCAAACATTCTCTATATGATATGGTCTCAAGATCTCCTCACCTTCCCAATTTCCTTTTTCTTGATGCTCCCCAACTTCTGTCTTTCCTAAAATGTAGAACTCATATTGACCACAGTATTCTAGATGTACAATATTGACTATAGTAGAATATAATGAAACTCACCTCTTGTGTGTCATTGACAGGATGCATCTTTTAGTGCATTCTCATATTATCTTCTCTTTTATCATCTTTATGCCACATATATAGATTTTGGTCAATGAGATATCGACTAATTTAAAAATGTATATACAAAAATCACATTATTTGAATTTTCACTGTGTATTTCCATTAGACTAGAATCAATGACCATATTTTACTTATATGATAATTTCAAATAATGTGAATTCAATAAATGTTATCACTTCATAGGATTTATTATTTACGCTAAGTTGAGATTGAGCTATAGTTATACACTATCACTTTAAAAGATCTGTAAAATAGCTGCATTTTATCTATGTAAAGTACAGAAAATAAACCATGAGACTAATAACAATATGTGATGCAGCTTTAGTCTAGTTTTGTTTGTCCATATCTATGGTTCCTTAGTATAAAGAATCCTTGATGTGGAAATTTACTGCATTGATACAGGTCACTGGGCAGAGAGGTAAATTACTTTGTCCATGGCAACATAGCTAGCATGTATTAGAAGCAGGTCTAGAATAATGTTCTTTTTGACATTAACTGGTCCTTTATCCACTATACCATGCCACTTCTCTTGATACAGCTTATGGAACACTAAATATAGAAGTTACAGAAAACAACACTCTATATATATACCAACTCTGAAGACTCACATGACAGGATTACAGAACAGAAGCCAATTATCATGATTTCATCCCAATGTGACTGAAAATCTTAAAATCTTTAAGACACAACTTAAAAATCAATTGGAAATTTCCCAGGAAACCAATGAAGAGATGTCAATCCGAACAATAGAAGCTAAAAATTGAAACCCAGTTAAGGCTTTTGCCACAGTATTATATATTAATTGGCACTTGCAACAGAGTTTATTTGGAAAGCCAGGGGAGAAAAAGGACTTATGATAATATATCTTAGCAATAACACGGGTATAAATTCTTTATTCTACATACATCTATTTAGGGGATATATTATTTTTGAAATGCAAAAAGACTATGCAGAACTATCTATAGTTTTCTAACACATTGTTCTGTAAGACAAAGGAGGGCAGCTAGGTAGTACAGTGGATAAAGCACTGAGTCAGGAAAACCTAAGTTCGAATCCGGCCTCAGACATTTACTAGCTGTGTGACCTTGAGCAAGTCACTTCATCTTATTTGCCTCAGTTTCCTCATCTGTAAAATGATCTGGAGAAGGAAATAGCAGCCAATCAACATCTTTACCAAGAAAACTCCAAATGAAGTCATGAAGAGCAAGACATGACTGAAATGACTGAATAACAATAAATCCTCAGAAGTCATCATTGTACATGAAAGTCAATTAAACAGTGTTTACTAAATGCCTATTATGTGTAAAGCACTGTGCCAAACATTGGCATGTAGTAGGTACTTAACAAGAGCTTATTGAACTGAAAAAGGAGGTATGCCCTAAGTCTGCATATCACAAATTTTAAAATAGAGGCATCATGGTAGACGGCAAAGAGTATGAAATGTGAAGTCTAGGGACCTAAGCTGAATTCTCAGCCCCACTAATCAATACTGACATTACCTTTCTCTAAGTTGCTTAGCTTCTTTGGACTTTTATGTATTCATCTTTAAGGGGATAAGAGAAAGCAATTGGTCCAAAAGATTTCTAAAGGCCCCTTCATCTCCAATCAATCAGTAAGCACTTATTAAGCACCTAGTATATTCCAGGCATTACGCTAGGCACTGCGGATACAAAGCCAAAAGTGGAAAAGTGAAACACCTGTCCTCAAGGGATCTATGTTTATTCTACCAGGAAAAGCAACGTATACCTAAATAAGCATGTATAAAAGAGATACCAGGTGATTTTTGTGAGGACACTAGCAACTGGGGATGAGAAAGGTTTTATGTAGAAAGTGGCATATGAATACAGTTTTGAAGGAAATTATGGATTTTAAGAGGCGTGATGAGAAGAGAGTAGATTCTAGGCTTGAACAAAGCCTAGGCAACTAAAATGTGCAAAGATGGAAAATGGATTCTTTATAGGTGGAACAAAGAAAGTCTACTTTTATTGGGCACTAGAGTGAATGAAGGGAAATATTGTGTAATAGGCCTGGAAAGGTACTTTGGGGCTACCTCCAAACCTTATTATCTAAATTAGTGGGGGAAATGATAACTGATATGTATGTAGCATTTTGAAGTTTTCAAAGACCAATATACTATCTCCCTACCTCTCATCCATCCATCCATCCATCCGTCCATTCATCTACCTACCTACCTATCTATCTATTCATCTATCTACCATCTATCTATCTATCTATCTATCTATCTATCTATCTATCTATCTACCTATCTGTCTGTCTGTCTGTCACCTGTCAAATTGGTATCATTATCCTCATTTTATATGTTGAATCTAAATCTTAATGGGACTAAGTAAATTGACTAGTTACACAACCAAAAAAAGCATCTGACCAAAGGTTTGAATATAGGTCTTCCTGACCTCATGTCACATATCCACTATCTCTCAAAATCAGAAATTAATATATACAACCTAAAACTATAGACAGCGATTCAAGACAACCCTTATTTGGTATGCTCAGTTCAATTAAATAAACATTTATTAAATTCCTTTTATGTTGAAAGCTCACCAACAGGAGATAGAAAGTTGAAATTAAACTCACAGTCATTAGGGATCTTATAGTCTAGGGTAATTTGACAGAAATATCAATAATCATACCATACAGTATTACATGAGATGTGCACTAGAGAGTTATAAAAGTGCTTTATAATGTCCAAAGGTGACGTTTGTACTCGGGGGAATGAGGGAAAGGTTCATGGAAGTGGTAGCATCTGAGTTGTAATTTAACAAGTGAAGGGCAAACTAGTTGGAAACTAGTCTGTAGTTGAAATTACAAGACACACATGGATTACAGAAGGCAGTCTGGTTTGATTGGAGCACAAGTTACATGGAAAGAAGATATTGCCAAATTTGAAAAATTGGGTGATGCCACATTTGGGGGCATCTTGAATGCCAAGCATAGGAGCCTTACAATAGGAAATAGGCAGCAACTAAAGACTGCTAACAAGTGTGGGATGTGACAAGATCTACACATCAAGTCTGACCATACATACCATTTTAATATTGCTTATTAAAAGGAGGGAGAAAGATTGGATGTTAAGAAACTTTTAATCATTCATTCAACAAATTTATTGTGTCTGCTATATGTCAGGCACTATGCTAGGTGCTGGTTAAACACAAAGATAAAAATACAACACTCCCCAGTGTAGCTGGAATCAGGTTAAAATATATTTGGGAACTATTTGTGGAGCAGTAGAGGAGAAAGCCCCACATGTATAGTGAAGCCCATGGAATGTGAAGGTCTGTTGTGTGTGGCTCAAAGGGATGCAGAATCCCTAATCTCTTCTCTCTCCAACTTTCTCTAAGGGAAGCTTTCACTCCTGCCAGGAGGGGAAGCAGGGGATTGGGGACTAGAAGTCACCACTCTACTTTCTTCTGAGAGAGGGAGTACTGGCAAGAAGTCTATCTATCTCCCTTAAATTCATAGTCTAGGGGATATGATCAGATTTCATCTGATTGTTTTGTCACTTTGTCACTTCGAGGGGAAGGAGAATCCCAAGTTCTACAGCCAAGGTTTGACCCCTTTCCCACCACCCCACTCAGGTGCCTTGCTATATCTTCTGGCCTGTAGCCTCTCTCCTCTGCCCCAGCTGCTCTCACTCATTTCTTCCCAGTTCTGCTCCATCCTTCCTGTTCCACCTATTCAGTAAGCTCTTCCTACTACATATGACTTAGACTTCCAGGTGATTTAAGCAGGTCACATGGGCCTATTAATGAATGGGAAAGATCTTCCCATTTAAATTACCATCACAGTAGGAAGAAGAGTTGACAAGAAGAGAGAAAACTCCAGTCTCACTTTATCGCTGGAGGGTCCAGTTTGAGTTCTCCTTCAGAACTCTTCATGGTCAGTCCCCTTTGGGACTGGTCAAGCTTCAGTTCTTCAAGAATAAAGTTGGCTTCCAACTTTGAAAGGAAAGATGAAAAAAGCCAGCCTCACTTCAGGTTGCTAAAGAAAAATACTCTGGGAAGGGGGCATGAAGTCTCCATCATGTCCCTATTCCTACCTTGCTACTCTAGTGACTTAGAGAATTATCTCTTGGATAAGAAGCAACATGTTTTCTCTTGATTGAACTGAGTTATCTTGATCCCAGTAGCAGAGTTTCTTTACTCTGAATTGTCATACATTCTTTGGGTCCCTTTTCCGATTTCTGTTTTGCTACCAATTTGGATAAATGGATTTCTTCACTCAAATCTATGTGTGTTTATTATGGGCTCCTGAGTGTTTGTGCTGGTGGAGAGAGGTGGGAGGAATGTTTGGAAATGCTTTTAATCCCCAGAAGTGCTAATGTGTATTCAGTTCTTAGCTACTATGATGGATTTGACATCTGGTGTTGGGATTTGACTTTCTGGCATCTGAATAAATGCCTTCTATATGGACAGTCTTTTATACTTTGCCATTTGGAACTACACCAGCATATTCAAAGCTATCCTCAGTGCTGTGAATATTGCCTGGTGGGCAATACACCTATCCACTCAACTATGCAAGGCAAGCCATTCATCTCCACCAAAAAGGAGAGAGTACTATACTAACGGGTTTTGGGACTGAGGTTCCATTTAACAAAATAAATAAAAATATGATAAAACATAGCTAATATTCCATTTCAAAACTAAAGTCAATATGCAGTTGATGACATCCTTGTATAAGGATTAGAGGTTCTAGTTTGTATCTGAGCTTAATATCATTTCCCTAGGGAAAAGGAACAGATAGAAATCAAGAATTTAGGATTAAGCAACCTTGATGAGAACAGAAATAAATGATATGAGGTACCAATCTGACCATCCTTGAATTCTTTGATGTGTGGAGTAGATATCTTTGTGACTCATAACAGAGGAATGAGCAGATAGCTCTGCATAGTGCTACAGATATAATCTGGGTACCTTCCATAATCAGTGGTATGATACTATAGAAATGAGAGTCATTAACATAATAGTTTGGGAAACTGGGCCTTCAGGGCCTATAGGATTTGGATTTACAGCTTGGATGGGCTAGAACTCTTTGCTAAAAGTCCTACTTTGGGTCTCAGAATCTCTATGAATCCCCAGGAATTATCATATTTAGGTCAATGTATTTGGAGAAAAGTGTGACCCATCCATGACAGGGACACATATTTAGTATATATTCTCCACATACTTAAATGTATAAATTTCACTTCTAATAGAATATAAGCTCCTTGGCAGCTGGGACTACATCACTTTTGTTTATGTGACTGTTAATTAATTAATAGCTGCTATTTTCAGAAAATACATAGTTGTAACTAAATTAAGAGGAGAAAATATTCAACTTAAAAGACATGACATTCCATATTTCCTTCATTTCATGTAACAAAGGCTGCCTAACTTCTCTTTAATGTAGAAACAGGAATTGATTGTGGACACTAATGGTCTAGAATTCAGCCAAACCATTAAACTGAAGTAGAAGGAAGAACATATCCTTGGGACACAATTTAGGTTGGGTATAAGTTTTGGAATATTGGTCGAGGGAAAAAACAAGAAAATGATGAGTAAAGAAAATAATTGTACCAAAATGATACTAATATTTTTCAGTCCTTTCTCCCACTATATAAACTTGCTCATGTTTCACAAGCTTAAAGCAAATGAACTTCTCTTCTTCCTACTATCTGCCTGCTGAAAACTAGACATGGCAGTGATGAATTCATTACAATGGCAGACATTTTTAGTTAACTGATTATAGCAGCTTTTCAAATACTCAGTCATTAAAATTAGGTAAGAAAAAGAATCAGGCTGGAAAAAATATACAGTTGTGGTCATTGTGGGACAAGAAACAAAGGTTGTATATTATTAAGATGAACAAGCCCTTGTCCTTTTTCTGTAGCAGATTCCATGGTTCACTTTATAGACTCAGTATGACCAACTACTTGGTCCATCCACAATGGTCCCATTTTTTGGTCATTAATCCAAGACGTTGATGGAATATGTGTTCATTGTTTATTTGCTCTTTATTTATATGTTGCCTAGAAAGCACTTAGATTGTTTCTCTGTGTGCTTGTTTTCCCTAATTAGGTTACAAATTCCTGAAAGGAAAAGTTATTTTTCTCTGCTAGTCTACCTCACAAGCATGGTAGTGTGGATATAGCCTGTGCCCTATGTGGTTGTTCAGTCATTTTCAGTCATGTCTCATTCCTCTTGACCCCGTTTAGGGTTTCCTTGGCAAAGATACTAGAGTGGCTTGCCATTTCCTTCTCCAGTTCATGAGGGAACTGAGGTAAACAGGATTAAGTGACTTGCCCAGAGTCACAAAGCTAATAAGTTTCTGAAAATGAATTTGAACTCAGGAAGATTGGTATTCCAGACTCCAGACCTGAAACTCTGTCCAAAGATTCCTTGTGGCCCATAAATATCATTTAACAACTAATATCTCTCTGTCTCAAATAAAATCTATTAATTATGTCACACAATTATGTGTGTGTATGTGTATGTACCTGTGCATGCACATGTATATATATATAGAAAGAGTCACAAATAACATTGCTGCACCACTAGAACATCAGTCTCTTGCTTGTCTCTTTCATTTATAAAAAATGAATGGTTGCTTAAATCTTCTACTAGAAAAAGAGTCTCAGCTAACTTATCTTTTTGGACAGCAGAGTATGGTAGGTGGGAGTAGGGAGGAAGACCTATGACTTCATCTCTGTAGTGAACCCTGCTGATGTAATTTCCTGTACTAAATCCTCAAGTATAAAATGTGGACAATAAAAACACCTACCTCCCAGGGTTGTGAAGCTCAACTACGGTAATACCGAGAGAGCATAGAACACAGTGCCTGGAACACTGTAGGTGCTTAAGAAATGCTTCTATACTTGTTTCCTACTAATGTAGATCCTCATCTGACCTGAAACTCAATGTTTTAGAGAGTTGCCTAGGGAACCAAAATGTTCAGTTATTTGCTCAATGTCAAAGACAGGATTACAACCAAAGTATTTCTTATTCTGAGGCCAGATTTCTTCACTATCCCTCACTGCTTCCTAACTAATAGAGTCACCTAACCTATACTTTCCCATTCTATTGTCCCCTCTTGAATATACTCCTTTTTTCAATATTCTTCTCAAAGAAGGTGCCCAGAACTACTCAACGCAGTACTCCACATGGAGGTAAACCAGTGCAAGGTCCAATAGGACTGGAATCTTATTCTGAATCCCATGTATGTACAGAACTGAACTTGTCTTTTTTTCCCAATTCCTCCTTCCTTCAAAGGAGGAGCACTATCGTCCCATTTTCACAACCTATGTTTCATCCTCAAATCCTCACTATCTCTTACCCAGACCCCCATCTCCAATCTGTAGTCAAAGCTTGTTGATTTCACTTTTGCAACAAGTTTCCAAAATACCCCTCTCTCTCTTTTGGGATATTGCCACTACTCTGGTGGAGTCCTTCTTTTCCTCATGCCTGGACTATTGTAGTTGTCTATTGGTTGTTCTTCCTCCACAAGTTTCTCCCTGTTCTATTCCATCTTCTATTTCAACCTCCAATGTAATTTTCCTAAAGTGCTGATCTGACAATATTACATCCCTACACAATAAACTTCAGTGGCTCCCTATCACATTCAAGATCAAATATAAACTCTTATGTTTGATGTTCAAAGCCTTTCAGAACCTGGTCACTCCTACCTTTCCAATCTTCTTACACCTAACATTTGTCACATTCTCTTTGAGTCAGTGAAACTAGTATTCTAGTTTTTTTCTCAAACAAGATACTCTATCTCTCAAATCTAGGTATTTTCACTGAATGTCCCCGATGCTATAATACCCTCCCTCCTCATCTCTGCCTCTTGACTTCCCTGACTTCCTTCAAGTCCCAGCTAAAATCCCACCTTCTTTAAGAAGCCTTTCCTAATGCCTCATAATTCTGGTGCCTTCTCTCTGTTGATTTTTTCCTACTTATTCTGTAGAGAGATTGTACATACTTGTTTACCTGTACTATTCCCCTTCAGATTATGAGATTCTCAAAGGAAGGGACTGTTTTCATCTTTCTTTGTATTCCCAGTGCTTAATATACACACTAGGCACTTAATAATTGCTTATTGACTGACCTGACTAAACACAATCTATAAATATAATTGGACAGAAAATGCCCAATTTTGTCGGCAATATTGTCATTTTTAACTCATTTATCTCACAATAAACTATTATGTTTTTAGTTTTAGTTTATTAGTTACTATTTTTAAATGAAACACTGCTGTCAAGTTTTACCCATCCTGTACTTCAGTAGTTAATATTTTGAACCAAAGTGAAGTTTTAAGTTGTTCCATATTATCATGTGAGTTCCAGCTCAATGTTCATATTTATTTTTACTGGTTTTTGTAATCCCATATAAAAACAATCACATCCAAATTTATGCCAATAAACAACATGAAAGAATATACCTAATATGTATTCATTCAATTTGTTGGTAAAATTAGCCTTGCTGTGTAACAGTAGAGACCTCCCTACAGGGTGATATTGATCAATATCCTTGAATCAAGATTCTAAGATTCCATGTTATAGATAGTGCACACTTAGCAGCAATAGAGCCAGAAGGGACCTGATAGATCATTTTTTATTGTTTTATAGACTCTTACAATAGGCTAGAGAAGCCTAGCTTTATCAGAATATTGTTTTTAAAAATGTGTAAAATTTAAGAAATAAAATACATAGAACTAAAAAAAATAAAGAAATTATGTTGAAACATAGTTATCAACATTTCTATTAAAAGAAGTTCATTAGTCTCAGGTTTAGAATCCCTCAACTAGTTCAATCTGCTCATTTTATAATTGAATAAACTAAGGACTCCAAAAGGTAAGCATCTTGTTCAAGCTTAAATACCTAATTAATGGCAAAAACTGCAACTAGAACTGAAGTTTTCTGATTGATTCCCAGTACAGCTTTATCCCACTGTTTCCTTATTCAAAGTTTTTATGCTAATCATTCTTCTGAAGAATTTAAAGTCTACATAAATAAGTAAAAAATGAACAAATGATGAATAGATGGATGAACAGATAGATGAGAGAGAGAGTGAGAGCGAGAGCAAGAGAGAGAGAGAGAGAGAGAGAGAGAGAGAGAGAGAGAAAGAGAAAGAGAGAGAGAGAGAGAGAGTATGGGTAAACTCAAGGAGCAGAGTAGAGAGAGGTAAGAGGTATTCTTCCGTTGTCAAACCAGAGGCTAAACTCTGAAGCAGAGCCAGCTCACAATAATTTATTGATATCTTTCATTATAAATACACATAAATACTCCATGTGAGCAGCTGTTGATGTCAGATACAAAACCAATATCTAAGTTCTTCCCCACTCCTCTCTGATCAGCATTTCTTCATTTCCTCAAGGTTTTTCTGTGTCTCTTTTCTGCCCTCAGCTCTCTTTTTCTTGGAAGATCCTCTAGGCTGGGGTGCTGGCAAGGGTCCTAGATATGCCAATGAATGTAGGTGTACTCTGCCATATCCCTCAGAGTTATTTTTATTTGTTTACATTTTGAATGCCACAATTATATTTTTTCTTTGAAGAAAAATACCAGTACTCACCTACTTTGAGTTCCACAGTAACATGCCTGAGTAAGAAGCTATCCCTTTACAGCATATGTTGTCATTCCTTTGCCATATTCAACCTTATATTTAGAGAAGGTGTCAGAAATGAAACATAATCGGTTGATTTCCTTCATTTTTTAAAAGGCTGGATACTTTTGAAAAATCTACATTCCCACCCAACTTTACCATGGTTGATTAATTCCTTACCAGTTTTTTCATAGAAGTATAAGGAGGATATAAAAGGAGACATGGGGGTGGAGATGGGTTAGGGGAGGAAGGGCAGATGAAGGACTTCTAGGAGAGTAGAAGAAGCAATTTCTTAATAAAGCACATCTGACAAATCATGAAACTAAAGTCAGTGTTTTTCAGTCTTAAGCAACTAAGTCCCATCTGCCTAAAGTTTATTTTAGAGTCCAAATAGCATAAATATACTTTGTGCTTGGATTCCCATAGCCTAACTATATCATATAGTCATTCCACCCCTCCCCACCTTCAAACTAGCTTTCATGTTTTAATATAGTTTGCTACTGAACAAACGAGTACAGGCAAGCTCATAGTTGAATAATTCACATCTGTACAATATGTTTTGTTTGTTCCTGACAAGGCAATGGTGAATGATAGAACATCACTACCTAGAGGTATAGTGTAGTCTCTGAGATCCTGATGTGTTATTTTTTTGAAAGGAAGGAAGGGAGAAAAATGTGTTTGCTTTTTGTTTGGTTTTTCCCTGAACTAATTCCCTTACCCATGTTCCCTCAATCCATACAGGTTTTATAAGTAAACATCAAGTGTGTCTTTCTTAGGAGAAGAGAAAAATTTGATTACTCTGAGAGCAGTTATTTAAACACAGGATCCATCAAATTTTTGTATGATCTAGTCAGCATTTTCATCTTTTCCGCAAGAAAAGCATAAGATGTTTTGTTAAAGGTTTTGCTAAAATCTAGGTAAAATACATCTGAAGTATTCACCTGATCTACAAGTTTAATAAGTTTTCCAAAAAAAAGTAAACGATGTTTGTTTGGTGTGATTTGTTTTCTAGTTAATCATTTTGGCTCTTTGTTGTCACTCATTTCTTTTCCACATCTTCACTAACCATCTCAAATACTATTTCCCATCTAGATCTGTGAGTTTATTTGAATTTTGTCATGATTTAAATGTATCTTGGAATTTCCTGGGGCACAGAGAACTTAAGTGACTTGCTTGTAGTCAGAGAGATAGTATTTATGAGAGGTAGCAGATAAACCCATCTCCTCTTGACTCTAAGGCTTTTTCTGTATTCAAGACTCCACTCTGTTTTACTTTAATGACATGAAATTGAATTTTGGTAGAAATCAAATTCAGGTTCACTATCCTGTAGTTTTAAGATTCTATTATCTTTCTTTTTTCTCTTTCATTTACACACACACACACACACACACACACACACACACGTCATCAATGCAGAACAGATTAAATATCTCAAAGAAAAAGGCAATCTTCTAGAAATAGAAGCTAAAAGAATCAACATGCAAGATTCACCTCTAAAGAAGCAATCTAACCCTTAGAAGTCTCATAGATTCAAAACCTTCTCAAGGAGGCAGAAACCTAAATATAAAGTTGTGTAATACGAACTATAATTATGGAAGTTATGACATCCTGATAATAAATGCAAATGGAAGAGTGATGCTTTGCAAGGACTTTAGAAAAAGATTTGTAGGATCCATCATTTCCCAGGAGAGAGAATCCCTTTCCTGGCTGAAAGGAATATTCCAGGCATTTGAAAAACTCACTCCATAATGGAAAAAGAATAGACTCTGGGATTAATTAAACTCATTCAACTGAAAGGAACTTTAGACATTTTCTAAAGTCTTCTCTACTCCCATCATTTTATAGGCAGTCAGGAAAAAATATCTCACAAGACTATCCAGCTTCCTTTGCTCTAATCTCATGCCCACCAAGCTAAGTTCTTGGAATGAATTCAGTCTATCAAGTACCATATTGGGTAGGAGGTAACCTGGCTGACAGATTGGGACATTCAGTCACAGTAAAAACATATCTTCATAACAAGTTAATATATACATATTCTGCTCTGTATATCCTTGGTTTTGCTTTTATTTAAATTTCCAGCACTTAACCTAGTACTTGATACCATTGAGGGCGTAATAATATCTATCTCTGTATCTGTCTGTCTCTCTGCCTCTCTCTCTGTCTCTCTCTTTATCTCTCTCTATTTCTGCTGTTCTCTTTGTCTCTCTCTCTCTTTCTCTCTTCTCTCTTTTTCACCCTCTCTTCATCTTCTTCTCCCTCTCTTTCTCTCTCCCTCCCTCTCTCTCTGTCTCTTTATCCTATATGTCTGTCTCCTGTGAATTTGGTTAGCATAAATTAACAATCCAGAACACTTTTCTTATCTTCTCACTTCCTTACTATGTGAAATGTCAAAATAGATTTCATAAAAATGTTGAGGAACATATGGATCACTGTTGACTTTACTGGTGGGCGGGGATGACATCCTTAAGAAGTCCTGCCCAAAAGCACCAAATGACCTTGAATTTTCCAACCATTTTAGCAACAGTTACAATGATCTTCAAACTACTTCTGAGTTGTTATTAGGATTAGGACTTCTTAATTGTTGATTATCTCATTGATTAGCTTCCTGACAACAGGGTCCCTGAGCAGGGTTTATTTTGAGATCAAGTGAATTTGGTTCATCATTTATTTATGAGACTTTCTTTTTGCTTACAACTAGGCCTACTATTATGATAACACAATTTGACAACTACAGAAAAAGAAATGGTCATCAGTAGCAGTTTTCCCCGTAGCTCACATCACTTACTTGAATCTGTTTCACTTTGGCCACTCTGCCTGGGACTTTTTGTTTTCTCATGATGGATGTAAAGTAAGCCACAGAAGTAAAACACTATTTCTAGAGTCAGAAGAATTGCAAAGTTGACCCTATGTTTGGGAAAAATTTACCAATCAAAACCCCATCACAAATTCAGTGTTAGAAATGTTTGTGATGTATTCAAAGTGCACCTTCCTTTTCCCTTAATGATGAACATTGCAGTAAAGTAGAAATGATGTGTCCATCCAGACAACACAGTTCTGTCAATAGTAAAATGAGGAGAGACATCCGCACTAACCATAGTCTGTATTTTCCGGCTCCCAACAATTTGATGGCCAAAAATAGGGTGTCTACAGAACAAAAAAAAAGTTGGAATACATGTTAGACAATATAAGAAATACACAATTTTTAATTTTACAGTCTTCAGAACTGTTTATTTACTCACAGTGGTTTGCTGATATTAACTGAGTGGTTAATAAATAGGTTCCAAAGTGCCATGTTTTTTTTAGTCCATTGCACCGTACTTTATTTAAACTGTAGTCTACAATTCTTCATCAGGCACAGATTAAATGCAGCTTGGACAAGGTTTTTTAAAAGTCATTTTATCTCCATGTCTGCCTCAATTCTAAATCAAAACATCCCTTTTATAGGTGATACATTCTCAATGGGTCTACCAATCACTTATTATTCAAATGAGAATTTTTCTTGATTTGTAGAGTACTTTCAAAGTATTGTGTTAAATCAGGTTCATGTAACAAGAATATTTGTATAGGATACATGGCTTCATAATTTTAAAAAATATCTTACTGTTGGATATGTGAATTAAAAATACTGAGTGATGAGACAAACTCTTCCCTAAGATCTTAATGTAATTTAGCCATGTTTGATATTTGTACAAATATTTTTGTGCAAATATGTACAGATATCTTTGATATTTGCACAACTAAAGTAAGCTCTGCATGATTGAAATTAGATCATATTAAAATGACATCAATTTATTATACTAAATCAACTCAGGTAAGTATGGCAATTTTTTGAATCATAGAATTTTGAATTGGAAAAAGATCTTTAAAAATCATTAAGGTCAGAACTTTCCTTTCATACCCTTTCACTGAACTTCATTCCCAAAAGTAAATGAACAGTACTGATTGCCATTTTGTTTTGAGATTCTGCCAAATAAAAGGTAAGTGATACTTTTAGGAATTAGTTTTCAACATATAACACATTTTATTTGCTTAAGAGTGGGAACATCTTTTATATTGTTCTAGTATATAGTAACTCAACAAATAGCGTGAAAGAAATACAAAAGAAATCACAAAATGTACTTTAAACTCAGGCACTCTATTAACCATTTTGGAAAAAGTATTTCTTTTGTGGTTCACTTACTAACATAATAACAATATATTATGTGCAAATGCCAAAATAATAATAATCCAATATGCACCATAAACATAGTCAAGTTGTTGCGGAATATATATGTATATATATTTTCTCTATAATATACTAAACTAAAAGGAATCATTTATAAATGTCAAATTATATAGGAAGAGGAAAATGTAATAGTAATGTAGTGTCCAGAGAAATTTTGATGATCACAAAATTTTTACTTTCAAGTATTGTTTGGAATAGAGTTTCTGCTTGGTTATCAGGTCACCCCTGAAGCTCAAAGAAAATAACCCTAGTCTCTTGGGTTCCCAGTATCCTTCTCACTTCCCAAGGAAACTGAGTCCCAATATAGAAGCCAGGATACTTGAAGTTATCCTAGAAGTTCTCTAAGACCTTCCACACAATTCAATCAAGATTCCCTACATTTTCTATTAATACCCAAGATGAGGCAGAATTAGCGTGGGGTCACTGCAATGCAAAGGGTCACCCCATATTTCAGACTATTCCCAAGTACAGTCTGATTGGGACCTAATTATGATAACAAGGGTCCTGCAGAATCTCATTATTTGGAGGTGCAAGTCAGAGAATTCTGCATGAAAAAAATCCAGTTAGTCTCATAGGGTGTTTGGAGAACCAATATAAATCTATAAAGAAAAGGAAGAAAGAAGAGAAAAGAAAAATTGACTGTTAGAAAAACTTCTAGAAGTGATGTTAGACTTGACTCTTTCATTGACTTTGTGACCATGTATAAGTCATGTCTCTCAGGCTCAGCCTTCTGATTCATAAAATAAGGGGGAATAGAGTAGATGATGTCTGATGTTGCTTCCAGTTTTGACATTCTGTGATTCCCACTGGAACAGTAAAAAACTTTTGTAATTTGCAACATCATTTATAAACCTTATCACTTGATCCTCATCTATCATATTTCCAAATTATAAATAAGGAAAGCTGAGGAGTAGGTAGACAAAATGCTTTTCCATGATCACTTAACAAGTTTGTAGCAATGATGATATTCAAATTATCATTCTTAGAAATCCAAGTTTTCTTTTCAATTTGGGAGTCACTATGTCTCTCTTCTCTCACTTTAAATTCTGAATTCTTTTTCAATCATGGTTGTCCTGCATTTTACAGCTCTTAAATAAAATAAGGCCTATCTAGAAATCCAATGCATATCATACTATGATGAGTTCATTCTGCTGAAATGGTTTAGGGATCCTAGGTTCAACAAGAAAAAATGATACTTGTATAACTGTCACCTTGTTACTGGAAATCAATGCTTCAAATAACATCTTTATCAATATTCATTGATTCTCTAAATGGTGGACAGCACTGTACAAGTCAGGGTAATATATCCCAAAGATCATTAATACTCTTGATCTCAAAGATATTATAATCAAATATCTAATTTGCCTTCTTTCTTACTAGGATGTATGGTATGAGTATTATACCCACATAATTTGAGCATATTATAAATTTGATTTACATAATCATATATAAATGATAATTTTATCCATAAATTTGATCCAGGCATGTAACATTTTTCTAATTTTATGTACATTACTTGTCTACTAATATGTAAACTGCTAAGTCTCTTCAAATTACTGATCCCTGAAAGCTCTGATGTTATTAGAAAACTCCGTGCCCTTGACGCCTTCATCTTTATGTTGTCATATGCATGTCATCAATCTATAGCAGTTTTTAAATGATTTCTCCAAAGACTTAGAATTCAGCTTAAATTCAATATGTTAGGGTGGAATGAGAAGTATTCTAATTCTTTTTTTCTTTTTCGTTCAGGGCAACTCATATAGTTTTTGAGCAAATGAAAACTATTCTGAAACATAGTTCTTAATGACTTTCATTTTTATATTCTGTACTTGTCAACTTGATGATCTTCATTCAACAAGATGGATATGAGAGGACTGAATATAACAGGAAAATGCCAGGAGTGAAGAATAAACAGAATAATTCCAATTTTCTATACATATCTCAAATTCTGGTTTGAGTACAATAACTTCCACAATAATGGGAAATAGGACATGATTTTACTTCATTCCTATAACCAGAATTCTATCTTATCAGCCAGTCAAAATGGCTACAAAAAGAACTTCAGGGCATCAACAAAAACAACAACCTTCTCTCTTAACTGACTTCCCCCCAAAACAACAACAACAAAAAAAACCAAAAAAAGGAAAACTGATAACAACAACCAAATTGTGGCTCATTATCATATTCCTGGATTACTGGTGATAATTTGAGTACTTGTATTTATTCATTTTATAAAATGCTGATTTCATTTAAATGTCTTAAATAAGAGGCCACACTGTGAAGAAAAGTTGTATTTTCCTTATAGTCTATTACTGCTCATTCAAGAACTTTTAATGCAAAACTATTTTTGCAATTATTTTATTTTTTATTGCGTTAATGCCCTGGATATAATTAAGAAAATTGGATTTTCAGGTTTAATTCCTATATTTTTCAATTTACAATAAAAGGAATTGCTAGAAATACAACTATGAGGTCCTGCAGCCAGTGTGTGTCACCTTATGACACCATGGGATTAAGTTAAAAGTTACTTTTTCAATAGAATTGGCTGACATTTTACCAAAACCCCAAAGGGTTATGTCGTTAAATGAGCATCGGATCGTTCAGTAGGAAAAAGCTGTTCTCTCCCTCCGTGGAGGAAGGAAGAAAATGTAAATGTTTTGGTGAGATGCCAGTCAGAACAACGGTGTGCCAAATTATTGCCAGCACTTGGAGTTTGCAGAAAGTACTATTTGCCAGAGCTGCTGTGGGACATTTATAGATTATGGTTTTAGTAAAAAGCAATAACCAGATGTCTCTTTTGTCTAGTAGTATGTCCCAAAACACTAAGAGGAAAAGATAATGGTGAAAATCAGATTAGTAGCTAACAGATGGAAAAGTTTGAAGACATTCACTTATCTAATGTGAACTAATTTTACTTTAGTGGTCAGTGACATTTAAAAAAATAATAACATGATAAACAACCCCTGGGCAATAAGGACATCCATTGTAATATCTATTTAATCATTGTCCCTTTGGAAATATCTTGCTGATGGCTATCTCCCTGAAAATAGCATGCAATGAATTCCCAGACACTAGAAATTCAATTTCAAAAACAGATGATTTTTATGTAACAAGATAAAAAGGGTATATTGTCAGTAAGAAAGACTGAACATAAAGAAATCTTGCATAGTATTGTGGTTTATGAAAGCTGAGTTGCTTTTCCGTGACTTCATTAATGGAAAAGATTAAATATTTCAACCATCATTCTCCATGAAGGGAATAACAGTTCTAATTAAAAGGAAAGTTTCCAAGGCTTTCATCATGTTATACCCCATTCTTGGAACTCACCTTTCCCTTTTAAATCCTATATAACCTTTACAGCAATGGGGGTCACTAGATGATACAATATGGTTCTTAGAGTCTGCATCTTGACTTAGAAAACTACACATTAACATTATCTATGTTTTATTTTATTGTATTAAATTTGTTAATCATTTCCCAAAATCATTTTAATTTGTTCCAGACACACTTGTGAATGTTGGACATCTCTGCTTCAGAGGATAGCTCAAATGTCTCCTTTTACATGAAGCTCTCCTTGGTGTTCCCCAGTTTGAAGGCTCCTCCCTTCAGAGTCAGCACCTCTCATAAGTTTTTTTTATTATTGTTAGTATTGCATAGCTCATAGTGGTTCTGTGATTATTTAAAATATCTCATGTTTATATATGTGTAATATCCTGTGCTATACTAAGTGCTTCATCATTAGCTTAATTATCTATACATCTCCTCTAGCATCTTGACTAGTGCTTTTAAAAAGCCTTGCTAAAGGAAGGGATTAATATTACACTGGGAGAAGAGTGTTCCCATGTCATACCAATTTGTTAAAATGCTCAGAAATAATGAATAATAAAACTGAAATGATTTTTCCAACTACCTTAATACTTGTGTGTGTACTTTGATAAGAGAGAAGAAGAAGGAGTAGGAGGTGTAGGATCAGCCAATCCTTGAAAAGTTATCAATGCTCATGAGTTATTAACTATGTTGCCCTGACTCATGTAGAAATGTGAAAACTCCAGGATTTTTAAATGTTCAAGAGGAGGTCATCTTAAGGAAAGGTTCAAATTATGTGTGCGAAAAAGCTTTTTGAAAGTTGTTAGGATAAAAAAAAATCGATCTTACAATTCTGTCAAGTCTTGAGGGCATAGCAAAGTGAGGAATGAGTGTGGCTGGTGCCATGGTTTGCAAGGTTAACCACTCATAGACTTATAAATCTGCACCCAAACTTGTTCAGCAATTGCTTCTTTGCACATATCTGAAAATGACGAAGGTTGTGAAAGATATGCACAGAATCTTGTCAGGTGAAAATGACATTTAGCTATTATACCAGAATGCTGACTCAACAATCTGGAGTTTGCAGAAAATGCAAAAGACACATTATAAAATGCTCAAACCTTAGGAAATGAGGAGAAAGTTTACACCCTATTGGAAAACACAGGTACTTCCATAAAAGTTCTGCTCTTCCTAGGTTCTTTTAGAGGAAGAAGGCAAAATCACCAAATAATACAAGTTCAATAGTTATAACAAACTTAAATGCATGATCAGGTTTTTTTTTTCACTTTATTGGAGCTTTGTTGCAACAAATATCTTTTAATATATATAGCCCATCAACTAGAATTTATAAATTTTTTATTGTAGGTTGATTTTTATAATAGTGGTATGAATGTTAGGATAGGTTTCCTGTAATATGTAATTGGCAAGTTAGAAAGCAATACATCTTAATTTTAAAGGTATATCATAAGATAAATTCTGAATAAATAGTCTCTAAATTCAAATTTTGTGATATATTTAATTGGATTGCTCTACCCTTGCTCTATTATCAGAAAAGAATGTTAACCATAACTGAGAGTTGGGATAGAATCTAGATATCAAAACAGGCCCACAAAAGTCCCTGAACCAGATTAAATTATAACTTGGAAATATTTAACAAAATAAATAAAAATATAACTAAACATAGATATTATTACATGTTAAAACTAAGTGAATATGCAACCCATAGGGATCCTTATATAAAGATTAGTGGCCTCTGTTTCTATTTGGGTTTGGCACCACTAGGTTAAATTGACCTCTAAGGTAGTATGATATAATAGAGATATTCTGGATTTGCAGTCAGTGGACCTCAATTTATATCATCCTCTATAATTTATTAGTTGGGTGATCTTGAGTAAGTCATTTAATTTCTATGAATTATAATCTCCTTATGCTCTAAATGAAGGACCCCCTCCAGTCCTAAATCTATGATCTCATGAATTAAATTTGAAGCTATATACTCAATGACCTAAAGATAATTGACTATTTTGAAACACTTTGAGGAAATCATTTATATATAAACAATATGTACTAATTAAAAATATATTTTAAATAAGAATTTAGAAACTTTTCCATCTATTTGGAGCTATTATATTTACTTAAAAAATTACTTCAAAAAATATCATTCCTTCAAAATTCAGATTTTTGGACAATTAAGACTAATTTCCTATAAATTAATTCAAATTGGTGAAGAAAATATCGAGATATGAGCAAACATGCTGACTAAATCAGATACCACTGAAATATATAGAGAAAAAAAGTCATGAATTTCCATTGCTTATGATCCAACTCTACTTTGAACGACAACTACAAAAACTCTTTGATGGAAAAAAAGAACCTTAAAATTTGCTTTCTCCTTCTATTTTAGTTGCATGGTTTTCCTAACCAAGTGGTTCCCAGATTTCTCTTTAGTGATCATTCTAGACACAGTGTTCTGCTTTTCATTCTTTTTAAAACAGCATCATAATGATATCTGAAATTTGGATTGTAAGATGTAATTTACAGAAATTCACTGATGAAAGCAGTCAATCCCAAAGTCTGACCTTTGGGTTTATCAGCATGTTTTATTTCTGTAAGCTTCAGTCCTCTAATCAGTGATCCCTGACTCATCATGTCTGATTCTGTCAGGGAGTATACATCTCTTGTTCCAAGTATGTTCAAGTGGACTCAAGTGGCAAATGTCTGCCGAGTAAATCAAGTTAGATGGAACATCCATTAGTGGAAAGGAGAATCACAACAGCCCTGCTTGCTTCATTTGAAAATGGCCCAGACATATAGGGGAAGCAGGAATGGTGGGGTGGAGGGGGGATGTGTTAGAACAAGGAGACATCAGCATTTTGTACCATTTCAGTTCATATAGTGATCAGTTCATTTCAGTTGACTATTCTTTGCAAAGAGAGGCTTAGGATAGTCCTCATTGACTTGCAGAAAAGTTGTTGGTATCGAATTGTGGGGGACATGAAAATTAGCTATGTTTCCTGAATTCTACCTCTCTCTCTCACATACACACACACACACACACACACACACACACACACACACATTTACTCCTCACCTGTCTATTCCCATCCTCCAGCTACATTGCCATGCCTTCTCTCTAAATTTCTGATTGAAAATAGTCAAGGATCTCAAGCAAGGCCCACAACTCACAGATGGGGGCATCTCAACCTCATCAAATCATTTCATCAAATCACTATCTATACTGGTCTCAAGCTCTTTACTTAAAATGTAATAACCAAGGCATACAGTTTTCCTCAAACTACCTTTCCTACTTCTGTGGGTAAAATTCATCTTTCTCTGGATCTGTTAGTAGGTATCGTTTTCTCTTTCTTAAACATTAATTATACCATTACCTTGCCCAAATCAAAAGGAGAGAAAATAAATTATTTTCAAAAATGCTCCTTTAAAAATCCAAAAGCTTCCCATCAGTTGATTAAAATACATTTGGAATATACTTACTTGAAATCGGTAAAATGTGCCATCATCCTTTAATGTGAGAACATGATCTGAGATTGGAAAGAAATAGCCATGGGCAGCCATTAATGTCCCCAAATGAAGAGCCTCCACTGTTTCATGAAAAGAAAGAAAAAAATATAAAGACTTTTATATCTTTGAGTTATAGCAATGTAATAGTTCTCAATCTCTCTGAACACACCGTAAAATCAAAATCCCTGGCATGCTGAAAGCATTGCTTTGTACATATCACAATACTTTTTATTTCATAAAAGAAGTTACTGAAATGATTACTGCTTCTATTAATCAGCTTTAAACATTAAATAACCTCCAAGTGTCCTCTTGTTTTGTTCTAATTTTGTCTCTGAGTATTAGATTCAGTTGACACGTATCTTCCTCCAATTTTGCCTTTTCATTAATCACCTTCCATATGTTTAAATTATTTAGAATAATGCCACATTTATTCTAAAAAATGAATTTCCTGAGGGGAGGGAGTATTTTCCAGATAACAGAGGTACAGACCTTAACATAGACCAATTTTTTATTTTAGCTGTTTTTTTAGGAGAATCTTTCCAAAATGTCATAGATGTTTCTGTTCAACTAATAATATACTGAACATAATTTTGATAATTTCTTTGTGACTTGGTGTCCTCAGTATTAATATCAGTTTTTCTTATTGTGTTGTAACATAGTGATACTCTCAGGAGTAATTGAAATATGTCCCATACAGGCAGCTCTAGCTTTGGCCTTTTCATTTAGTGCATCCTACATGCACCATGTGCTTATGTTTAATGGCAAAAGATGTTGTAAATCTTACTCCTCATGGCCATCTTTGTTTTCTACTGCTTGGCTTAAGCTACCTCTTCCCCTCAACCTTTTGTTTGGCCCCTTTATTGTTCATCTCTTCTCCCTGCATATAACATATGGTAGAATTGACAAGTGAGGAGAAACAGGTAAACATGTATGTATGTACGAGTCGGTTTTCGTTTAGTCAATCATCCTTACTCATGGGTTCCAAATAGGTGAATTCACTTATTTGCTAAAATTAATTTGGAATCTCCAAATTAATACTTGTGACGAACTATCATGGTCATTACTGAGCATGTGCAGGGCAAAGAAAAATTCAAGTCATTGATGTGCACTTTTGCATCTGAGATCAAACCAGAGGACATTGGCATTTTCTTTCAGCTCTCATACTGTAAATAAGTGTCCTTTTTAGTCTATTTAGTACCACATTTTTCTCAGTTTTGTCCTTTTTGCTAGTGATTTTACTGTTTAAAATGACCCCAAGCACAGTGCTGGAGTGGTGTTTTCCTAAGCCTAAGAAGACTGTGATGTGCCTTAGAGAGAAAATGTGTGTCACTTAGGCATGAATCATAATGCTACTGACTATGGAGTCAGTGTTAATGAATCAACAGTGCAGTATATCCACAAAAAGGAAGAAAAAATTTTTAAATTTGCACATGAGGCCACTCTGGGAAGTGGTAAAAACAAATGTTTTGACTCGAGGCTTGCAGAAACCTATTCCTGTATTTCCACTAAGAAACACTTTGGTATTCACAGAAACTTTATAGAACGTAATTACTGTGAATGTCAAGAATTGACTGTGTGCATAAGTTTATACACAAATACATTATATATGTGCATATGCACACATATACATACATACACACATATAAACAATTTTAAATAGAGGATAGAGGTGGATTTGAGATAACCCAGGATGGCTGTGTCTGGATTTTTCTTCTCTTACCTTTTCTTACTCTCTTTATTTTGTATGGCAGACATAAGGATCTTGCATAGGAAATTGAGGAAAATTACTGTTTTATCCTAAGGACTAAGGAATATTTTTACTTGACTTGCAACTGAAACTTTTTATATGTATTATCTCTCTCATTAGAATGTGAGCTTCTTGATTTTGGGAACTCTCTCTACTTTTCTGTTTTTATCCTCGGTATTTAGTACATTGCTTTATACATGATATGTGTGTAATAATGTCTTTAAGTCATTCATTTACAGAGCACCAAACAAATACCACTCTTAAAGATGATTTCAGAAAAACCTGGAAAGACTTACATGAACTGAAGCAAAGTGAAGTGAACAGAACACTGTCCATGGTCACAGAACACTGTCCATGGTAACATCAATATTGTACAATATACAACTGTGAATAATTAAATTATTCTCAATACAATTAAACAAGACAATCCCAGAGGACACATGATGAAAAGTGCTTTTTGCCTCCAGCAAAAGAAATGATGAAATCTGAATGCAGTCTATTTTTCACTTTCTTTTTTTGTTAGTTTTCTTCCAGAAAAATGACTAATATGGAAATGTATTTTATATGTTGCACATGTATAACCTATAGCATATTGCTCACCATCTTGGGGATGGGGAGATGAAAGATTTTTTTGGGACTAAAAATTATTTTAAAATGTTAGAAATGGTTTTCATATGTAATTGGGGAAAAATATAATATTTTAAAAATACTGCTCTTGCTCTTGGCTACTTGTTCAAACATAAGTCCATGAAATGTTTCTGAACTGGGAATAATGACAATCATAAATCAACTAAAAACATTTTAAACCCAAGTTAGGTAGGGCTTGGGTAGAGATCTTGACACCAATAATAAGAAACTAGGTTCAAAGACAGATTACATGACTGTGGGCTCTAAGATAAACACACTGTGTGCAGGTAAATCCTAAAGTAAGCAGTCATTTACATGATTTATCTTAAGGGTATGTAGAAAGGTAAGATAACTCTACCTTGTCAGAAAAAGGGACTGTTAATCTATTGAGTAAATGAGAGACTATTTCTGAATATGGATATATTAGTATTCACATTCATGAAAACTAATACAAAATCTAAATCCACTCAAAGTTCTTATCAATAATATTTACACTTATGTCTTCCTCTGTTGAAATCCAATTTTGGTGCTTCCTCACAACATGGAGGTGATGGAATTCTCAAAAGTTATACCATCAGAGCTTTGAAAAGCCCCATCCAACTGGAAAGTCTTCAAATATGGCCTATCAAAGTGCAAGTTATACAAAGAAAAGCTATTTACAGAAGGAGGCTCACTTCTACAAGGTTGGATATGATCTTTTCCAGACACAGGAATTTATGAAAACTTTTCTACATTGTGGCTACTACCTAATTGCATGACATTGAAAACTCACTATCCTGGCCCAATGCAGTACTAATAACAAGAAATTGTTGTTAGCAAGCCATCATCAGAAATGAGCCCTTTCTCAACCTGAGATTTTGTAGGTAATTATAAAATATAATTGTATTCTCCCTGCTATAAATATAACCATGATCTATTCTTTACTTATCTCCTTCTGTCTTGGGAGAGTTGCTTGAGCCTCCATTTTGGGACCTCTCTTTGTCTGGGCAAAATCAGATTCATTACACATTATTTTTGTAATGTTTAACTTTCTATTTATTCTGTTTGCAGTCTGACATTATGTTTAATATACTTACCATCTTATAGGTACTGAAGTACCACAACCTATTAATACCATAAGAACTTTTGTAGAAAAACAAGAATTTGATAACCCAGTGGAGCATAGACCCCAGCAGGCTGTCCTGTTGAGTACATTTCTTATAGCCACTCATTCTCAACAGGTTTATTTGATCAGAATCATCATCAGCAAATATGTTATCCACACTGAGTACAGGTTACCATACTTCAACATTCAAATATCTCACATCCGCATGAGAGGCTATCTACAAAAAGCTCCCCTGTCAAAAGCTCCTCTACCACTTCTTGCACCTTTAAAATTTGCCTCAATAATAAAAGGCCATATATTTTCAAAATTTTATATAAAAACTTTTAGTGGGCAATAGCTATTAGTAAATTTAGTCCTTAAGTTATGTCCCTAGGTCAAAGAACTTGTAGAGAAATTCATCAAGCTTACTTCAACCCCTGTAACCTTCTCTTTTCCCAAGTCTATGTGTTGCTAGATTTCATTTGACTTACAGTAGGAAATAGTAGAGTAGATTATAAATCAGAAATCTCTAAATCCATTTCACTTCACAGTCTATGATAGCCCATATATCTCTATATGTTTTGAACTATTTGATATCAGGTTAAAATTTCAGAATGAGTATCAGCCAGATCATTGATTTATATATGGGAACATCTCAGCCTTTTAGAAACTCAGTTTACTCCCTCACAGATTGATGACAACATGTTCATGAGTCTTAGTACAGTTTTAATTTTTAATTAACTTTGATAGATTTTAATTTTTAGTAGATTAGAATAGATTGGAACATCCTTTCTATATTGCTAAGCAATGAATCTCTTTAAGGCAGTTTTTTACCCTGTTTCAATAGACTTAATAATAATATAAATAATAGGGCTTTTGAAAATTTTTTTCTAAATATGTACTACTATGTTGCTTTTTTGAAGGTAGTTAGGTTTGTGACTATGTATTAGGGTCGGATTTACTAATTGAAACCCATCTCATCCAATTTATGAGTAATTGGGAAGTACCTATTAGAGAATTGGCTTTGATCAAGTGGGAATTGAAATCCCCATCTCAAAATTGCCCCTAAATCACAAGTTAGCTAGTAAAGGGATCAGAGTCCAGATGGCAGGGTTCAGATAAAGGAAGAAAAGATAAATAATGAATAAAGAAGATAAAGGAGTTTAAAATGCCAAGATTTTTAATGTATCACTTCCCTCCAGCTTTGGAAGCTTTCTCCTTTGGGTTTTTTTTAACTCTATTTTTGTTGAGGGAGGGGTGAAGGATGAGTAGGTGACTGTGGTGCTGTGGGTGAGAAAGGATTAATTTTTCCCAAATATTCATTACATGCTCCAAACTGAATTGGGAAGTGATCTAGGGCAATCAGATTTGCATTTCTGTCACCATCATTCTCAGCTTGATTATTCTCACTATAATTTTTGATTATCCTAACTGTTCCTTTCTCTTTCAGAAAAACCTCTGACTTTCATGGATGATCAAGTTTAATTAGCTAACTATCAAGTTGTCCCTTTCAGTTCTAAATCTATGATCCTGTGATTTCTCAGGGTTTGATTAAAACAGGTACAATGCCATCTGTAAAGAGGAAGAACATGTGAGGAGATTTGATTGCTTCAGGGAAGAGTGGGAAATGATTTCTCAAGCTTTCAGCCTTTGACCTGGTAATATTCCTTAGGTTTATGATGCTTCCTCTCTTAAAGTCCTTATCTGATGCCTGAGATGGCCCTGGCTGTTTGTTTGTTTTTAGTCTATACCAACAGAAGAAAAGCTCTGTTGATCTTACTAAATGAGAAAGATTTCCACCACCAGTTTGCATGCATACCTGTTTGAGGACCAGCCTGGATGCATCTGAAAAGCCTCATCATGATTATAAAGTGGCACTTAGCAAAACAATTTAGCATTTGCCAAGAAACAGAGTGGTAGAGCAGTGGAATAGACTACGTACAAATAGCTGCTGCTTTTCCTTCTTTCTCAAAGAGAACCATGACATCAGGGAGGTGTTGCCATTACATGCAAGTTAATTCGATTTAAGTGAGGGAGCATTGTGCAAAGTCATCAGCCTCACTTTTTTCTCCAGAGTCATCTTGGTTCAGTGGCCAGATACAGATCAGGACAACTGGAGATGGCCCAGAATGCAGTGGGAAACTTTGACCTTTTCAAGCTAAGGTCTTTAACAGGTCTCAGTTTGACTGAGGCAGCACTCATTTAGTGATTAAGACTTAATAGAACAAACCAAAGAATGGCCTCTTTTAAAAAAATAGATCTGGGAGGGGAAGACTCTGAGGGTTTACAAAGTACATTATAGTAAGAAACCATGGTAATCCAGTATATAATAAATCTGAGGATCTAAACTTTTGGGAAAAAACCTCATTATTTCACAAAAGTTGCTGGGAAAATGGGAAAACAGTATGACAGAAACTAGATACAGACCAACATCTCACACCATCTACCAAGATAATGTCAAATTGAATACAAAATTTACACATAAAGGGGGATGCAATAAGCAAATTAAGACAGTATGGAATAGTTTATCTATCAGATTTACAGATAAGGGAAGGATTTAGGACCAAAGAAGATATAATAGAGTACATTTCAAAATGAAAATAGATAATTTGGATTATATCAAATTTAAGTTTTTGCCCAAACAAAACCAATGCAACTAAAAAAAGTAGAAAACTGGGAAAAAGTTTTGATAAAGCCTTATTTCTCAATTATGTGGAGAACAGTGTCAAATTTATAAAAAGACAAGCCGTTCTCCAATTTTTAAATGATCAAAGGATAAGAACAGGACATTTTCAGACAATGAAAGTAAAGTTATATATAGTTATATGAAGAAAATATTCTAAATCACTATTGAATAGAGAAATGTAAACTAAAACAACCCACCACCTTACACTCATAAGAGTGAGTAATATGATGAATATGACAAAAATGTCAGATATTGGAGGGGATGTGAGAAAACCTGGGACATTGCACTGTTGGTAGAGTTGTAAACTGATCCAAACTTTCTGCAGAGAAATTTGGAATTATGCCCAAAGGCCTATACAACTGTGTATACCCTTTGATCCAGAAATATTACTGCTAGGTCTATATTCCAAAGACAACTTTAAAAAAAAGACATGGGGGTGGAAGATATATTTCTCCAAAAATATTAATAATAGCTCTTTTTTTGTGGTGGCTAAGAAATGGAAACCAAAGTATTGCTCATCAATTGGGGAACAGCTAAACAAGGTACAATATGTGATTGTAACGGTAGGTTATTTTGTATAAGAAGTGACAAACAGGATAATTTCAGGGAAGATTTACATGAACTGATGCATAGTGAAGCGAACAGAATTAAGAGAATGTTGTACACAGTAACAGCAATATTGTTCAATGAACTGTGAATGACCTCGCTATTCTCAGCAATACAATGATCTGAGACAATCCCAAACCTAATAATGAAGCATACTGTCTGCCTCCAGAGAAAGAACTGATATGGATTGAATACAAAGTGAGGCATGCTATTTTTTAAATTTCTTTCATTTTTTTCTTTTATTCAAGTCTTGTGGTATAAAATGACTAATATAGAAATGTTTTACATTATTACACATGTATAACTTATATATGATTGCTTACCTTCTCAGGGACAAGGAGGGAGGGATAGAATTTGGAGCTCAAAACTTCATATTTTTGTTTTGCATTTATGAAATATTTATTTATTTTTAGTTTACAACATTAAGTTCCACAAGCTTTTGAGTTTTAAATTTTCTGCTCTTTCCTCCCCTCTCTCCTTCCTAAGATGGCATGCCATCTGATATAGGCTCTCCATATATTTTTTCACATTAATCATGTTGTAAAGAAGAATTATAACTAATGGAATAAACCATGAGAAAGCAGAAACAAAACAAAAGAAAGAGAGAAAGCAAATAATATACTTCCATCTGCATTCAGATTCCATAATTTTTTCCTGCATGTGGATAGCATTTTCCATCATGAGCCTTTTGGAGCTGTCGAAGAACTTTGCACTGCTCAGAAGAGTCAAGTCTATCAGAGTTAGTCATCACACAATGTCGGTGTAACTTTGTACAATGTTCTTCTGATTCTGCTTCCTTCACTCAGAATCAGTTCATTTAAGTCTTTCGAGGTTTTTCTGAAGTGTATTTGCTCATCATTTCTTATAGCACAATAGTATTCCATATACATTCATGTACCACAACTTGTTCAGCCATTCCCCAATTGATGGGCATCCTCTCAATTTCTAATTCTTTGCCACCACAAAAAGGAGCTTCTATAAATATTTTTATACATGTGGGTCCTTTGCCCAGTTGTATGATTTCTTTGGTATAAAGCCCTAAAAGTGGTATTGCTGAGTCAAAGGGTATGGACATTTTTATAGCCCTTTGGACATTGGAACTCAAAACTTTAAATAAAAATGATTTTTAAAAAGCAGCTTCAGCACCACAGCACTGTGCATTAGATGACAGTTTTCCCTCCCACTTAAGCACGTCTACTGATTTCACAGCAACAGGGTCATAACTAGGTATATTTAACCTGGGGCAATAATAGCTGAGGAAGGTGAGGTAGGGAGAAAAGTCCCAGTGGGTGTATAACACAATCCAACTGTGGTTTCAGTGATATTTGGAGAGGAGGCGGCCCATCTCTCAGAGACTGCAGACCTCACCACTATGACAGATGGGAGGAAGATATGTACCAGAAATGGAAAAGATACCATGATACCAGGACCCTGAGGTTGTTGAATCAAGAATACTCATGCCCCTATAAGACAGTAGAAAAGATAGCAAAGTGAGGTGTGAGATGCTGATTACTGTGGGGAGGTAATTTGTCCTCCAAAGGAGGAAGCACACTTCCTTGGAGTCAGTTTTTTGGTATAAAATGTTATTCATTGTGCTAATTATGATTCTACTGAAGACTATCAACTAAAGTTTAGAGAGTTTGTAAGTTACTTTACCAGCATAACTCCACTAATGAAATTATGAATCATAGGAATATTTTTGATGCTTATATTTACCAGCAAGAATAAAAAAATCTTTACTATTTTATCAGGCCCTTTCAAAAAGTGTGTTGCCACTAACTGCAACATGGAATGGCATGGGCCTTAGTTATGAATTTAAAAATTTTGTACCACAGATATGAAAGGGGGGGTGTGGAAAGCTTGATGCATAATGAAAAGCAGCCAGGCATTGTGGACAGCAGATATTGAAGGGCACAGAGAAAAAAAATGGATGGGTTCCCATGGATTAAAATTCTTCAGGGAAAGTTGCTATAGAATCTTTGCCAGGTCAGAGGCTGAAAGTTTCAGAAATCCCCTCCTCCAAAAAATATTCACATCTCTTCTGGTTTCTGGTTCTGCCCTAGTCATTGGGAAAACAAAAACAAAAATGAAACAATCCCTGCATTAAAGAATATTGAATTCTATCAGATGAAATGACGTGTATGTGTGTTATGTGCATGCACATGTGTATGTATAATATATTTATTACAAACATAAGGTAATTTGAAGAATAGGGAATGGTTATATTCAATTGTTATATTCAATTCAATTCCCTGGACATAAGGAATCTCCAAAACAAAGTTAGAAATACAATCCATCATTAACTCTAATTGCCAGTCTTTCTAATTTGATCTTCCCACCTGACTGATACCTGACCTCAGAAGAAGTGGTATCTAGCTAGGAAATAGGATGTTTCCATAAATAATTCTTTTTAATTTTAATTTTTATTATTTTTTTAAATAAATTTATTTAACTTTTTACATTCATTTTCACAAGATTTTGGGTTCCAAAATTTTCTCCCCATTTGTCCCCTCCCTGATACACTGGACATTCTAATTACCCATATCACCAATCTGCCCTCTCTTCTATCATAACTCCCTTCCCTTACCCCATCTTCTCTTTTGTCCTGTAGGGCCAGATAACTTTCTATTCCCCATTACCTGTATTTCTTATTTCCTAGTAGCAAGAACAATACTCAACAGTTGGTCCTAAAACTTTAAGTTCCAGTTTCTCCCTATCCCTCCCTCCCCACCCATTCCCTTTGGGAAGGCAGGCAATTCAGTGTAGGCCATATCTGTGTAGTTTTGCAAATGACTTCCATAATAGTGGTGTTGTGTAAGACTAACTATATTTCCCTCCAT
>CM053770.1:570120375-570144409 GCA_028658325.1 Potorous gilbertii
TCCCCAGCCTCAGGGCTTTCAGCGGCAGGTCTGGCTGCTATTCAATGGGAGCTTAAGTTTGGTGCTCAGGTGGGGGCAGGGCCGCTTCCCAGGCTCAGTTCCCTCAGGGGGTTTATGCAGAGACCTTCTTTAATGGAGCTCCTGCTGAGCTCCTGCCTGCTCTGGGTGCCTCTGCCCACCTGCTGCCTCTGCCGCTGCCTCCTGAGCGGGCCCGAGTCATGGAGACACCCTGCTAACCTTTCAGCCCGTCCAGGTATCTTTCTCACTGACCTGTGAGTCTATGGGTGGAGGGACCTTTGTAGATGCTGGAGTTTCCGTCCCTGAAACCTGCTCTGATCTGTTCCTCTCCGTGCAGCATGGCCAGGGCAGGGCTGGGCTCCGCTCCTATCTGGTGCACAATGGACCTTTGGGATCGGTTTTTCAGGGCTCTCTGGGATGAAAATCTCCTTCACTGTGTTGCTGCGCAGTTTCTACTGTTCCAGAATTTTTTGGGAGTTCTTTTTAGAGGAAATTCATGGGCTGCGGGTTCGGAGCTAGCATATGTGAGTCTTTCTACTCCGCCATCTTGGCTCCGCCCCTCTATATATAACATTCTTAAAGTGTGTTTTCTATCTCAAGTTTCTTAAAACACATAATACTTTGAATCCATTTTCTCCTCCAAACCTCAGAGCACTATAAACATCATTGGTGTCAGAATTTCCAGTGACTGTGGCCAATCTCTGTATAGCACTTGGATAATCCCTTCGGTTTTAGTGTTATGAATGTGCACAAGTCCCATTGTGACTAGAGCTACAATGTGTATTTAGTGAGATTGCAGCTTCCCTTTCTGAGTATTTTCTTCCTCTTTTCAATAGTAACAATATAGTGCTGGCATTAGTAGAATGCCTAGACCTTACTTAATTGTTTCCATCATTTTTTTTCCAGAAATGGGTGAGTATTTTAGCATTTCTCTTCCAATATAGAAACCAAATGTGAGAAAACATAGGAATAGAGATAAACATGAATTCTGCTTGTGCAGAAAATATGACACCATATTAAATAATCATAAAAACAATAATTTTGAGCAGAAAGGGACCTTGGAAGTCATCTAATTCAAACTCATCCCCCACTTTTTTATTGATGAAGAAACTGAGACCCAGTGGTATTAGTGATTTTGCCCAAGGTCATACAGATACTAAGGGACAGAGCTAGGATTTGAGCCCACATCCTCTAATTCCAAACTTTGTATTCTTTTCATTGTACCACATGCCTTTCCATCTTAATATGAGGAAAACTAAATGTGTATAGACCTACAAAATCATTTCTAAACCATTTTAAGGTGATGGAGGCTGGAAATGGGTGAGATTAGGGGAGAAATGGAGAGATAGTTCGAGTTCTGTTTGGGGCTAGGAAAATGGAGTTTTTGTTTTGTTCTGTTTTTAATTTTTAAGCTTAACATGTTTAGTTGTTTATGTAGGATGTTATAGGCAATTGATGTTGTTCTAGCTACTTTCTAATATATTCAAATTTCTCAGTATCTTACCTATATGAATGTACTACTATTATTTATTTCCAAATTAGAAATATTAATGAATGAATGAAGCATTCATTGTTTCTGATGTCACACAGACTGGGGATACACATTGAACAGATAGTCCCTGTTCTCAAGGAGTTCACAATCTTATGGGAGAGAAAACACATGCAGAGGATTTCAGCTGCAAGTCAAGTGGAAAGATCCCGTTGTCCAACAACAACATAGATGTTAACATTTCTTTGTTAATGGAATTTTCACTGATAAAATTATATCATTTTCTGGTGTTGAAGCATTTGACAGTGCCAAGGACTTTAGTGACAAGAACTTTCTTTTCTGGGTCTTCAGCAGTTGTGGCTGTAGCTTCTATATGAGCAATTTCCAGACTACATCTTCACAGGAGTTGCTTCCCAGGATAATAGCTGAGGGCACTAGGCTGGAAGCAGTGCTATCCCCAAGAATCTTAGATTCAGAGTTCTGGGCTATTTTCACTGGGCCTTGAGGAGAGATGGTGGTCAAGAGAATGGTAGTAGTTTGACTTGCCTGACACATGATGCTTCCTGTACTTCTCCTGGGGATGCTTTGCTGCTTGAACTGGGATGACTTGCCAGTCTTTTGGGTCTCAGGTTGTTAGCATTTTGTGGGGGTAGCTGTTCCCTTCTTCATAGGAGTTACCTTCTATGGAAGCAATAGAGAATGGTGACCCTAAGGACTAGTCTAGGAGCAGGTCTGGAATTGCTATTTCCAAGGCTCTTAGGCTCAGGGTCCTGGGCTGTCACCATCAGGGGCTAAGAGCAAATAATGGCCAAACTGGGTGTAGTGGCTTGATTTGCCTGGCACATGCTGTCTATTGATTCTCCCTGTGGAGCCTCATTGCTTCTGCTATGAATAGATTATCTAGAAACATTTAAGTACCCATCATAAATGCATCATGATAAGTATATTCAGACTTTTCCCCCTCCAAATCAAACCAAAACAAGCAAAAAAAACCCCAACAAACACAACCAGACACCGCCAACTCTCATTGCATTCATAATCTATAGTTAATTTTGCTACAGACTGACAGAAACCACTAAACACACTGTGAATATGCTAGAATAGTAGTAAGACCAATGGATTTGAAATCAAAGGACTTGGATTCATATCCTACTTCTGCTACTAATTCCTCATGTGAACCCCAGCGAATCACTTTCTATACCTCCATTTTCTCATCTCTGGAATAAAGGGGTGTTGGACTGAAGTATCTCCATGATGTCTTTAAGTTCTTGATTTAATGGATTTTAAATATGTTGTGGGATGGTAAGGTATGAAGAATCATCCAAATTTTACTTTTATTTTCAGTGAACCCAAGAAAATGTATTGCTTCTCTTTTGATTAATCAGTAGCCACTTCAAGGAAGTAGTCATTTTAATAAGTGATCAAACAAAGTATATATCAGTGTTTGGCAATGCAGATGAAAGGTCATAGCATTATAGATGGAGGAAACCAAAGGGACTTCAGAGCTCTCTTAGGTTCAACCCCTTGTTTTATAAATAAAAAGAGAGAGGGTCATTAACTTTAAGTGATTTGCCCAAGGATACACTGGTAGTAGGTGAACTGTGAGGTTTTGAACTCAGATACATTCTCTTTCCATTGTGACAAATTGCAGTCTTCCAGGTTTAGAGAATGAGTGACCAGGAATAACTTTAATATTATCCTAATTCTATAATAGCTTGCATTCATATAGTGCTTTAAAGTTTGTAAAGGTGCTCTACATGTGGTATCTCAATTGATCTTCATAACAGCCTTCTGAGGTAGGGATCACTATTATTTCATTTTTACAGATGAGAGAACTGAGTCAGGGGCCAAAATAACTTGTCCAAAACCATGCTGCTGCTAAGTGAAGCAGCATTTGAACTCAGGTGTTCCTAACTCCAGAATCAGCACTCTAACCACCATACCATCTAGATATCTGTATTGTGACTGTATTGCTTACAAAGAGTATTATATTTGTATCTTCTTTATAAATGAACCAGGCAGTACGACACTTATCAGAATCTTGCACTTTCATATTATCAAGGTAATGGATCAGGAGGAGGGAGAGTGGGATTCTGGGGGAAATAGGATCAGTACATCAGACAAAATCTCATTTTTCTAAAGCTTCTTCTCATTAGACCTTCTTATCACAACTAACAAAAGGTAGTGTTTTTGTCTGATCAGAGACTTCTTCTCATTTACCCTGTTCCTCATACCAATTCTAATTACTAGAGAAATAAAACCAGCAGAGAGGCCACAAAGCAAGTGATTATCTCTCAAATAATAGGAAGCAAAGTTTAACAAATAAAAAGATCCCCCCTTCTACAAAATCAAACATCTTCCCCTTTAAAGGGAGTCAAGGTTTTCAATGGAACCCATTTTGGCTTTATTTGCTCACAATATTTCTAGCAAACCTGCCCATTTTAGAGGCACCTTAGGTTAGAGGCAAACCTGCCCCTTTGGAAATTCACTGTTGCTCTTCTTTTAAAAGGAAAATCAGGCTTCCATCTTCCAAACCTCCATTTTCTAATGCCCAGGGAGAGAGAGAGAAAAAAAGAGCTTTTAAATACACTCACACTATCATATATTTTATCCCTTCTATCACTGGAGACTGAAGGACTCAGGCAATCAAAATATACCAATAAAACAGACCCTTGTGTTGGACTGGACAACCTACCTAAGGGCATGGTTACTGTTTTCGTTTTTTTCCCATCATTAATTTTATTCTCAAACAACACTACTCAGAATGATGGAGATGAAGTGGACAGGTGCCCACATTTCTAATTTAGAGCTGATACTGCATGTAGCTCTGAAACTATTCATTGAACCAAAAGAACAGCTTTCAACTATTTTTGATTCGGTTTGCTTGTGGTACAGACACTTTCTTGCATAAAGATTCAGCTTAATAAAGTGGCAAGCATGTAAGTCTTAGAGTCATCATTGAATCTAAGTCCTCAAGTGACATTAATCCATCTAGTACAAATAGCCCATTTTACAAATGAGAAAATTGAAGTCCCAGTTGGTTAAAGTGACTTTCCCAGGGTCACAGCTAGTAAGTATTAAATAAGTAAATGGGATTTGAACTCAGGTTGCCTGACTCCTGAACCAGTGCTTAGTCCTTGATCAGATCACTTCTCATTTCTTTCAGTAGATTGGCCCCACTATCATCCCCACTCTTTCTCAACTCTTCAATCTCTCTTTATCCACTGTTTCCTTCCCTGCTACCTATAAACACAACCATGTCTCTCTCATCCCTAAAGAAAAAAAAACCCTTACTAGATCCTGTCATCTTTGCTAGATATTATCCTATATTTCTCCACCTCCTCTAAGTAAAATGTAATGAAAAAGTTATAGTTTGTTTTGATATCTCTCCTCTCACTTCCAAACTCTTTTCAATCTAGATGTTGACCTTATTCCACTAAAGCTACTTTCTTCAAAGTTACCAATGAACTTGAACTCCTATTTGACAAATTTTGGCCTTTTCTCATCCTTTATTTTTCCACTGTGCAATATTTGACACTGTTGACCACCTCCTGCTCCATGTTATTCTCTCCAGTCTCGGTTCTCTTTTCTGTGGAATCTCCCTTCAGTTTCCTGTGAAGGGTCTTCATTCATGATATGCCCGTTAACTTCATCCTTAGTACCCTCTTCTCTTTTTTTCTACATTATCTCATTTAGGCATCTCATTGGTTTCCATGCTTTAAAACATTCTCTCTGTGCTGATGATTCCCAGATGTACATAGCCAACCCCCAGGCTCTTTGGAGTCCCAACTAACCACTTAAAACACATTTCAACCTAAATGTCCCTTAAGCATTTCAAATGTGCCAAGACATCTTCAAAGCAAAAGTTGTTGTCTCTCTCCATAAATCCATTCCTATTCCAAACTCCTGTGCACTACTGAGGCCATCTCCATCTTTCTGGTTACTCAACTTCACCTCAATGTCATCCTCAAATTCTCATTATGACTTACCACACATATCCAGTAGATTGTCAAATCTTGTTTCAAGCATTACAACTTCTCTATTATACATCTGCTTCCCTCCATTCACATAGCCACCTCTCTTCTCCTCTTATTTGGACTACTGTAATAGCTTTCAAAATGGTTTCCCTGCCTCATCTCCTCAATATAATCCATCCTCCATTCAGATGCCAAAGTAATTTTCCTAAAGCATAGGACTGACCATGAAACCCCCCTGGCTACACAATCAACTCCAGTGGCTCCCTATTATCTTTAAATTTAAATGTAAACATGCTGGTACACTTGTGGTTCTTTGCACAATATGCTTCATATCGCCCTTTCCATACATTTGCACTGGTTGTTCCCTAAACTTGGGATGCCATCCTAATTCATTATCACCTTACTTGGTTGGCTTACTTGAAAACTCAATTCAAATAATACTTTCCACCAGAACCCTTCTCCACTCACCCCAAGTTCTAGTACTTGTTAACCTCTATGGCAGGAGCTGTTTATCATATTGCATTAAATATAAATTATAGCTACAATTCTCATGTTCTTTTTTTAAAAGAGTATTAATATTTATGGTTCTTAGCTTGTAGGGTTACCACAGGAATCAATCCATCAATATACATTTATTAGGTACCTATTATATGCTCAGCATTTGCCCAGGGGAATGGGGTACAAAGATAAAAATGAAAATTTCTTTGTACTCATGGAATCCAATAACATAACCCACTTTTATGTGTATACACAACACATACAAGCAGACACAATAAAAGCACTTTGTAAATCATCAGAGAGTAAAGAGATTTGAGTTATTATTCTGAATTTTATACCCAATCCCTTATAGATATATGCTTGTTTTCTTTCTCCTCATTGAGAAACATTTTGAAAAATCTGGAAAAGGAGGAATTAAAAGGGTGAGGGGAAGTTAGACATGCTAAAGCTTCAGGGGCTAAAAGCTGTCATAGCAACTGTTGTGAATTTTAGGGAAGATGACTGAATAATTGCCTACATATCATTAAATCCATGAGAAATAGACAAGGTGGCTAAATTGATTTTAACTTCTAACATGCTTAACTATGTCATTCAATAACCAACAATCACCTCCCTTCTCCTGAAAGGCATTATAGCATGAGTTTTCACAAATGCTGGATGGAAGCATGGTACAGAGAAAGGACCTGGACTTTGGGACCTGATTTTATGATCTTTCACCTGTGTGACCTTAGGAAAATCTGAGGTTCAGTTTTCTTATCAAAAAAAATAATGATAATATAATACCTCCATAGACTAGAGTTTTGTTGAAAAGTTCAAAATGGTTAAAATTTTCCCTATACATGTAAGCTTCTGTTGCCAATAATATTAATAACATATAGCAACTTGCAATTTTGGAAAGATTGGAAGTACTATCAGAGATGCCTGTAGCAACCAGAGAGTAGCTGAGACCACAGGAGCTTGGTAGTCGTGATAGCCAAGTCCAGTTTGGAGCCGTCCCATCTGGGCAAGGAAGTGACTTCGTCTTGAACTAACTTTCTACCTCCTTTCTGACTTCTGGCATATGACAGGGAAAGAGAGATAGGTAAGGAAAAACACTCACTTTCATGGACAGGTGCCTGATGCACTAAGAGGTTAAGTGACCTACTTAGAATCACATTCCAATGATGTGTCTGGGAGGGACTTGAACCTAGGTTTTCCTGACTCCTAGATCAGTTCTCTGCTACATGCAAATCTTGTAATAGGGGACACAGAAAGCCAAGAGTCGTTCCAAACATTGGGTCCAATTTACTAGAGATTTTACTTTATGATATAACAAAGGAAAACATTTCAGAAGATTAAAAAACCTGGGTCAAGAAACTGTAGGAAATGTTGGAAAATAAAATTTGTTTATGAGCTTTGTGCTCATTTTACAAATAAGCAAAACATCATCACCTATTCATTTACTTCCTACGTGACTTTATTAAGTCACTTAAATCCTATGGTATGGGTTTCTCACCTGTAAAATGAAAAGGTTAGACTAGGCAGTCTTTAGTTCCAAATTTTTTACCCTGAACTTTTTCAGGAGGAACATAACACTTTAGAATCTATGTCTCCTAACGGAACCTTTGACACCAGACAGCCTCCTTATTCCTTTCTCCTAAACCCTATTCTCCCCCTTATAGTGCACTTTTGCAGTAATTCTAATACAATATAAGCTCCTTGAGAACAGGGACAGCTGCTGCTGTGGTGGCTGTTGTTACTGTCTTGTTTTGCACTTAGAATGTCCAGAACCTAGAACAGTATCTGGTGATAGTATTTAGTGAATGAATGCTTCATGAATGAATGAATGAATATCGCCTTTTCCATGAACACTATGGGGACTACATAAGACAACAAAGGGAAGACACAATAGCCGAGATATATCTCCCAAGGGAGCTCTCTGGGTGAAACTCAACTCTCTTCTCCTTTCCTCCCTCAAACAGTATTGCTTAAACCTATCCTAGTGTTAGATCTTTCCCCACTGGTCCTGCTGGGCTATTGTGTAAGTATAAACAAAGGACAAGGAAATACTGGTCTTACCGGGAGTGTGGAGAGGGACAGGACAGCAAATGGTGCTGAAAGCATCATCAGGCTGTAACGGGTACACAAATGCCTGCCTCTTTGACTGCCTTATTATTAAACTTTAAGTTCCTTGAGAACAAGGCTCTCTGCTCATTACTTGGTAACCCTCAAAGTCAAGTACAAGGACTGTGTACCATGTAGGCACTCATTAAATCATTGCCTGATAAATATAGTTCCTTTTGAGACATTCCATCATGCCAAGCATTCACTCATTAATCCTCCTAGTAACTCTGAAAGCTGGTGGGGAAAACGATGCTCCTCTTTGATAGAAGGTGAGAGTCCTGAAGCAAAGAAATCATTTCTTTAAGGTTTCAAGGTTGCTCCCCCAGTAGATCAGGGAAGGCAGAATGTAGATTTTTGGGCAGGTGAAAATTGACCAAAGGTCTGAAACTCTGGACTCCTGCTTTTTTGAGGGCACTGTTGCTTTTATAGCTTTCTTCCATTCTGAATTTCACTACATCCCTCTTGTTCTCATCTTTCTTCCTATCTCTTTTTCTCTCTCCTTCCTTCTTTATCTCTGCTCTGTCTTTTTGTATTTCCCTTCTGCTATCTGTTTCTCCATCTCTTTCCCTCTTGTTCTCTTCTCCTTCCCTCCCATTTTCTCTCTCCCCTCTTCTTCTACACTCCCAAACCTCCTCTCACCAGCACAAACATACAGACACAGATGCAAAGTATGTAAAATAAAAGTATTTTTCAGTTGTGCAATAAATCTGCACAGTTTGGTAAGTCAAAGACATGATCGTTGTTCGGGTGGTCTCTAAGAAATCATGGAAGTTACCTAAATGAAAATTAACAATTTTCCATGGGAAGTTTCAGATTATGGGAAGGATGAGAAACATGATTTTGTACCAATCAGAAATAGAAGCAGTGGGAACAGCTCAAGGACAACTGTCTTGACTACTTTCATTTCTGTTTTCCTATTCAGCTCAGTCCAATTAGCCATGGTTAATAATCACAGTTACAAAAAAGCTTTTCAGGACATATTTAGTGCTCCAGGAAAGTGAATGTCTTTTCCTTACTTATCACTCTTTCCCTGGCATCTACAGGGGGTCAGACTGCAGGAGGTCAAAAGTTAGCCCTGGAATGAATTGGAGAAACTTTTCATTTTAATGATAAACTCACTGTGAGACAATCCTGTCACCAATAGAAAGTGGATGGATTTTTTTGCCCAACTATGCAGTTCATTTCCAAAGGGCCTTTAGATTTGGATATATTTGGAATGAAAAGACAGAAAATTCAAGGACTTCTGATCTACATCAAGCTTTTTGCATGTTTATAGCAATATGTATATTTCAAAATTTAAAGTCACCTTCTCCTAGATCAAGCAAATCCCACTACATTTTCCACTTTCTCTCTCTCTCTCTCTCTCTCTCTCTCTCTCTCTCTCTGTCTATCTGTAATTGGAGTATACATATATTGCTCACTCAAAAGGATTCACTGGGAATCAATTATAATTCTATATTTTAGCATTTATCTATAAATAGACATCAATAGCATCTAAAAATGTTGAATGCATCAAGTTAAAATATATGCAAAACCCTTCTTTGTTCAGAGCTGACCTATGGATTCAAATGCTTATCTGGAACTAATACATGTTTAAAGAAGCCTGAGGGATAAACAATTCTAAATCTGGGCACTTAGGTCATCTGAACAAAATGGCTACAAGTCAGAATGATTAACAAATTGTAAGAGAAAACATGTGTACATTTCAATGAGAGATTTACCGTACTTTTCTCTCGAACCCTCCTCCTACCCCCTCCACAATTGAATAAATGCATCATAAGCATGCCAAGATGTTCAAGGTTGAAAAATCACTCCAAGTCTATGTGTGCTCATACACAAAGAGCCCAACAAAATCTGTTTCACAATGAATAAAATCTAGCTGGCAATATTAAATTGAAAGTCATTGCAGAAAATTCAGCCCATAAGCAAGAGCCAATATGGCCAATTTGCCATGGAAAGCATGGACCTAATGTTTCCTAATATCCTGGAGGCAAATATTCCATTTCCTTCATTTGATGAAAATGGGAAATTTCCTTGGTTTCCTAATCCTTCCACCCAAGAAAGTTGTTGAAAAATTAGCCCATTTTATAAACAGTATTTTTTCTCAGTTAATAGCCCATTTGTGTCTACTTTATTATTCACACTTTCCTGAATTTGATTCATGAAGGGAGTGATGAACTGATTTAAGCAAATTCACAACTTTATTTCCTAGTTCTTTTTGGGGACAGACTACATAGGTTCTTATGTAATGTAGTTTCATGAAGGATAGAATAAAATCCATAGACAAAGTAACTGTACAGTTATTTTCAAGGACTACACTATGGTGTTATCACAATTCAATGACACATCTAAAAAATCAAACTTCTATTTATAAATATTATCAATATAATACTCATATTTGAATGTTAGATTTCATAGAACGGTTCCTAATTTTCACTGTACTTAATTCTACCACATCAAATACTTGCTTGAAATATGTTGGTCCTGTGTTGAATCTTAGAGACATTTTGGATATGCAGTAAGTTTCATTGTGATTGAATATGATGTAGAGGGAGCTCAAGAACACATATATATATGGTCTGTGACCACAAAGAAGTACAACTACATATAACTTAGGGAAACCAATCTGATCACTTTACAGTTAATTAGACAGTCAACAAGTATCAATTGAGCATCTATTATATGCCAAGCCCTGTGCTGAGCTGAAGGGATACAAAGAAAGATAAAAGACAGTCCTTGCTCTAAAGGAGTTCACAGTCTGTTGGAAAAGACAACATGCAAATACCTATGTACAAACCGGTGATAAAAAGAATAAATTAGTGATAAGCAGCAGAGGGAAAACACAAGAATTAAGAACATTGTGTGTAACACCAATCTGCATTAGACACATATCACTTAACTAGGAGGATGTAGGCATTTTATCAAAAATTAGATTTTTAAATACTGTCATTACAAAATATATGGATTTAGAATAAAAACATTACATACACTACATAAAATGTCAAAAATATTTTAATATTTTAGGCTTAGTTGTTATATTCCAGGAGAGTGTTTGATAACAATACCCCTAAGAGAATATAACTTTAAAAAAAAGTAACCTCAAAGTAAAGCAATTTTCATACAGAGAAAAAAATATTCACTTACCTGGATCTTCTATAGTTAAGTTCTTCGTTAACCATTGCACAATGTCTGACCCTATAACAAAATGTAAACAAATGTGAACACTTATGCCTATTTCAAAAACTCAAAACTTTCAAACGATTCATGACTAGTGACTTGTTTTTGTTGTTTTGGTTTGGCTTTTTAAAAAAATCAATAGTGGTGCCATTTATAGAAATAGAAAAACAAGATGGAATGGATTTGGAGACAATGATGATAAATTTGGTTTTAATTCAGTTTTCTATTCTAAATCATTCCAACAAGCATTTATTAAGTAACCAATTTGTGCAAGGCAATGTGCTAGTTTTCAGAATAATTCATTTTTAAATAAGACAGAAAATAGATGATAATTGCAGAACTATCACTATTAAATATTATTGTGATCCTGGGAATAGAATTATGTTGCAGAACTAAGTTCCATTCCAACTCCTGCAAGAGGCTTGGCCTGTGATCTTGGTCATATTTATGACCTCATTTACTCTTTTGCATAACTGAAAAGTAAAAGTCACCAGTAATATACTTCAGAGACATCTGAAATGATTAAAACAGCAGTGTTCATAAAATATCAGGTGCTTTGATGCAAATAGTGCTACTGTAATATCCCACTAAGAACAAGCCTAATTTTGGGTTCCATCTCTCTGGCCTGGCCCCAGAGACTGTCCCCATTAAAGGTTTTCGTTCTTCACTTGGTTTGTTAAATATCACAGAGACCAATTTACAAGGGCTATATCTCTAACATTAAAAAATGAAGTATCTAATTGCTGCCCTTAGATACTTCTGCAACATAAAAAAGAAATAAGAAAAGGAAATTTTGAAACCTTGAGAGAGTTTTTATTTAAACTTATATTGAATTTCAGACTTATAGTCAGTGTGGCAAAGTATAAAGAACACTGCAGCTGAAGTTAAGAGGTCTCTTGTTTTACTTTGTGGAAGTTACTTATCCTTTCTGTTCCTCATTTTCTTAATCTATGAAAAGAGGTTGGTCTTGATGTCTCTGTTCTCTTCTAATACTACAGCACATGATTCCATGAGCCTAAAACACTCTCCTTTTAGCTGCTCTACTTCTCAAATCTCTTGACCAAGGGGAATCAAGGATTTGGATCCGTGGTCTCAAATTCTAATCAATTACATTTTACTTTTATTACCTTGTACTAGGGCTCTGTTCTGCTGGGAAGATTAGTTAATCTTCTTTTCTTTCCTTCCCTTCCTTTCCCTTCCTCTCCCTCCCCTTCACCCTTCTCCTGTCTCCTTTTCTTTCTTCCCCTCCTCACCTTTCCTCTGCCTCAGAAAAAAATACTTGCACTCATTTGAGAATTTTCATTTCAAACAAGATCATAAATTAGATTAGGGGATTCTTGGGAAGGTGTTTGCTCCCTTTCCTATCTCAATTCCAAGATTTTCTAGGTCATCGAGGTGGTGCAGGTCTGGAGTCAGAAAGAATTGAGATCAAATTTGACCCTCAGACATTTACTAACTGGGTGAACCTGGGCAAGTCACTTCACTTCTGTTTCCCCAATTATAAAATGGAGGAGGTAACAGAATCTACCTCACAGGGTTGTTGTGATGATAAAATGAGACAATATTTGTGAAGCTCTTAGCAGAGTGCATGGCACAAAATAGGCACTTAATCAATTCTAATTCCCTTTTCCTCCTTTCCTCTGGATCTTCTGATTCTTGTTCTGAATCCAGATGTATTCTTCCCCCAACTCCTACCCTTTCATCTGGCTGCCAAGTAAAAGCGCGGTTTCTCTGTTGGCTTCATAAGCAACACCTCTGAACAGATTCACACAATTCTATGATGGTTTGGTTTTATGATGACTTTATGATGGTGCCCAGTCTGCAGTGACAGATTTTAAGCTTTTATTGTATGGATATTTACTGCTCATGAAAATCTTCTATTTGTAACACAATTGCAATAGAAGTAACTGTTGCCTGCACCATTATTTTACCTAAAGTTGTATTTTTTAAAGATGTTACTCTTGCCATTAGATGGAATATTGCTATGTCTTAATTTCAAAGGAAGCTACATTTTTCAAATTTGGCAATCATTTCCTAAATATTATGAAAAATTTAATATCCCATATTGAATTTAATCTTAAGGAGCTTTAAATAAAGCTTTCCATGTGGTTGATCAGCCAATTTTGTCTTTACAAGATTGCTCCCTTTAAAGCTGTCTCTGATTCAAATGCAATTGAGAGGATGGATTTAACCAGACCCTGAAGGAAGTTTTAATGTAACCAGCCATGAGACTTCAAAACTCCAGCTCTGTAGGAAGAGAGTGAAATTACACACAAAAGCACAATTATTATAAAGTGTGTTCAGCCGTATGCCTTCAATTACACTGTATAGGCATCTGTACTTCCTGAGGCATGATGTTGCTTTTTAAAAAACATATTTTAAATATTTGGAGCTCTGCTTTTCAAACAAATGGGTAGTGATGCCTGACCCATGTAGGCTTCCATGTGCCCAAATATTCAGTCCCAACTTCTTCCTCATCTAAAAAAAAAAAGAACCCATTTTAGGTTAAGGGATTCTTTAGGGACTTTTTTGTAGGCAGCCATGGAAATTCTCCATGCAGATGGAGAGATCCAAACACTGGTGCCAGGATTATAAATATTTCAAGTTGTGAAACATGCTAACAAATGGCCTCTAGAGAATTAAGGAGGGTTTTTTTTACATCAATAAACACTAAAAGTGAAATTTTCAAAGGTCTTTTTTTTAATGTGGAGGACAGAAACTTTTCATACTATGCTTTTAGTTACTTCTGACATTTGTTCATTCTCAACTGAGTTTTAAAAGAGACAGTTTAAAATCACATACCTTTATATAGGATTTTGTATCAGAAATAGGTATGTGGTTATTCTATGATAACATCAATATATTTCAGGTTGTTTCAGAGGTAGATCCTATGCACTTAATTGGCACACTATACATTATTCTTTCATTGTCAAAGGCTTTCTGGCATTTCACCCATTTGGTACCTTCCATAGGAAGAACAAGTATAAGATGAGGAAGGCACATATATATCAACCTGGATTCAGTGCAAAAAGATGAAAAGTGGTATGTGCATGTGTGTGTGTGTGTGTGTGTGTGTGTGTGTGTGTGTATGGACTACCAGATAAAAATAAGTCAACAATATCATATAGCATCCAAAAGAAAAAAAAACGAAGCCAAGGCAGTCTTATGATGGATGTGGTACTTAACTAATACTGTTCTCTCCAAGGTTACTATATTCTATTTGTTAGATCTGATGTTTTTTGCTCTGTCTTCATTATTCTTGACACCTTTCTTGTGATAGAGACCCCTATTCTTCTGGTTGCTCTCTCCTCCTTAGGTTTGCATAGCATTGTTTCTTCTTGGTTCTCCTACCTATCCTCTCCTCAGTCTCCTTCAAATCTGTATGCTACTCCTTGATTGTATATCTCCTCCAGCCCCAAGGTTATGTCAGTGGTCCATTTCTCTTCTCTCTTGGTGATCTCATCAGCTCCTATGGTTTCAATTATCTCTGTACAGATGACACCTGCATGTATTTATCAAGCCCAGGTCTCTCTCTTAAATGTCAGTCCCACTTGACTAGCTGCCTATTGAACATCCCCAAATGGATACCCTACAGGCATCTCAAACTCACTAGGTACAAAATAAAACTCATTACTCTCTTTCCTAAATGCTCTTTTCTTCCAAATGTTATTATTTCTTTTCAAGGCACATATTATTCATGCAGTCACTCAAGTTCATGACCTCTCAGTCACCTTTAATTTTTCCTCTACCTCAAAGATTATTTCCAATCAGTTGTTTTATCGATTTGATTTCTATATCTAACTATTTCCCCCCACCTCCAACTCAAATGATCATCAACTTAGTTAGCCTCTCATCACCTAGTTGGGCAACTAGATGGCCCTGGATTAGGAACCACCTGAACACAAATTCACCCTCAGAAAATACTATTTGTATAACCCTTGGCAAGTCATAGAAACACCATCTGTCTCTGTTTTCTCATTTGTAAAACAGGAGTGATAATACCATTTACCTCCAAGGAGTATTATTAGGATAGAATAATATAATATTTATAAAGCATTTTATAAATTACAGTTACCATCTTCATCTTCATTCTCATCATTATCAGTAACCTGGGGAATTGCACATCCAGCTTTCAATATCTCCCCTTTCCAATAAACCATTTTCCTACAGCACAAGTCTGACTATGATACCCACCTTCTCCCAACCTCCAATGGCTATTTATCACCTCTAGGATGAAATATAAACTTCTCAACTTGACATTTCAAGTGCCTCATAATCTAGTTCTAATCCTCCTTCCCCTTGTAGACATATTTCATATTCTTTTCCTTTGTTCATTCTCCATTACAGTCAAACCAATCTCCTTCCTATTCTTTGAGCTTTACATCTCATGTTCCATTTCTCTACCTTTTCACACAGGCTGAAATCAACTCCTGGAGTATATTTTCTCTTTATCTCAGCCCCTTAGAATTTCTAGTCCCATTTTGAGACTTGGCTTATGGGTCACCTCCTAGAGGAAATCTTGTTTGATCTAGTTTGTATTCTCTATCTTGTCAAATTATTACATATATACTTATTTGCTTACATGACATCTTCCCATCAGAATGTAAATTTCTCAAAGGACCACTTTTTTCATTCTGTCTTGAATATTCCCAGTGCCTAGCACAGTGCTTTTTATGTGATTGGTATTTTTAAAATGTTTATTGAATAGGATTGTTTAAAAGCTATCTGGCCTGGAGAAGTTCTCCTGTAGCAGGTGTCTGCTGGAGTCAGTTTGAACTAGTTTGTGAGAACAGATCTTTAACTTTTGGTGTGAATATTAATATCTCAGAAATTGGCAAATGCTATAAATAAAGGTGTAATTTATGATTTTGTGGATTGTCTAGATTGAATAAAGTGATGGGAAAATATGAATAACAAGATTAAATTTAAAAGTGTGTCTTATGGACATTTTTATAGAGTCAACTGTAATCTCAGAGGGAATGCATAAGCATTAAGGAGCATTTGAAAAGACTTCATGTACAAGGTAGAGCAGTGTGAGGTGAAAAAATGGATCATTTCAATTTCATAAAATTAAAAAAAGTTTTTGTGAAAATAAAACAAATGCAGCCAAGCTTAAAGGAAATTTTAGCAAGACTTGACAGAAAGCAGGGAAGCCAATAGGCTGACCTAAGAGGGGATGCAGCATTCCAGAAATGAGGGATAGCTAGAGAAAAAGGCATTGAGTCAGGAGATGGAATGTCCTGTACAAGGAATACAAAAAGGCCAGTGTCACCAGATCACAGAATATGATATGTACGTAGACAAGAGTGAAGTGTAAGAGATATAGGAAGTAGCCAAGCTATAAATGACTTTAAAAGCCAAAAAATTTTATATTTGATCCTGGAGGCACTAAGAGGCCACTAAAGTTTATTGAGGAGATGACATGGTCAGATCTGTACTTTAGCACTTCATGATATGATCATATCATTGTGTCTATTATGTGCCAAACGTATTTTAAAAAAGACTAGCATTTTGCCAAAAATCTTTACACACAAATACTTAAAACCATAAAATATGTCATAGTTTCACAAGCCATGATTCAATGTATCCATCCAGCCTGTCAAGACATAACTGAGCAAAATGTTCCAGATGTGATTTGACTAGGGGAGAGCCTAGACAACCTGTGTTCTGGACACTAATTTTTTTAAAGCAACCTTCAAGTCTCTTTTTTTTTGACAACCACATCACATTGTTGACTCATACTGGCCCTCAAAGAAATTAAACTTCTCAATTATACCCAAAAATAAATGCATTCCTTTGTCTTATTTTAAATCTAACTATATCTTGCTTTCTGCCAAAGTTGTCAGTATGAAAAATTGTTTCAAATTGGAGTTTTTGTAAGCTGAGCTATATTCTAAATGAGTTATAGGTCTCATTTAAAGGAATCCTATTCTGTATTTTTTTTTGTGAAATGGAGATGGCTTTTATAAAATGAATGTTACCATTCCCCAACGTTTATTTATTTATTATATATTTACAAATTTGAAATTCTTAAAGCAGTATATAAACATATCTTACCTATTTGGTATTCGTTACAGCTCAAAAACAGGGCACCAAGGTGGTGTAGTAAATAAAGCCCCAGGCCTTGAGTCAGGAAACCAGTTCAAAGTTCAAAATCAGCCTCAGAAACTTACTGTGTCACCCTGGGCAAGTTATTTAACCCTTCTGCCTCAGTTTCCTCATCTGTAAAATGATCTGGAGAAGGAATTGGCAAACTACTCTAGTACCTTTGCCAAGAAATTCTCAGATGAGGTCACAAAGAGTTGGATACAACTGAAATGACTGAGCAACAGGAACAGTAAGGAACTCAGAAAACATGAAGTAGTTTGAGTATTATCAACATAATACAGACTGTAAAGTGGGCAAGAGAAATGTAGTAGAGCACCTTCCAACAATATGTTATGTCTATGGACTCCCAGGAGGAAAGTCACAGCAAATAAGTCAACCAGGAGGGCATTAATGAGTGTTAAGAAGAATTTTTTTTTCTAAATAACCTTCATCTAAGAGAAAGGAAACCTGAGTTTCTAGGTAAATAGTAGAGTACATGACTAGTTAGATTTTTCACTTCATAAATTTTTGTTCTAGCTCTGTGGCTACAGACTAAATGGCAGAGTCACAAACAATACCAAACTCTATAAATAGTGATAAATTACAAATAAAAAGATAGGAATTGGAGTGTATTGTTTGGAAGGGACCATCTGCAGCACTGGTCAGTAATGCCATCTTTGAGTGCAAAGGAGGATGATGAGTATAGACAAAGACAGCCATCTCCCTCCCCAAATCTGGGAAAACACATTTCTATATAAAGAATATAGAATAAATTTGAGTCCGTCCTCTTTAGTTATTTTGGAATAGTTACTTAATGCATGTTAGAAGGGTAATTTTAACTCAATTCATTTCTTGGTATATAAGGAATGCAAATCACAGGATACATTTATCTAATGGGTCTTGTAAAAGGGAGCCAGGGAGTACATCTGTGATTCTACTTGTATCTCTTCAAAGCTCATAAAGGTTTGTTCAAAGGCATCAGCAATTGTAAAACATAAGAGCAAACAGTGTAATGCCAGATGATTGGTATAAAAGAAATTTAACAGATCCAATAAAATGCTCCATGCCTTCACGTAACTCCAGAGATCAATATGAGAAAGACAACTAAGGATCCACTTGTAAATACAACAAAGTGTGTCACATATCTAGTCATTTCCTTTTAATTTCTAAGGGTGCACCCCACTATGTATATGTCTACATTATTTTTGTTGTTATGTTGGTCTGGACTTGTACATTCACTGATGTGGGGAACTCTAACCAGCAATACTGATCAACAACTTACCTACAATTTTAGAGAGACATCTAGGACACTTGAGAAGTTAAGTGATTTCTCCATAATCACAACACTAGTATGTGCCCAAGGTAAGACTCAACCCATGTCAACCTGACTCAAATCTGGGTACACTCAACATGCTGCTTTTGTCTACTCACATATTAGGATCAATATTGATTATCCCAAGAGACTCAGTGGGCTTTTAACATACTAAGGTTTAAAACTCCACTAAGACTTTTTGATATACCCTTTATATCCTTTCTAATTGGTAACAAAGGTAACAACTGGGATATGATACAGCTAGGTGGTGCAGTGGATAGAGCACCTGTGAAAAAGTCAGGAGGACCTGAGTTCAATCTCACTCCAGACACTTGACACTCACTAACTATGTGACTTTGGGCAAGTCACTTAACCCCAATTGCCTCATCCTGGGTAATCTCCAGTCATCCTGAAGAATATCTGGTCACTGGATTCAGATGACTCTGGAGGAGAAGTGAGGCTGGTGACCTGCACAGCCCTCCCTCACTCAAAACAAAGTCAAGTGCAAGTCATGTCATTATTTCTGTGATGGCATGGTCTTCTCTGGCAATGAAGGACAAACACACATATGTTCTTTTTTCCTACACATGAAAGGAATCCTTTCAACTCAATGTGATAAGATTACACATATGAAGATAGTTGAGAAATATATTATTGTGATATAGATAATAAGAATTTATGAATAAAAAGCCCTCCTAGGAAATTCTACTAGGTTCCCATTGAATTTCATATTAGACTTCTGGGATGAAATATGTGAAATATTTAAACATACTGAATATTAAATTTACAACCCTTATAGTCAGAAAAAAACAAAATTAAAGAAACTTTGAATATTACATCCTTTGGTATATCCTACTGCTTCTACAGTATAAGTTAGCAGTAACTTCAGGGCTTTTATTGCTGCCTCATCAAACTATTACCTCCTTTAAAAATATCACACAAAATGATAAAGCCTTTAATCTACTTTGACTAGAGGTTGTAGGTAAAATAATCAGTATAGTCATCCAAATTATTTTTAGTTGTTTTTTAAAATGAAATTGTGGAGAAACTCATATGGCAAACACATTCTTTTCCTTTATCTAGAATCCTTCTCATCTTGATCAATCAGTACAGACCAAAATGAAGATACCACACATTCCCTGGTGTCTATTCTTTTAGGTAACTTTCACCTAAGTCACTTCTATTTTCCCACACTTATAAAACTTAACATTTCCTTTTTCTAGGTCTAATAATAATTATGTGTACCATCCAATTCCTTTTTAACATCTGCACGTGCTCAAGTGATTATATAATAAATGGTGCTTTCCTGGAATGCAAGCCCTCTAAATTATGTAGTTCTTACCAAGCCATGCTTCTGGAAGGAGAAACCTGTTATCAAGTCACAGATCTTCATTCATTGCTACACAATATTCAATTTCAGTGGCAGTCTAAGCTTCATTTTCCTACACAGTAAGAGTTCAAACATTTTACCATCTTCATGAAAGAGCTATATAAATAAGTAATTTCTGAATCAGGTTTATTTTTCTAACATTTCTGAGCTAAAATATTGAAGCTCATCTTGGCGATTCAATGAACCTCTTTTGAAAACATTACTTGTCTGTTTTTTAATTCTATGACATACCACAATATAATCAAGTTATAGCATGCAATTTACTGCATATATTTAGAGTTTTCAGGGGGCTTGATACATGTCCTCCACTTAAGCCTTCTTCTAGAACCTCATTATGACATGGAAGTGATTATGGCTTTGGAAAAGCAATGTCAATGGAACAGGAACTGGCAGATCTGATCATATCAGGAAGATTAGAGTTGAAATCTACCAAAGGACTGTGTGCCTGTCATCTGAAGATCAGCTTAGCTAAATGTAGGCAGGATGGGTCAGCTGTTCATGAATTGCTACGCAAGCAACAACTCATGAAGACAGTCTACTATGGCAAAGATAAGTCACAATTTAGAGGGCTGAAATAACCTGGATTTAAATCCTGGTTCTGAAGTTTATTATCTGTGTGGTCATAAGTAACACAGGTAACCACAACTTCCTCAAACCTTTAGAGACAATAATAAACTAGTTTGCAATACAATGTAATGAAATATTATCATATAATAAGAAATGATTAATAAGATTATAGGGAGGCAAGAGAAGACTTATGTGAAAAAATACAGGCTAAAATAGCTTGATCCACAAGGGAAAATACACACAATGAGTACAACAATGCAAAGGGAAAAGAACAACAAAATTCGAGGAGTATCGTATAGTGGTCTGTGGAGTGTCATACTTCCAACATTCAGTAGATTTCTGACCACAAGAAACTCACCTTGCAGAGCTTCATTTTGGTCATCTGTAGAAATAGGTATAATAGTAACACCTACCTTACAAGGTTATTGTGAGGATGGACCAAATGAAATCGTTTTTACAAAGTAGTTTGCAATAAAGGCAATAAAGACACCCTTATCTAAAAGAATTCATTTGTAATTTGTTTGTATTTTAAAGAATCTAATCAGCCATACGATCTTAATTCAATGGATTGCTACCTTAGTTTCACAATGCTTTAAGTATTCCTAAAACAATGTGAGTTCATGGTAACATTAACCATTCCTATTACACTTTATATTTATGAAAGGAAACTGAGAAATAGAGTATTTGGACACTTATAGAAAATGGGATTTGAGTATGTCTATCCTAAATAAAAAAATTTAGTAGACTGAAAATTCTGTAAATGAAGAAATTTTAAACTTTCCTTCAAAAGTCCTCACTACTAGTCAAGGTTATTGAGATTCAGATCTGTTCTTTTCCTGCATTTTTTCCATCTTTGTTCTTTATCTTATTTTTCTTTCCAAAGAGAAACAATAAAAATGTTTTGGTTTTTGTTTATTAAATGTACTATTATTTGAACTAGCTGTAAGTCATCATGCAGGTGAAACTCCTCCTCTCACTCAAGTAATGGTACCAAACCCATTGCACTCCAAGAGAATCTTTGTTTATATCCATCCTGTGGACAAGGAAGGAAAGTGATAGAGTTGTTATGGCTCTGGCAATTAAAAAAAAATTAAAGCAGATGATGTAAAATATCATTTTGGGATTATATTATTTACATATAAGCAATAACAAAAATTTTTCCTTCCTCTTCCTGCTAAAAATTAACTCCTTTTCAGAGCAGAGCAGCCCTTATAAGAGCAAATAAATACCCTTTACAAATCTTTGTATAATATTGGGAATGATTTTTAAGTTTTTAAATGTAGAATCAAGAATCACACTGTAGGACTTTGAGGATGTTACCTGTTTGATTTTGGATAGATTGCCCATTACCTTCCCCATTTCAGTTTTTAAATTCCTAATAAAACTCTCCTCTTACCTCTCAAATAAAACCATGGCAATTTCATGCCAATGAGGACAATCATCACATCACATAATTTAACTAATACTGCCACCATCAATGAAGGTGCTAGAGATGTTTCAGAGGATAGAGCAATGAACCTGGAGTTAGGAAGACCTGAGTTCAAATGTAGTCTCAGATATTAGCTATATGGCCCTGGGCAACCTCTTTGGAAAGGAAATGGCAAGCTACTCCAATATCTTTGCCAATAAAACTCCATATACAGTCAGGTCTAGGGATGACAAAGAGTCAGATAGGACCACACAACAACAAACCACCAACAACATTTTTTTTTGTCATGGACCTCTTTTAAAAAGAAATATTCTGAGGGGGAGGAGCCAAGATGGCAGAGTAGAAAGATTCACATATACTAGCTCCAAACCCATAGCCCATGGATTTCCTGTAAAAAGAACTCCCAACAAATTCTGGAGCAGTGGAAGTCGTGCAGTAACGGAGTGAAGGAGATTTCCATTCCAGAGAGCTCTGAAAAACCGACCCCAAAGGTCTAACGTGCACAGGATTGGAGTGGAACCCAGCCCTTCCCTGGCCCCATGGCACCAAGAGGGGCAGATCCGAGCAGGCTTCAGGGACAAAATCTCCGGGGGCCACGAAGGTCCCTCCACCCACAGGCACTACAGGTCAGTGAGAGAGACTTCTGGGCTGACCAAGAGGGGAGCGGGGTGTCTCCATAACTCAGGCCCACTTGGGAGGCAGTGGCAGAGGCAGCAGGTAGCCAGAGGCTCCTGGAGCAGGCAGGAACTTGGGTCCATTACTGAAAGTCTGCGCATAAACCCCCTGAGAGAACTGAGCCTGGGAGGCAGCCCTGCCCCTACCTAAGCACCAGAACGTGAGCTCACATTGAATAGCAGCCAGGCCTTCCACCAAAAGCCCTGAGGCTGGGGAGCAGCATTTGAATCTCAGACCCCAAGCACTAGCTGGGTGGATCTAGGTGGGGGTGGAGAGGAATCTCAGAAGTCAAGTAACTGGCTGGGAAAATGCCCAGAAAAGGGAAAAAAAAATAAGACCATAGAAGGGTACTTTCTTGGTGACAGATGTTTCCTCCTTTCCTTTCTGATGAGGAAGAAAAATGCTTACCATCAGGAAAAGACACAGAAGTCAAGCCCTCTGTATCCCAAAGATCTGAAATAGATATCCAATAGGCTCAAGTCATGGAAGAGCTCAAAAAGGATTTTGAAACTCAAGTTAGACAGGTGGAGGAAAATCTGGGAAAAGAAATGAGAGAGATGCAAGAAAAACATGAAAAATGGGTCAATGCTTTGATAAAGGAGACCGAAAAAAATGCTGAAGGAAATAACACCTTGAAAAGTAGGCTAACTCAATTGGCAAAAGAGATTCAAAAAGCCAATGAGGAGAAGAATGCTTTCAAAAGCAGAATTAGCCAAGTGGAAAAAGAGATTCAAAAGCTCACTGAAGAAAATCGTTCTCTCAAAATTAGACTGGAACAGATGGAGGCTAATGACTTTCTGAGAAACCAAGATATCACAAAACAAAACCAAAAGAATGAAAAATGGAAGATAATGTGAAATTTCTCATTGGAAAAACAACTGACCTGGAAAATAGATCCAGGAGAAATTATGGGACTACCTGAAAGCCATGATCAAAAAAAGAGCCTCCATCTTTCATGAAATTATCAAGGAAAACTGCCCTGATATTCTAGAACCAGAGGGCAAAATAAGTATTCAAGGAATAGAAACTCCTAGGAACATTGTGGCCAAATTCCAGAGTTCCCAGCTCAAGGAGAAAATATTGCAAGCAGCTAGAAAGAAACAATTCCAGTATTGTGGAAATACAATCAGGATAGCACAAGATCTAGCAGCTTCTACATTAAGAGATAGAAGGGTGTGGAATAGGATATTGCAGAAGTCAAAGGAACTAGGACTAAAACCAAGAATCACCTACCCTGCAAAACTGAGTAAAAAACTTCAGGGGAAAATATGGTCTTTCAATGAAAAAGAGGACTTTCAAGTATTCTTGATGA
>CM053770.1:570144909-570207455 GCA_028658325.1 Potorous gilbertii
GGTCCGAGTCCCGGAGATCCCCTGCTCCCCTCTCAGCCCGTCTCTCTCACTGACCTGTGAGTCTGTGGGTGGAGGGACCTTCGCGGCCGCCCGGAGATTCAGGTCCGTGACGCCTGCTGGGCTCTGCTTGCTCCTCTCAGTGCCGTGTGGCCAGGGCGGGGGAGGGGAGCACTTGGCCGGGCAGGACTCCGCTCCCGTGTCCGGGGCACCCCTGCGGTCGGTTCTTCAGGGCTCTCTGCAGTGGAAATCTCCTTCACTGTGTTTCTGCGCGGCTTCCACTGCTCCAGAATTTGTCAGGAGTTTTTTTTACAGGAAATCTATGGGCTGTGGGTTCGGACCTAGCTTAGGTGAGTCTTTCTACTCCGCCATCTTGGCTCCGCCCCCCTCAAAATTATTTTTTAAAAAAATATTCTAACCTTAAAGAATTTAAGTGAAAACATACCAAGTCAAACACACTAAAATCCATCATTGCTTTCTTTGAAGCAACCAGTTTCTTAAAATCCCCCAGTTATTTAAACCTTAAGGAAATGGACACAATTGAAGAAAATGCTACAATAAAGCATATGGCATTCTGAGATAACATATGGCTGACAGCAAACAGATCTAAGCAATATGTTATCTCACAGTTCCAGGGTACTTTTGAAAGGATTAAAAAATAAAAACTCTCCCCAATTGTCCTTCACTATCCCCCTTCCCAAAAGAAACAAAGTCAGCTAACACAAAGAAGGACAATCTGGAAATGTGTGATATATTGATTATTTTACCCTATATGTAAAGTAAACAGTTATATTAAAAGAAAGGATAGGAAGAGAATCCATAGCACATTGATAGACTGGATACAAGGAAAGCTTTAGAATGGAAAGGCAAAAACATATTGAAAACTGAATATTTTCTGGCACAAATGGCCAACAGCATAATGAATATGAGGCAATAAAATCAGAGAGAAAGGAATGAAAAATTCATGTGACATCTTAGACTTCTGCCCCGACTACAGCACCGGTCATTTGATTCTATACTCAATCCTCTTTCTATTATACCATGATGTCTCTTAACTTAGTACATTCTATTTAATGATGACAAGCAATTAGTTCAGAGCTCAGTAACTGCAGAGACATATTATTTGCTGCTAATTGTATAGTTTAATATAAGCATTATATAGAACAAATAGCCAGGTTCTTGTGGGAGACAATGTGGAGTGATGGAAGAGAAGTGGTTTTGGAGTAAAAATATCAAAATTTGAATGCTGTTTTCTGCTAAGGAAAAATGAAAGCATTTATTATCTACTATTTGCTAGGTGCTATGCTAAGCCCTATGCAAATATTCTCTTATTTTATCCTCATAATTTAAAGTTAAGAAAACTGAGTCAGGCAGATGTTAAGTGATTTGCCCAGGCTCACTTAACCAGTGAATGGGTAAGGCTGGATTTGAATTCAGAGATCTTCCTGATTCTGGGCCAGTGCTTTAGCCATCAAACCACATAACTTCTACCTTTTTACCTATATAAATTTGTCAAGTCTCTTAAACCTTTTGGACCTGTCATGTATCCTAGAATAATCATTCATATACCATCCTTGACTTATAAGACAAACCTCTCAATTGCATTTGAAATCTTCCATTTAACCAAATCTATTTGCCTAATTCATAGGGATGTTATTAGGATTATTAGTTTACCCATTACCTGAACACTTTCAATATGATCCAACAAGGATTTCATTAGGGGCCTATTGTATATAGAAAATTTATTTTAGATTATGGAAAAAGTTCAAGATGTGCCCAAAGGATTTCATGCCCAACCTTCCATCCACTTATTTAGAAAAAACTAGTATCATAAATAATAGATGCTATCTATTACCCTGAAAAAAAAACAAGGCTGAAATCTATATCAAGATGGTTTAGTAATTGATTGGAAATACAAGGTGAGGAATAAGAAAGAGTAAAAGATAACCCAAAGATTTAAAACATAAGCTGTGTGAATAATAGTCTGTATCAGTAAGTACCCCAACATACACAAAAGGGTCTGCTATGACAGGTTCTTTGATTTGCTTCCCTGAAAGGAAGGATATCTTTTGAGGGGTTAACAATCGTTTTAATCAAGCACAGGTATTAGAGAAAATAAAAGTCAAAATTTCAGAGAAATCAGAAATCAACAGACAGTGTTTCCAAACTACCTGACCACAAACATGCGTACATCTTTATTAAAGACTGAAGCACCAATATCTGGGTTTTCAAAGCCGGGGGCTGCTTAACAGCTTCTCAGCCTCTCATATGACACACAAAACTTCCTTGAAAAACTAAGTCCCAAAGTAAAACCTCACCCTCAGAGTATTTATATATTTTTTGTAGCCACAGGGCATAATCCTCTGACCCAGTGCCTCAATAGAAAAAACGAAAGGTGTTTGGGACCCTCCTACAAATCAACTCCCCTAATCAAGCTTCCCAAAAGGGGCAGGCCCATCAATGGGTAGGAAAGATTCTCCCTGATCACATTCAAATAGAGGCATGATTATAGAGGTCCTGATTACAAATAGAGGTCCTGATTACACTAAAACAAAAACAGCAAAAGATCCTATTTTACTAGCCATTACATGGTCCCACTGGCAAAAAGGGTGAAATTCTTAAGAAGCTCAGCTTTGGGGAGAAAAAATATTAAGTCCAATTAAGGTCCTTATCTTTGGTGCATTGACTAGGGAATTAGGTACCATCTACCTTTGTTTGGCAGGGAGATGGACAGGTTCTATTTGAGGGCATATTTATTTCTTTTCTTAATCTAAATCTCTATTTGGCAATGAGCTCCATAAGTTATTTAACCAAAACCATGAATTTCCATGAAAACAAACTTATAAAGGAATAGGATAGAAAGGTAAGAATTATATTATATTCTCTAGACTCATCCCTGTTTTTTCATGTGATTGGTTCCAGTTTCTTGTAGGTACTAAGCTTGTTGATGTGTTTGAAATATGGTAGAATAACAATTTGACTTCATTTTTTCTTTGATTATGCTTGCATAGTTCTATCCCAATGCTACTTGGCTTATCTTTCCATTTCACTAGGGCACATAGTTACAGTCTGGTAGGCATGTTTTTACCCTCTCACTGTTTGACTCATACATTTAAGAATCTTCATGCTCTTTGAAGAAAAACATAGCTTTTCTCAAAATGAAGTATAATTTTTAAAGAGTATTTTTAAACTGATAATTCATATTTATTTGAATATGAAGTCTGGAAGGAGCCTTTTAGATCATGTTGAACAACCTCTTTATTTTAAACCTAAAGATTCCAGAAATGAAGAAGTCATTAATAAACTAATAAGGGACAATGGCATGTTAGCTTTGTTAATCAACCCTATCTTGGGAAATGAATGGGTACTAGAATCTAGTTTTTAGAACCATCAGAATCACAGGATCTAAAAATTAGAGGAAGCCTTAGAGCCATTGAGAGTGGGAATCCTTAACCTTTTTGTTTTTAATGGACCCCTTAAAAATCTTACCAGATTTTTACCAAATCTATGTCTCAGAATAGCATTTTAAATACATGAAGTTAAACATGTAAGATTAAAAAAAGAAACCAATGACATAGAAATACTCATGTTAATATTTTTTTTTAAAAAATCAGTTTCCTGGATCCTAGGAATATGAATGACTTAACTATTGTCAACCATACAGTGATCTAAGACAGTTCCAAAGAACATGATTAATAATGCTATCCACCTCCAGAGAAAGAACTGATAGAATCTGAATGAAGATTGAAGTATGCCATTTTCACCTTATTTTTTCCCTTTTTTTAGTCTGTTTCCTTTTTCAACATGAACAATTTGGAAATATGTTTTGCATGATTGCATATATATGACATATCAAATTACTTTCCATCTCAAGAAGAGGAGAAGAGGGAGAGGAGGAAATTTGGAACTCAAAATTTTTAAAAACAAATGTAAAAAATTGTTTTTACATGCAATTGGGAAAATATAAAATATTATTTTAAAAAAAAGAACTGCTGTTCTAATCTAACCCACACCTAAGTAAGAAAAAAAATCTCCCTCCTTTGCCTCCCCCCTCCCAATACCACATAGCTAACAAAAAGTCATTTAGATTTTTTGCGGGGAAAGTGGGAAGGAAGACCTACAGTGAGATGGAATCTATTGTTTCCATTTCATTTTTTCACTGCTCTAATTGTTAGGCATTTCCCCCTGACATCAAACCTAAATTTATCATCTCTTTACAGCTTCTACCCACTTACTGCTCCTTATTCTGCCTTCTAGAGACATCTAATCCCTATCTCATATGGCAGCCCTTTAGTTGGTGATCCTTTGCTCTCAAAGAGAACCAAAATGACATCGCTATGTTGGAGTCAAGTTACAGTGCAACCAGCTATGGCTGATCAGATCAGTATGAACTCAGAATGCTGTACCACAGGTCAGGGAGAAGTAGTACATGTGAACATTTGTGGTAGATTCTCCATATTTGTGCATCACACATTTTCTTTTGACCTACATCAATTTGGTTTCCTCGTAGAGCATAACACCTTCTCATGGCATGAGGGCATGCCATGCTAGGCAGTCCTATGCCAATGACTCCCATTGTAATGTTAACATAAGGTTCTTGATGGGTGGAGGAAGAGTTAAAGCTCTTCCTAACCCATTAATAGTCCTCAGATATCTTTTGTTTCTAATGAAGCATTGGGTCACCAGGGTCATGTCCTTCATCTCTGAAAAGTGTACATATACTCTGAGGTGAGGTTTTACATTGGGGCTTATTTTTTGGAAGAAGGTTCACATGCCAGATTAGACTTTGAGCATCGATTTTAAGAAGCCCCCTGACTTTGAAAACCCAAATATTGGTGCTTCTCTATCGGTAATAATGTATGCATTGCCTATGGTCAGACAATTAAAGGCCCTGACTGTTGATCTTTATTTCTCTGTTTGTATTTTCTCTGAAGTTCAAGGTGCTGACTTTTCCCCTGAGCTAAGTGTGTTTGTGCTTGATTAAAGTAGATTGTTGACCCCTCAAAAGTTACTATCCTTTTAGAAAAGCAGATATAAGAGTGTGTATAGCAGGATCTCCTGTATATGCTGGGGTCCTTTCTGATACACCCATGCCACGCAATCAATTCCGAAGTTCTTAAGAGACACCTTAAGACTGTCCTTGTATCAGTTTTTCTGAACACCATGTGAGTGCTTACCCTGTATGAGTTTGAGTTCTCCATGAGATAGTCTATTTGACCAGCATACATTTGCAATTTGAACAACACAGCTGTCAGAGTTGTACTCTCTGGAGCAGAGTTTGAATACTTGATAATTTAGTTTGAGAAAAGACCTCAGTGTCTGATATCTTATCCTATCAGGTGAGGCATTTGACAACATGACTGAAAATAGTATGTTATAAAGCATGCGTAGGACAGCTAGGTGGAGCAGTGAATAGAGAACTGACCCTGGAGTCAGAAGGACTTGAGTTCAAATCCGACCCCAGACACTTGATACTTTCCAACTGTGTGAACTTGGGCAAGTCACTTAATCCCAGTTGCTTTGTCTTCCCACCTTCAAAAAAAAAAACCAAACCAAAAACCATGGGAGCAAGCACACAGCCTTGTTTCACTCCACTGGGGCTAGAAAAGCACAAAAGCATTGACCATCATCCAGAACCCAGGCAAAATACTGTCATGAAATTGATGAGCAATGAACTTCTTCAGGAAATCAAATTTGGACATAAATTTCCACAAGACTTGTAACTAATAATATCAAAGGTGGTGGTTAGATCTACAAATGTTGTGCACAGACCTGTTCTGCTCCTGGAATTTCTCCTGAAATTATCAAGAAGCAAATATCATGTTGACTCTTCTGCTTTTTCTGAAGCCACTGACGGTTGGGTAGATGACCATCTTCCAGGTTAAAGATCAGCCTATTGAGGAGGACTTTGGCAAGAATCTTGCCAGTAATGAGTAAGAGAGAGATACCCTGTGATTAGTATGAGACAATCTATTTCCTTTACCTTTATAGAGATAGACGATGGAGGTGCACTTGAACTCCTGAGGGATAGCCTCCTCTTGCCATATAACCTGGGAAATTTCAGTCAGCTTTTGAATAGATCCCCCACCTTGTACATTTCAGCTCTGAATCACTTTTGGTTCCTCATAACTTTGCTGAAATGTCTAATGACCTAAAGGCCATTTAAAGAAGAGTTAAGTCAAAGAAATAGTACTTTAAAAATTTTAGAGAGTGTGTTTATCTAGCCCAATTCTCTTATATGCATTGTGATGAGGACAAAAGAATTATAAGATGGGCCCTGTTATCAGAGAATTTACTATGTATTTATGGACATAAAATAAGAAACAGTCAAATCACAACACTAAAATAAATAGATTAATCTCCAAAAGTATATTTTAATAAATTTTTAGGAAAAATAACTCACAGATAATGGCTCCCAAGTATGGAAATTCCCTCTCTCATGCTGATTGGCACCTTTCCTGCCATGTGTAGTCTTAGAAATCTGCCTACAGGACAAAAATATTAGGGGATTTTGTCAGGGTTATACAGCCAGTATGGGTCAGAAATGAGAATTGAATGTGATTTTTCCAGGCCTCCAGGCAAGCTCCCTAATCTGTTATACTCTGTTGCCTTTCTTATAAAATCTGTATGAAATCTCTTAATACCAGCAATTATAACTAACATTTATAATCTCAATACTCTAATGGATCTGTGAATTTATCAATGTTGCTTCCAAAGTTACAGATTACAATTCATCCATACTTACGTATCCTATGAAATTCTTGTATGTATCTTCCAATAAATTGACCATAGGGGATCCACTCGAGATTTTGGGGACCTCCTTCACTTTGTAATGGAATTTCAAGGACACTAGTGGAGCACATATGTTGTACATTAGTTATCTCTCTCAAAATATGACCAACTCATCTTCTGGTGATGATCACCATGCATTTCCCTATTGTTCTGTGAAGTGATACTCATTTATAAATTATTGGTAAATTAGATTGATCAGGGAATCTGAAGTCAGCAACATTAGTAAGTTTTGGAATTAAAAAGATGGTCTTTCTTTTCCCCAAGAAAGAAGCTTGGTATGGTTAAGGTGTTATTGTAATTTCCCAAAGGCAATTCAGACCACTTTCTTCCTTCTGTTTAATTCTGGGCCCAATTTATTCCTTCAGATGTCTATTAAATAAAGTTATTGATGGATGAGCTCCATAGACAATCTATATAGCTACATGTAGTAATCAGGACAACCTGCATTTTTTGCAGTTAATTTTTCCTATGTGGGTGGTTAAACAACTCTTTTGAGTGGCTTTCGATTTAGTCCAGGAGGTGCTTCAAAGACCCTAGGACTAGGTAAAACCAACACAGAGAGACGTATCTGAAGATGTCATCAGCTATAAGAAATCTCCTTTCAACTTGAATTCTATACTGGTTTTCCTCCACGATGATGGCAAACACTTTTGTTGAGCATGCATTTCTTTGTCTTATGTATGGCCTCAAAATGATCTGAGATTTGCTGAATGAGCCTGTCTTTGTTGCTATGCTATTCAAGAGATCTTGCATAATTTTGATGTGTACATGAGAGTTTTCTTATTGTAAAACAGAGATTTATAGTGGTTTAAAAAAATGAAAAGAAATATTGTCAAGTGACCTCACTAAGCAGTCATCTTGACAAGTTTGAAGGGAGAGACTAGAAGAAGAATAACAGAGAAACATGAAAAAGACCTATAAAGATTTTCATAAGAAAAAGCTTTTTTGTCAGAATCTGAGGCCACTGCCCTTACACCCTAATATCACAGTTCCAAATAGAGGAAGATTAAATATTTAGAAAATATTAATTATTCTCTAAAAATATTAGAGAAAAACAAAGATATAAAACACTTCAAAGCAAGCTTTGGACCTTATTAATTACCCACCACCTCCACCTCACCCCGCCCTCTCAAAAAAAAAGTTGACTGAGAAGGCATCCACAATTGTTGACTTAATTGCCAGCTTCATATAAACATAGATTTGAATCTGGAAGGGAACTTAGATACCAATAAGTCCAAACTCCCATTCCCATTTTTTTTCAATAATTGAGAAAGCTGAGGTACAAAGAGGTTTAATTGACTTGCCTAGGATGACAGAGCTAATAGGTGTCTAAGGTAATATTTGAAGCCAAGTCTTCCTAACTCCAAGTCCAGTGCCATTTCCCCTATGATGTTTCCTCTCATGTATATGAATTTTTGATAAGAACATATCTATACATATATGGAGAGTTTTCTTGATGAAAATATTAGTAGGGAAGTCAGATTTTTGCAAAAGATATTCCATAATAGACTGCATCTTTACCATCACAAATATAACTCAAAGATACAGAGAATAGAAGGTTCTGCTGTGTTTCTTGTTTTTGTTTTCAAAATAATTAATTTTTACAAGCATTTTATCTCATGCCTGTTTTCCCATAACCCTTCTCAACATTTATCATTTTCTTCTTTTGTCAAATTTTTGCAAATTTGATAGGTAAGAAGTTGAATCTAAGTTTTTATTTGAATTCTCTCATTATGAATATAACTCAAGTCTCAAAGGCCAAAGATTGGAAGTCTCTTCTCATTTGTGTTGTGCCTCAGTTTTTATGAAGGTTGGGGCAGAATTGGTAAATGCTGGGGAGAGCAGAAGAGAGGAGAGCTCCAACCTCTTCAGTCTCTTCAAGTTTTCTTTAATTTCTTTAGGTTTTGCTTCTAGCTTCTGGCTTCCAGCTTCAAGACAGAAGATGGAAGACATCAAACCCACTTTGCATTGACTCTGGGAAGAATCTGCCATGAGCAGAGCTATGAGTGTCCATCATGTCCCTGTAGAGAATTCAGGGAGTTACTCCTTGAATGAGATCCAAGACTCACTCTCCCTCTCTTTTTTTCTCTCTCTCTCTCAGTTGAGTTGAGTTGCTTTATTCCTGGTGGGTGAGCTCTTTTACTATGAATTGTCTACTACATATCCTCCAATATATGATTTCTCTGATTTCTGTTTTGCTATATTGACTTGGACAAATGGATTTATTGCCTACTCGTTATATTTGTTCATTGTAGAACTGGTATTTGATGGGAAGGTTGTCAAGCCCTAGATATAAAGTTGGAGTCCTTCTTTCCCCCAACAATAAACAATAACCAGAAGTTAGATTGAACCTGAAAATCACATTCTTCAGACTAATAAAATATATGGGAGCAGATAAAATGCTAGCCTGTTAGAGAACAGAATGGTCAAGGTTTGGCCTTAATCTACTCTTTCTCTTCCAGGCAAGAAATAGTCTCCCTTGGAAAAAGATGGAGGGAGAAGAAGCTAGAAACATCTATTCTGTCTCCCTTTGAGCTATACAATGACATCCCCAGGTCATATATGGGGAACACCTTTCCTGCCTTAATGATTTAGAGCTTATACATGCATAGGTACATGTATATGTATATATACACATATACATATACATACATACACACACACACACATATATATATATATATATATAGTTCTTAATAGCTTAGATTTTTTTCCTTCAAACACTATTCATATTTTTTTGTGTTTATTCTTTGTTGACTTTTAGATATGATGTGTCATTTTTATTGAGTTGTTTTCAGTCATGTCCAACTCTTAATGACCACATTTGGGGATGTCTTGGCAGACACTGGAGTGGTTTGCCATATCCTTCTCCTTATTTTCCAAATGAACAACTGAGGCAAACAGGGTTACGTGACTTGCTCAGGGTCACACAGCTGGGAAGGAAGTGTCTGAGGCCAGATTTAAAGTCAGAAAGATGTCTTCCTGATTCCAGGCCCAGATTCTATCTACTGCACCACTTAGCTATCCCTCATATATGGCTCGGCCTTTTATAGAGTGCTTTACATAAGTTATCTCACTTGAGCATCACTTTATCCTCCTGAAGATGTTGTGGTATTAAAGTTCCATTTTAGGAAACCAAAATTCAGAAATATTAAATGATGCATCCAAGGCCATAAAGCTAATAACTGTTGGAAGTAGTTTTTGGAACCAAGACTTCCTGACTCCTAGTCTATCATAATTTATACGCAGGAGTTTCCTTATAATAAATCCATATCATATGCTCTTTCTTATTTACTTAACCCATAACATAGATGGAATAGTATTAAGCACAGCCCTTAACCTGGAGTCCTGAGGCACCCCTTGAGTTCTTGGCAACAGCTGGCATAAATTAAGCTGTAGGCAACGGGGTTGCCAGTGTGGGGCACAGCAAAGTTGCAAAAACAGCAATAAAGTCAGGCTGGACATAGATTTTGGCAGGCAGCAGACATGTGAGGTGAAATAGGTTGCAGATTAGGCCAGCACCTGACGTCAGCAGTACTCACACTTAGGAAGGCAAATTTCAAGGCTGTCTGGGAAAGTAGGTCATGTATAGAAAGCTCAAATGTAGAGGACTTTGGTTTATTAGGACAGAAAGACTTCAGGCAGAGGCAAGTCAGTGCCCAGGGAGGAAAATATGACAAAATCCTACATTTATTTGACTGAACTTACTGATTTTTAAAAGGGCCTCTCCTCATTTGGGCTTATCTTGCTCTATCAGGTGTAGGAAATGCAGGATCCTTAGTCCCTTTGGCCCCTCCAAATATATGTATGTATATATATATATAAGGATTATGTTTTCTTATCTGTTCGGGGAGACTAGTTCTCTTTGTTATAATATCATGATTCATCGTCTAGTGGTCCAGTCTCTTATGGATTAGTGTACTATGGCTTATGACTAAGTCCCCTGCTGTTAAACTCCTTTGAGCTGTGAATTGTCACCCTGAAATTAAACTTCTCTGAGCTTCAAGCCTCATTAAAGTCTGAGCTACAAATATCAATGGCTCCAGAGAGGGAAAGGAGAGGTCAAGATCTGGGACTTGGTGTTGATCAGAGGTGCTAGTGACAGAACAACTTCCATGCAAGCATTGTGAGAAGGCTCTGGCATAAGGGGATGAGGAAGGGAAAGCACAGAAACGTTTTTATCTGTTATAATGGGAAAGCAGGGCTGCATTTGGGGCATAGGTGTGACTATCAGCATTTCTCTAAAATAACTTTGATGTCTGAGGGTGGCAGTGTTAGGAGAGGGACTTGCTGGGCAAGGGGAATAGAGAGAAGTGTTCATTCTTAAATAAAGATCTACATTAGTCAATTGTTCATAAAGAAGGGATACTATGTATTCACAAACGTTTTGAAAACAATACATTTTATTTATAGAATGATAAAGAAATAAAAAATTAGGTGTATACACATATATTTATATGTATATGTAAAAATAAATTAAAAATATGTAAACATGAACCTTAAAGTCTGTCAATACATATAGACATACATAAATTTTATTGGTGTTTCATATATATGCATTTTTATGTCATCTCTATAAATACAGAGATATCTATAGAGAGATAAAAAGGTATAACATTAGACTAGATAATTATTTATCTGTAGATATAGCTATATAAATATAGATACAACATCAGATACTAATATTTGTTTGCTATTAGATTTTTGGCCTTTGCTTCACACCTAAGGCCTATGTATGTCAAATAAATTGAGAAGCAAACTTGTCATAATCAATAATGCCCTTTGGAGAGAAACTTTGTTCTCAGAGTGGAAGCCTGATGAAAGTTTTATTCATTTTCTGACATCTCATTCTTGTCAAATTTTAGTCGTATGCGTCAAAGAATGGAGTGTTTGCTTGTAGAAAATAATTCTCAAATGAATTAAGGGAGTCTTTTCTTCTTGATTATTTTTCATATACTTTTTTTCCATGGGAGATTGACTTTAAAATTATTCCATGGTTGCTTAATGATCTGTTAGTTGGCTGTAGCGGGAAATGCAGAGAGACATATGGAGAGAAGCAACTGCTGAGTACTAGAGTAATTTACTCATTTCTGCTAACTCAGTGTATGACATTTGAGACGAGTTTTAATCTCTGTTTTCGAATTTCCCTAATAATAAGAGTGAGTGAATGATGATATTCTACCTGCTGTTTAAACCAAAAAACCCCAACAACAAAACAACAACAGACCAAAAGAAAAGAATATAAAGCAGAGAACTTGTTCAGATTAGATTACAGTCAGCTGATAAATCAATCAACATTTATTAAACTTCTGCTATGCACAAAGTACCATGCTGAGGGCTTTGCAGAGGGGCAAAGATATGGAAAACCTATTGGATCACCATCAAGCCCTAGTTTGTAACAGCATTGCCTTTGATTCAAATCTGGTCCTCCAAGTTACTAGCTTGTTTCCTTGAACAAGTCACAATTCTTAGAAACCATTTCATCATCTGTGAACGTATTCATATTTGTAATTTTTTTAGATAATCATACCATCACGTTCGTGATACTTGTGCTTCTTATTTACATGTGCTATAGATCAGTCAGTCAATAAATGAACAATTATTCAATACCTACTATGTGCCTGGAACTGTGTTAAGTGCCAGGAGTATAAAGAAAGGCAAAAGATGGTCAGTTCCCCTCCAGGAACTTGCCCAGTATAGAGGAAACACCATTCATTCTCTTCATGAAGACCAACTAATAAAAAATCATGGATCTGTGAGATAGAATGTCTTGTGGGTGGAACAGCAAAGAGATTAGTGTCACTGGATCGCAGGGTTTATAGGGGTGAGCAAGGCATAAGAAGACAGGAGAAGTAAGAAAAGGTCAGATTATAGAAGATTTCAAAAGCCAAAAAGAGGGTTTTACATTTACTCCAGAGGTGCTAGATAGCTACTGGAGTAAGGAGGAGACATGCTTGAACATGGATGCTAGGAAAATTACTTTGGTGACTCAATAGAGAATAGCTAAAGTGGGTAGAAACTTGTGGCAACCAACAGCCTAAGGCAATAGCGTAGTCATATCGAGATAAGGAACTGCACCAGGGTGGTGGTAATATTAAAGAAAACAATAGAGTATTTTCAAGGGTTAATGAAAGGTAAAATCGACAGATCTCAGCAACAGATTGAATATGTGGGGCAGGGGGAGGGAGAGTGAGGGGTAGAGGATGACACCTAGGTTATGAGCCTGGGGGATTGGAGAGTGTTGTAGGGAAAATGAAACCTTTCAAACCTTTTTACACTCCAAACTTAAGTCGTTTGAAATTTATTCCATTTGCCATGTTTTGTTAGGTTGACCAAAATCTGCCACAAATGATGGTAGAATGATGTGAGAACTCTCTTGACTCTGAGTCTAAGGGATCAGTAGGTCAATAGTAACTGAAAATATCAATCCTTCTCACAAACAATACTGTTTATACCTGCCAACCAGATGAATGACATTGATTGAAAGTCAGAGCCTAGCACCCCCTCTACTAAAGGCTTTCCTAATTATATCATCTGTAATACACAATTATATTGTTGATTTTTTTGTGTATGCCATTCAGTTTTACAAGCTCTGTTAAAGTAGTGACTATGTTTTATACATCTTTATATCTCTCTCCTCCCTCAATCACTTCTTTTTGTTCAGTTATATTCAACTCTTTGTAACCCTATAGACTATGCCAACACTGTCAGTGGGGTTTTCTTGGCAAGAATACTAGAGTTGTTTGCCATTTCCTTCTCCAATGGATTAAGGAAAAGAAGAGGTTGAGTGACTTGCTCAGCTACTAAGTGACTTGACAGCTAGTAAGTATCTGAGGTCAGATTTGAAGTTGTCTTTCTGACTCCAGACTCAATGTTCTTTCCATTGGGACACCTAGCTGCTTCCTAACCTCAACCACTATCGCAGTGCATATAGTAGGTGCTCAGTAAAAACTGGAAAACTGTTAGACTATTTTTTGCAGCTGTGCATATGGTGCAAACAAAATTATATGGAGAAGTGTCTCTACTCTGTAAAAATAGTTTGTTATGCTATGTAAATAGATCAGTTAGTCTACAAAGGGGGAAAGAAGTTATTGTGCTGTTTATTGGCTTTCTGTCACCTTTTAGGAGAGGATAAATACATATACACATACATACATACACACATGTGTGTATATACATACATATACAAACATATTACATGTGTGTGCATACACACACACACATACGTATATTCACTTCTACTTCTTCAAATTACTTTTGTCATCTCCCTATCCTGGCAACTACTTTATGGCACCATGTACCATCACATATTTTCTTGCCAATCTTTATATTTTTTTTTTATTTAAGGTTTCTCTTTTTCTTTTCCCTTTTGTGCTTAATAGTTGCTATGACAACAGTGATGCCTCTAGTGCATAAGGTGTAAAAGAGCTGCTTAAACTCAATTCATACAATAGCTTGACATTTGAAAATTCCATTGGGAAAAACATAATCATTTTATGATGATAGCTTCAATGATATGTGTGGCCAAAATTCTAGCTAAGAGTATTTTAAAATACTCTTGCCTTATTCTTCTATGAGAAATTGCAAGGGCTTAGAACTTAGATTCTTATCCTGATTTCTTGGGCTTTCCATAGATTTTCCTTTCTTTCACAGAAAGTTACTTTGAATTTATTTCTGTTTATTCATTCCAGTAAGTATTTCATTGAGTAAACTATCTAGTAACAAAATGCTACTAGTCTAGGAATCCTGTCAAAAAGGAATTTAGGTTAGTTTATTGTGACTTTTTCTTGCTGGAGCTATGTTTGATCTATGAGATAACTGCTTCCTTTTCTAGTTTTTCATGATCTATATCTTTAATGATAGTCTAGAATTTTGAAAAGGATTTTGTATGAGATTTTGCAATCACATATGCCAATTCTTTTAGCACTTTGTTATCAGTTAGATGGTAAGAGAAAAAGGAAGAATCAATGCAGAGAGAGAGAGAGAGAATCACAGAAGCTAAAATAAAAGACAGTAACAAGGTAGAGGGATAAAAAAAGTCCTCAAAAGTTGCATAAATATCAGAGGATGAATTTGAACCAACTTAATTGGATTTGACAATTAAGAGGTCACTAATGAAGTTTGAAAGACTAAAAAGATGAGTCTATAGGAAGTTGAGAAATGAGTAGGCAGTGAAGTTAAGGCAGTGAATGTATAGTATTCTTTCTAGAATTTGAGCAGAGAATGTGAGGGAAGAGATTGAATGATAAGCTGAAGGGGTAAAAGCTATAGAGGAAGGAATTATTTTTCAGATAAGGGAGACATGCATGAGGTCAGTTGATCTATGTATGTGCTACTTGAATGCCATGTAACAGCAACATATTCTTGCTGGGGTCATGTCTGACTCCATCTTTGCCACTGCATAAACTGCATTTCCCAGATTATCTAAAGTGTGTAATTTTAGCCTTGAAGATTGGAATGTAGAAAAGATGGCAGCTTTAGTCTTTTGTGCTCCTTCTATGGAAATATGTGTATTTCAAATTTAACTTAATTTAAATTCAAATTTAATCACATTTATTTGCATGGAGTAGAGTAAAAAAATGTACAATAGCTGGCCTTTATGTAGCAATTTAAAGTTTGCAAGACTTTTTACATCTGTTATCTCATTTGATCCTTGCAACAACCTTAGGAGGTAGGTACTATAATTCTTCCCATTTTACAGATGAGGAAACTGGGGTTCAGAGACGTTAAATGGCTTACTCAGGAACACAGCTAAAAAGTATGTGAGACAGAACATGAACTTGCGTCTTCCTGACTCAAGATCCAGTATAAGGAAAAACTTCCTAAAAATGTCCTGATCTGACAATATTTCTTTGGCATACTCGGTAATGATTGATCACATTTCTTCTGTTTCTTATGTATCCATTTCTATTCTGTCCTGTACTGATAAATAAGAAAACATTCCTTTCCCTCCTTCCCATTTTTTGTTTGCTCAGTCTTTTCTCCGTCTTGTCCAATTCTTCATGACCCCAATTGAGGTTTTCTTGGCAGAGATACTGGAGTGGTTTGCTAATTTTTCTCCAGTTCATTGTACAGATGAGGAAATGGAGGCAAACAATGCTAAGTGACTTGCCTAGGGTCATACAGCTAGTAAGTGTCTGAGGCCAAATCTGAACTCAGGAAGAGGAGTCTTCCTAATTTGAGGCCCAGTACTCTCTCCACTGAGTCATGTAACTGCTCCCCTTCCTATCCATCTCACTTATCTCTCCCCAATGGGAACCTTAAACTCTTCTGTAGCTTTTGAAATCAGGCTTCCATAGCATACTGAATCCTTTCCTCCCTTCCGCAAACTGTTATGGGTTGTCTCTCTCTATTAGAACATAAACTCTTAGAGAGCAGTTACTCCCTTGCTTGTATCTGTTTCCCTGATACTTACCACCCCGCTGGCATATAATAATTACTGAATAAATGCTTTAGCATTTTCTTTTCTGTGGGTAGAAATTGCTATTACTGTATGCATCAAGTACCAGAATGCTGGCTCAATTTAACTGACTAGCAGAAACCCAGACATATCCGTTTGTGGCCATTCTTATGTGTCATGACTGTGATGAATTTGGTTTTACTGCCCCTCGTGTAGACCACAAGCTTATTTAGTTGTCTGTTGCATTAGAACTAACTTATCCCTGTAAGTCATTTGCCAGAAGTCAGCTAGCAAGTGGCAGAGCTGGGAACAGTAATCCTGGCTCTCATCCCTACTGCTTTAATCAAATCCTCTTGGACAAATGCTGAAGCTACAGTGTTGTATTGTGCGTCATCCAGAGAGCCTTTAGATCAGCTGCTGAAGCATCTTTGGGATAATGTAGGTGTCTGTTATCAATTCTGCTCTTTATTTCACTAGGAAAATTGCCACAACTAATTATCTTCTGAAAGGTGAATACCACCCAGGAGGAGCTAAATAAGACCAAGGATAATGCCATGTTTCCCTTGTTAGTTTCTATTTATATCAAACTTGTTGCAGAATGCAATCATGCCTAGTGTCATACATTTAAGTATCAATGCCATGAAATCAGGGAGTTTGGGGACAAGTTGTCACTAAGAGTATGTTATGCCCTTTAGAGGGAATTATTCAATTTAGCAGTAAATGGATCAGCATGTTGGTGTAAATGGATGGTAAATAAGACCCTTGGTTCCTGGGTAATTAAATAATCATGGATTTTATTCTTATTCAGATGCTTTGACAGTCATCTTGAAGGGTCAGAATATTACATTTCTTCATTTGTCCATGTCTTTACACCAGCAGCCTGCTCTTCAAATGTTAAAAACAGGTTCTAAAGCAGATGTGGGGAAGCTCCTTTCCAAAAGTTTGACTCCTTCCAAAGGTTTATAAACCACAAAGCCATGACTTCCTGCCTCAGAGACTCTTTCATGAAAAAAATGATCATAAGTTGTTTTCATTTTTCTGTGGATTGCTTAAAAAATGTATTTTTTGAAAAGTGCAATAGGTTTGCATGCAGACTGATACATAAAACAGTTATGGAAATAACTACTGGCTTGCCTGGGACTTAAACAAAGTAGGGTAAGCTTAATGGAAATCAGACAGAGGGCTTAATAGAAATTTAAAAGATTCTGCCTTTACTTGTTGGAAACATTTTGTTTATTTTCTATGGGAATTGAGCATTTGCGGGAGAATAATTGGATTTGTACAGCCTCTTAGTTTGTCTTCCTGGCTTCAAATGCTTCCCATTTTATTCCATTTTATGTGCATCCCTAAATTGCTCAAAAACCTTCAAAGCCGGGTTACATTGCCATCAGGAAAAACCACAAATGCCTTAGCCTGAAATTCAAGACCACCACCCTTCTGAAATGCTATAGTCATAACCCTTTCTCTTTAATTTTATTTCTTATCCTACTTGAAACCTCCAGCAAAAGTAGTCTACCTGTTAGTTCCTGAACACACTAAATGTATCCTGCTAAATGTATTATACTAAATGTAAATACTAAATGTATTCTCCTTACTTTCTTTCTGTCTGTTTAAGATCTATTGCTCATTCAGGAACCAGCCTGAATCTCACCTCCTCCATGAAGTCCTCCATAATTTCATGCCACTAGAAATTCTTTCACTTTTACCTTTGAAACTTTGAGGCAAATAGCTAAACATTTTGTTGTTGCTGTTGTTGAGTTGAGTCGTGTTTAGTCATGTCTGATTCTTTGTGATTCCATTTGGGGTTTTATTGACAAAGATTCTACTTGTTTTCCATTTCCTTCTCCAGCTCATTTTTACAGATGGACAAGTGGAGGCAAATGTGGTTAAGTGACTTGCCCAGAGTCACACAGCTAGTAAGTGTCTGAGGTCTTCCTAACTTCATCCCCAGTGCTCTAATCCACTGTGCCACCTACTTGTCCTATAACTCAACATATATGTGCCTCAATTTCTTAATTTATAAAATGAAAGGCCCTTTTCTCCTTAGCACCCTCCCTAAATACTAGATATGTGATCTTATTCTCTCCCTACTTTAACCTTTCTCAGTATATATTGAACATAAGCAGTTATCACTTAACCTGTGCTATCTTATATTCCTAATTACATTTAAAAAATATGTATGTCCTGTTCCTTCAACTAGATTTTAAGAGCAGCAGCTTTTTAATACAACCCTCCTTATATCACCCTTTGGGGGGGGAAAGATCATATAGACTCTTTGAATGAGGCTTAATAGAGAGAGAAACAGAAATGATACTATAGTAGGTATACCACCTTCCCAGAAAAAAAAGAAATGGATGCTAACTTCCAGAGGCAGTTCAAGATTCCACAGAGGCATAAAGTAGTAGTGATATGAGGGATTTCAACTACCTAGATATCTTCTGGGTTTCTCCCTTAAGCAAATGTTAAGCAGATGAAACATTCTTGATTGACTTGATCATAATTTCATTCTCCAAAAGCTAGAGGAAGCAAGAAGAAATAATCATCTGGTTTTACTTGCCAGAACAGGAATTATAGGGCACTTAAGAAGAATGAACTCATTACTGTACAGCTTGTTACAGATATATAAGGGAAAATCAGCCATGGTTTGACTTACACCCTAGATTTTTGAAATATTGAATTGATGTCAGGAAAAACTTTGTATTAACTGAAATCTTAAAAATTACAGTAGTGTGCCTCAAGAGTTGGTGGGTTCAACCAGAAGCTAGACAACCATTTGTTAGGTATACTGTAAAGAGGATTATTTTTGCATATGACTCAAACTAACTGAATGTGAAGGTGCTTCCTACTTTCAAACTCAGTGATTCTTCAATTTTTAATAATTCTGGGAAGCAGAGCCAAGATGGTGGAGTAAAGGCAGGGACTCACCCAAACCTCTCTAAATACCTTTAAATAATGACTCCAAACAAATTCTAGAGGCAGAACCCACAAAAAAGATAGAGTGAAATAATTTTCCAGCCCAAGGCAACTTAGAAGGTTGGCAGGAAGGACCTATTTGCCAGGGTGAGAGGGAAGCACAGTGCAGTACAGGTTGAGCAGACTCAGTCCAAGCAAATGAGAAGCAAGCTTCAGAGTGACTGAAACAGTGGCAGCAGTGGTGGTTTGCAGACCTCTCGACCCACAGATGGTAAGTTGATCAGACAATAAGTCAGAAAGAGATTTCCAGGGGTCATTTTATTGACACCAGGGACAGAATTCTGTTGCATTGCCTATGTTTGGATCTGGATTGCAGTCCTGGGTCTTATTCCCAGTGTAAGGAGGAGCACATCAGAGTTTTCAGCTTCATGGGTGCGGAAACCCTAGTCAAAGTTGCAATGTTGAAAAGGGTGCTTATGGTCAATCACAGTATAAGAGAATAGTAAACACGCCTCTCCTGAGATCATACCACCTTGGAGGAACTAAAAACTCTTAAGTCCCCAGAATTGCTTCTTAAAACAGCTGCAAAAAAACAAGAATCTTAGGACAGTGTCCCCTCCACTTTGAAGCAGAGCCACACTTTAACATAGAGTTAAAAGTCAAGAAATAGGCTGGAAAATGAGCAAAATAACAGAAAAAATTGTGGCCATAGAAAGTTACTATGGTGACAAGAAAAATCAAAATACACACTCAGAGGACAATAAAGTCAAAATTCCTTCATCTAAACCACAAAGAAAAATATGAATTGGTCTCAGGCCATGGAAGAGCTCAAGAAGGATTTTGAAAATCAAGCAAGAAAAATAAAGGAAAAATTAGAAAGAGAAATGAGACTGATGCAAGAAAATGAGTCAACATCTTGGTAAAAGAAGCACTAAAAATACTGAAGACTATAACACCTTAAAAAGCAGAATAGGTCAAAGGGCAAAAGAGGGACAAAATTCCAGTGAAAAGAAGAATGCCTTGAAAAGTAGAAATGGGAAAGAGCCACGATGGTGGAGTGAGAGCAACTTCTCACCTAAGCTCTTAGACAAACTCCTTCAGATACCTCTAAAAAGAGAATCTGACTAGATTTTGGAGATGCAGAATCCAATAGGAGACAGACTGTGGCAGAGCTTGTTTTTGCTCTAGCTCAGCTGAGGAGATCTCAGAGAGACCAGAATACCCCTACCACACTCTTAACAAGCTAGCTCCAGGGCTAATCCAGGGAAACACAAACGTAATTTACCTTTGCTTTCTCATACCAGCCAACTCAGCACCAGGTTTTTGTGTGTTCATCCTTCCTTGCCAAAAAAAGACCATACCATCAGAGAAATGATGACATGACTTGCACTTGACTTTGTTCTGAATGAGGGAGGGCTGTGCAGGTCACCAGCCTCACTTCTGCAGAGCTATCTGAATCCAGTGACCAGATATACATTAGGATGACTGGAGATGACCCAGGATGAGGCAATTGGGGTTAAGTGACTTGCCCAAAGTCACACAGTTAGTGAGTGGCAAGTGTCTGAGGTGAGATTTGAACTCAGGTCCTCCTGACTTCTGCCCTGGTGCTCTATCCACTGTACCACCTAGCTGCCCCTAACCAGGTTCTTTAGAGTCTAACTGAAAGAACCAGAGGCCACAACACACAAAACCTTATCATCATGAGCAAGAAGCAAAGGAAGAAGGAAAAGACCATAAAATCTTTCTATGGGGACAAGGACCAAAGCAAAAATCTCAAAGAGGTCAGTATTGAGACTGTACTCCCATCTGAAACTTCAAAAGGGACTATGAACTGCTCCCATGCACAAAGAGCACTCATGGAACAGCTGAGGAAGGAAATAGAAGGAAAAATGGCCAGTGTTAAAAGTATGAAAACATCATTTCCTGAAGGGAACAGCTCTTTAAAAAGGAAAATTGAACAAATGGAAAAGGAAACACAAAACCTAACTGGGAAAATTGGCAAATGGAAAATGAAGTACAAAAAGTAACTAGAGAAAATAATTCCTTAAAAGGAATAATTGGACAGATGGAAAAGGAGATGCAAAAGGTAACTGAAGAAAGCAATTTGATGAAAATTAGAAGTGAGCAAGTAGAAGTTAATGACTCTCTGAGACATCTAGAATCAGTTAAACAAAATCTAAAGAATGAAAAGATAGAAGAAATGTAAAATATCTAACTGGAAAAACAACTGACCTGGAAAATAGATCCAGGAGAACATATTCAAGAATTATTGGCCTACAGAAAGCCACAATGAAAAAAGAGTCTGGACAATATCTTCCAAGAAATCATCAAGAAAGCTACCCAGAAGTGCTAGATCCAGAGGGCAAAATAGTCATAAAAAGAATCCACCATTCATCTTCTGAAAGGGATCCCAAACTAAAAACATCAAGAAATATTGCCAAATTCCAGAACTATCAAGTGACGGAGAAAATACTACAGGCAGTCAGAAAGAAACCATTCAAATATATAGCTATATAGAGCTATAGTCAAGATCAAACAGAATCTTGCAGCTTCTACATTAAAAGACTGAAGGAATTGGCATATGACATGATAGACATTCAATGAAATAAAGGATTTCCAGACTCTCCTGACAAAAAGGCCAGAACTCAATAGAAAATTTGATCTTCAAACCAGGTCTCAAGAGAGGCATAAAAGAGTAAATTGGGGAAAAGAAAAACTTGTTACTCAATTTGGGCAAACTGTTTGCCTCCATATAAGGGAATATGATTCTTGTTAATCCTGAGAATTGTACATCCATTATGATATATAAAAGGGATATGTGGGTATAAAGGGAATGAGTATAAAGTAAATGATGTGTTGATAAAATGTGATTTAAGCATGCAAAGGGAGTGTAACAGGAGACGTGATAAGGAGGAAGCAGAAAATGGTAAATTACATCACAGGAAGAAGCACAAAATTATATTATAGTAGAGGGAAAAGGGGAGGGAAATGAGTGTTGTTTGAGAGGTACTCTCATCTGATTTAGTTAAGGAGGAAACAATAAACTTAAGTAAGTATGTAAATCTAACTAGCTCTATAGGCAGTAGGAGGGGAATGGGGAAAGAAAGGGGAAGGGAGGCTATAAGGGGGAGAAGTAGTAAGGGTAAAGGGGAGTAAAAGGGAGGGGGACTAAAAGAAGGAAGGGAAGACTGCAGGAGGTGGTGGTCAAAAGTTAAAACTCTGTTGAGGAGAGGAAGGAAGATGGGAGAACTAAAAGCACAAATGGTGGGAAAGAAGATGGAGGGAAAGACACAGATTGTAATCATAACTGTGAATGTGAGTGGAATGAACTCTTCCATAAAACAGAGATGGATAGCAGAATGAATTAAAAGCCATAATCCAACAATATGTTGTTTGCAAGAAACACATTTGAAATGGAGGGATACACACAGGGTAAAGGTAAAAGGTTGCAGCAAAATATATTGTGCTTCAGCTGATATAAGAAAAACAGGGGTAGCAATCATAATCTTAGACAAAACAAAAGCAGAAATAGATCTAATCTAAAGAGATAAGGAAGGAAACTATGTCCTGCTAAAAGGCACCATAGACAATAAAGCAATATTATTACTAAACGTGTATGCACCAAGTGATATAGCATCCAAATTCTTAGAGGAGAGGTTTGGGGAGTTGAAGGAAGAAATAGACAGCAAAACTATACTAGTGGGGGACCTCAACCTCCCCCTCTCTGAACTTGATAAATATAACCTCAAAATAAACAAGAAAGAAGTTAAGGTGATGAATAAAACTCTGGATAAAGTACATATGATAGATTGCTGGAGAAAATTGAATGGGGATAGGAAACAATATACCTTTTCCTCAGTGGTACATCGTATATATACAAAAATTGACCATGTACTAGGGTATTAAAAACCTCATAATCCAGCGAAGAAAGGCAAACTTAGTCAATACATCCTTCTCAAATCGTAATGCATAAAACTTAAATGTAATCAAAGACCATGGAAACATAAACCAAAAACAAATTGGAAACTAAACAATCTAATCCTAAAGAATGAGTGGTTTAAACAACAAATTATAGAAGCAAACAACAACTTTATTCAAGAGAATGACAAAATGAGACAATCTACCAAAATGTATGGGATACTGCAAAAGCAGTCCTTAGGAGAAGTTTTATAACTTTGAATGCCTACATGAATAAAATAGAGGAAGAGGAGATCAATAATTTGGGCATGTAGCCAAAAAAGCTTGAAAAAGAACAAATTGAAAACCCCCAAGTAAATACTAAATTAGAAATACTGAAAACCAATGGAGAGATTAATAAAATTGAAATAAAAAGAAACTGTTGAACCAATAAATAAAACTAAGAGTTGGTTTTATGAAAAACCAACAAAATTGATAAATCTTTGGTCAATTTGATTAAGAAAACCAAATTACCAATATCAAAAATGAAAGAGGTGAACTCACCTCCAATGAGAAGGAAATTAAAACAATAATTAGAAATTACTATGACCAATTTTATACCCATAAATTAAAAAATCTAAATGAGATGGATGAGTATTTTAAAAAATATAAATAGCCCAGATTAACAGAAGAGGGAGTTGAATACTTAAACAATCTCATCTCAGGAAAAGAAATTGAACAAACCATCAATGAACTCCCTAGATAAAAATCTCCAGGGCTTTATGGATTTACAAGTTAATTCTATCAAACATTTAAAGAAGCGTTAATTTCAATACAATATATACTATTTGGGAAAATTGGGGAAGAAGGAATCCTCCCAAATTCTTTTTATGATACAAATATGGTTTTGATACTTAGACCAGGAAGAGCCAAAACAGAGAAAGAAAATTATAGACCAATTTCTCTAATGAATATAGATGGAAAAATCTTAAATAAGATATTAGCAAAAAGAATACAGCAACTTATTATGAGAATAATACATTATGATTAGGTAGGATTCATTCCAGGAATGCAGGGTTGGTTCAATATTAGAAAAACTATTAGCATTATTGATGATATCAACAACAAACCTCTCAGAAACCCTTGATTATCTCAATAGATGAAGAAAAAGCTTTAGACATTCCCATTAAAAATACTGGAGAGCACAGGAATAAATGGAGCTTTCCATAAAATAATAAGCAATATCTACCTAAAACCTTCAGCAAGCATTATATGAAATTGAGATAAGCTAGATGATACATTTTCAATAAGATCAGGGGTCAAATCGAGATTTCCATTATCACCACTATTATTCAGTATGATACTAGAAATGTTAGCTGTAGCAATTAGAGAAGATAAATAAATTGAAGGAATTAGAATAGACAAAGAAAAAACTAAGTTATCGTTCTTTGCAGATGATAAGATGATATACTTAGAGAATCCCAGAGAATCAAGTAAAAACCTACTTGAAATAATAAACAACTGTGGCAAAGCTGCAGGTTACAAAATAAACCCACAAAAATCTCCATTTACATATATGAGTAACAAAGCCCAACAACAAGAGATGGAAAGAGAAATCCCATTTAAAGCTAGAGTAGACACTATGAAATATTTGGGAGTCTACCTGCCAAAACAAATCCAGGGACTATATGAATAAAATTACAAGATACTTTTTGCATAAATAAAGTCAGATCTAAGTAAGTGGAAAAACATCAGTTACTCATGGGTAGGCCAAGCCAATATAATAAAAATGACAATTCTACCTAAATTTATTTACTTATTTAGTGTCATACTGATCAAACTATCAGATAATTATTTTCTAGAGCTGGAAAAAATAATATCAAAATCCATCTGGAAGAACGAAAGGTCCAGAATATCAAGGAGACTACTGAAAAGAAATGCTAGGGAAGGTAGCCTAACTCTACCAGATCTCAAATTGTATTTTAAAGCAGAAATTATCAAAACCACTTGGTACTGGCTAAGAAATAGAAGGGCAGACAAGTGAAATATACTAGGTACTCAAGACACAGTAGGCAATGAATATAACAATCTGCTGTTTGATAAACCCAAGGACCCCATCTTCTGGGACAAGAACTCACTGTTTGACAAAATTTCTGGGAAAACTGGGTAACAGTGTGATGGAAACTAGGCATAGATCAATGCCTGACACTTTACACAGAGTAGAGTCTAAATGGGGACATGATCTAGTATAAAAATTGATACTATAAACAAATTAGTGGAGCAAGAAATAGTGTATTTATCAGATTTATGGAAAAGGGAAGAATTCTTTACTAAAGAAGAGAAGAAAGCATTATGAAGTACAAAATGGATAAGTTTGATTACATTGAACTAAAGATTTTGCACAACTAATCCCAATGCAAACAAGATTCAGAGAGATACATAAAACTGGGAAAGAATTTTTGCAACTAGCATCTGTGATAAAGGCCTCATTTCCAAAATATATAGAAAACTGAATGAAATGTACAAGAATATACAAGTGATTCCCCAGTTGTTAAATGGTCAAAGGATATGAAAAGGCAGTTTTCAGAGGAAGAAATTAAAGATATCTATAGTCATATGAAAAAAATGCTCTAAATCAGTATTGATTAGAGAGATGCAAATCAAAACAACTCTGAGGTACCATATCACACCTAACAGATTGACTAGCTTGACAAATAGCAAGATGATAAATGTTGGAGAAGATTTGGGAGAGGTGGTACACTAATTCATTGTTGGTGGAGCTGTGGGCTGATCCAACCATTCTGGAGAGTGATTTGGAACTATGCTCAAAGGGCTACAAAAATGTGCATACCGTTTGACCCAGCAATATTGCTTCTTGGCTTTCTGGGACAAGAGATCATAAAAATGGGAAAGGGTCCCACATATATAAAAATATTTATAGCAGCACTCTTTGTGGTGGCCAAAACCTGGAAATCAAGGGGATACCCATCAATTGGGAAATGGCTGAATAAATTATGGCATATAAATGTAATGAAATACTATTGTGCTATGAGAAATGATGAACAGGAAGACTGCAGAGAGGCCTGGAAAGACTTATGTAATATGATGCCAAGTGAAAGGAGCAGAACTAGGAGAACATTGTGTGCAGCAATGACCACAGTGTGGGAAAGTTTTTTCTGGTAGACTTGGAACTTCAATGCAATGCAAGGACTGGAAAAAACCCCAATGGTTTTTTTTAAGGCAAAATGCCTTCCACATCTAAAGAACTATGAAATTCATTTGCAGAATGTAGCAGATCATTTTCTTTTGTGTTACATTTTGATTTGTTATATGATTTCTCACATTCATTTTAATTCTATTACACAAAATGACTATGGTGAAAATGTATTTAATAGGAATGTCTGTAGAACCCATATAAAATTGTATGCTGCCTCAGGGAGGGAAAGGGGAAGGAGGGGAAAACAAACTAAGTTATATGGTAGTGATTGCAGAAAACCGAAAATAAATTTTAAAAATGGCAAAAAAAAAAGTAGAATTGTTCAAAAAGAAAAAAATACATACAAAAAATTACTGGAGAAATACTCTTTTAAAAAAAAGTAGTATTGGCCAAATGAAAAAGGAGGTACAAAATCTCACTGAAGGAAACAATGACTTAAAAGTTAGAATTGGGCAAGTGGAAGCTAATGACTTTATGAAAAATCGAGAAACCGTGAAAGAAAATGTGAACTATCCCATTGTAAAAACAACTGACCTAGAAAATAGATTGAGGAGAGATAATTTAAGAATTATTGAAAGCCTGAAAGTCATGATAAAGAACAGCTTAGACATCATCTTTCAAGAAATTATGAAAGAAAACTACTCTGATATTCTAGAACCAAAGGGTAAAATAGAAATTTAAAAAAATCTCCCAATCACCTCCTGAAAAGGATCTCAAAATGAAAACTTCCTGGAATATTCTGGACAAATTCCAATTTTCCAAGATCAAGAAGCAATTCAAATATCATGGAGCCACAGTCAAGGTAACATAAGATTTGGCAGCTTATACATTAAAAGAACAGAGTGTTCAGAATATGTATGATATTCTGTAAGGCAAAAGAGTTAGGACTACAACCAAGAATCACTTACCCAGCAAAAATAAGTATAATCCTTCAGAGGAAAAATGGATATTCAATGAAATAGAGGACATTCATGTATTCCTGATGAAATGTCCAGAGCTGAATAAAAAGTTTGAGTTACAAATACAAAATGCAAAAGAAATATAAAAAGGTAAATAGAAAATATATCATAAGTGATTTGATAAGATTAAACTATTTTCCTACATGGGAAAATGATCTTTATAACTACTAAAATATTCTCATTATTAGGGAAGTTAGAAGGAGAATGTATAGGAAACAAAGGTGTGAATTGAATGTGATGGTATGATTATCTAAAAAAAAGTAAAATTAAAGGATGAGAAAGGAGAATTCACTGGGAGAAGACAAAAAGGAGAGGTACAATGGTTAGGGTTAGGGTTAGGGTTAGGGTTGGAAGTTAACACAGAAGTAGCCTGAAAGAAATTTTACAGTGGAGGGGAAAATGGGGAAAGCAGGAGGGCAGCACATAAATCTTGCTCTCATCAGAATTGGTTCAAAGAAGGAATAATATACATACTCAGTTGGGTGTAGAAATCTTTCTTACCATACAGCAAAGTAGGAAGGAAAGAAAAGGTGGCGGAGGAGCTGATAGATGAGAGGATAATTTGGAGGAGGTAAAAGTCAGAAGCAAAAGACTTTTGAGAATAGGCAGGGTGAAAAAGAGAGATTAGGATAAACTGGGTAAAATAAGATGAAGAGAAATGCATGGTTGGTAATCATTAATGTGAAAAAAATTGCAGAATGTTTCTCTGATAATGACTTAATTTCTCAGACATATAGAAAACTGAATTAAATTTATGGAAATAAGAACCATTCCTCAATTGACAAATGGTCAAAGGACATGAACAGTCAATTTTCAGACAAAGTAATCAAAGGTTTCTATAAGCATATGAAAAAATGCTCTAAATCACTACTGAAGAAAGAAATGCAAATTGAAACAACTCTGAACCACTACCTCATACCTGTCAGATTAACTCACATAAAAGAAAAGGAAAATAACAAATGTTTAAGGGGATAGAGGAAATTAAATCACTGATGTACAATAGTCAAGTTATATACTGATTTAACCATTCTGGAGATCAATTTGGAACCATGCCCAAAGAACTATAAAACCTTTGACCAAGTAATACCACTAGATCTGTGGCCAAAGAGACAAAAAAAAATAAAGGAAAAAATCTATGTGTAAAAAAATTACAGCTGTATTTTTAGTGTTGACAAAAATTTGGAAATTGAGGGAATGTCTATCAACTGGCAGATGGCTGAATAAGTTGTTCTATATGATTGTGATGGGATACTGTTGTGTTTTAAAAAACTATGAGGAAAATACTTTCAGAAAAACATGGAAAGACTTTCATGAACTGGTGCAAAGTCAAATGAGCAGAACCAAGAGAATATCGTATACAGTAACAACAATATCGTATGGTGATCTACTATGAATAACTTAGGTATTCTCAGCAATACAATGATCCAAGACAATTCTGTAGAACTTAGGATGAAAGGTGGCATCCATCTCCAGAGAAAGAACTGGTAGATCAAAGATACTTTTTTCTTTATTTTTCTAGGGGTTTTTTGGTCTTACATGACTTACATTGAAATGTATTTTGCATGACTATGCATATATATAACCTATGTTAAATTGCTTGCTTTCTCAATGTGAGGAGGGAGGAAAGTGAGGGAGAGAATTTGGAACTCAAAATTAAAAAAAAAGAATGCTCAAATTCTTTTTTATGTGTAATTGGGAAGAGTAAAATGTTAAATAAGATTTTTTTAAAAACACAAAGTACCTGACCATGAAAGAAAATAATTCGGAGAAAGCAGAAATTCTGTGGTCTAAGTTTATAGGGGAAGGTATTTATCAAGAAAGAGGTTATGCTCTCAAGAGCAGTATTCAAAGAACAGCAATAAGAAATTGATCATGATGATGAGGATAATGACTCCCATGAGAAAGCAGAACAAGAGCTGTTTAAAAGGTTTACTATGGGCTACAGAAGAAACACTGGCTAACTCACATTGGAAAAAAAAACATACAGTTAACATAAAATTAGAAAATAATAGTTTAGTCTTATAAGAACAATCTTGATAACGTAAAATGATGAGAACTAACAAAAACTTGCAATGGATAGTAAGAACATTTATTTGTAAGTTGTTGGGGTAAAGTTTACAAAAAGAGAGAATGGAACTGCTTTCCATTGGAGGGAATGGGATATAAATTTTGGATGATGATTAGAACTTAGAAGTTTTGTATTGGGATGCATAGGAAGAAAATGGTGGCTTCTGAAGTAATTAAAACCAAGACCTGTGAAGACTTATTGAGAACATTTACTTTTCCCAAATGATTTCAAGTAATTAAGCCCAAAGGAACAGAGTACTGAAAAGAACTGGAAAATACACCTGCCAAGTCAATGATATTTGAACAATCCTAGAGCATAGAAGTTATAGGATTAGATAGGAGCTATTGTGCTGATCATCAAAAATAGTAACTCATAAGTGAGTGAGAGCTTGAATACAATTCCTAGCAAAATTCTATAAAATATTTCTAAAGTAATAGTGTAAGACCATTTAGAAAGAGATATAATGACCAGAAAATACTAGTATGGATTTATGAAAAAAGATCATTCCAGTCTAATTTGATTTCCTTTTTATCAGAGCTACTAGACTTACAGTTTAGGAGAAAACTGTGTATAAAATATCTGAATCTCAAGAAATCATTTGAAAACGCAGTGTCCTTGTGAACAAAATTAAGATATTGAGTTGGATAATAGTATGAATAAGTTAGTTGAGAACTAACTGAATGGTCATACCCAAAGAGAATTCATTAGTGGATCTGTGTCAAATTGATACACAACCTCTAGCATAAGACCATTGGCTTTGTACTCTGCAACATTTTTGTCTTTGTTTGCTTATGCGAAGGCATGGATAATATTTATCAAATTTAAAGATGTCATGATGCTTGCAGTTATAGTTAGAATGCTGAATGACGGAATCAGTATCTAAAAATCTCTCCTTAACCTAGAATTATGGATTGCATCTAATAAGAGGATATTAAATAAGAGAAATAAAAATTCCTACAATAGGTTTTAAAAATGAACTTCACAAGCGTAAAATGGGAAGGTGTGATTCAATCCTGATTTAAGTGAAGAAGTTCTCAGAATTTTAGTAGATTTCAAACTCAACATGAGTCAGTAAAGTAACATGACAGCTCCTGAAACCTAATATTGTCTGAGTCAGAATTAACAGAAGCACATTGTCCAGAGCAAGTGAGATGATATACTTCTGGACTTTGATCTAGTCCAGCTACATGGATAATGCTGACTTCAATTCCGGGTAGGAAATTGTCAATCTAGAGCGTGAACAAATTGGTGGGAAACTGACAACCATTCCATACAAGAATTTTTTGATGAAAGTGGAGATGTGTATTATGAAGAAGAAAAGATTTAGGGAAGATACAATCACCATCAAATGTCTGATAGACCTAAATGAGGAAGAGTATTATATTTGATCTAAAAGAGCAAAAGTAGGATCAATGAGAAATAAGATCAATTTTTGTTCAATATAAAGGAAAAAAATTAAAACTAGAGTTATAAAAATGTAGTTGATCATTTTTATTAGCTATTGCAGTGAAATATTTCCTACTTGTTCCAAAGAATGAGAAGGAACATGCTTCCAAATAATGATGTTATGACATAGAGGAATCATAGCTAATTGCTTGAATGTTTGCTATTCTGTAATTTGTTTATTTACTCTATCAAAGATTCTTTATGTCATTGTATCCAAGAAAAAAATATGTAACGTATAAGCCTATGTCATTTTGGATCAGAGGACTTAATATAGTACGTACTATATATACTATACTATATATAATATAGTACGTACTATATATAATATAGTACGTAATATAGTACAAAGCTAGGGATGCTTTGAGATATTTTTTGTAGAAGCTGATCATGATACTTTTACCATTACCTGCAAGATGAAAGTTTACAGGTTACATATATGGGACAAAAGGTATTGCAAATTCTTCACTATCTAAACCTATTTGGTAGATTAAACATTTTTCCCTTTATTCGTTATTTTCTGCTTGTAGCTGGGAAATCCCCATGAAATCAAGAGAGTGTGATTACATAGAGTAGTTTCAAGAGGATTCCTTTTCAAGCAAGAATTGAAAAAAAAAGATTTGTTAGGTCACTGAAATGACCTAACTTTGAATTTGACTTAAATTGTCAGACCCTCAATGGTAAATACCATGTCCAATACCTTTTTTTACCCCTAGCATGCACCTTAGTACCTTATATGTTGTAGATATAATGGTTTCTTAGTTGACTGGATAGTATATATTTTGAGAAGTAGGGTGTCAGAGCGGCTTGAGTCCTGGAACCCACTATGCAACTGAAAGGGGAGCAACGAAAAGGAAGGACAGAAGAACCTAGTAGATGTCTTTAGGAATTAAAAATCTTTAAGGGAAATTAAATTATGACATATAAAATGATTTTTATAGAGTACTCAAGTACAAAATGTCTTAGAAGAGACAACATAAGATAATAAATAAAACTGCAAATAGAACTGGATTCTAAGATTATGTCTGTCATATACTAGTTTGTGGGAAAGTAATTTCTGTCAGTGTAGCATGTAATTCTCTAAGGATGTCAACTGCTTAGCAGTTACCAGATTGCTAACAAATCATCTAAGGATGTAGTATTATGAAAAATACTCTTCTATAGTTCATCATGAATGCTTTCTTTGTTATTGTGATGCTGGAATGTGGGCGATCTGATTATGTCATTCTTCTGATCAAAAGTTTTCAGTGGAACCTATATTTTACTAAGAAATTCAAATTCTCTCATCTGACATTCAAAGCCTTACCATACCTCCCATCTTATTTGATGTTACATTGTCTACAGTATATTGTAAAGTGGCGGCTGATGGATCAGTGAGTAGATTACTGGACCTGAAGGCAGGAAGACCTGAGTTTAAATCTAGCCTTGGACACTTACTAGCTGTATAATTCACTTAACCTCTGATTGCCTGACAAAATGGATATAGTAGATCAACTAAAGAAGGAAATGGCAAACTACAGCAGAATCTTTTGCCAACATAACCTCAAATGGGGTCACAAAGGGTTGGTTATGACGTAAATGACTCAACAGCAACAACAAAAATACTTTAAAAATATGTTAATTTGTTGATGTGACTTTCTCCAACTCAGTAGATAATGTTTTAGGGCTATATGTCACCCTGAATCTAACCTCTTTAAAGTAGTACTCTGATGAAAAAATCCAATTATAGGCACAGACTGTCAGCTCTCTGTCTGATGTGGTCTGCCACATATTGTATTCCATGGTCATAGTCTTTAAAAAGTTAGTATATTTTTATGCCACAGTCATATATTGTGTGCTCCAGCCAAACAAGCCTATTCCCCAAATTCCATTCCTGAACATGTCCTGTGCTCATTAGAGAATGATGAAATTGTATCAGTGATCTGACTGACATGATTCTCAGTTATTGGAGCTAAGCTGGGAATGATACTTCTAAATGCACTGTTAATGATCATGTCAAACTGCATGCTGGATGCATGGTACAGTGCAAGAACATGTGTACTATTTGTCATATATTCATCCCCTTGTAAGCAGGATCTGTTAGAACAAGTACACCATTCAAGAATGAAAACTCTGTCTAAGTTGATCCAAGAAGCAACTGCACAAATGGATTTTTTAAATACAATTTATAGTGTAAATCAGCATAAATACCACCAGTCAGTTCACAGCAATGAAGTATATAGCCTAATTGCAATCATGCATTCAGTAAGATCACTCCCAGGGAAGTAGTAAAGCCTGGTCACTCATGATAGAAAAATTGGGCACTATCTTAATAGACTTGAAGGAATGAGCTCCAGAGCTCATTTATTCATTCATTAAGCATCTATGAAGCTCCTATCAAGTGTCAGGTACTGTGTTAAGGAGTAGGTATACAAAAATAAAAATGAATTAGTCTCTACCCTCAAAGTACATTTATTCTTACCTGAGGAGGGGGCAGATTAGAGAAAAGTGAGTACAAAATATATACATAGTAAATGCAAAGCATTTACCTAGAATAGACATCTAGTGGGTGGTATTTGAGCTGTACCATGAAGAAAGCTAGAATTTCTAAAGGAGAAGTAAAGAAGGAATGCATTCCAAATACAAACGACACACTGTGCAAAACCGTGCAAATGGAAAATAGAATACTGTGGATCAGGAGCAACAAGTAGACCAGGTGACTGGGATATAGAATGTGTGGAATGTAATGTGAAGTTATCTTTAGCATATGACACAAATCAGTACTGACCAGGTGGGTTTTTATCATGTCCTAGAGACAGCTGGGATCTACTGGAGTTTTTTGAACAAGCATTAGTCAGACCTATGATTGATGAATTTCACTTTGAATCTGTATGGAAGATGAATTAGAGAGAAAACACTGCAGCCTGAAAGACCAGTTAGGAGTGTATTTCAGTAGTCCAGACAGGAGATTGTGAGGGCTTAAACTAGGGTAGTAGCTGTGTGAGTAGAAAGAAAGGGAAAGATAGGAGAGTGAGGACAGAAGCAGAAATGACAAGACTTGGCATCCAATTGGATATTGTCTCTTAGGTGGCATAGTGCATAAAGAATTGGACTTTGAATCAGCAAGACATGAGTTCAAGTCTTTTCTCATATATTTACTGATGATGTTACTTTAGGCAAGTTATACGATGTAAGATCACAGTTCTAGACTTTGAAGGGACTTGACATGCCGTCTAGTCTTCCCATCCTCATTTTATAGACTAGAACCAATACTTTGGGAAGTTAAGTGACTAAAGAGTTGAGGGGAAAAAAAGGAGTTCTATTTTGGACATGTTCATTTCCAGATTGTGTCATTAAGTTAGAAATGTCTAGTGGGTAATCTTTAATGTAGAACATAGATTTAGAAAAGAGATCTCCTCTGGATCTTTAGATTGCAAACAAGTCTCAGAATACAGGATGAGACAAAATATATAAATAATGCAAGTCCGGGAGACAATCTTTTGAATTGTTAATCAATTGAATTGGCAATCTTTTGAAAACCCAAATCTCCAAGGCCTCCCTGAACTATCTAATTTCAGTACCATGCATTCTTCATCCACTTAGTTTTTCTAGAGTGATTGTGTATCCTGGTTCCTTCTGTAAAACCATGGGAGTACCATTGGAATAATTCAGTGAATAGTTCCTACAGTGTTTTGGGGCTTTTCATAGGCAGGATAATCTGGAATAACTTGCCATCCATAAGAATTTCCATTTCTATTTGGATTTTCTGCAGAAAAATCCTCCTTGATGCTAATCTTTGGAGATTATATATTTCACTGTTTTATGCACTACCTGGTATTGTTGTTTAATGGATCTCCATGGTCACATATCTTATGTGTGCTTAACATATACAGAGCTATCATTTTTAATATATGAGAAGCAGCATGGCTTAAACATTTGGATCTGAGTCTTGTGTCTGACACACAGTGTATTACTTTAGACAAATCATTTAAATCTAAGTGGCTCCCAGGGACCATTTCCTGAATTCTTCTAATTGTTTTTCATTCTTGTAGAGCCTTCTTCTAAGGCTATAATTCTAAGTTGAAGATTATAAATTGCAGATAACTTATTAGAGCTCTATTGGCAGAGGAAATTTTCTTACCAGAAATTATGACCACCAATGAAATGACAGTTCTTATTTTTAAAAAATGATCTTCTTACTAAGGCAAAAACAGGAGAGAGGGGATTATACAAAGGTACTATATTTTAAACTTTTATCATGCTAAATCATGTTCCATTTTTACCTAGTCATTCAGTTTTCCATTTGTGCTTCTTCATTACAGGCAATGAGTACGTAATAATTTTTTTTAAAAAATAGCATTTTATTTTTTACAATTTTTAAGACAATTTTAAACATTCATTAAAAAATTTTAATGAATTTTTCCCCCTTCCTCCCTCCTCTCTTTTAAATGGTAAGAAATTTTATATAGGTTATACATGGGCAATCATGTATAACATATTTCTATATTAGTTATGTTGTGAAAGAAGAAACAGATCAAAAGGAAGAAGCCATGAAAAAAATTAAGTAAAATAGCTCTTTGATCTGCATTAGAATTCACCAGTTCTTTCTCTGGATGTGGATAGCATTTTCCATCATCAGTCTTTTGAAATTGTCTTGGCTCTTTGTATTGCTGAGAAGAGCTGTCATTCATAGTTGATCATTGCACAATGTTGCTCTTACTATGTAAAATTTTCTCCCAGTTCTGTTCATTTCACTTCATATTAGTACATGTAAATCTTTCTAGGTTTTTCTGAAATCTGTCAGCTCATCATTTCTTATAGAACAATAGTATTCCATTATATTCATATGTCACAACTTGTGCAGTCATTCCACAACTGATGAGTATCCCAACAATTTTGAATTTTTTGCCACCGCAAAAAGAGCTGCCATCTTTGTTCATGGAGGTCCCTTTCCTTTTTTGTGATCTCTTTCTGACAAAGATCTTGTAGTGATATTACTGGATGAAGGGGTATGCACACTTTTGTTGGGTTTTTGTCATAGTTCCAAATTACTCTCCAGAATGATTGAATCAGTTCACAGTTCCACCAACAATGCATTAGTGTCCCAATTTCTCATAACCACTCCAACATTTATCATTTTTCTTTTCTGTCATTTTAACTAATTTGATAGGTATGAGGGAGTACCACAGAGTGGTTTTAATTTGATTTCTTTAAATGAGTATTTTAGAGTATTTTTTTCATATGCCTATAGAGAGCTTTGATTTCTTTATCTGAAAACTGCCTGTTCATTTACTTTGTTTATCTATTGGGGAATGACTTATATTCCTGCAAATTGGACTCAGTTCTCTATATATTTCAGAAATGAGACCTTTATCAGAGATACTGGCTGTAAAAATAGTTTTCCTGCTTTCTGCTATCCTTCTAATCTTGGTTGCCTTGGTTTTATTTGTGCAAAATCTTTTAAATTCAATATAATCAAAATTGTCCTTTTTACATCTTATAATGATCTCTATCTTTTGTTCGGTCAAAAATTCTTCCCTTCTCCATTAATCTGACAGATAAACTCTTCCTTGATCTCTTAATTTGTTTATGACAGTAACATTTATGTCTAAATCATATACCCATTTTGACCTTATCATATAGTTCCTGTGTTTGTCTTGGCAGGTAGACCTCAAGTATTTTATATTGTCTACAGTTATTTATAATGGAATTTATCTCTTGCTGCTAGGCTTTGTTGGAAATATATAGAACTAAACTGATGATTTATGTGGATTTATTTTATATCCTGTAACTTTGCAAAAGTTGTTAATTATTTCAGATAATTTTTAGCCGATTCTTTAGGATTCTTTAAGTATACCATCATAGAATCTGTGAAGAGTGATAGTTTTGTTTCCTCATTGCCTATTTTAATGCCTTCAATTTCTTTTTCTTCTCTTATTACTATAGCTAACATTCTTAATACAATATTGAATAATAGTGGTGAAAGTGGGCATCCTTGTTTCACCCCTTATCTTATGGGAAAGGCTTCTAGCTTATCTCCATTACATATAATGCTTAGTGGTGGTTTCAGAATGTTCCTTTTATTTCTATGCTCTCTAGTGTTTTTAATAGGAATGGGTGCCATATTTTGTTAAAGGCTTTGTCTGCACCTATTGAGAAAATCATATGATTTCTATTTGTTTTGTTATTGACATGGTCAAGTACACTGATAGTTCTATCATTGAACCAGACTAGCATTCTTGATATAAATCCCACCTCCTCGTAGTGTATGACTTGGTGAAATATTGCTATAATCTACTTGTTAGAATTCTATTTAAAAGTTTTGCATCAATATTCATTAGGGAAACTGGTCGACAATTTTCTTTCTCTGTTTTGGCTCTTCTAGTTTGGGTATCAGTACCATATTCATGTCCTAAATGGAATTCGATAAGACTCTTTCTTTGTCTGTTTTCCTGAATAGTTTATAAATTATTGGAATTAATTGTTCTTCAAATGTTTGGTAAAATTCACTTGTGAATCCATCTGGTTCTGGGAATTTTTTCTTAGGAAGTTTATTGGTGGTTTGCATCTCTTTATGTAATATAATTTACCTGATTTTTACCTCCCCCTTTCCTCTTCTTGCAATGCAATCCTCTTTCTCACTCCTTAATTTTTTTTATATCATCCCATCAAAGTCAACTTATACCCACATCCTTTGTCTATGTATACTCCTTCAAACTGCCCTAATAGAGATACATATATGTTCTTAGGCATCCTAAGTCCCATCATCTCATGTACAAATGTAAACAGTTTAACTTCATTGAAAAACATATTTTTTCCCTTTCCTGTTTACCTTTTTATGCTTCTCTTGAATTCTCTTATAATTGAAAATCAAATTTTCCCTTTATCCCTTATGTTTTATCAGAAATGTTGGAAAGTCACGTATTTCATTAAATGCCCATTCCCCTCCTACCCCCCATTATGCTCAGTTTTGCTAGTTGATTCTTAGTTGTAATCCAAGCTCCTTTACCTCCCAAATATCATATTACAAGCTCTCTGATCTTTTAATGTAAAGACTGCTAAATTCTGTTTAATCCTGGCTATGACTCCGCAATATTTGAATTTTCTTTTTCTGGTTGCCTGCATTATATTCTCCTTGACCTGATAGTCCTAGAATTACACTATAATATTCCTGGGAGTTTTTATTTTGATATATATTTCTGGAGGTGATAGGCAGATTTTTTCAATTGCTATTTTACCTTCTGGTTCCGGGATATCAGGGCAGGTATATCACATGGAAATATTTTGACATTGTTGTCCTTTTCTGAATTTTATTTTGATCTTCCCTCTTACTATATGGTCGGGCTTTTTTGTTTGTTTTTTTACTCATTTCAGGCTCTTTAATGACTTTTAAAATTGAGTTTTGCTCCTGGGATACAGGGAGCATGGTCTGAAGATTTTTACACAGGGGACTAGTGGGATGGTCACTGACCTTCTGCACCAAGGCCTCCAGGGTTTTCAGCTTGCTTACTGCTCTGGCGTTGCCTGGCCTAGTCTAGCTGACCATGCTGTGGTTGCCAGGCATACTGGGTCAGGTCACTTACTTGCAGTGCTGAGGACTGGAGGCCTCAAAACTGGCCTTCTACACCACTGGCCTGTTAAACTGAACTTCAGGACCTCTATTCTTGATCTGTACTGTGACTTAGGGGCCTCCACCTGCCTTGCCTTCATCAACATATCGACTGCCTTCATTGACACATCTAAGTAGGCCCTCCCCTTTTACCCAAGGGAGATAGATCTTTCCTGCAGTCCTTCTAAGTTATCATGCGCTAGAAAATTGTTTTACCCCATCCTTTGGAGGGTTCTGTCACTCCAGAATTTATTTTGAGATGTCATTTAAAGTTGTTTTGAAGGAAATTGGGGAGAGCTTAGGCAATTTCCTGCCTTTTCTCTGCCATCTTGGCTCAAACTATCATCCAAAATATTTTCCCTTAACAGTTGGCACCTGAAAATTACATTCATATTGTTGAAAGTTCTGATAAGCTAAAAGAGAGACATCTGGGCAAATAGACACAGAAAATTCCCTCTGGTGCTTCTATCTGGAATCATGAAACAGCAGAAACATTGTAGAGGCAAATTTTCTGGAATAATCTTCAAATCATCTTTTTTGGTCTTTTATTGAAACTTTTATCAGCTTAGTACATTTTTTCTTAGGTGTTTCTGTATTTCATGCAAGCTTGTAGTCTAACGCAAAAGGTAGAAAGCATTAGTAACTGTCACTTTACACATGTAAAAATTTCTGGACACTTTAGGTTGAGCATCACTAAGGAAGTTGTAAGAGGAACTAGATTTAGTGCCTGGCACAGCCATGTATACATGATGATCTTTTATTCCCCCTTAGCATGGCACAGGGCTCTGCCTATGATGAATTTTAACAAATATTCAAAAAGAGGAGAGAGAAATTTTAAAAAAGGAATAGAAAAGAGTAAGAGAGAAAAGGGGGCAGGAATAGTGAGCAGAAGGAGATAGAAAGAAAAGAATGGAAAAAAGGAGAAAGTAAGAATGGGAAGAAAAAAAGAGATGAAAGACTTCCATCTATGCCTATGCTCTTTGAGAGAACATTTTCCTTTTAGTTTTTGGTGAAGTCCTCCCATTGTCCTGGTTAAGCCAAATGTAGTCTGTCCCCCAACTGCTTCCAGAGAAATGTATTTGTCAATATGATGTGATCTGGTCATCTAAGTAGCACAGTGGATAGAGTGCTGGGCCAAAAGTTAGGGAGACATCTTCCTGAATTCAAATCTAACCTCAGAAATTTACTCCCTGTCACCCTGGGCAAGTCACTTAACCCTGTTTGCCTCAGTGTCATCTGGAAAATGAGCTGGAGAAGGAAATGACAAATTAATCTTGTATCTTTGCCAAGAAAACCCCAAATGGGGTTGCAAAAAGTTGGACATGACTGAAACAAATGAACAACAAAAAGCAAAATAATGTGATAGAGAGGTAAAGATTATTCATTTTCAGATAGCATAAGAACTCTAGTCATACCAAGGACACAGTCAAACATCCATTAGCCAAAAACCGGTATAGTTTGTTTTTTTCTGAACTGTTCTAATTTGCAGTTATCCTTGAGGTGATATCATTTCCATTTATTACTTTATTTGCACTCTAATCTTTTTCAATTTGATTTGGGCCTATAATTTCATCAGTCAGGGTACTCCATTTTTGGAAACTATATAATGATATAATTTAGCTCTGTAGCTTGTAATCCTAAATAGTTTCCTGAACAAATGAAAGATTTGGTGATTTGCCCAAGGTCACAGAACATGTAGGTTATGTGAGGCAAGATCCTGGTCTTCCTGACTCCAAGGTCTGTTTCTATCCATTCTTATAGGCTGCATTTCACCCTAACTTGGTTACAATTATCATGTTTATTTCCTTTCAGAAAAGCTAGCATTTTCTCCTAGAGACTGTCTAAGTATTTTGCCCTAATAGACACCAAAATCAATTAGTTTCCTGGGATAACTCAAAATGATTCACTGGAATGTGATCTATGCAAACACTTATTTTCTAGCAATTTAGAAATGTTATCAAAAAATAAAATGGATAGGAATTAACATTTTAATTTTCAATCAGCAGCTTCTTTGACTTCATCCGGTGATTGGGGGATCACATTAGTTCTATGGGAAAAACTAAAGGAATGACTGGTGAATACTTAGAAACAGATACAATAATCATTCAGCCAAAACAAGTGATTATTAATCACTTTGTATCTGTCAGAAACTTTGGTAAGCAGTGAGGGCACAAAGAAAGCAAAATACCATTCCTGTAGTCAAGGAATTCGCTTTCCAATGGATGGACAACATATCAATAACACCTAGTGTAAATGAAAGGGAATCTCAGTGGGAAGGCATTCGCAATGTATATATTTGCATGGGGGTTGGAGGAAGGGGTGAGACTGGGAAACTGCCTCTAGCACAGTGTTAGATTTGAGCTGAACCTGGAAGGAAGCCAGGGATTGTGGTCAGAGAAGAGAAAGAGTGATTCAGGAGTGAGGGACAGTTGTTGCAAAAGCACAAGGTCAGGGGATGCAGTGATCTGTGATTGGAATAGTGAATAGGCCTGTTTTTCAGAATAATAAAATGCATTGAGTGGGAGTCAAGTATATGAAAATTCAAAAGGTAAGAAGGGAAGGGACTACCTTATGAAGGGCCTTAAATGCCAGAGAATTGTGTATTTGGTACTAAATGTTTATTGAGTAAGAGTTTGACATAGTCAGACCTGTACCTTAGGAAAACCACTTTGGTGGCTGCACAGAGGACAGACTGGAACAGTGAGAGACTTGAGGCAGACCCACTCTTGGGCTATTGCAATAATCCAGGTGTAAGGAGATGAGGATCTGCACCAAGGTGGTAGCTATTTGAATGGGGATGTTTGGGAGGGATTATCTTAATTTTTTTAATGTTGTTTGTTTTATTCTTAAATCTTTCTATAACCTCATCCTTTCTGTGTTCTTAGCCCTTATAAACCTCTCTTCTACCCCACATACTCTCTGATCCAGGAACACTGGACTCCATATTATGACTCAAGCTGAACACTATCTTCTGTCTTAGCATTTTCTCTTGCTGTCCTGAATGCCTGGAACTCTTTTCCCCCTCATCTCTGCCTCCTGGATTCCCTGCCTTCCTTTAAGGCTCAACTAAAACCCTACTTTCTGCAAGAACCTCTTCCTAACCCCTTTGAGGTTAATGTGTTTATTCTGTTAATTATCTCTAGTTAATTATATATATATATATATATATATATATATATATATGCACACACATATATATATTGTGTGTGTGTGTTTATCCATTGCCAAAGAAGACCATGCCATCAATCATATGTGTGTGTATATATATAATATTATATATATATCATATATATTAATATCTTGTTTGCAAACAACATTTTTTCTTTGTATATTGCCTTCCCCAATTAGCCTATGAATTCCTTGAGAGCAAACACTTTTTGTCTTTCTTTGTATCTCCAGCCCTCAGCACAGTGCCTGACACATGATTAACTACTGACTGATAAATGTTTTCAAGGTAGAAATGACCTTGCACAGCCCTCCCTCACTCAAAGCAAAGTCAAATGTAAGTCATGTCATCATTTCTCTGATGTCATGATCTTCTTCAAAAATGAAGGACCAACATAAAACAATGAGAAATGACAATACTTGGTAGGAGATTGAACATGTAGGGTAAATACAAATGAGGAGTCCAAGATGATACTGAGGTTATGACCTTGGGTGACTGGTAGGATAATGGTGCCCTTGACAAAAAAATAAAAGATAGTTGGAAAGAGGAAAGTAGGAAAGATGAATGAACATGATAAGTCTGGTTTATTTCTAACCCCTAGCAATGATATAAGAATATGCTATCTTCAGAGTTACATTCTTCACCACTTACGTTGGTGACCCGGATGCTAGGTTGTGTTCCCTAGGGAGAGGAGGTCAAAGGCTAAAATCTGTCCACCAAGAAATTTCTGGTGCTTAATCTTCATTCATCCAGGTGTTTATACTGCCTTCTCTCACCACATGAGCCTCTGGAATTAACATTGATTTGCTCCTGCATCAGCAGAAATCAGATAAAGAATTTGGTTTTATGTTTCATTGGAAATTTCTGTTCCTCAGCTGGGTTATCTCCATTGCTACAGTCATAGTTTGTAGGATTAGAGATTTAGAGCTAGAAGGTTCTTTGAGGTCAAGTAGATCAGCCTTCTTATTTTATGTAAACAATCTGAGTAACAGAGAAGTTGACTAATCTGCTCAGTCAAATAGATATACCTATGTATAGACAAGGATTCAGACTGATGTCCTACTATAAAAGTGATCCTTCCCATTGTCTCAATGCTTCTCCTACCTCTCTGACTTCTGAAAAATTTTAACTCCAATTCCTAGATTTTTGTTTGGAGTCTGGAGTCCCATTTTACCTTTCCTTTTACTCTTTATTTACCCTTGTCCTTGACTGTATCCTTGGCTATTGACCTTTGTCCTGACCTTTATTCTTTCCTTATTCCCTGAGTGACTTTTCCTACCTCAGTCTGGTTCCTGACTTTGTTCTGTCCCTGATGTTTGTCTGATCCAGCTTCCCGGGGCCTGCCATATTGAGACTGGATTTAATGTGGACACCTGATCCACTAAGCCAAGTCTTAATTTTTGGATCCTGGTATCTTGCCCAGAATCTTTATCTCTTTCCATATTAATCCATAAACTAAACGGTCCATTTTCCTTTCATTAGAAATGGACCATGCTCTATTTATTAGCATTTGAGGGCAGAGCGTCAGTCACCCATCCAGTTCCATAATTTCTTATGGATATAGAAGTCACATATTGTTTAACTTTATAAGTAAACATGAGCTACAGGTAGGAAATGAAAATTCTCTATAGATAGGACAGGTAAACTATTCCTTGCTCTCCTAATTTGCTTAGAGTTTCACCCATTATGTCTAAATTACGTGCTCATTTTCACCTTATCTTGGTATATGGTGTATCTCTATGCCTAGTTTCTGCCATACTGTTTTCCAGTTTTCCCAGTAGTTTTTGTCAAATAGTGAGTTTTTATTCCAGAAACTGGAGTCTTTGGATTTATCAAGCAATAGTTTACTATAAGTCACTGACTACTGTGTCATATACCTAACCTATTCCACTGATCCACCAATGGGTTTCTTAGCCACTACCAAGTAGTTCTGATGATTTCTACTTTATAATGCAGTTTTAGATCTGGTATGACTAGGCCACTTTCCCTTACATTGTTTTTCCATTAATTTGTTTGATATTCTTGACAATTTGTTTTTCTAGATGTATTTTGTTTTTATTTTCTCTAGCTCTATAAAATAAAGTGTTGGTTTGATTGGTATTGCACTGAATATTTAGGTAGAATTATCATTTTTATTATATTAGCTCAGCCTACCCATGAGCAACTGATGTTTTTCCAATTATTTAGATGTCACTTTATTTGTGTGAACAGTGTTTTGTAATTGTGTTCATATAGTCCCTGGGTTTGTCTTGGCAATGTTAATATTTGATATTGTCTATAGTTATTTTAAAGGGAATTTCTCTATCTATCTCTTGTTGCTGGGCTTAGCAATATATAGAAATGCCAATGATTTATATGGGTTTATTTTATATCCTACAACTCTTCTGAAGTTGTTAATTATTTTAAGAAGTTTTTAGTTGATCTTATTGGAAATGACTTTAGTTTATTCCCATTGCATATGATGCTTCCTGGTAATTCTAGGGCCTCAGTGCACTTTCTCTTCATAATTTCTTGGAATATGCCATGCAGTGTCTTTTTTTGATCTTGGCTTTTAGGTAGACCAATAATTCTTAATTTCTCTCTCCTACATCATTTTCCATGTCAGTTGTTTTTCCAGTGAGGTATTTTAAATTTTCTTCTATTTTTTCATGCTTTTGATTTTGTTTGACTGATACTTCATGTCTCATAGAACCATAGTTCTATGCTGCTGCTTGCCTGATTACAATTTTAAATGAATTGTTTTCTTCAGTGAGTTTTTGTACCTCCTTTCCATTTGACCAATTATACTTTTTTTTAAAAAAAAGTTATTAATTAATTTTTTTGATTGTCAACATTCATTTCCATAAGATTTTGAGTTCCAAATCTTCTCATCTCTCACTTCCTCCCCACCCCAAGATGACATGCGTTCTGATTACCCTTTCTCCCAGTCTGCCCTCCCTTCTATCACCCCTTTCCCTTATTCCCTTCCCCTTACTTTCTTGTAGGGCAATACAGATTTCTATACTCCATTGCCTGTATGTCTTATTTCCCAGTTGCATATAAAAACAATTTTTAACATTTTTTTTTTAAACTTTGAGTTCCAAATTTTCTTCTTCCTATCCCTGTCACCCTCTTTGAGAAGGCAAGTAGTTCAACATAGGTTATACCTGTAAGGTTATGCAAAACATTTCCATAATAGTCATGTTGTGAAACACTAACTATAGTCCCCTCCATCCTAGTTTGCCCTTCACTCTATTTTCTCTTTAGACACTGTCCCTTTTCAAAAATGTTTGCTTCTGAATACTCATCCCACAATATATCCTCTCTTCTATTATCTCCCCTTTATTCCCTTGCCCCTTACTTTCCTGTAGGGTTAAATACTCAATTGAATGTGTATGTTATTCCCTTCTTAAGCCAAATCCAGTGAGTGAGGTTCACTCATTCCCTCTCACTCCCTACTTTTTCCTCTCCATTGTGAAAGCTTTTTCTTGCCTCTTTTATGTGAGATAATTTACCCCATTATATCTGTCTTTCTCCTTCTCTCAATATATTCCTCTTCCATTCCTTAATTTTATTTTTAGAAATCATCCCTTCATATTACACTCACCCTGTCCCATCTATCTATCTATCTATCTATCTATCTATCTATCTATCTATCTTAATTTCCTTCAGCTGCCTTAATGCTTAGAAAGGTTTCATGAGTTTCAAATGTTATCTTTCCATGTAGGAATGTAAACAATTCAACTTTAATAAACCCCTTATGATTTCTCTTTCCTGTTTACCTTTTCATGCTTCTCTTGATTCTTGTATTTGAAAAGCAGTTTTTCTATTCAACTCTAGTCTTTTTATCAAGAATATTTGAAAGTCCTCTATTTCATTGAATATTCATTTCCTTCTCTCCCCCCATTTTTTCCTTTAAAGTATTTGAAGTATAGTCAGTTTTATTGGGTAGGTGATTCTTGGTTTTAATTCTACCTCCTCTGACCTCTGGAATATCATGTTCCAAACCTTTTGATCCTTTAATATAGAGGTTGTAAGATCTTGTGCTATCCTGATTGCATCTCCACAATACTCAAATTGTTTCTTTATGACTGCTTGCAAAATTTTCTCCTTGATCTGGGAGCACTGGAATTTGCCTACAGTATTCCTAGGAGTTTTCCTTTTGAGGTCTTTTTCAAGAGGCAATCAGTAGAGTCTTTCAATTTCTGATTTATCCTCTAATTCTGGAATATGGGACATTTTTCCTTGATACTTTCTTGAAGGATGATTTCTAGGCTCTTTTTTTGATCATAGCATTCAGGCAGTTCAGTAAATTTTTATATTATCTCTTCTGGATCTATTTTCCAGGTCAATTTTTAAAAAATGAAATATTTCACATTGTGTTCTATTTTTTTATTCTTTGGGTTCTGTTTTATAATTTGTTGGTTTCTCATAAAGTCATTAGCTTGCATTTGCTCCATTTTAATTTTTAATTAATAATTTTCTTTAGTGAGCTTTTGGATCTCCTTTTCCATATTTTTCTTTTAGGTTTTTGATGTAGGAGCTTTGACTTTGTTGTCTTCTGGTTGTATATTTTGATCTTCTTTGTCACCAAAGTAAGATTCTATCATCTAAATTTTTTTACACTCTCTGTTCATCTTCCCAGCTACATACTTGATTTTTTAACTCTTTGTCAGTATAGGATTCTGCTTCCAGTGGGGCTGGGTATGGATGTCAACATATTGTCTCAGGCTTCAGGAGTTTTGTATCAGCTGCTAGATCCCCCACTGTCTATATGCTCAGAGTTCTAGATGCAGCTGCTGCTGCCTCCACCACTGCTGCCACCACTATCACCTCTGCCACATCCCTATCCCAGAACTAGGTCAAGATTCCAGCTTGACCACACTTCCTTTTCACTCAGGTCCCATAGAGTTTTCCCACTGACCTTTTATACTGTCTTTGATATTTGTGGGTTGAGAAAATTGAAAACTGCCACAGCTGCCAATGATTCAGTCCCCTAAGGCTTGCTCCAGCCAGTGTGTGCTGATGCAGCTCACTCTGGACTGCTCTCTACTCCCAGACTAGGGCAATATACCCTTCCTATTGGCCTTCAAAGTTGTCTTGGGCTGGAGATTTGTTTTACTCTGTCATTGTGTGGATTCTATAGCTCTAGAATTTGTGTGGAGTCATTTTTTTCCAGGTAAATGCAGGGGTTTGGGGGAGAGCTCAAGCAAATCTCACTTTTACTCTGCTATCTTGGCTCTACCCTCCACCAATTCTACTTTTTAAGGAGTTTCTTTTTCCCAGTGGATTCTTCTCCCCAATTTGGCCACTTGTATTTTTTAAGAAATTGTTTTCTCCATTCAATTTTTGTCCTTCCTTTTCCAAGCTGTTGACTTTCTCTTGCATATGTCCAATGTAGTTCAAGGTCAGTGAAGGATAAAGAACAAATCTGCTTATTGCAGCAGAATGAATAGTTCCAAGCAGTTGTTATTATGATATAGAAGCTATGAAGAATGTTTTTCAGTTGTGAAGCCTTATTTAATTTGAGAAAGAAAATAGGAAGATGAAAAAAACTACAGAATATATTGACAACACCAATAAAGCTCTCTGTCAATATAAGTTACAATTTTGTCCAGATTTCTGAATGTACCATTAACACCAAGTGAGTTAAAACTGCAACCAACCACTGTTCTTATTCCTTCCCTAGGTTCCTAAGTATAGCTTAACACCCAAACTATAGGGGAAAATAGTCTCTTATTTGAAGATATATTTCAAAGATTGAAAATGTGCATAACTTTTCAGTCATCTGAAGAGAAAAACATCACACTTACTGGTTTTGATCATTTCCAGAAATCTAGTCAGCATGTTTCTGTCTATGATTCAGAGGTAATGCATGGATGTCAATTATCACCATTATTTTTCAACATTGTACTGGAAATGATAGCTATAGCAATAAGACAGAAAAATGAAAGAATAAGTAGAGGCAATAAGGAAACAAAACTAATAATTTTTACAGATGATATGATGGTTTTACATAAAGAATCCTATAGAGTCAACTAAAAAAATCTGTCAAAACACTGACAGCTTTGACAAAGTTAAAAAGTATCAAATAAACCTACACAAATCATCAGCATTTCTGTATATGACCAAGAAAACCCAGGAGAAGAGAAAGAAAGATCAATTTCATTTAAAATACATGCAAACAGCATAAAATACTTGGGAGTCTACCTGCCAAGACACACAGAGGAGTTACATGAACACAACTACAAAACATTCAACACAAAAAAGGAAGACATAAAACATTAGAGAAATATTAATTGCCCATGGGTAGTGAAAATGACAGTACTACTCAATTAAATTACTTATTCATTGCCATCAAACTACTAAAGGATTACTTTATAGAACTAGAAAAAATAATAATTCATCTGGAGGAGAAAGAGGTTAATAATTTGAAAGGAATCAATCAACAAAAGTGGGAACGAAGATGGTCTAGCAATACTAGATCTCAAACCATATTACAAATCTTTAATTATCAAAATGATTTGGTGCTGGATAAGAAATAAATTAAGCAATAAACATTTATTAGGTGCCTACTGTGTACCAAGCATTATGCTAAGGTCTTGGGATAGAAAAAAGGTAAAATTCCCTGTTTTCAAGGAGCTTAAAATCTAACTCAAACTCATATATGTAAAGCTATATACAAGGAAAAATCAGAAATAATTAACAGAGGTAAGGTCCAAGAATTAAGAAAGGTTGGGAAAGGTTTCCAGTCAAAGATGGGATTTTAGTTGAGAATTAAAAGAAACCAGGTATTTTATGTAGGCAGAGTGGAGGATGGAGAGCATTCCAGGAATGGGAGACAGCCAGAGAAAATGCCCAGAACTGAGAGATGTGGTGTCTTGTTCTTGGAATAACTATGTGGCCAGTTGCACAGAGTAAGGATGTAAGAGGAGGGAGTAAGATGTAAAAAACAAAAAAGGAACAACCCCCAAACTGGAAAGGTAGAAAGTGACTGGGTTATAAAAGCCTTCAAATACCAAGCCAAGCATTCTGTACTTGATCCTGAAGGTAAAGAGGGCAGGGGGTGATGTGGTCATACCTGCACTTTAGGAAAAGTGCTTTAGTGGCTGAATAGAGAATGAAGTGGAGTGAGAAAAGACTTGAGGCAAGCAGACTGTGTTCAGAAGACTATTGTAATAGTCTAGGTGTAACATGTTGAGGACCTGCACTGGAATGGTGACAATATCAGAGGATAGTAGAAGGGGTATTCAAGATAAGTTACAAATTTGAAATCAAAAGGCCTTGGCAACAGATTGGCAATGGGCAGAGTGGTTGTGTGTGTGAGACAGAGAGGGAGTTGTCCAAGATGACTCACAGATTGTGAGTCCAAAGGACTGGGAGGCTGGTATTGCTCTCTACAATAAGAAGGGAGGTGGAGGGAGATGAAGTTAGGGGGAAAGATAAGTTTAGTTTGGGACACATTGAGTTTATAATGTCTACTGGAATCTAAATCCAATGCTTAATCTATTATACCCTATTATCTCTCAACATAACATAGGTAATATATATACTTAATGGGTAGGAGGAGGAAAATGACCCAGTAAAGGACACTGAGAAGAAATAGTCACACAAGTAGGAGAAGAGCCAAGAAAAAGTAGTGTCACAGAAGCCAAGAGAAGAGAAGAGAGTGTCAAGATAGAGGAGGCAATCAACAGGGTCAAAAATTGAAGAACATGTCATGGGGAGAGATCAGGTCGCAGGCAAAAATAGGGAAGTTACTCTTGATAAGGCTAAGAGTTACATCTTCATTAGACACTTAAAAAAAGAGGAAGAAGGGAAAAATATTAAGTGGTGTTGAAGTATAGAAAATAATAAAAAAGGTGATCACAATGGATGACCTCTGTTTTCTCATTCAAGGAGGAGATAAGGTCCACTTCTGGCAGACAATGGAGGCGTCAGATACTTGAGGCGGAGAATTTTGGAACAGTCAGTATATGAATGTTAAAATGATTTAAGGAAGTAAAAAAGACTGCTATGTAATAGTGATGGTCTGTATCACACAAACACTCTACTGAATAAATGTCAATGGTTCACTACTATGCTCAGAGTCAAACTACCTCCAGGCAGGTAGCTGGTTCAGTGAATAGAGCACTGGACCTACGTACAGGAAGATCTGAGTTCAAGTTTGACCTCATATACTTGCTAACTGTATGTCTCTGACCAAGATGCTTAATCTCACTCTACTTTAGGTTCTCCACCTGTAAAACAGGAATAATTATAGCACCTGTATCTCACAGGATAAATTGAAATAATATGTGCACTATGATTTACAAAACTGAAAGTAGTAGTATTAATAGTAGTAGTAGTGGTGGTGGTGGTAGTAGAAGCAGCAGAAGCAGCAAGGGCAGCTACATGGTGCCCTGGATAGAGTGACAGACTTGGAGTCAGGAAGACTCATCTTGAGGACAAATCTGGCCTCAGATATTTACTAGCTATGTGACCCTGGACAAGTCACTTAACCCTGATTGTCCCTCTTTGCTTGGCTTTTAAAGTCCTTCATAATCTGGTCGCTTCTTCCATTTTTTTGTCTTCTTGTACTTTCCTCCTCTCCAATCACTCTGTGACTCAGCCTCTTTGACCGCCTTGCTCTTCTTTGCTCATGACACTCTATCTACTGACATTTTACCTTTGCCATGGTTGTCGCCCGTCCTTAGAATGCTTTTGCCTCTCACCTCCGTTTTGTCAAATTCTTAGCTTCCTTCAGAGTACAGCTTAAATGTCATCTCCTACATGAAGCCTTTCCTGAATCCCTCTACATATTAAAGGAAAGGAAACAAGCATTTATTATGCACCTGCAATGTGCCCTGTACTGTGCTAACTGCTTTACAAATAGTATCTCATTTGATATTAACTTCCTCTTAAAATTAGTTTGTAGCCCACTTATCTATTTCATTTATTTGAATATGAATTGTATCTCTCTAAAAGAATAAGCCTTTTGAGGTCTTAGACCATTTCATTTTTGTCTTTGCATCTTTAGTTCCTAGCATAGTACATTGAACAGAATAGATGCTTAATAATCAATTAATAAGTATTATTTATTGAGTACCTGCAATACACCAGGCATTTAAGAAAAAACAAAGGAAAAATAATTCCTACTCTCAATGAATTTCCATTCTGATATGGGAGACAAATATACATAAAAACATATACAGTATCAATATAAAGTTACTAAATACAAGTGTATATAAAGTAGTTAAATACAAGATAGTTTGGAAAGGAGATCTTTAGTTGCTGGTGGATCAAAAATATTTGTTATATATTAATTTATTTATAAATGTTGATTGAATTTAATCTCCTTCAAGAGTTTATTCAGTCATTCCATCTACCAAAATAGTTTTCCTAAGGCATAAATATGATGACATAATTTGCCTATTCAAAAATCTTTGAGGGTTCGCTATTACCTTGAAGATAAAATTTGCACTCCATAGCTAAGCATCTAAAGTCTTTCACAATGTGGTTCAAACTTACCTTTCCAAGCACAATAATCTTCATTCTTTTTTCACCTATTGGAATACACTTCCTCTCCAAATCGATCTCTCCAACTTCCTTTCAATCTCAATTTATATACCATTTTCTCTAAGAAGCTTCTCTTAACCCTTTCCCTTCCTTGTGAGGGTTCTCAACTTCCTTAAATTATTGTGTATATTTTTAATTATGTGTTGTGTATCTCCTCTTCTTTGAAGTAAAATGTAAGCTCTTTAAGGTCAGGAGCAATTTATCAGTTTGATTTCATATATCTAGTAGCATTACCAGTTGCCCCACTGCAGACCCAACTGGAACTGGCCAATTGAACAACACAACTCTTTCCCCTTCCCCTGTCATCACTTCCCCTCCCTTTCCCTTTCCTCTTTCCTTTCCCCTTCCTTTGTCCAAAGAGGGTATTCATACCCTTACCTGCCGGTGCTCTGCCCAAAGGAATGTAAGTTTTGATCACTGAAACCTCACAAGATATCCTGAGATTTTAAGGGTTAGATTTCTTTCTTATGGACCGTGCCTTAAACCCAAATCACTCTGGCTCTCATTGATTGGCCAATAATAGGTCCCATCCCAAACTCAGAAAGTCATTATTTGGGCCCAGCTGGAACTTTCCCAAGGACGGAACTATGTTGCCCAACTGGCCAGTTCCAATTGGGTCCCCAGTAAGATAATTGGTCCTGTCAAACAATTGCTTCTGTTTTGGCCAGAAACCATGAGGGTCTCCCCTCCCAGATTGATTTCTTTTTGACTAAGTGAAAGAGGCCATTCTTTGCCTCATTTCTTGCCTAGCCTTAATCACATAATGTCAAACTGAGACCTGAGAAAAACCTCAGCCCAAGGTCTCCCCCTGCAACAAGGGCCATCTCCTGTCATCCTGATCAATATCTCGCCACTGAACCCAGATAGCTCTGTAGGAGAGAGTGAGGCTAATGACTTTGCACTGCCCTCCCTCATATAAATCCATTTCACTTGTAAGTTGTGGCATCATCTCCCTGATGTCATGGTCCTCTTTGAGAATGAGTGACACCACCATCACCACCACCACCAACAGCCTAACAGTGTATGGCACTTAGTTGGTATTTACTAAATACTTGTTGGATTAGACTAATGTTCAGAATTCAGGATAAAGATAATGAATTAAGCTTTATTTTTTTTAAATTGCTATTATTGGAACTTGCACCTGTACAAGACTATCAGACCAGTGATCTAACCAGACTGAGCAAGCATTTCAGCTGGACAATTAGCAGGATTGATTTATTTTTTCACTGAATCAAGCAATTCAACAAATTACTTGGTTTTGTGTATATACAGCCTATATACCCTCTCATGAACTAGCTGTCTGGGATGAAATGTGCTTAATTATACGAGGAAAAAAACAAACAAACAAATCAGTTTCTATACAACACCAAGCCGTCAGGGCAATTGAATTTGTCTAAGATGCTCAACAAACCAGATATTTGGCATCATGCTGTCATGTTTGTTTACTTGAAAGAATATCACACATTCAACCATTTGTGGCCTCATGTAGTAGAAACATCATATGGAAGGTAAACTGACCATCCATGGGAATTGGAAGATATTACCATAACTATTAAATGTGTATTTTATGTATTGTCAATTGAATAGTCATTAGAGCAGCTCAAATATAAGGCCCCACTTATAACAAAATATCCTTTAATTGTCAATAAAGAGAAAAATGGTATTAACTCACATTCTGTAGTGCTTTGAGGGAAGTGGATACATCATAGGATCTAGAGTCAAAAAGACCTCATTCAAATTCAGCCTTAGACAACATGTGATGCTGGACAAGTCACTTTAATTTCTTCGCCTCAGCTTCCTCAACTGTAAAATGAAGACAGTAATACCTCACAGAGTTATTATCAGAATCAAGTGAGAAAATATTTGTAAAAAGTATGTAGCATGGGGCCTGGCACAGAGTACTTATTCTATAAATGCTTATTCCCTTTCCTCTGCTTTCTTCATAAGTATGACCCTGATAGAACAAACTCATATTTGATATTTTTCGGTTAAAATAATGTATTATCTAGAAATTTATTGTTCAGTCATTTCAATTGTATCTGACTCTTTGTGACCCATTTGTGTAGACATATTGGAGTGGTTTGCCATTTCCTTCTCCAGCTCATTTTACAGATGAGGAAACTGAGGGATACAGGGTTAAGTGAGTTACCCAGAGTCACACAGCTAGTGTCTGAAGCCAGATTTGAACTAAGGAAGAGGAGTCTTTCTGACTCCAGACATGAAACTCTATCCACTGTGCCACCTACGTCCTCCAGTTAATAATAACTGACTTAACATTCATATGAACTTTTAAGGTTCATAAAGCACTAAAGTCATGATTTCATTTGATTAATCAAAAGAATTACTTAGCTAATTTAGTTAATATGTTAACAGTTATCATTCAAAACATTTTAAAAGGTAGAGAAGAGATTAAATATAGTCCTACTTTTGGAGAAATTGCTAATTTATTTTTAATAATAAATCATTAATATTTTAACAATCAACTTAATTTTTCTGGACCAAAAGCCACATAAATAGCACTTGGTATAGTTATCTTAGTGTATAGTGTAGAAGAAAAATCCCTGGTCTTAGAGTAAAAAAAGCCCTGTTCAATGCATAGCATTGCTATTTACTAGCTGTATGAATGTGGACAAATCACTTGAATCTGAGCACCAGTTTCTTGGTCTCTAAAATGGGAAATACAAAGACTTGCTAGAGCTGTTTTGATATTTAACATTGGTAATGTCTGTAAAATGTGATATAAATATAAGGTATTATTAGTAAAGGCATGGAGATAAGTCCCTGCAACATTCAGTTTAGATTATGTGTTACCAATGCACCATTACTATTGCTTGAAGTTGATTAGGAGCAAATAAGTTATTCAGCCCTCCATAGAACACAGAATCAGGTATCTAAAGTCACTTAGCTCTTGAACTAACCACTAATATGCCATGAAAATAACGAAACTACTTCTGCAAGAAAAAATGGATGTCTCTGTCCATGTGAGATCTGACAAAATTATTGAAATGTGTCTCATGGATTCTTCATCTGTTTCACTTTACATATGGTAGCTTCATGATTTAGGCTGTTGGCCTGAATGTAAACCTTCCTCAAGTCTAGACTGCATCCCTAAATTAGATTTCTTTGAAAGTAAAAATATCTCTTCTGATATACACTGAAAAGTAATACTGATGATAGACTCCTGGGTGTAAAGCGATTTACTGACTTTCCCAGGGTCACACATTACTAAATGTCTGAGCCCAGATTTGAACTCAAGTTTTCCTGACTCCAGACCCTGTGTACCATCTAACTGAAACACACAAATGTACAATTCTTTCCAATCTACAAAGGATGGCCATAATATCTGATATATCATGGAAACATATGCTGTTACATTTACCCCAAACCTAGGTTCCTTATTTTTTAAAATAAGTGTCATATTTTTAAATAAATGTCATAAGAAATTGTGTTAATTTTGTTGCTGTTTTTGCTCAAATCTGATTATGTTAGCACGGCTGTTGCTTGACCGTTGATCTCAAGAGAGAGATATATTGATAAATTATCTTAAGCTCAATGTGAAGGCCAAATAAAATTTTCTCTAATGAAAACTCTCATCTCTTTAATTAAATTTTAACTCAATAAATTAAAGTAATAGAAGATATACAAAACCTTTGAAAAATTATTATTGAATAAATATTGATTGATGGGCTAAGTTAACATCAATCAGAAAATACTAATTTGATGTAAAACATAAACTTTCTGAGATGCAAATTTTGTTTATTAAAATGAATGACTTGGCTTTTAAAGTGTCTCTGTAAAAAGCTAGTGAATATAAAGGTCGATAGATTAAATATCTGTGCTTTATCTACACTTTCTGCAAAATTTCTCAAATCGGATACATTGTGCATCTCTAGTAAATAGGAAAACTGGAAAACCTCTTGAGGTAATGATGTAATAAATAAATGAATAATTTATGCCTTACAGGCAATTTGTATCTTCAAAACTACAGCAGGCGAATTCATCCTGGATAGGTAAATTTGTGGAATACTTAGCCCAGTAAGGAAACTTCTCTGTTAAACTGGTATTAGCTTTACAAAAGACCTAAATTCATTTCATTTTCTTTACCCCCTTCCTTAAAGTCCTTAAGTCCCTAACCTATCAGATGACTAATTTTGACACTCTAGAAACTTATGCCTTCTTCCTATGAAACTAAAGATCCAAAGATCACAGCTCTTTTAAATCCCAGCCTTTCAAAATTGGATATATCCTAAACTGTCTCAGGAAGAATGGTCACCAGATTTATTCTGAACATTGTTTTCCTTTTCAGCTTATGACTTTGTACTACACTTTACAACACACTAAGAAAACCCTCCTAAGACTACCCCAACCTATCTTACTAGTTTTAGTGTTCACAGTGTTTCCTCTACTCCAACATTAGGTCACCATCTTCTCTTCATGTTTATTGTGTATCTCCTTGATATGTTCCCCACAGCATATAAATTGTGCCTTATTTTGTGCTATCTCTCATCACTGGGGAGCAAAGTTAATATGCAAGTGTGTTCATCCTTTGTTGCTGAAGAAGACCATGCCATCAGAGAAATGATGACATGACTTGCACTTGACTTTGTTTTGGGTGAGGGAGGGCTGTACAGGTCACCAGGCTCACTTCTCCTCCAGAGCCATCTGAATCCAGTGACCAGATATTCAGCAGGATGACTGGAGATGACCCATGATGAAGCAATTGGGGTTAAGTGACTTGCCCAAGGTCACGCAGCTAGTGAGTGTCAAGTGTATGAGGTGACATTTGAACTCAGGTCTTCCTGACTCCTGCTCTGGTGCTATATCCACTGCACCACCTCATTACCCTAATATGCAAGTAACTTATTAAGCAAGCCAAAGAAAAAAAAGGCTTTTTCCTGGTTATGCCCAGTCATATTCCCCAACTTGTTCAGGCTGGTTTTAGATTTAGTCCCCTTTATCAAGAACTTTGTAGTTTTCTGAAGGCCATTAACTGTCTCTTGATTGGATGGACTCACCTATAGTCTACTAGCTTTCTTATTATTCCACTTATTCTCAACGACTTCAGCAGTGACTCTGGAAACTTAACTCTTTGCTGTCTCTCACATAAATGTTATTCATGACTCTTTGTAAATTGCGCCTTTGGTAAATGCCTGTTTCACCGCTGCTAGTCCCAGCTCTGTTAGCCATCCTGTATTTCTCATTATTCCCCACAAATTCTCATCTTCTCCTGTGACCTTCCTCATACTAGTCCCTTTACCTGAAATTTATTCATCATTCTTTCTCCTTTCCACTTTTAGAAATTCTATGATGCCTTAATTTCCAGGACCCCCATTAAGACTTCCCTGAGCATGCCAAACATGAGTAATCTCTCCTTGGAACTAATAACTAGTATGGCTTTTATAGTGATTATCAATGCTCTTTTATACCATCATTGTTTGTTCATATCATTGTCTTCTCCATGATGCAGGAGCCATATCTTTAATGTCTCTGAACCTCCAACACCATCTAGTTCAGTACTTTGCATATAGTAGATACTCAGTAAATATTGTTAAATAAATGACTGAGTTGACTTGAGATGATTTTGTGATAAGTTCAATTATTTCAACTATCTTAAGAACTATAAGTAATTATTTAAGCTATGGTTCAAATAACTGTAGTTGTCCAGAATAAGTGAAAAAAATCAAAGCTATAAGTTGTCAGTCATACCTGAAGAGATAGCTGGTCATAGATGACATTATTTTAGACAATTAAGGAAGGCATATAATGGAAGAGTTAACTATGAGGAAGATTAAGTACTTTCTGCTGGTAATGACAGATCTAGTTCTGTTGTTGAACCTTATGACCCATTCAGTTTGTTTTGGAGAGCAGCCAAGACCTACATGATCCTCTAGGTTTGAAGGAGCATGAAGAAGGATATATTTTCAAGATTTCCCAGGAGCCTTCCCTGAAAAGGGGTCATTTATCTTACACACTGAGCCTTCTAAAGATGTGGTAGAGTTGTTGTATATGTGAGTCTTTGTTTTCTGAAACCGGTTTTGTGTGCTCTGGTTACATTTGACATAATCCCACTGCCTTAATAGGTCAGTCTTCCAATATTATACAAGTTTATTTTGATAAGATGTTTCTGAGAAAAGCTAGGGTACATCCATTTGTTGTAGGATGTCATAGGATACAACACTTATTTTATTCTCTACCACCTTAGGGATGTATTTGAAAACCCCAGAAATGGTGAGGTTTACTGAAGCAATCTAGTTCATAGGTGCATAAATATTTTTTTTTGCAATCTCAGCAGATATCAGAAGGCAAGAAAAACGCAGCTTGAACATTAAAGTAGGAGAATTGATCAATTAGTGAAATTTCATAAAATGACTGATATCTCAAACACATATAAATACTATTGTGAAAAATTTTGAAACCTGATATGATTGAAGGTATCTGTCTTATATTCATATTTATCATGATGTCATCGATGTGGATATTTTCATCATTATTATAGATCAAAACATATTCACACCTTCGCATCTTATGACATCTTTTGTCTACATACTTCCGTAAGTGTCCATAAGGAATCTATTCAATACAATAAATACTTTCTTCTAATTCTTGAGTATTGTGGGAAAAGCATAGCAACTAAAACTCAGGCACAAAGTCACATCCAGCTCTATACTAACATGCCTGATCCTGGAAGACTGACTTTGCTTTTCAGTTTTGTTTGCTTGTTTGGAGTATTGATATTTTTTTCTTTCTGTCACCTCCCCCCTTTCATTTAATTCACTCATTCATTTGTTTGTCCTCAAAAGATTTGTGGTTTTGTTGGTATAGGTACTCATTCTACCAACATATGTTGCAACAGTTCCAAATTGTAATAGAAATCCTACATGGGTTGCTGTGTCCAAAACACATAATAGGATGATAGATTTAGAGCTAGACAGAACTTTAGAAATCATCTGGTTCAAAGGCTCTGCCTTTATATATAAAGGAAATTGAGCTCCAGAAAAGCTAAGAACTTCCATATTCTTCTAGGAAGTGGAAGTAGGATTTGGACTCGGGCTTTCTCACTCCAGATTTAGCACATTTTCCACTATACCACAAACCACCCAATACATTAACTGACAGTCAACTATATGCTGACATCAACCTTTCTGAACTTAGGCTTGTCTCCATATGATATGCTTGCATTCTGTTGAGCATGGACTCCATTGTCCAATATTTTCCAGCTTGTAAGAAACTGCCAGAATCAGCTATCTGATGGCATAGTCATTAAGAAATAAAACTAGCTCCATGGTCTATGGAACTATTAGGGAAAGAGTTTAGCATAAAGATAATTTCGTTTATTTTCAAAAGTTATGGAAAAAAGTTAATGAGTTTATATAGATGCAGATATTCTTTACCTAGGATAAATGATCTTTTTTGGAACTGGTAACAATTTTTCAATATAAATGTGTTTCCTTATAATCTTATGTATAGGATTTTTTTTGCATTTAAATACATTACTTGGAAATGTGGCCCGTCAGCTCCACCAGACTGTCAAAGGGGACCATGACATGAGAAAGTTTAAGAATATCTGATATATACATATATATGTATATATATGTATAGATATATATGTATGTATAGATCGATATAGATATAGATAGATATAAATAATACAAAGGGATCAGACTTAATGCAAGGGAACTTTGACTTATCAATTCTAAAATTTTATAGTTCTATTTAAAGGAAAACACACAGTTTCAGTTAACATGATATTTATTTTTTGGCATGTGCCTTGCTAGAAATTGTAGGTTTTTAACTTTTCCATTTGTCAGGAATTACAATTCCATGCAATGGTATGAATTTACTCATGAAGAAAAGATTACTATTTTATGAGAGAAGCTATAGTAGACACAGGAAGAATTGATGGGACACTGGAGCAACCTGCTGCCATCTGTCACTGCCATGCTTCAAGTCAGTCCCTGATGTGAGTCAAAGTGACTGTCCTAGAATTTCCCCCTAGAATTTCACAGTGAACATGATTTAGCAAGGTGTGTAGAGGATATGGATAGTGAGGTTACCCTGAGTGTGCCCAGTGTCAAAAGAGAGCTATATTTCATTCTGTCAGTGTCTTTCATTGATGTGGTAGAGGAGGAACATTTCAATTACACAAGCTAATACAATGAGGAGCTTGCTATAAGAAAGGGAAGCACAACATATTTCTTCTCTAAAGCAACATCTATTTTTGAGTTAATAGTTAGGATTTTTTGTTGTCATTGTGCAGCTAGAAAGCTTTATTTCCATGAGCCTATTTCTCTTCTCTCAGCCTAGAAAGAACAAAAATCAAACTTCATGAGCTATGGAAGACAGTGAAAAAAGTTTTCCTTTCGGATTTCTGCATACAGTTAAGTTCATGTCTATCTGCCTATAAAGAATCACTCCATGGCCAACATAACTTCAATCCTCAATTAAATTTAAAAGTTTATCAGCCTTTTCCATGAACTGAAAACAATGCAAAAATGCCTACAATGGAAATGTCATAGTATCAGAGAGAGCCATGATGAAATTCTATAGCAATAATGTAGTGACACCCTTTTCTTGCTTTAATTTCAAGTCAGAAGAGAAGTAAAGGATCCAGAAAAGATGGATCTGCCAAGAGAAGCAGACAATAAAGTCATTTATTGAGGGCTTCTATAATCTGCAATAATTCCATTTCTTCTTTCCTGGAGCAAGGAGAAAGAGATTAGTGATAACTAAAATCAACTCCCAATTAAATTGTATTTTAAGGTATAAAGCAATTTCCTTGCAATAATCCAATGAGATAAGTGGTTCAAATATTATCTCAGTTATACAGATAAAGAACCGATGCTATAAGAAATTGAAAAACTGGTCTAAAGTCATGGACCTTGTCAATGTTAGAGCTGGCATTTGAATTCAGATTGCCTTTTTTAAATGTTTTATTATTACGCTTTTCAAAAATAGCCACTGTCATCTTTTAATAACCACCTCCCCACCACCTCCCCACCTATAGAACTGCCTTTTGTAATAAATAAGCGCAATTAAACAAAACAAAAATAACCCTAAATGTTTAATTCTGCATCTATTGCCCACTTCTCCTTTGCAGATAAATGGGAAGTATGTTTCATGGTCATGTCCTCTGAAATCAGGATCAATTAGTACAATAATCACAGTTCTGAAAGTTTTAATATTATTTCCCTTTATGTAAATTGTAAATGTTCTGGCTATGCTAACATTGTTCTGCATAAGTTACCAAGATTCTCTGAATTCTTTACATTTGTAATTTCTCATGATGTAATCATATTGTATTAATTCACATATAACCATGTCTTCAGTTATTCTCCACTCACATTGCTCCCAGTTCATTGCTTTACTCTCTAGACTTTGGTTTCTCTGACCCAAAGTGGAGATGCCAGCATTTCAGTTTAGCCTATCAATCATAATATCCAATTTACTTGTATGTCACTATTAAAACAATGTGATTTACAGTAATAACATGCTAGAGCCACAAGGAACCTTGGAGATGCCCAGTGTAAATAAATCATATTATAGATGAAGAAAAAGAGACCCAGAAAAATAAAATGACTTTTTAAGTAAAAAAATTAGCTATAGAAAACATTTTAAAAATCATGCTATTGAAAGACAATTTCAAGTGTCAAAATTCGTCTGTTACTGCCTTTACAATAAAAAAGGAGAAAAGAGATATGGGGGTAAAATGCCCCAGAAATTTCACCTTTCTCTTTTTATTGTGCCCTCTTCCTGACCTCCTGTCAAAGAATTGAATCATAGTTTTAGAGACAGAAATTAGAGACAGTTCTCTAATTTTGCATTTACAATTTGCAGCCCTCCGGGCTAGTTCTCCAGGCTTTTACTCATACTAATACTTTTGAGTTGCCAAAGGACACCTACCTTCTTCTCCCTTCAGAGTTCTAGGGATGACTCTGAGGACTTGGGTTTTCTGCCAGTGAGGGTCCCATGTCCCAATCTATTGTGTTCCCTAAAATCAACCAGCTAATACCTTTTCACTACCAATCAACCAGTTAATATCAATTTGTTTTTGCTGATCAGTCATTTTTTTAGTCATGTTCAACTCTTTGTGACCCATTTGGGATTTTCTTGGCAATAGTTTGCCATTTCCTTCTCCAGCTCATTCTGCAGAGGAAGAAACTGAAGTAAACAGGGTTAAGTGACTTGCCCAGAGTTACATATCTAGAAAATGTCTGAAGTTAGATTTAAATTTAAGTCTTCCTAACTCTAGGTCCAGCACTTTATCCACTGTGCTATCTAGCTGCCCCCTCTTACAAAGGAATATTTATCAAGGAGATATAGTAAGGACAGAAGCATTAAAAACAGGCAAATAAATTCTCCCCTTGAGGAGAGTGATTTTTCTGTACAGTGAGTTTTCTGTTTTGTCATACCTCTCAAGAATACATACATACACATATTTATATATGCACACATGCATATACGTACGCATACATACATATTCATTTATTTATAGGGGTGTGTGTGTATACATACATATAGTCAACCAATAAACATTTATTAAGTGTCTACCATGTGCCAAACACTATGCTAAGGGTTGGGTATGCAAAGAAAGACAAAGACAGCCCCCACTCATAGTCTAATGGGAAAAGACAACAAATAAAAAGAAAGTGGAAGTGAGGGTGATAACTGAGGAGAGAATCTGTATAGCAAACAGGTATCAAATGAAGAGACTGACAAACCTTGACTCCCTATTTAAATAGAGAATCTGGGAGGAGCTTTCCATGATCTTCCTCCACCTTTTCCAATTGATGGAGGGAAAGGTCCCAGGGACAGAAGGTATCAATGAGGTTTGAGTTTCAGAATTGGCGGGATCTTTAAGGAAGATGAGGTTCTTGGTTCTAATGATGAATTTCTGAGACGTGCGACTGAGCAGAAAATGAAGAAACGGCTGGCCTGGGAACCCTATTTAAATGGAAGGTCTAGAAGGAGAGTCTGTACATACAAACATGTATGTATGCAGATATGAACTGTGTTTCATCAGTGTGATCAAGCTGAGCATCTTTCTGCTATATCATTTCCAAACTGAGATTTTTTTATAGAGATTTTTTTTTAAATCATTGTACTCAGAAGTGACAAAAAAGGTATATATTTCATTTTGCCGTGCTAATTCAGTAGCTTCTAAGGAACATAGCAATTTAGACAAAACAAAACAAACAAACTCTAACCTATCTTTAAAAATTAATTTATTTGTTTTCAGTTTGCAATAATCACTTCCATAAACCTTAAATGTTCTCCCCTTCCCTCCCTTCTCCCTCCCTGGGATGTCATGCAATCTTATATGGGTTCTACACATTCATTCTTATTAAACACATTTTCATATTAGTCATGTTGCATAGACAAATTAAAAGGAATGGGAGAAACCATGAGAAAAACCAAAAGAAACAAAACATAACACAAGAGAAAATAGTCTGCTTCATTCTGCGTTCCAGTGTCATAGTTCTTTCTCTGCCATTTTGCCTCAAGAATCCTTTGGGAATGTCAAATCTGTTTTTTTTAAGGTTAATTTTTACATTATTAGACCAAATGATCC
>CM053770.1:570207955-570240341 GCA_028658325.1 Potorous gilbertii
GCAGATTGGTGATATGGGTAATTAGAATGTCCAGTGTATTGGGGAGGAGGGAGGGGACAAATGGGGAGAAAATTTTGGAACCCAAAATCTTGTGAAAATGAATGTAAAAAGTTAAATAAATGTATTTTTAAAAAAATAAATAAATAAATAAGATTTCAAGATCAAAAAAAAAAAATAATTTTGAGAATTAAGATACTACTAACCACAAATCACAGTATATCTGAAATAGCCATTCTATTACCTATAAAGAAATAGGTATATCTTTGACCAATTTTAATTGATATAATACTTAAGTACTTCAATGAATCCATGATCTCATGACTGAAGGCACTGTCTTCAGCCATTCAGATTACAACCCCCCAGTGCCGCTTTATTTTGATTAACTCTTGCCCATGACCAATTATAAATGTGTCAAAGGCCATCTAGTCATCAGATGCAGTGATATATGTCTATAATCTCACTTAACTGTGAGGCTAAAGCCAGCAGATCTCTTGAGCTCAAGGGTTTTGAGCTTTAGTGGGCAATGTCAATCAGCTATCTGTATTATGTTTGGCATTAATATGATAAACCTGAAATAACAGGTAACCATGAATTTATCCAAGGAAGGTTGAATGGACCGACCTCAGAATGTAGTTGGCCAAGGCTCCTGTTCCAGTTTGTAGTGGGGATTGGGCTCATGAATTTATAGTGGAATTGGGCTACTGTACTTTTGAGCTTGTAGCCAGTGGCTCAGCAGGTAGAGCACTGGGCCTGGAGGTAGGAAGACCTGCATTCAAATTTAGCCTCAAATATTTCTTATCTGTGACCCTGGATAAGTCACTTAACCTCTGATTGACTGACAAAGAAGATCCACTGGATCCATGAGAGACAGCAATGTAAACTAATCCAATATCTTTGCCAAGAAAATCCCAGATGTAGTCATGGAGGATTGGACATGACTGCAATGACTCAACAACAACAGCTTCTATCCTGGGCAAGATAGGGAGAGCTAGTCACTAAGAGAACAAATACACAAACAAACAAAAACAGTCATAAAAACCCTTAAAAAACCCTTTAAAAACCCCAAAACCTTTTTTAAAAAAAAGACAACAATATTCTAGAGGACTTCTTCAAATTATCTTAACCTTTGGAGGATATCACAAAACATATGGGCAATCCTTTGGTTATTTTTTGTTCTTAATATGTGACAAAGCCCCCTTTCTTTTCAAGCCATACATATTTTTGATCCTTAATGCACTTCTATCACATAATTTTTGGTTGTCAAGGTAATACCGCTTATGCTTGTTCATCTCAATCCCTTCATTGTCCTTCGGGTGACCTTCCATTTAACAGTCTTAATAACAACTGCAATTTATAAAGTATTTTAGATTTTGCAAACTATTTTATTTTCAGCATTCCATTTGAATCCAAGAATCCATTGTGATAGGTAACACGTAATATTAAAGGAACTGTTGTTCAGAAAGTTAAATGACTTGTCCACTAGTAAACATCAGGAATGGTATTTTCTTGACCTCCCAAGTCCAACACTGGAGGTTCACCATCACAATGCCTCTTCCCATTATAATTAATTCTTAATAATATTTGTTGATAAAAGATATATGGAGTTTACATAGTAAGAAATTCTTTAAAATGTAGAAACCATTTCTATTTAGTTTTGGAATGTAATCACATATATGCTTAGTACAATTCACACACATCTTTTTCTCCTTTCTTGGTGACCATATAACTAATACGTGCATAATTGACAAGAATGACCATTTTTATGATGGACCATCCTAGGTACAGAGAATTATCTGACATCCTAGAGATAACAAAATGGGTCATTGGAAAAAAAATCAAAGGACTAACCCAAATCTCCCAGGATTCTGATACGAGGTTCTTTTCATGAGATAATACTGTCTTGCTGACTGAAATTCTAATATTAACAAGGAAACTACATTATGCCATAGGGGAAACATCAGTGAAACTTATTTTTTTCCTTGACCTCGAGGAAAATAGGTAACAGTCTTCACAGTGAGGATATTTTCACTGTCATCAAAATTACCCTAAGGGCTGGGGGAAGGGAAATGTTCAAATTTTATACAAGGCAGGAGAGGAGAGAGAGATTGTATTGAGAATTTTCCTTTGGGTAGGAGTTATACTTGATGATCTCTTATTTTCTTTCTAATTCTGTTATGATTTCACATTGAAAGGAGTCGAAAGGCAGGCAGCTCTAAAGTAAAGGTTGGCCCCTCATTGATCTCTCACAATACTACTGGGAGAGTAGAAAGTGTGTTATAATTAGAACTGTTTTATATATCATGTTAATGATTTATATCTCTTTCATTGTTTTGAAGGAACATACCAATTCAAAGACATGTGATATCTGTCAATCATTTGTCACATTGTTATTATGGTCCCACTGTTGTTTTTTAATTTCATTTATTTTATTCTGAATTTGAGAAATAAAACAAGTATTTCCACAACATAGTAGAATAGAAAAAAAAAAGATGATCGTACATGAAACTGCAAGTTATGTGCAAGCTGTTATACCTTTTAAATATATAAAAAATTAACCTTTAACTTTTTTTCCTTTTTTTTCCTTCCCTCTCCCCCTTAGAAATGGCTACCATTATACACAAATATGTGTGTATGTATGTATGTATTTTTGTATACACACATATATATGTAAAATCATCCTATATATACTTCTATTTATCAGTTCTTTCTCTAGATATAGAGACTTCTTTCATATGTATGGATAGGCAGGCAATTTATGAATAAATAAGAGATAGAGGCCACCACCATTTTGAATGAATTGTCTATTTAAGAAAGAAATCCTGATTAAGCAGTTAACATATAAAGAGATAGTTCAAAACTTAAGGAATCTATATAGCTTCCTTGAGGTCACCAAAGAAATCAGACAGAAGCAATGTAAGCACTGGAAGATTTTCAGCCACAAAAAACAGGTATCAATCTAGCACCATTTTACATTCCTGTAACACTTTCCTCCTACTGTAGAGTAGGCAATGGAAGTATTAATGTCCCCATTTTACAGATAAGAAAACTGATGCTTAGGAAGGTAAAGAGATTTGCCCATTTCACTAGTGTCAGATTCTGGATGTAAACCAAGGCTCCCAAGTTCACATCAGAACCTCTTCTATTATGCCAAAGCATTCCTACTTCATCATAATCCTAATATAAACAGTCAGCAAATACTTATTAAATATCAACTGTCTGCCATGCACCATACTCTACAGTGGAAATACAAAGATAAAAATGAAATTGTGTTTGCTCAAAGAGTATTTACCTTTTTTTGACAGAAACAACATATACATATGAAGGAATACACAAAATATATCCAAGAAAAATGCAAGTAAAATTGTGGGAATGGCATTGGCAGCTGGCAGGGGGAATACTCTAAGGACTGAATGTAGTACATAAAGAATTCAGAACAGGTCTAGTAGAACTGAAAACTTTGCAAGACAGACAATGGAAAGCTACTTGACTAAGTTTAATGATCATTCTCTCTGGTAGGTAAGTAATAAAATCATTCCTCCTCTGACAGCTTTGGTCAAGGTTGTGTAACCTTCTATTTTAGTTCAAAATTTACTGAGGTCTGACATTGCCTCAGGACTCTACTGCAAACTTGGCCTAATAAAGATTGAATTTTTAGTGATTCCTAAGAAAAAGAATTCAATCAAGAGCCCTTCCCCAAAGCAAAGCAGATCTTTCAGTAAAGATGAGATGAAAATCCCAAGCTCTACAACACAAAGTGCAAAGTTTCTCAAAAGGGAACATTGATTTCTTAAAATTATGGGAAAGGAGGAAATAGGTTTTAGGGGAGACTATAAACTTAATTTATTCACTTCAAAAGTCTGTCAGAAGAAGGTATTTCTCTGGTGCAATCATTCTCTTCATTTCCTTCTGACTAATTAGTTTTAAAGATATCTCTATATTCATCTACATTCCATCTATTATGGAGAATGATCAATTTATATGATTACTCCGCTGCTAAAAGAATGTAGATTTGGGAAAATTTTGTTTTTTCTTAAAATACTTTCTGATTCACATCTAACTTCTATGGTAACACAACAAAACTAAGTATACTAACCAAAAAAAATGTATTTCTCATTAAGATTTAGTGAATATTATTGGACCATGTGAGCTCTTCATACATCTTCAAACCTGTAGGTCTATGTGATATGTTATTCTTCATCCTTGTCCAATCAACTCCACTCTCCCATTCAATAGTATACTTCTTCTGACAACTCTAAGATTTGTATATCTTTCTTCCCATGAAAATTTGCATTCATCTTATTATTTACTGATGAGAAGGTATGGAGGAAAGGAAAAGGTAAGTCAGAGCTGCTTTGATTTCATGCTTGGAATTTGATGAATAAGCCAAAATATGTCTCTGGAGTTACCTGAGATGTAAGTTCCACATCAATGGTAGAATAGAATGAGCACATAATGAAGAGTAAGAGATCAAGTCCTAGCTATGCCAATATCTCATTTTCTATCAGCAATAAGTTACTCATCAGAGACCTATTCACTGCATGGCCATTACCTCACTCAAAGTGAGAAACTGAAAAGACCTTAACCTAAAAGGGCCAGGTTCTCCCATTATATCCTGGGGCATCTCCAGTCATCCTGATGAATATCTGGTCACTGGAACCAGATGGCTCTGGAGGAGAAAGTGAGGCTAGTGACTTTGCACAGCCCTCCTTCATTCAAATCAAAGTCATCTAAAAGTCATGTCATTATTTCCCTGATGTCATAGTCCTCTTCGAGAATGAAGGACAATCACAACTCATCAGGTATGATTTAAAAAGAGATTGTTGCATGAAGCCAAGATGGCAATGTAGAAGGATGGACCTGCTTTATCTCTACTCCCATAGCCCATAAAATACCTATAAAAAATGACTCCAAACAAATTCTAGAGCAACAGAAGGCACAAAATGACAGAGTTAAAGAGATTTCTAGCCTAAGACAGCCTAGAAGGCCAAAAAAATAGGTCTATCACACCAGGCTCAGAGTAGAGCACAGTGCAGCCTTGGTTGCATGGTGGACAGGACTGGAGCAGGCTTCAGGGCACAGGATCATGGCTAACAACTGTGGTTCCCAGATTACTCAGCCCCAAAACACCAAATACAGCTTCAAAGGTCAGTGAGAGAGCTCTTTCACCTGGGTAAGAAGGGAGTAGGATCCGGCCCTAGCACTGGCCCCAATGTGGCAGCAGTCACTGCAGCAGCAGCCTCTATTTTGGGAGCTCTCAACTGAAAGACCTTGGGGGAATTGAGCAGTTGATCTGAATCCTAGTTCTGAGTGGCAGCTCTAGGGTGAGGAGGAACACTGACTGGTATGATGGAGCTGGTGGAGGCTCTGGAGAAGGAATTCTCCTCACAGATCCTGGGCAAAAAAGTTTGTGGTTGCTCCCAGACCAGACAGGTAAGGAGAGGAGTAAACTCCTCTCCCTTGATTGTGCCACCTTGGAGGAACTGAGAACTTTTAGGTCTCTAGTGTATCCCTCTTCTTGACAAAGAATTGAAAAGTCAGCTAACTGACTGGGAAAATGCCCCAAAAAAGGGAAAAATAAGGCTATAGAATGTTACTTTCTTGTCAAAAAGTATTTTCTTCCATCGTGTTGGATGAGGAAGAGCAAAGCATACCATCAGAGGAAGACATAAAAATCAAGACTTTACATCCAAAACCTCAAAAAATATATATGCAATGGTCTCAGATCATGGAAGAATTCAAAAAGGATTTTGAAAATCAAGTAAGAAAGGTGGAGGAGAAATTGGGAAAAGAAATGAGCGTGATGCAAGAAAATCATGAAAAGCAAGTCAACAGCTTGCTAAAGGAGATCCCCAAAAAAGGTTGAAGAAAACAACACCCTTAAAAATAGACTAATCCAAATGATAAAAGAGGTCCAAAAAGTCAATGGGGAGAAGAATGCTTTAAAAAGTAGAATTGGCCAAATGGAAAAGGAGATTCAAAAGCTCACTGAAGAAAATAGTTCTTTAAAAATTAGAATGGAGCAGATAGAAGCTAATGACTTTATAAAAAAACCAAGAAATTACAAAACAAAACCAAAAGATTGAAAAATTAGAAGTTAATGTGAAATATCTCATTGGAAAAGCAACTGACATGGAAAATAGATCTAGAAGAGACAATTAAAAAATTATGGGACTACCTGAAAGTGATGATCAAAAAAAGAGTCTAGACATCATCTTTCATGAAATTACCAAGGAAAACTACCCTGATATTCAGGAATCAGAGGGTAAAATAAATATTGAAAGAATTCACTGATCACCTCCTGAAAGGAATTTGAAAAGAAAAAAATAGGAATATTGTAACCAAATTCCAGAGTTCTCTAGTCATGGAGAAAATACTGCAAACAGACATCAAAAACAATTCAAGTATTGTGGGAATACAATCAGAATAACACAACATTTAGCAGCTTCTACATTAAAGAACTGAAGGACTTGGATTATGATATTCCAGAAGTCAAAGGAACTAGGATCAAAACAAAGAATTACTTACTCAGGAAAACTGAGCATAATACTTCAGGAGAAAAAAATTGTTACTTAATGAAATAGAGGACTTTCAAACATTCTTGATGAAAAGACCATAGCTGAATAGATAATTCACTTTCAAATACAAGAATCAAGGGAAGCATGAAAAGGTAAACAGAAAAGAGAAATGATAAAGGACTTACAACATAATAACATATAACACATATATAATATATCATATATATTATATGTTATATATACATATATAACATATAATATATATGAAATATAATATATAATACAACAACTTACAACATATAACTTAAACAGTTGAATTGTTTACATTCTTACTTGGAAAGATCATATTTGTAACTCTTGAGACTTTTCTCGGTATTTGGGTAGCTGGAAGGATTATATTCATATAGATAGTGGGCACAGGGTGAGTTGAATAGCAAGGGAAAATAGCCAAAAAAAATAAATTAAGGGGTGAGAGATGAATATGTTGGGAGGAGAAAGGGAAAAATGGAATGGGGTAAATTATCTCTCATAAAAGAGGGAAGAAAAAGTTTTTTCAATGGAGGGGAAAAGGGGGAGGTGAGAGGGAAAAAGTGAAACTTATTCTCATCACATTTGACTTAAGACAGGAATAACATGCACATTCATTTTGGCATGAAAATCTATCTTACACTACAGAAAAGTAGGGGGTATGACATTAAGGGGGCAAATGGGAAGAGGGAATAATTAGAAGTAAACGCTTTTGGGGAAGGACAAGGTCAAAAGAGAGAATAGAATAAATGGGGGGCAGGATAAGATGGAAGGAAATACTTTCCCAACATGACTATTAAGGAAGTCTTTTGTATACTGATGCATGTATAGCCTATACTCCATTGCCTACCTTCTCAGTGGGGATAAGTGAGGAAGGAAGAGGGAGAGAAGTTGGAACTCAAAGTTTTAGGAATGAATGTTGAGAATTGTTTTTGCATGCAATTGGGAAATAAGAAATACAGGTAATGTGGTATAGAAATCTATCTTGCCCTACAAGAAAAGAGAGTACATTGGGGTAAGGGAACAGAGGGGCATGATAGAAGAGAAGATAGATTGGCAGATGGAGTAATCAGAATGCATAGTGTCTTGGGTTGGGGGAGTGGAGAGATGGGGAGAAAATTTGGAACTCAAAATCTTGTAGAAATGAATGATGAAGACTAAAATTAAACAAAGAAATTTTTTAAAAATAAAAATTGAAAAAATAAAAAACAGATTGTTGATTAGTTGTGGATTGAGTTAGATGGCCTCTGGGTTCCCTTCCAGTTTTGACATTCTGTGAATCTAACCTTATGGAACTTATTGAACAAGTGGCATATAGTCTCTTCTCTTTGGAATGGGTAGTGGTTACTCAGATAAGAATGCTGAAAAAAATAATGCATAGTTTAAATTAAAAAGACACTAATTTCAAATGCTAAATATAAGACAACTCTAGAAATGTTAGGTTATGCCCCCAAAAGCAAGGCCTTTCCTTTCTTTGGCAGATGTCCATATTGATAATGCATTTTTGCTTATTGTTAATGTAATTTTACTTCTTAATGGAAAAGTCTTTCCCATCCATTAATAGACCATGTGATCTTCTTAAATCACAGGGAGACCTGTGTCACATGAGTCTAAGTCACATGGAATAGGAAGAGGCAGAGCTAGAGAAGACCTGAGAAGAACTTAGTCAGAGAGCAGTCAGAATGGAAAGATGCAGGCAAACAGGCAGCCAGCTTTGAGTGAGAGAATGGCATTTTGTTTAAAGGATCCTGTTTGTGATTTGTTTAAGGGAGTTGGTTTGTGGGAACCCTAGCAGATAAAAGGCTTGGGGATGGTGTTGCCCTCTGCATTGTTTTTGTGCATAGATTTCTTTGTTACTATGATGGATTTGGCTTTCTGATATTTGAATAACTGTTTTGGTTCTGTCTTCTATGCGGATAGTCTGTGGTATTTCCTGATTCAGAATTGTGCTGACATATTCATGGCCACCATATGCGCTGTGAATATGATGTTGTTGCTACAATGTCTATTCAAGTTAAGCTGATACAGACCCTATCCCACCCAGAACTCCATAGCAATTATAACCAAAGAATCACCCTCTCCCATCATGGTTCTCCCCCTATTTTAGAACTGGTCTTGACTTTGTAAGTAGTGGCTGCCTATCAGGTTGCTGAGAGAAGAGGAGCTATGTTGACAGAGCAGCTTTTTAGCTACAACATAGCAGCAGATTTAGGCTTTGGCCTAAATCCTTGGAGAAGGCTGCTGAAACTGTCTTCAAGGTCTATAATCACATATCAAGAAGAAGTCTTAGAATCTAGTAGTTCTCTCTCTTACAGTGCCAGGCTATAAGTAAGGGTAGTGAGAGGAAGAGAGGGTTTCCTTTCTAGAGGGGCTAGGGAAGGATGTATAAGTAGCTCCTTCATCAGAATTTTCTAGACATTTAGAAAGGCACAAAGATGAAAAAAATACATGGTACTGTTCATGAATCTTGCTATCTACTAGGAAATATAGGATATATAAAAATAACTACTATGCAAAATACAAAACAAGATAAAATCAAGGCATCAGAAATAGATAATTTTGAGTTATTGAATGCTTTACAGGAATGAAGCAATATAATTCAAACAATACATTAGATGATATTTCTGACAAAGATATATAAACTAGAAAGGGATGAAATTCGAGGTACAAAAATCAACTAGTAGGTTATCACAATAGTTTGAAAGAAATGAATACTAGTAAACATTGCTCTAGAGTGCAGCATCACAGTAGTGGAAAAATATAAAAGGAAAGAGATGTGAAATGTCCTTTGGAAGTAGTATTTGAAATTTATTGGCTAGAGGAGACAAGAGAAAGGAAAGAATAAAATATAGAATTCAGATTTTCAAAATAGGACCTAGTACAGTGGTAATACCATTAACGGTAGGAATCCAAGACAAGGAATAGGTCCAAGAAGTAAGAAATTAATTTTAGACTTAGAGAGTTTGAGATGCTAGCAGAATATACAGATGAGTCATAAGATCACAGGATTATAGATTTTGAGTTGCATGGGACCATTAAAGAAAGTCATCTAGTCCAATCCCCTCATGGTCCATGGAGGGTCCAGGCTTTGGATCCAGGTCTTTGCTCAGCTAGTTGGCGCAGTGGATTCAGTATTATAATTAGAGTAAGAGATAACTGAATACAAACCCTACCTCATACACTTGCTAACTATGTGACCCTTGGTGAGTTACTTAACCTCTGTTTGCCTCAGTTTCCTCATCTGTTAAACAAAGATGTCAATAATAGCATTTACTTTCCAGATTTGTTTTGAACATAAAATAATATTTTCACAGCACTTTGCACACATTAAAGTATTATTTAAATGTTAACTAATATTGTTGTTTTTTTGAGTCCAAACCTCAAGATCTTTCCACTATATCATAGTAGGCATATTATCTAATATACAGTTGGTTATGTGAATTTGTAACACAGGAGAGAGGGCAAAACTGTTATTATAGATTTGAGAGTCATTTACTTGGAAGTGATGGAAGAAGTCAGGTAGCTAGAAGCACCAAATATAAGGAACAGAAGTCTAAATTCCTCCTTGTAGTTTTGTGCTCAGCCCACAAGGTCATTCCTTTAAACATGTTAAATTGTTAATTATGTGTTCTGCTTGCCCTTTCTTTATACAGAAAGGTTGAATAGTGATATTCAAGTATCCTTTTACAACAGGGGGAAATTTCTTTCAAGGTGATCCTTATTAAAACTACACAGACATCTACATAAGTAAAGATGTTTATAACGGGAATAGACTAATTCCTTTAACGGGCTCAATTTCTCTTCCTACCCACCATTATCTGTACTACCTGCTCAGAAATGTAGAAGTTCTTTTTCCATCCTCCTAATTTTGTGGACTTAGAAAAATATTAATTTGGATTACTTGGGTGATTCCAACACAAATATCATTTCTAATCTAATAATAAATCTTTGTCTTACAGATCTGTCCCATGTAGAAGAAACTTCCCCTGGCAACATAATTAATTGAAACTAGCATAGTTCTGGGTTTTATATTTATTAACTAAGTACTTTGAAAAGTGAGTAAAAAACAGGGGCAATCTAACAACTCTATGTTTATTATTTTCTCTTCATCTTTACTGGTAAACCAGATGTTACAGGGGATCAAGCAACAGGCTGAGAGGAAGAAAAACTGTTGATATACTGGGGAGAGGGTTGTTTACTCCATTAGTATCAAACTCAAACAGAAATTCGATCCCTGGAAGCTCCACACTGACTAAAAATGACAAATTCAAATTAACATTATCTTTGAGGCATTGTATTTGTATTTATTTTCTTAAACATCTCCCGATTAAATTTTAATCTGATTCCCTGGAGGAAACTTTGACACCTCTGCTCACTTCCATGGCCTTAACTAGTATCTCCAGGCTTCAATTTCTTTATGTGCAAATTTAGGATAGGGTTCAGAGGGTAGTTGAGGACAAGGTCTCACATTAGATTACCAAAGTCCCTTCTAACTCAAAAATCTATGACAGTCTAAAACAGGCTGATAGCTTACTCATGCCAGAGAATGTCTTATGCCTTTATATTTCTTGTGAAATATTTTTTCAACCTGATTGAAAACAATAAAAATGTTTTATGTGGATACTTGCCTTCCCTTTTCAAAGTACATTTCTTGTCCTCTAACATTCCTCACATTCAGACAGAAATTAAACTTCGTTACTTTCTACCTACCAGATATTACAAGCACATGTCCTTTCCTCTCAGTCCCCATTTTTATTTCCCTTTTATAGGCTCCAGTCACGACTCATCGAAACAGCCCCACAATGGTCCCCATTGATCTGAACTTGCCAGTCATCAAAACACTCTAAAGTATATATTTTGGGCCCATTGCTTTATTAACAGCGTGCTTTGCTGCTTTGGCTAGGCTGGCCTTCCTGATCTGTTGGCCCTTGGTAAAGATGGTTGGTCCCATTCCCAACATTGTTTGTTTCCTGGAATGATGGCTACAAGGATTGGGCTAGAAGTTTGCTTGCTTGGGTTCTGTATGAAGATCTCTCAAGAAGGGGGGATGCACCACTTCCCGAGACAGTCCATTCTACTTTTCAATAGCTCTAATTGTTAGGAATTGTTTTTCATTGATATTAAGCTTAAATTTGCCTCACTACAAGTTCTACCCATTGTTTTATATTATTTTCAATCATTGTACCAAATACGTTGTATGGTATCATATATCATCAAATATCACTCCCCCTCTCTACTCTTACATTCTAGATACCTCTTCTCCTTACACCAAACTATGGAATATTCCCTTTCCAAATTCATCTCTTACCACTTTTCTACATTAACCGTATACTCTAACCAAATTAATGCACTCATCATCCCTTGAACTTGTCAAAAATATAAAACTTACTTCAGGTGGCTTTCTGCCTATAACACATACCCCATTCCTGCCCTCTTATAACTGAAGGCTGGATCAAACCCAAGCTCCTTCACGAAATCTTCTGTGATCATCAAAGTTGACTGAGCTCTCCCAGTCCTAAGACGTCTTATGGAATTTATCATTTGCAATGCTGATTTGGTTCTTAAACAGAACCTGGAGAAGTCATTTTGTCCTAGACAAGGGCTTAAAATTATGTCTCCTGAATTTCAAAATTACATCCCTTTTATCCACCAGAGATTTTTAACCTTTGCTGTGATTTGTTTAACCTGAATTACTACCCTCTAAAAAATACCTAGGTTTAGTGGAAAGTGCAGTTTCCTCACAGTAAACATATATATGTTCATAAAAAGTTATAGTAAGGCATTTTTGTATTGAACCGTCTATCATCTTGACTATGTATTTAATTAACAATAAAAGGGAATGTTTGACTTTATTTTATATATATATATATACATATATATATATCTATTGAGAGAGAGGCAGAGAGAGAGAGAGAGAGAGAGAGAGCTTATCTTTAAAAGTACACGGTAAACTCTGAGAATGGGGTCCATTATTTTATGTAACTAATGTCATACTTAATAATAGCAATAAATGCTTCTGATTCTCAGCTGTGGGAGAGATTAGAAAAAGGCAAACAAACTAGTAAGTTATGAATTAGTACAACTATTCTAGAAAGCAATATGAACTTATAATAAGAAAACAATTTAAATGTCTATACCATTCTTACTCCAAAATCTTACTGTGGTTCAAAGCATTCACTGACAAAATGCAAGCTACAATTTATGCCAAAATATCAAATAGCATTTTGTGTGTGTGTGTGTATGTGTGAGAGAGAGACGGAGAGAGACAGAGACACAGCAATAGAGAGAAATAGAAAAATACACTCAAAGAAAAGAGAGATAGCAAACAGTTACAAAGTAGAGACTTATCAATTAGGGAGGGGCTAAACAATTTGCGGTACATGAATCCGATGAAATATTATTAAGCTGTAAGAAACCAACTTCTCCCTGAAGAAGAGATGAGAATATACTACTGTCAATGAATAGGTGGGGATATTATGCAAATATAACATTGCATACACTGTCACATTAAAACATTATGCTTATCAGTTTTGCTAAACTGCTTTTTCCCTTTTAAAATTTTTGTTGTGGTGATTACAAAGAATGACTTGTAGAGCAACAAAAGCTGAGGGGTATATTCAGAAGTGAAGGTGAAATATGTTTTAATGAACAAGTTTGCCTTTATTTGGACCCCTGTTGTAAAAGTAATTGAGAAATTGGTATCTTTTAATAAGCAGTTTATAAAAAGGGAAGATAGCAATTAAGGAAAAAATAGGATTATAATTGGAAATATTATAGATTTTAGTAATTTTTTACATCACAACTGCATTAGTGCACACACAGCTTTTCCCATATAAGTGATTTTGACAAGTCAGAAAACTGAACCCATACCACTATGATGAAATTTAATAAGGATAAATGTAAAGTCTTGCCCTTAGGTTAAAAAAATAATTTAAAAAGTAGAGGAATTGAACCAAATTAAATACAAGATGAGACTTGTCCTGGAATGTAATTAGATTATTGTATAAAATGTCCGAGAGTTTTGTTTGTCCACAGTTTTGATAAACCAACAGGGAAATGCAGCTATTAAAAACTAATCTGACAAAATCTTAGCCTACATTCCTATAGTGTCATCAGAAGTAATCATTCCATGGTACACTTCTTTTTTTGTTTGTTTTTGAATTTATCATTTAATCATGACAAAGTTACAATGAATATCTGAAAGTTATCTCTTCATTACATTCTTATAAAGTTCCTGTCGGTAGGAAGGTGGTTTTGAGGTATTAAGCACATTGTGATCAAATTGTTTGTTTGTGACAGAGGCAGGTGGATTTACATTCAGATTCCTCTGACTGCAAGATTAGCCCATTACCTACTAAGTTCACTATTTCTCCAATGTATTTTAAGCCAGTTTAATTGTGGGTGTTGCATTTTCAGAGAAATATTAACAAATCAGGGTAACAAGACAATTTAATGGACAGAGCCCTGGGCCTGAAGTCAGGAAGACCTGAGTTCAAATACTAGCTGTGTGAGCCTGGGTAAGTCACCTAACCTCTATTTACCTTAACTCACTGTGGAAGGAAATAGCAATTCATTCAAGTATCTTTGCCAAGAAAACCACATGAATAGTATGGTCAATGGAATCATGAAGAGTTGGACATGACTGAATGACTGAACAAGAAACTAACAAATTAAAATGAATCCATATATTGACCATGATAATTAGGGCCCTGGAAACACAGGCATATGAGGAATATTGAAGAAATTGGAGAGGTTTAATAAGGCTAAGAAAAGACTAAGGGGAGAAAACAGACATGACAATTGTCCAGTTCCACGAAGTGCTATCATATGGAAGAGAGAGTCATTTGTTCTGTGTTATCCTGGGGATCGTCATTAGAAGGTAATTTTATTTCATCTAGGGAAGAATTTGGTAAAGATTAGAGCTGTCCAGGTTCTTACGAAACAGTAGACTCACAATTTAGAGATTCATTTAAGGGTTAGATAACCAGGAGACATAGGTTTGAGTTCTAGATTTGTTACTTACTAAGAATATGACCGTGAGCAAGGATGTTTCCATCAGCTATAAGTTTGGAATAGTAATACTTGCATAACATATCTTGCAGACTGGGATCAAGAAAAACACTGTAAATTTGAAAAGTCATCAGGTAGTTCAGAAAGAAAACACCATTGTGTGTGGGAGTCATTTTCCTACAGTAACAGTTTTAAATAATTAATAACAACATTTTTAGACTGTATTTCACTAGTAGGCATCCAAGCATGGACCTTAGTGCTAGAATCGGCATTAAGTGATCATGAAGTCCAACCTTAATTCCATAAAAATACTACATCATTACTTCCATTTTATAGATTAGTATGAAAGGTATTAAGTGACACAATGAAGATCAATCATCGTTAAATCCTTGTAAACCTGGATATAGTATTGGATTTGGGGTCAAGTCTTGCCTCTGACACATATTAATTATTTCACCCTGAGCAAGTCTCATGGTCCACACTCTCCATGGTCCACACAACTCACTAAGATTATAAATTGCAGGAAGGTGTTGATCTGTCTCAGTATTTCATTTCTTATGAAGTGCTCCTTATATTAATGATATAACTGAGGTTGAGGAATAGGACCTTTCAATAGCAAGCTAACCCAAAAGTGATGAAAGAGAACCGTAATCATGACCAAAACAAAGTATTTACACTATCTCAACAAAAAGTAAAACCAAATACCAATAAAAATTACATAATAATGCATTTTCTTACATGTTTGAAACTAGAATCTAACAGTGCCCTTACCCCAATCCCCTAGTTTCTCTTCTGTACTTTCTTATACAACTATAAATTGAGAAGATTATTTCTAAGGTTGTGGTTGAAAGAGGGATCAAGGGGAAAGTGAGAAACATGATAATTATCTATTTACTTATTTCTGAGAAATGTGAAAAAGTGCTTAGGGAAACCTCCCTTAATAGCATATTGCATTCTTGAACTGCTTCCCTCAAACAAAAATAAACATCAAGAGAACAGTAATTTATCATCTAAACTTCATATTAATGTACAAAATCTGGTGTTTCCTACTACACTGAGAACTAGGTCAGCAAAAGTTAATTTTCGTGCTTCACTTACCAGCACCAGGGGCATAATATGCGCAGAGAAGACAGGGTCACTGCTTATTTGATTTGATTTTTTGGTGTCCTGAACCTATTTTCTAAGCCCAAATACAATTTCCCATTGATCCGATACTATTGGTCTGGAGTTGCTCTCCTCAAAACCTAACTCCAACTGAGTGACTGGAACCACTGATGACATAAAATATATCCCTTTTAATAATCATTGGATTGCTCAGGGTCAGATAACTAACAAGAGGTAAGGCTGGGACAGAGCTACAGGCAGGAACACTGACTGTTCCCAAAGTATATGCCAATGTTTCATCTCCTCGATAACAGGGGGAAGGCAATTTCTAATTAAGCCATAAAATGGGGCAGCACTTCCAAATGCTGGAGTTTGGTGCCAAGTCACTGATGGCAACTAAGGTTGAAAGACTGATTCAATTCCACCTTTTGACCATTAAACTATATTAGGTAATGTGAGGATTGAGGAGGTGAAAATACTTTGACATTTTTTAAAAATATGATCTCATCTATGTAATTATACCCCAAATGATGCCCATCAAATTTCACCCATAGCCTCTCATCCTGTGTGACATCTGTCCACATTCTCCTTATAACAGTCATAGGGAATTGACTCTATGTGCTGATGTGAGGAGGTTCCTCTGGTTATCATGACAGTGTGTGGGTATCAGTGGTACATACAGGATAACCACTGGTTAACCCTCATCACTACAGCTTCTTTTTTGGCAGTTCAGCTCTTTTATTATCTCCTATAGGTCACTTCTCTTACGTCATTCTTAACTGACAGTATAGACTATTCTCATATATACAAAGATCCTTTCTATTGCCCTCTGAGTAACTATAAATTTTAACTCTTAAGCAACTGAGAGATTTGGTAATTCAAAATCATATAACCAACACTAGGAGAATATTTTTAAGACATGAACTCTTTTTTTTTCTTTTTAGGAAAAAGCTTAGTCATTAAAAACATAGCTCAGTGTCATAAAGTCAAGCTATCCCATTGTGAATTTAGAAAATCAGGTCAGTGAGGGAAAGAATAAAGTAACTTGAAGTATTTATTATTATAAAAAGTACAATAAAGAATAGGTTTAAAAAAGAGAGAGCTAGATTGAGGTAAATGCCAGCTTAATTTTAAAGACTGTTCCTAACTTCCTATCTACAAGACAGAGAAAAATAGAGAAAATTTGCTAGCCATGGTCAAATCACTACTCCACTTAAAAATGTTTTATTGCTCCTAGTCACAGAATTTAAACTGTTTTGCTTGATATTAAGTCTAGTATCACTCTGTCTTTCTAGTCATATTCCTGTTATATACTTGCTGCACTTGGCCAGAAGTCTACAAATTTTCTTGATCACCTACCTCATCATTAAAAATATATGAGCATAAATCTCAAAATAGGCATATTTACTTATTTCTAAATTGCATACATTTGCTACATTTAGTAATATTCTAATAATCATGTACCTAATATAAATTTTTTAGTGATGAGATGGAATTGAAATAGCATTTGATCTTAAGAGTCAGTAGGAAGCCATTGTAGTTTATTGAATAGGTGAGCGAGATGATGAGACCTATGCTTTAGGAAAAATCACTTTAGTAGCTGTATGGAAGATAGATTGGAGTGAGGGGGCCTTAGAGGGCCTTGAGATGGGCTGATCAATTAGAAAGCTACTGCAATAATCCAGATGACAGGTGATGAGCTGAACTAGGATGAATTAAGGGCGGCAGCTGTATGAATATAGAGAAGATAGATAACAGAGATGCGAAAGGAGAAAAGACATGATTTTTGATTTGACTGGATGCTTAGAAGGAGAGAGGTACGGAAGTTTTGAGCTTGGCAGAGTACAAGGATGGTGATGCCTTAAAAGATAATAGGAAAGTTCAGAAGATGAGTGAATAGTGGAGGAAACAATATAATGAGAACTGTAATATGTCACAGCTCATTCATGCTGGCTCATCCTAAATGACTCATTCTGTCCCACTCAAAATAAAAAAAAATGTAGGTAATTCTCTTACTGGTAACTTCCCTGTAGCATAGAGCCAATCTTCCTAAGGACAAATGTCATAGTCATGATATGCTTGAGACAGACAGAGCTGACTATGCTGAAAGGCAGGTTGGAATTTTCTCACTGGCACATATATAGCTGATGCTCCTGTTACTTATGTAATAGGTTATAACTGCCTCAAGGGTTGGAAACTGGGTTCAGAGCAAGGGAGGTTGGTAGATTGCACAGAGAAAGGAAGGAAGAGTGGGGAGACTTTGATTTTAGGGTATGTATGGTTATCCAGGAGACAAGTTTCACCATTGGCGATAGCAGGGAGGATGGGATGAAACCCATCTTCCTACCCCTTGACTGGTTAATCATACACCAGCTGTGCTCTTTCCATGGCCCCAATTTTAGAAACCACTATTCTAGATGAGGTAGACAACTTTGTAACCTGAACATTCTTCATTTTTCCTTCTTTGTGCCATTGCTTATATTGTGCTATGTGTTTAGATTGTTCTTCTCTTTCATTGTCACAAGTTCCTATTTTTCTTTTAAAGTTCAACTTAGATGCTATCTCCCTCATGAAGTTTTCCCTGATCCTCCTCAATGGCTATCAATACTATTTTGAACTCTTCTAATAGATTTATAAAGTATTATTTTACATCATTACCAGTGTCTTTCCCTGAGGAAAGAACTTATCTATGCACTTAATAGAAAACATGTGTGTGTATGTGCATGTATACATGTACATAATATACACCCATATACATGTTATAATACACATGTAATATAATCATATATGTGTGTGTACATATATATATATGTCAATAGTTCATTTGATCTCAACAACTCAGTGAAGCTGGCTCTACAGTTTTCCACCATTTCCATTTTACATCTAAGGATTCTGAGTTTCAGCAAGTTTAAGTGACTTGATCAAAGTCATATAGCTATGAAACTACTAGTAGCAACCACCAGTCAAAATAAATTTGTAGAGGGTGGATTTGAATGTGAGTTTTGCAAAGTCTTTCATGTCCTCCAGTGTCCTGTACTTCCTTCCATTAAGTGTGGTTGGCAAACATCAGTATAGTTTCTGGGTAGCTGTGTACTCTTCATTCCTGGTGATTTTAAAGAAAAGGATTGACAAAGACTTCTCTGGGAAAGGGGGTTGGATTAAGTGCCCATCCTGGGTTTACTCTTAATCCTCTCTTATATGCCAGAAGTCATTGTACCTTAAACTCAAAATCACACAGTTCCCAACTTACAGATTCAGAGCCTTCTAACAGTTTTCAAACTATTATTTGAGAATCAGGAATCTGAAGGCATATCCTCCCTAAAAATAACATTGTCCAAAGCCCTCATGTCAGCCCACAAAAGCTTGTTTAACTCAAAATGTCCCTGAAAATAGGTCTAGAAGCTCTATAGAACCTGACCACCATTTATATGAAATGAGTATGTATATTATTATTAAATATTATGTATATAGACTATCAAATATAAAAAATGTTTTGTATTTTGTAATTATACATTTTATATAATTATTAATTATATATCATGAAACAGAGGCAGATAGGTGGTACAGTGAGTAGAATGCCAGGCCTGGAATCAGGAAGACAACTTCCATTTAACAAGCAATCAAGGCCAAGAGAAGAGAAGGGGGAGGGAAGAGAAGGCCATGCACAGAATGGACAGGGTATAGAAAACATGGAAAAAGATGTTGCAGAAATAAGGAAATATTGTGACAAAAGATTATAAATCAGAGGGTTTGGGTTTGATTCCTTATTCTTCTTCTTCCAGGAAATCTCCAGTGAGAAATTAGGCAAGTCATTTAAAATGATCTGGGTCTTAGCTTTGATCAGATAACAAGGGGTTTAGACTAGAAAACATCTAGGGTTCCTTCTAATTGTTAATCTATGAGATGGAGGGAAGTGGGAATTGTCTGGAGGATGTTCCTGCCTCCCCTCTTTTTTTGTTTCCCCTTTTCCTTGCCAATAAACAATTCTCATGACCCAGCAATTTCAATGCAATAGTGAACAGCTACATGGAGGAAATCAGTGGAAAGCACCAAATGAAAGCTATATGTGACCTGGCATGGGACAAATGCAAGTTTGTCCTAGAATACACTGAGACATACCAAGGGCATGGAAGAAAAAAAGGAACAGATGAAAATTGTGAGCAGGTGACTCTCAAACAGGATTGTGGAAAGAAGGCATACTCAAGGCAATGGAGAAAATACTATTTAGTTAGCAGAACACAACAAATCATGCTTTGCTTTCCACCATTCTCTACATCCTGGTATTAAGAAAACTGAATCTCAGTAATCTGTTTCTTATAATATTATTATATAGTCTATAGCTATGCCAGAGTTAGGTGGAGTAGCTAATGGAACATTAGAATTCATGGCTGCATTTTATATTTTCCCATCATAGCTACAACTTTCTATTACTAGATAACTGGGAAGCACAGGGTGAGATTTAAGTTTGAATCTCTCTTTTTAGCAGGAGTTTGCCAAAATGACTGATTATAATGTTAAGTAACTCAGCAGTGTCTCAGAGCAAGAAGTCCCTTTAGAGGTATTTTATAATTCATCACACGTGCATGCACATGTATACACACACATACACGCATGTTATTTTCCTTTTCTGATCTCCATTTTTTAGATATTCTCTGGACTCTGAAGAATAATCTGAAAAGAGAAGTCTGAATTAGATTATTGATTGAAGTAATGTTGTCTCATAGGATGCAAGTCTTTATTAGAGAATTTCACAGTAACCTGGCAGCTGTCCCTTGGTTGTTATGTACTTTAGGGAATGCATATGAAATTAGAAAAATTTATTTCAAGAGTCTTATGGGGTTAACTTCTTCAAGCATCTAACAAAGAAAAATCTTAAGGATTTGGAAAATTTAAATCAGAAATGACATATTCTGCAATATGCAGATGGTATTTTTTTTTACCATTTCCTTATCCAATTACACTCTTACCTATGGTTTGGCATTACCTGAAAAAACAGAGACTATCAACAGTCAAGTCAAAAATAGGAGGGCTAAATGAAATTCTAATATCTGACAACGTTTGACGAGTTACTTCATATCTTTTTTTCTCTTAGTGTTCACATCTGTACAATAGAGCTATTAAAAGCCCTCTGTGGTTGCTAAAAATAGTGATCCTCCACTATGACTACTAAATTGCATTCTAAATATTAAAAACAAAAGATCTCAAGTAGAACTTCTCCTTGATTTACTGATATTTGTCCACTTTTCAAATATGCTAAAGAAAAATGCATTTTCATTACTTTATAAAATGTATACCTTTTGAAACTAAGGTTTATAGTTTCCCCTGATATAAATTGTTAATATTGAATTTAAGTAGATTTTTTAAAGTCTTAAATTAATTTTCTAAATCCTGAAGCATGACAAATGATCATCGCATAAAGCATGATCAAAATGCGACACTGTGTAGAATGATTTAGATCAGATGATCACCTAGAGGAAGACAAACTACAGATGATGCATGATGTCTAGGAGAAATGACAGATATCCAAATGAAGAAATGCAAGCTATCAATAATCATATAAAAAGTAACCGGATGAAGGAGTTGGACTAGATGACCTCTAATTTTTCTTCCAGCTCTAAATTTTATGCTAACTTTTTAATACACTGGTCTTCTGGGTTACCATTCCTCAACCCACTGTCAGCTTTATTTATTCTTTTTTTTTTTGCAGGAAAGAGTTAAACTTTGTGGATTGAATCTACCATAAGTTCATAGTCCCTTACTTCAGTTAGACCTTGACTGCCTCAGCACTCCTCATTTATCCTTCCTGATTCCCTGTGGAACTACTCAGAACATCTATTCCAGACATGACGATCCATTACATTACACATACTACAATTACTATTGCTACTTATTGAACCCTCAACCCCACTCTCAAAAGCGATCAGTAGTTTCTAAATTACCAAACTGAGTAGCTTTTTCTTAGTCTCAATTTTTCTATACATTTCTCCCCAGTCTTCAACATGGTTAATCTTTTCTACCTTCTTGAAACTTAAATCTCCCTGTGCACATACCACTCTACTGTTTTTCCACTAGTTATTTCTTTTGTCTCTATTGCTGGATCTTTTCCCTTTTCCTACCTTTTAAATAAGGGTGATCTTACATGCAATAATATATATGCTCTGTGAAGAGTTTCAATACCAGTATGTATCTCTAGCTATAAACTATCTCTTAATTTAGAACTAACTCATAACTTAGTTCAGAACTTAATTTAGAACATTTCTAAGTGTCCAGTGGATATTTTTATTTAGAAGTACTGTCATCTAGATTGCCTAAATTATCTCTAAATTGTCTAAAACCAAACTCATCTTCTCCCGGAATGTCCATCCTATCTTCTGTATTTCTTTGAATGGTACTATCATCTTCCCCCAAATTTTCTAAATTGGAAAATGGAGTGCATTTTTTACTCCTTGTTTTCTCTCATGTCTACTGTCACCAAGTTCATGCAAATCTTTTGAAAATCCCTCTTAATTTTAGTAGCTTCCCACGTTCATTATTTCCTATTTATCTTGTACATGGTTCATTTATACAGAGTTGTATGTATTTTTTCCTCCCCCACTAAATTGTGAGCTCCTTGGGGGCAGGGATTGTCTTCTGCCTTTCTTTGTATCTTTGTCACTTAACACAATGCCCAGCACACAGTAAGTGTTTATTGACTAACTAGAGCATATATTTGTTGTTTCTACTGCTACTGTATTCAGCCTAATCGAGGACAGTCTGATCATTTCAACCCTGTATTTGTAATATAAACAAATCTTACCTCACTAAATCCCAGTTTGTCCCACTGTCAATACATCCTATTAGTCAACAAGCCTTTATTAAGCACTTACTATATGTCACACACTGGATTCAGCTCTGAGAATACAAACTAGGTAAGTCCTTCATAAATTGCTACTTTGATTATGTCACTTCCTCACTCAAACATTGCTATAGGGTAAAACTCATAGCTCACAACCTGAAATTCAGATGCCTCTAATATCTGCTCCATAACTACCTCTTTAATCTTAATTTCCAGTATTACTCAACATAAACTCTCCCCTTTAGCTTCACATACATGATAGATATATGCAATCAATCTGAATACAGTTGTAATATCATAGAAACCAGTTTAAACAAATGTTATTTTAGAATGGCACCATGAATTAAGAGAAGTTCTTGGACTGTCCCCATATGGTATTAATCTAGCCCTCTAGTACTTTCCTAAGCCTTATTTTACTTGTCTTATTCACCCTTTTTGAGCTGATGGTACAATGATTTTCTATTTCAAAAAAATTTTATTATTATTTTTTATTTTAAAAATACTTTATTATCTTTATTTTTCAGGCAATAAATTTGTAATAATATGTGCCTCCAGCTAAAAAGAGTAATTATCATATACAAATGAGGTATTAGAGGAAGAGCAGATGTAGAAATTAGATGGGGACAGAGGGTTTATAAGCCTGGAAACCTACTTTTATCAGGACTAGGTTCAAGAGGGAACAAGACATATATATTTAGAAGAATATAAAAGTCTTCTAAATTCAGAAAAAAATATTAAGAGAATAGGGAAGGGAGGATAGGAGAAGGGAGAAATCTTTAGAAGGGAGGGTAAGGAAATAGGTTAAAAAGAGGGATAGATAGATATTTAGATTAATGGGAATTGTTGTTGTTCTTGTGTTCGTCCTTCCTTTTCAAAAAGGACCATGACATCAGAGAAATGATGACATGACTTGCAGTTGACTTTGTTTTGAGTGAGGAAGGGTTGTGCAAGGTCACCAACCTCACTTTCTCCTCCTGAGCCATCTGGATCCAGTGACCAGATACTTATCAGGATGACTGGAGATGGCCCAGGATGCAATGAAAAATTGATAGGAATGGGAGGATAAGGGAGGGATCCTTTGAGGCAGGGCAGGTTAAGTAATAGGAGGGCAAGGTAGCAGGTAGAAATAAATTATAAGAATTAGATGGGAGAGGAAATAAGAGATACACACAAACAAAATAAAGATGAAGAGTAGAATTTGTTAGGGAAATAGGAGTAGGAGTGGTTATCATGATTTCAGATAAACTTAAGGCTAAAATAGATTTACTCAAAAGAGAAAAATAGGGACACTACACTGTGTCAGCCATATATATCAAATGCTATCCATCCTCAGAGAAACAGAAGATAAATAAGTATAGTATGACCCGGTATAGAAGTATAGGAATACATACATTTATAAATGACTAATTATTGCTATCTAAGTATATGTACGTATGTATGGGTATATTTATGCTATGTATATATGTATATCTTTCTATATGTCTATATTTGTATATATATATATATATATATATATATATATATGTATATCTCTATATTTACATATAAATATATTCACACTTAATTGTAGCCCTCTGGAGAAGGTAGAGAAGGAAAGGGGAAAAAAGAACAAAGTAAAAAGTGCACAGCAAACAACAAAAGAAAACTTAAAAGGAAGCAAAGATGGACAGTTCCCAACACAATGCATGGTATTTCTTTTATAGGCTTTCTTGAGGTAGAAATCTATTGCTATATATATTTTAAATCCTCTCTCATATTCTGCTGTGTACGTGGCAATATGTTTTTTTTCTTTTCTTATTTTGTATTATTTTAGTTTTGGTATTTAAGTTTGTTTTTTCTTTCCTTATTTATAAAATAAAAATTTTACATATATTAGATATTTAAATAAAAAACACATGTTAGATATAATTAGAAAATAGTTAAAATAGTATGTATGTCAGGCTTGCCACCCCAAAAAAACTGCAGGTTCTTTGATAAAGGAAACTTATGCTCCCAAGTATGCCCAAACATTGAGGTGGACTTTTTTTTAGATAACATGAAGTGTTACTGTATTTACAATTTTAGTCACCAAAAACAAAATAAACTTAATATGTGCCTATGGAGCACTTGGAAACTTCACTCTACATGACTGATATTCCTGGTTTCAGGTCTATGAAAAAAGATGCCCCTTCCAGGAAAAGCTCATTATTTCTTACCACCATTCTGCTAACTCAAACTTTGATTGACACCATCTCTCTCAGTCTCCTCTCCCCTCTTATTGAAGGGCTGAAAGGTAGTATAATATATGCCTCTCAATGCCTTCCTTTATAAAAGAAAGAAAACTAGAATTCTGGGAAGCAAGATGGCAGAGTAAACAGTAAATTAACCTTAATTCTCCCATATTTACCTCTAAGCAACCATGAAATAGCACCCTGAAACAAATGCTGGAACAGTAGAATCAGCAAAAAGACCAGGTGAAATAATCTTTTAGTCCAAGAAACTTAGGAGATTGTCAAGGAAGATCTGTCTGACTCAGGCAAAAGGGAAATACAGTCCAGGACAGGAAGCATCTCAGCAAACCAGTGGAAAATCCTGAGCCCTAGTGTGGTACAGCAGGCAAACCTCAACAAAAGGACCCCACTCCCTCTGTGTGTGCCTCAGAATAGCCAGGGGAACTGGTAAACTCTGGTTCTAAGAACTGCCACATGCTTCAGCATAGTCCCAGACAAACGGTCAACCTTCAATAGCCAGACAGCCACATACTTCTGTGTAGCCCTAGAAAATGCATAAAGAACTCACCAGCCTCAGCTTGCAGCAGACCCCAGGTAAGCTACCAAACATATGGCCTCCAGCAGTGCCAGCCATCCCCCACACTAGCCTTTCAGTATACCACCAGGTAAACAGTCAGGGCCAATAGGCCCTGTCACAAGAAACCTGACACAGTTCTTCCATCTGGAAAGCAGAGCTCAAATTTAAAAAGAAAAAAAGGCAAAAAAAATGAGCAAAAAACTAACAAAATAATCTGAATAAATAAAATTATTATGGTGACAGGGAAGAATAAGACACCACCTTCAAGAAGAAAACATTGTCAAAACAGGATAGGCAAAACCCCAAAGCAAAATGGGAAGAGGTCATAAGCCCAGAAAGAACTCATGGAAGAGCTCAAAAAGGAGTCAAAAATCATATAAAGAGGCAGAATAAAAACTGGGGGGAAAATGAGTGTAATGCAAGAGAATAATGAAAAAAGAGCCAACAACCTGGAAAAAGAAAGCAACTGCTTAAAAAGTTTATTTGGCCAAACAGAAAAGGAGATACAAAAATCTACTGAAGAAAACTACTCCTTAAAAATTAAATACAAACGCTGATGAAAATAGCTCCTTAAAACTTAGAATTGGGCAAGTGGACACTAATGATTCTAAGAGACATTAAGAATTAACCAAACAAATTCAAAAGAATGAAGAAACAGAAGAAAATGTAAAATATCTCATTGGAGAAACAACTGACCTGAAAAATAGATCCAGGAAAGACAATGTCAGAATCATTGGACTTCCTGTAAGTCATCATCAAAAAGAGAACATGGACAGCATCTTTCAAGAACTTATCAAGGAAAACTACCCTGATGCCCTAAAGCCAGAGGGCAAAATAGTCGTTGAATAAATTCACCAAACACCTCAAAAAAGAGATCCCTACTGAAAAAACAAAGGAACCTTATAGCTAAATTTCAAAACTATCAGGTAAAGGGAAAAAAATACTGCAAATGATCAGACAGAAATAAAGTAAATATTGGAGAGCCACAATCAGGACTTACACAGGACTTAGCAGTTGCCCCATTGAAGGATAGGATGACATGGAACATGATATTCCAGAGGGCAAAGGAGCTAGGACTACAACCAACAATCACCTACCTGGTGAAATTAAGCATAATTTTTCAATGGGGAAAAATGATCATTCAATGAAACAGAAGGAACTCAAGCTTTCATAAGGAGAAAGTCAGAATTGAACAAAATTTTGATATCCAAGAGAAGTCTAAAAAGGGAAAGAGGGAAAAGAAACCATAAGGGATTCAATAAAAATGAACTGTTTACATCCATACATTGGAAGATGATACTTGTAATTCTTAAAAATTGTACCACTAATACTATAGCTAGAAGCTATAGAATACTATAGCTATACACAGAGGGTATAAGATGAATGTAAGGAAATGGCATTAAAAAACTAAGAGATGAGAAAGAGGAGTACACTGGATGCAAAAGGAATAGAAAAGAAGAAAGGGGTAAATTATTTCACATAAATTGGCTCAAAAAAACCTATCACACTGGAGGGAAAATTGGAAAGGTAGGTGATGGGCATCACTTGAACCTTCCTCTCATCAGTATTGGCTCAAAAAGTCAATAATATACACATCAACAATCAGTTGAATGTAGAAATCTATCTTACCTGGCAGGGAAGTAGGAGGGGAGGTGATTAAGTAAAGGGGCAGGGGAGAAGGGACAGATCAGGGGAGGCAGTAGGCAGAAGCAAAACACTGGTAAGGGGGAAAGGAGGAAAGAAGAAAGAGGATAAACAGGAGGAAAAATAAGATGGAGGAAAATACACACTAATCATAATTGTGAATGTGAATGAGATGAACTTTCCCATAAAACAGAAGTGGATCAAAAACCAGAATCCTACAACATGTTGTTTACACGAAACACACCTAAAGCAGAGAGACACACAGAGCAAAGGTAAGGGGAGGGAGAAGAATCTATCATGCTTCAATTGAAGTAAAAAAAAAAAAGCAAGGGTAGCAATTCTGATATCAGGCAAAGCAAAAGCAAAAGTAGACCTAATTGAAAGAGAAAAGGAAGGAAACCACATCTTACTAAAAGATAACATAGACAATGAAGTAATAGCAATACTAAACTTATGCAGTAAGTAGCATCGCATCCAAATTCTTTAAGAAGTTAAGTGAGGCTAATGGCTGAACAAGAGATAGAGATTATTACAAAATGTAAATAGAGAATTTCAATTTAAATCAAAAAGCTTTTGCACAAACAAAACCAGTGCAACCAATATTAGAAGGAAAGTAGAAAGTCAGAGTGGGGGTAATCTTTACAGCAAGTGTCTCTGAAAAGGGACTCATTTGTCAAATATTTGGTAACTGAGTCAAATTTGTATGAACACAAGTCATCCCTCAATTGATGAATGGTTAAAGATAGGCAGTTTTCAGATTAAGAAATCAAATATGAAGAAGTATTCTAAATCACTTTTGATTAGAGAAATGCAAATTAAAACAACTCTAAGATGTCACCTCACAACTATCAGATTAGCTAATATGACAAAAAGGGAAAATGACAAATGTTGGCAAAGATATGAGAAAATTGGAACACTAATGTACTGGTGGTGGAGTTGTGAATGGATCCAACCATTCTGGAGAACAATTTGGAACGATACCTAAAAGTCATCAAACTGTGCATACTCTTTGAGCTAACAATAGCGCAACTAGGTTTGTATCCCAAAGAGGTCATAAAAAGGGGGGAAAGGACTTATATGCACAAAAAATATTTATAGCAGCCCTTTTCATGTTGCAAATTATTGGAAATTGTGGAGGATATTCATCAATTTGAGAATAAATAAGCTGTAGTATATGAATGTAATGGAATACTATTGTGCTATATGAAAATGATAAACAGGAAGATTTCAGAAAAATATGGAAAGACTTATATGAACTGATGCAAAATGAAATGAGCAGAACCTATATACACAGTATCAGTTACACTGTATGATGATCAATTATGAATGACTCAGCTTTTCCCAGCAACATCCAAGACAAGTACAAAGAACTCATGCAGAAAAATGCTATCCACATTCAAATAAAGAGCTGATGGGCTCTGAATACCGATTGAAGCATACCTTTTCATTTACTTAATTCTTTTTCATAGCTTTTTTTTCTCTTAATCTGTTTCTTCTTTTACTAAGATGAAATTATATTCTACATGATAGCACACAATAACCAATATCATTTTAGGAAGAGAGAAGGAAGGAAAAGAATTTGGAACATACAATCTTTCAAGAATGAATGCTAAAAATTCTCTTGACATATAATTGAAAAAAAAATATTACTGAAAGAAAGGAGATGGACTCTCGTATTATCTCACTTTGCATCTGTTGATGCGCTGAGTTTTAACTCCCTGGCACAAGATGTCCTTATGTTGGGTAACCCCTCATGTCCTCTCCCCCATTCCCACTTCCTTTTGTATGTTGTCTCTCCCCATTAGATTGTAATCTCCTTGAGGGCAAGGATGAACTTTCTATTAATTGCATTCCTGAAACTTAACACGGTGTCTGGCACATATAGATGTTTAATAAATGATTACTGAACTGGATTGGATTGGGAGACAGACAAAACTTAGCTTCCAATGCCCTCCAACTAGGTTTCCCTCACATGCATGGTAAGATTACACAGTGGGATATAGTTCCAGAATTATCCTTAAACTACTCAGTTTAGTGTACCCAGGATCCTCTGTACTTAATGCTGTTCTACTGGGGCTCAGGAGGGAGATCAACAGGTGAGCTGCCTCTTTAAACAGTAAAAGGCAAGGATGGTCAGACAGAGCTTGTTCCTCTTCAGAAATGCTATCCAAAGTCGTTCATAGGTGTAATAGACAATTTTCTCCCACCCTTGTAACAGATACTTCCAGAAGTGTATATAATATATTAAAATATATGTCCTGAGGAGAAATCTGCAGATGGAAAATTCCTCTTTTTATCATCAGATAATACACATGAATAGTGACAGTTGAGATCTTTGAAATTTCCTGAGAAATTTACTTAAATTCATTCAATGAGATTTGCTCAGTTTTTAGAAGAAAATTTCTCCATATATAGCAGTATAGTCCAACAAAACAAATTTCTACATTTACTCTTTATGAGTCTTGCTTTGTTTTAATTCCTGTACCAAACTCCTAAAAGATATCCTTCTGATTCTTATTCTTTTCCCATTTAAAATTGTTTAAAGTTTTTACTGTTGGTATTGAAATCCAAAAAATGGAAACGAATATCTATTCCAAGGGAAATGAAGCAAAGAAGATAACCTGAGTATTTGAAGCAAAACACTATTAGAGAGAAATAGGAACTGGAGAATAAAGAATGGTGAAGCAGTAGCCATGTTTGGATCATTTTGGCTTTAAAAGTGAGGCCATATTACTCCTTTCACAACATTCTTTGGGTTCTAAAATAAGAAAAATTGTAGTCAGAAATATTTAGCACTTTGGAGGTGGTGATGGGTGGGGTGTGGAGTGAGGGGAAAGCTTTGTGAGTGTAGTTATTTTTAAACTGTTTACTAATCTTCCACATACTTGACCTCAATTCCCCACAACATCCATCCATCTTTTGCTAAAAGGTCACCTGATCAGAAAGGTTAAAAGAAATATGCAACACCCTCTACAAGAAGGGCTGAATACTTATTTTTAGCTTTTTGATATTTGATTGTAAATGCTTTCAGCCTGGAAAGACTTCAATAAGATTTGTACATCTGAAGGCAGCCAAAAAAAAGGAAGAGGAGGGAAAAGTCAAATGTTCAAAAACCTCCTTCAATCCCTCCTAAAAGAAAATTCTTCAAATGTTTAAAGAAAATGCATGTTCTAATTTTAACTTTATTTCTGGGCTTTCTATGGCTTATGCTAAATAGAGAAGCAGTATATCAAAAGGCTTCAATAAAAAAGCAAGATTTGTATTTAAGAAACATTAATCTCTTTATTAATAATTGTTTAAGGACAGGAAAAGGGGAGAAAGAAAATAGTCCTAGGTTCAATAGCCTCACTGAACTTATGCCTTGGAAAACATTTCAAGTTAAATATAGTTTTTAAAATATTTCAGAAAGCTAAGGAACAACTTCCATGAAAACACTTCTGATTTTGAAAATAACTACCAATTTAAATTGTAATCTGGGTTCAAATCCCACCTCTGACATATTAGGTATATGACCACAGACATATAACTGAACCTCTCTTGTTCTGCAGATACTTTCTAAGATTTTAAGTTGCAGAGGAATTTAATCAATGAAGGCATTTCACAGTGAGAGTTCCCTATAATGATGAAACTATAAATCAAGACAAAACAAAATACAGCAACAAAAATAAGCAAACAAATAAAAAGTTGATAGCCTTCTAGCACTTTTATGTATATGGTAAAAATGAATTCATGGTCAAATGAATTTAGACTGATGTTCCCAGATAACTTTATTTGTAGCAAGCTAAAAATAATGTATCAAGTAGATACCCTCTGAGTATCTATCTCAGTACCATTTAAATCCTTTTGCAGATTTTTTTCCTTAATTCATTTTCAGTAAAGTTTTGCATAGAAGTCCCAAACTTTTATTTTATTTTTTCTAATTCATTTACTTTTGGTTTTCAACATTCATTTCCACAAGATTTTGAGTTCCAAATTTTGTCCGCATCTCATCCCTCCACCCACCTCAAGACAGTATGCTGATTACCCTTTCCCCCTAATCTACCCTCCCTTCTCTTAACCCTATCTGCTCTATTTTCTTGGAGGGCAAGATAGGTTTCTCTACCCCATTGCCTGTATATCTTATTTCCCAGTTGTGTGTAAAAAAGTTTTTTAACATTTGTTTTTTAAAACTCTGAGTTCAGAGGAGCCAAGATGGTGGAGTAGAAAGATACATGTATGCTAGCTCAAAACCCACAGCCCATAAAATACCTGTAAACAAGAACTCCCAGCAAATTCTGGAGCAGCAGAAGCCACATAGCAATGGAGTAGAGGATATTTCTGTTCCAGAGAGACCTGAAAAACCGACATCAAAGGTCCATCGTGAACCAGATCCAGAGCAGAGCCCTGCCCTGTCTTGGCTGCACGGCACCAAGAGGAGCAGATCCAAGCAGGCTTCAGGGACAGAATCTCCAGCTGCAGTGCAGGTCCCTCCACCCACAGGAGCTAAAGGTCAGTGAGAGAGCCTTCTTGGCTGGCTGAGAGGGGAGAGGGGTGTCTCCATAACTCAGGCCACCTCGGGAGGCAGCAGTGGAGGCAGTAGTGGACAGGGGCTCTCAAAGCAGGCAGGAGCTTGGATCCATTGTTGAAGGTTTTCCCATAAACCCCCTGAGAGAACTGAGTCCTGTGAGGTGGCCTTGCCCCCACCCAAGCAGCTGAAATTAATCTCATACTGAATAGCAGCCCTGCCCCCACTGAAAGCCCTGAGACTGGGAAGCAGCATTGAATGCCAAACCCCAAGCACTAGCTGGGCGGATCTGGAAGCAAGGCTGGGGTGGAGAGGAGTCTCAGAAGTCAAGTAACTGGCTGGGAAAATGCCCAGAAAAGGGAAAAAAATAAGACCATAGAAGGTTACTTTCATGGTGAACAGATATCTCCTCCCATCCTTTCAGAGGAGGAAGAACAATACTTATCATCAGGTAAAGACATAGAAGTCAAGGATTCTGTATCCCAAACATCCGAAATAAATATTCAATGGGCTCAGGCCATGGAAGGACTCAAAAAGGATTTTGAAAATCAAGTTAGAGAGGTGGAGGAAAAACTGGGAAGAGAGATGAGAGAGATGCAAGAAAAGCATGAAAAGCAGGTCAACACCTTGCTAAACAAGACCCCAGAAAATGCTAAAGAAAATAACACCTTGAAAAATAGGCTAACTCAACTGGCAAAAGAGATTCAAAAAGCCAATGAGGAGAAGAACGCTTTCAAAAGCAGAATTAGCCAAGTGGAAAAAGAGGTTCAAATGCTCACTGAAGAAAATAGTTCTCTCAAAATGAGAATGGAACAGATGGAGGCTAATGACTTTCTGAGAAACCAAGAAATCACAAAACAAAACCAAAAGAATGACAAAATGGAAGATAATGTGAAATATCTCATTGGAAAAACAACTGACCTGGGAAATAGATCCAAGAGAGACAATTTAAAAATTATG
>CM053770.1:570240841-570256492 GCA_028658325.1 Potorous gilbertii
TGCAAAACTACACAGATATGGCCTACATTGAATTGCCTGCCTTCCTAAAGGGAATGGGTAGGGAGGGAGGGATGGGGAGATGTTGGAACTCAAAGTTTTAGGAACAACTGTTAAGTATTGTTCTTGCTACTAGGAAATAAGAAATACAGCAATGGGGAATAGAAAGTTACCTGGCCCTACAGGACAAAGGAGAAGATAGGGACGAGGGAAGGGAGGGATGATAGAAGAGAGGGCAGACTGGTGATGTGGGAAATTAGAATGCTCAGTGTATTGGAGTGGGTTGAGGGGACAAATGGGGAGAAAATTTTGAACCCAAAATTTTGTGAAAATAGATGTAAAAAGTTAAATAAATAAATTTAAAAACAAAAAACTTTGAGTTCCACCTTTTCTCCCTTCCTCCCTCCCCACCCATCCCCACTGATAAGGCAATCAATTTGATATATGTTATACATGTGTAGTTATGCAAAAGACTTCCATAAAAGTGATGCTGTCAAAGACTAACTATATTTCTCTCCATCCTATCTTGCCCCTCATTCTTTCTTTTGACCCTTTGCCTCTTCAAAAGTATTTACTTCTAATTATACCCTCCTCCCATTTGCCCTCCCTTCTATCATCCCCCTTCTTATGCCCTTCTCTCCTACTTTCCTGTAGTGTAAGATAGTTTCATAGAAAATTGAGTATGCATGCTATTGCCTCCTTAAGTCAAATGTGATAATATTAAAGTTCACTTTTTCGCTCGCACCTCCCCTCTCTTCCTTTCCACTGAGAAAGCTTTCTCTTACCTCTTTTACGTGAGAGATAATTTGCCCTATTCAATTTTCCCCTATCTCCTCCCAATATATTCCTCTCTCACTCCTTTTAAGATATCATCTCTTCCTATTCAACTCACTCTGTGTCATATATATGCGTGTGTGTGTATGTATATATACATACATACACACACACGCATATATATAAAATCCCTCCAACTACCCTAGTGCTGAGAAAAGTCTCAAGTGTTATAAATATTATCTTTCCATGTACTAATATAACAGCTCAACTTTAGTAAGTCCCTTAGGATTTCTCCTTCCTATTTACCTTTTCATGTTTCTCTTGATTCTTGTGTTTGAAAATAAGATTTTCTATTTAGTTCTGGTCTTTCCATCAAGAATGCTTGAAAGTTCTCTCTTTTATTAAATGACTGTTTTTTTCCCTGAAGTTTTGCTGGGTATGTGATTCTTGGTTTTAATCCTAGTTCCTTTGACTTCCAGAATATCATATTCCAAACCCTGAGATCCCTTAATGTAGAATCTGCTAGATCTTGCGTTATCCTGGTTATATTTCCACAATACTTGAATTATTTCTTTCTGACTGCTTGCAACATTTTCTCCTTGACCAGAGAGCTCTGGGATTTGGTTACAATATTCCTAGGAGTTTTCTTTTGGGGATCTCTTTCAGGAGGTAATCTGAATTTTATTTTTTTTACCCTCTGGTTCTAGAATATCAGGGCAGTTTTCCTTGATAATTTCTTGAAAGATGATGTCTAGGATCTTTTTTTGACCATGGCTTTCAGGTAGTAACATAATTTTTAAATTGTGTCTCCTGGATCTATTTTCCAGGTCATTTGATTTTCCAGTGAGATTATTTCACATTGTCTGCTATTTTTCCATTCCTTTCATTGTGTTTCATAATTTTTTGATTTTTCACAGTCATTAACTTTCATCTGCTCTATTCTAATTTTTAAGTTATTATTTTCTTCCATGAGCTTTGGACCTCCTTTTTCATCTGGCCAATTCTGCTTTTTAGGGCATTCTTCTCCTCATTGGCTTTTTGGATCTCTTTTGTCATTTGAGTTATTTTCTTCAGCATTTTTTTGGGTCACCTTTAGCAAGCAGTTGACTTGTTTTTCATTATTTTCTTGCATCACTCTCATTTCTCTTCCCAACTTTTGCTCTACTTCTCTTACATGATTTTCAAAATCCTTTTTGCGCTCTTTCATGACCTGAGACCAATTCATATTCTTCTGGGAGACTTTGGATAGAGGAGCTTTGATTTTGTTTTCTGTTTGCATGTTTTGGTCTTTCTTGTTACCAAAGTAAGATTCTACAATCTGATTTTTTTTCCATTTTTGCTCATTTCTCCAGCCATTTACTTGACTTTTGAGTTCTTTGTCAAGGTAGATCTCTGCTTCCAGTGTGGGTGGAGGGTTTACTGTCAGTTGCTTGATTTCCCTACAATCTGTGGACTGAGTGCTCCAGAAACTGTTACTGTCTCTGTCCCTGCTGCTGATGTAGCTGTTGTGGGTTCCTCTACCCCCTTCTCCCTCTGGGACTGGGGCCAGACCTCTCCACTCTACCACACTGGTCCCACAGGATTTTTCCACTGACTTTCCAATTTATCCTTGGGGTTTTGTTATCCTGAATTCTGGAAACTGTCACATGTGTGAGAGATTCAGTTTCCCAAAGGCCAGCTCAGGTCCTGTCTGTGCTAGTGAGGCCCATGCTGAACTGCATTTTGCCCCCACATGGCATGACAGACACTTGCCAGTAACCTTCCAGGCTGTCTTGGGCTGGAGATTTGCTTTGCTGCATCATTCTGTGGGTTCTACAGCTCCAGAATTTGTTTAGAGTCATTTTTATAGGTATTTGCCTGGGCTGAGGGGTAGCACTCTAGAAGGTATATATTGTTTACTCCACCATCTTGACTCCCCTCTCAAAAAATACCTTTTAAATCTGCTGTAATTTAAATGTGAGAATTTGACTATGTTAAATGACAGCAAATTGTTGAATCAAAACAATGGAATTTAAGAAAGATTATAAAATATTGACTACCTCTATCAATCAATCAACATTTTTAAAATGCCTGCTATGTGCCAGACTATAAACTAAATACTAGGTATATGAAAAGAGACAGTCCCTGCCCTCAAGGTGTTTACAATCTAATGGGGAAAACAACATGTAGACAAAAATATGCCAAGCAACCCATAGAGAGGATAAATATGAAATAATTGACAGAGGGAAGGCACTTGAATTAAGAATACCTGGGTAAGGCTTCCTTTCAGTGTGATTTTAGTTGGGACTTAAGGAAGCCAGGGGGATCCATAGCAGCACTGAGAATGAAGTGTTCTAGACATGGGGGAGAACCAAAGAAAATATCCTGAGTTGAAAGATGGAGTTTCTTATCCGTGGAAGACCCAGGATGTCAGTGTCACTGGATCAAAGAGTACATCAAGGAATAAAGCATAAGAATACTAAAAAGGTAGAAGAGGGCTAGGTTCTGAGGGGCTTTGATGCCAGAGTATTTTCTATTTGCTCTCAGAGGCAATTTGATATTAGAGTTCACCATTGGATCTGGCAACTAAGAAAGCATAAGTAACTTTGGAGAGAGCAGCTTTTGTGCAATGACAGGATGAGACAGATTGTAAGGGATTAAGAAGAGAATGAAAAGAGAAAAACTGGAAGCATTTATTGTATATGGCTTTTTGGGGGAGTTTTACCTACAAATGGCAGAAGAGATAGATAGTGGGTATGGAAGGATCAAATGAAGAATTTTTTTGATGAGGGAAACATGAGAATGTTTGTAGGCAGCAGGAAATGAGAAAAGAGAGTCATAAATGAAAATAAATGAAAGAGTAGGGAAGACAGAGGAGGGAATGTGTTGGTGGAGATGGGACTTGAGCAAATAAAGTTCTTGGCAAGGAAGAAGGCTACTTCATCATTTCAGATAAGGATGAAGAAACTGATAGTAGCAGAATAGAACACAAGGAAGAGAGGAGAAGAGAATGGCAAATGGCATCAATATTTTTCTGTAAAATATGAGGCCCAGTTCTCAGCTGAGAGAGTGAGGGAAGGAAGGACTATAAAAGGCTTGAGAAGGATGAAAAGGTTCGAGAGAGCTGCTATGGATAGTAGAACAATGAAATGATGGTAGTATAATTGGATTGCCAAGCAGCCTTGAGTGCCCTTGAGATTGTGTAACATAAATTTGTAGCAAATCCAGTCAAAATAATTATATGAAATCTTTAATAGTTTGCAATCTCTAAGATAGCACAGCCCTTATCCCATCTTTTTCTTCCTCTCAGCCTTAGGTTCTAAAAATAATAATAAGTGTTTAACAAATGGTGTTGAATGAATGAAATAAAACAATACATATTTGAGGGTATGGCCCAGAAAAATCTTTTATTTTAGGTATGCCTCATATACATCTACTCAGAATATTTAATGAGATCCTCCACAAAGAGCAGTTAATCTTAATCTCAATCTGAGAATTGATTCAAAGATAGAGACCTTGGACTCTCTAGTCACTTTTAACTTAAAGACAATCAACTTTGGGGAAAATATTATGACTAGAAATATATTCTACTCTGGTTGGGCCTCTTTTCATTATCTCATCCTCATCAATATAATAGTGATCATAACGCAACTGATAACATCTTGACAAAAAGTCTTCAAGTAATTAGCTGTTTTATACATTGGTTTATAGAAATGAAGGAGTTTATGATGGTGATTCAAGGCTAGGTCATCACTATACTTAAGGAACCTGAACTTGAAAGCAAAGGAAGTTGTATAAACCATGTATCACATCACTACAGGTTATGTACATTTAGTACTACTGAAGTGTGACCTGAGAGAATTGGAATTATACATCTTAAATTCTCTGTAATTCATTAACTAACAGAAGACAGCTATTAACTACAAATATCTTTGTAGTTTACCAACTACAAAAATAGACTGCAAAATATCATGGAGAATTCGACAATCTATATTAGAACTAAGCCATTATCAAAGACAAAAACATTCTCCACAATCATCTAAACATAACACTGATGAATCATATTTAAGTGCTGTGTTTTTAATGCTATTGCCCTACCAAAACAACTTATAATCTTTGTGTGCAATGAATGAAAAGTTTTCAGTACTTTTCTAACCTGACAGAAGAAATCAAGGTCATGGGGAAGCAAGTCATAGTATCTTCTCTGCTACTGGAATTGCCATGAGGAGGCTTTTAATGAGCCTACAGAAGATGAACTTACATTCCAATACATTGTTGTCCTTCATTTTCAAAGAGGACCAAAATGACATCACAATGATAAAGCAAAATGGTTTGGGTGATATCTTTTGATTCGTGCCTAAGCTGGAGTTAAATGAGGCAGAGTTGCATGAAGTCATCAGCCTCACTCTCTCCTCCAGAGTCATATACATGTATTGATGTACAAAAGAATTATTTTATCCATTTGTGCATGAGCATTATATATAAATATATATACATATGTGTAAAAGAAAGATAGGACAGCAACTTACATTAGTACATTTTCTAACTGAACTCTATCAAACAAGATGAGAATAAAATAAAAACAACAGTAATAAATGTATTATAACAGAATCATAAAGCCTCCTATAAAAATCCATACAAATATTAATGGGACAAAGATTCTATTATCACAAAGGTTCTATAGAAAGGTTAAAATCTCCTTGCTGAAAAGTTATGAGAATTAACATTCTCAGAATACATGATAAGCATTTTTTTTAATCTGCCAAAAACTTAAAAAAATTCTTTTCAAGTAAGCAGACATCACTTTCAGGACAATGGGTAAACGGATTTGTGAAATATGCCCAAAAGTGGTTTGCCAATGGGTAAGAGTTCAATCAAGAAGTCTATCATAGGTGACATAAATATGAATTTAGTCAACAATATGTCAGCAATGGATGGAAAAATGCTGTTATGCAGATTTGTTTATGGCAATAGAGAGATTTATGACTCCAATAAAGACCAGTTAAAAACTTAGCACTTCTAAAATGTCCAGCAAGACATGACCTTGTTACTGGAAGGACTGTCAGATGACACACACTACAAACATAGACCTCAACATACTCTTGAGAATTCAACCAACAAACTTCATGAAAGCTGGACAGTCATCACAGACCAAAATATTGTCCACAACCACCTAAATATAATTAAGAGTCTTGAACATAAAACTATTGTCCACAACCACCTAAATATAATTAAGAGTCTTAAGCATAAAACATAGAGAGTAACATTTTTTAAAAATTAACATTAAATATGCATTGTCCAAGAGATGTAAAATGAAAAGCTTTAAAAATGCTGGCATCTTGCAAAAGAAATCCAAATCAAATGGGAACAAAATGAGATACATGCCATTCTGTTTGCTACCAGGTATATACAGGGGATGCTTTCACACAATCTAAAGATGTGCCTGCATCCTAATGTATTTGTTCTACTAAAAATGTAATTATTTTATCTACTTGTGCTAAAATCCATAGAACATCCAACATAAAACAATAATAGAATTACAGAGATTTCTTCTGTCTCCTGCTATCTGAACCTCATAGAAAAAGATGAGATGATAATAGGAAATGATAGGACCTTTCAAAAAAGAGAGAACCACACAACATACAGTGGGAAGATTTGAAGAAGAAACTTTGAATGGGGAGGACTAGGGGGCATGTAAGCTAGAATTGGAAGGAAGGAAGCACAATTATTTCAACAGGTGAGGGAGGAGACCATTTGAGGAACATGGCATGTCTGGAATGAGTCTACAATGATAGGAACACATGGAACAAGATTTGGGCGCAGCTACTCATCTAGTTTTCATGGAACATAGAAAGCAGTACATGAATGTGAAATACAGCTAGGAAAGTCAGTCTGGGACCAAACTGTGGTTAAGGAACTTAATACAGGTAAAAGGCGAGGCTTTGGAGATTTGTAAGCAAGAAGATGACAACATCAGAACTATGTATTTGAAGGCTTTTTTGTCAACTGATGGAACAGATTGAAATTGGGTGTAGAAAAACAAATTAGGAGGCTGCTCTCATGGAAAAGGGAAGGAAAACATGAATTTTTCTCAAGAAATCTGGGTAGACATGATAGAAAATGCTATCCACATCCAGAGAAAGAACTATGGAGTCTGAACGTAGATTGAAGTATACTGTTTTTTCTTTGTTTTGCTTTTTCTGGTAATTTTTCCCTTTTTCCTGATTCTTCGTTTACAGTACAACTAATGTGTAAATGGGTTTAATATGATTAAACATTTATAGCCTATATCAGATTGCCTGCTGTCTTGGGGAGAAAGTGGGGTGGGGGGGAGGAGAACTTTGGAACTCAATATTTTATAGAAGTGAATGTCGAAAACCAAAAATAAATAAATGTTTTAAAAACGAAATATGAGTAGAAAGAAGGGGGTGAATTAGTCATACATTGAAGGAGCAATGACAGGATTTGGCACTAAGACTGCACTAGATTTAGACAGTAAAGGGCTAAGAAGAAACAATGTTTAGAGCCAGGGAAAGGTTTGATGCTATTATCAAAAGATAATTTTGGAGCAATGATAGAATTAGGAAAGATGACAAGTTTAGTTTTGAACAAACTGATATTGACACTGGACACTGATGTAGAAATATTAAGCCAGTAATTAGATAAGCAAAAGAGGATCTCTTGGTCTATTCACACTGCTTCAGTCAAATTCGGGCTCTTTACCTCTTCCCTGGCAGTTATCACCTCGTTAATATTTCTTTATAGCAGTCACTTCCAATCTACTTCCAGCAATGAGAAATTTCTAGGTTTTTGTGGCACTGCTTTATCCCAGATCTCCTACCAGCACCTTCTCAATCCCTTTTGCTGGAACTTTTCTAACACTAATGGTGTGTGTCCCATAGGACTCTTCTTTAGAGTTCTTCTTTATTATTTCTCTTGGTGATATCTTCAGTTTCTGTGAATTAAATTTCCATCTTTATGCTGATGATTCTCAAGTCTACTAGATTTATTATTATACTATAGTTTCTGATGCTTATTGGGACAAAATATACATATCTGGAATAAAAGCGTTTAAAATGAAGGGATTAGACGAAATTCAATTTTATGACAAGATGCAGTATAAAGGAATTACTATGATGAATTTTTAGCTCTCTGTAATGGGTATTACAACTGTTTCCCTGGAAACAGGTCAAGCAGTTAGTCTAAATTCAGTATTTAGGGCAGAAAATCCTTATTTAAGGAATAAAATATAAAAAATTACAGAAAATGCTCATCAGAACTTGAATACTTTCTACCATGAATACTTTCTACCATGACAGATGCAAATGAAACTCCTAGATGTACATTTGCTTCTTGGAGAAGGTGGAGGGCAAATGGGAGATATTGACAATGTGTCCCTGATCCAATCTGAAATCTTGAGATGCCTCTGGTCACTCCCTTAACCTTTTTGCTTCTCATGATGATTGGCAAGGAGTGGGACATGTGGTGAAGAATTGGAGGGGGGGGATCAATTTGACAAAATTAAAAAAGGCCCATTAATACATTCCCTATCAAACCACAAATACTCAATATTACCTACAAATTAACTAGTTCATTCTAAATCTCTACCAACCACATTGTTTTCTTACAATTTCAATTCTCAATTTAGAAATTAAAGTTGGATTCTCTCCTCATTCCAGATTGCAGTCTTTTAGTGTTCTCAGTTAAATAGCTTTTCTTCTCTATGCCAAAGTGTTCAGATCTTTAAAATGAATTTCAGTTGTTCCCTGGATATGGCAGTTAATGTATTAACATGAACCGAATGATGAATTTTGGGGCAGGAGAGACTCACAACGTTTAGTTTAGTTTGTGGCTACCTTCTCTAAGAGAGTCAAGTTACATCTCTTTATTAAGTCTAGTTACTTTATCATGAAATCAACCAATCCTTTCCAGTCGCATTTGGAGCATGAGCATCTGTTTGCCAGCCTCTATCTGTGGCTATACTGGTGACCTTTATCCTAGAACTTTTCCTCCTCTCTTGTGATATGTTCTAGTTGGTCTCCTCAGTTCTCCTTGATTCAGTAACTGTTTCTGTGCAAATGACTCCTAAATCTACACATTCCACCCTGATCTCTTCTCTTTCCAGAGCCATGGTCCCACATCTTCAACAGCCTACTTGACATCTCCACCTGGATATTCTATAAGCACCTAAAAATTCAATATGTCTGAAATGGAACTCATTATCTTTCCCTTCTAAACTCATTCCTTCTCCTCACTTCCCTACTGCTGTTGAAGGAGTCCTGATTTTTCCAGAGTCAGAGTCAAAACCTAGGTGTCACCCTTGACTCTTCGCTGTCCTCTAACCCCATTCCCAATCTAATCAATTACCAAGTCTTGTTGATTACTTCTCTTCTACATCTCTGGATCTGTGGTCTATCACCATCGATTCATTCCACAATGACTCTAGTCCTGACCCTCATCACCTCTAACTTGTTTTTTTGCAGTAGTCTCTGAATTGGTGTCTCCTCTCTCCAAACCATATTCTACGCATCTGCAATTTGATGTCTTAAAGTGCATCTATGGCCATGGCCCTCCTCTGCTCAAGAAACTAACATTCCAGACGAATTGCACATTTCTCTTCCTCACACACACTATATTCCAGCCAAATTGATCTTATTACAGTTCCTCATTTACCACATTCATTCACCTGATCTGAGTCTTTTGCATACCCTTAGTCCCATGACTGGAAAATATTCCCTCTGGAACTGTTTTTGCTTTTTCTTTGTATTTTCAGCACTCTGGACAATGCCTGGCATATAGTAAACACTTAAAAACTGCTAGTTGATTGATAAATTGATTGACTGGTGCTTCTCAGAACTTATGACTCTTTTCAAGTCTTGGCATCTTCCTTTTAGAGACTTTTACCTCATTATTATATTTTTATTACTGGTTGGTACTCCCCATCTAAATCACTATATATTAATGTCATATAAATTCTTTATTTATTCATCAGTGAAAATGTTGTATCCCCTAAAGAAATGGAATCTGGTGTCAAAACAGTATGTCTTTTGTATTTGTTGCTAAGATAGGGGGGGATATAATACCATGATAAATATATAGAAAGCTCTGTAGCAAAGGAAAAGTATCCTCTTAGTTGATAAATCTTTAATTTACCCCCCTCTCAAAAAAAAATAAGAAGTTGTAGTTTCATAGGCAAACTAATAGAATTCCAAATGCATATTTTTAAAGTCAAAATGTGAGTTAATTATTCAAAGATACAAGTAGATAAGCAGGGAAGATGCATAGCATAAATGGTTAAAATAAAAAATAATTATGACCTTGCTATGGACCTACTTCATGCAAAACTTAAAGCAACAATTTAAGATTAAAACCATTAAAATCTAGAATCTAAGGAGGGACAAACCCAAGAGCACTACTAAGATATTCATAATTAAGGAGATCTAGCAAATTCTCTGGGTTACAATGCTGAGGGAAAAAAATCTTCTTCTGTTTTTTAAAGAAGAAAAAATCTTGTGTACTTCTACCCCACAGCATGTTCAGAGGAAAGGAAAAACAACATGATTCCAATGTATGTATGAAGCAAGTGAGAGAGAAAAGCTGAGAATAAAGAAAAATGTCCGAGCAAGAAAATGGTAGTGCCCCTAAAAATGTTAAAGGAGACAAAGAGACTATCTCTGAAGGCTGAAAGGGGTTGGACCTCTGTTAATATTATCATAAAGGTTCAGTTGACAGCAAGAAAATGTGAGCCCTGTGAACTATTAGCTTCATTGTATCACCATAAAGGGTAAATTTTTGCTGATATAATTAATTTGTTCCACATGATTGACATGTTACTCAGGACCCACCGACTTTTTTGAATTCCAATTTGAAATTGAAGACATCTCACAAACACACTGAAATGCTACAATTTTCACTAATAGCTCAACTCAAATTTGGCTGGTTGTTTTGAATTGGATAGATGACTCAAGCATATATATTTCTGTATAAGTGAATGTGTGTATACTCACAAGCCTAAATTGCTCATCATGTATATGTATGTATGTAATATAGGATACATATGTGCAAACATAGGACACATATATGCAAATGCTCACACATATATACTTCTTCAACAAGAACACCTTAAATGATGAAAAATATCCAATTAAATCTCCACAAACTTGAACTTTCTTAAACTTGCATAACTTAACTCATTTCGAATGAAAAGGGATTAAATTTGTTTCAAGATATTTTAGACACAAATTTTCTATTATCAAATAACTTATTCACATTAATATGTTCTTCTGGTGATGTGACATGACGGAAAGTCTCCAGTGGATTAAAGTTGAAGATTATCTTCATGGTCACCAAAAAGGCCTATGGTAGATATGAACAGGCCACAATTCATTACAAAGAAGGCATAATGCAGAAAAAGCAGTACAGAAGGTGTCATCAAAGAAATATATGATTTAAAATTTATGGCTAGTCACATGGCAAAAAGATGCAATTGGAGTACAGTCTACTCCACTGGAAAGAATACTCAACATTGATGAGACCACAAATCCAGTGAAATGTTAAACTATAAAATAATAGCACAAACACACTATGTATTAAATAAATAATTTAACAAAGTTTTTCATGGCTAGTGAATGAAATTTAACCTTGGAGTCAGATCTTTAGAAAGCCTCCCTGAATTATACTGCTAACTTTCTAGACCACAGATGAGCACTGCATGATCTTATCTTACATGGACACTGAATATTCATAGTCCTAAGAAATTTTGAATTAATTTATCTACTAAATTATAAATCTTGTTAAAATGAGTTCTGCATTTTTTAACATCCACTCCACAAAGCTTTAAATAATTTTATTGCTTTGTTGATTTTTAGTTGGATGAATGAAAAACAACTCTGAAATTTATTAAACAACAGTGCAGCCAGTTTTGAGTGTGCCTTGCTTAGAAATATGCTTTTCTCTCAAGTCAACAATTGAGGTGCACATCACTGAACAGGTGCTAGCTTACTGGTGTGTAAAATCTTCTCAGCATATTCAGTACATCATTTTTCATTGTTTTCACTGCAAATTCATTTTCAAGCTTAGAAAATCATTTTATACCTCATTAGTAATTATGCACCTGTCAACTTTGAAGTCAAAAAAACAAACCAAAACTTTTGAGTGATATGAATGGGACCCAAAATCACAAATGATGCCCTCCCCTACACACACAAACACACACACACACACACACACACACACACACACACACTAAACATTTATCATTTTATATACTTAGAAAAATACTTCCCTGAAAACTGACTTTAGACCATTTTCAATGGGGAAATTTCCAAAGTAACATGCTTACGAGAACAAAAGTTGGAGATAGGCATAATTCTGTCACTAACAAGAGGAAATATAAAAGATTTCACTTGATTTCTAAGATATCCACAATAGAATTAGACTTTTGTGCTCACAGACCAAATTCCATCAGTCAACACTATTGAGTTGCGCTGAATCTCATATTCCTCAAATGAACTATCTATAAGACGTTAAAACTTTTGTTCAACATACAGCCATTTATACTACATTTAGTACAGAGTACACATGCCTAATACAGTCACATAAGTTGCCCTATACAGATGCAGCTAGAGACTTAGAACCTGGAAGGACCACTGAACAAACTCATAGATCCAAGTCGTATTTACACTTCCTTTACAAGTCTACTAATTTGTTAGTATATATATATATATATATATATATATATATATATATATATATATATATATATATATGTATGTGTATATATATGAGATCTTGCTTTGATTCCAGTCCCAAGTAAATTAGTAGTCTGAAGCTAGGTCTTTGATGCACATTGTTAAAATTCATATGGATTTTATAAAAGAATAACCATTGTTTGCTATTATGTAGGTTTGATTGTGGCGATGTAAGAAAAGAAAAGACACAATGGTACCAAGAGCTCTACATGAAGGGAATTCAGGGAAACAAAAGAGTGGTGCCCAATTTAGCTGTCATCAAAAATTCATATGTAATCATAGAATAACAAGTGTGACAAATTGTTTGTGTCAGTGCTTTGTTACCAATCTAATAAGAAAGAAAAAGGTAAGCTGCCTCTACTGAGGACAAGACATCAGGCCAAGAGAAAAATACATTCTTAAGGATTGAAAAACAGACAAAAAAAAACCAGGTTGAAGTGAAAAATGAAAAAAACAGGTCCAAGTGGTCAATGGATTACTTTTAGTGATCTTTAAAATACTCTAGGGACCTCAAGAGATGTAGCATGATAACCAGGGCAAATTTTGTTCTAATTTTCACAAAAGCGAGAGAAGTTTGTCTACAAATTATAGATCAATGAGATTTACTTCAATTCCTAGCAATGTTCTAGGAACGTATTAAAGTGAGGGCTTGTTAATACAACTTTATAAAGCACAGATCACACCAGACTAATATCAATTCCTTTTGTGAGTGACATAGTTGCCAAATTGGTAGTTCATAGTAATTATATATAATACAAGCATATGTGTTCATATGTACACATATATGCATGTGTATGTGTGTATATATATATATATATATATAGTTTGCATATAGTATAGTTGTCAATTAACACATGTTAAGCACATACTATGTACTAGGGACTGCACTAAATTTTGAAGAATCAAAGAAAAACAAAATATAATCCGGCTTTAGAAGAGCTCACAGTCTAACAGAGGAGCCTACCTGCAAAGAACTATGTACATACAAACAACATATATAGAGGATAAATGGACAGTAATCTCTGAAAGAAGGTACTAAGGTTTAAGGAGGACTAGATAAGCTGCAGATGTTGCAACTTTAGCTGAGACTTGAAGGAAGCCAGTAAGAAAATTATTTTAGCAAAAAATTTGAGAGGTTTAAACGTCAACAAATCAACCAATATTATATTACTAAAAAGTCAATGCAGTCTTAAATTGCATCAAAGAATGCTAGTCAAAGAATTCAGAATATGATAGGTGATAGTCCCAATGTACTGAGTTCTAGATGCTACATTTTAGGAAGGACATTGTCAAGCTCAAAAATGTCTAAAGAAGGTTGATGATGATAGAAGTAGAAATAGAAACTACACTACGTGGACATCAGTTGAAGACACTGGGGAATGTTTAGTCTAGACAAAAGAAGACTCAGAGAGAACAAAATGAAGAAATAGGAGCCACAGTGGAAGTTACTGAGTGGCAGGTTTTATTTTGACTTAAGGAAAAGTGTCCTAAGATTTGGAACTGTCCAAAAGTGGAACAGGTTGTAGGAAGTAGTAGATGCCACCTCAGTTGATGTCTTCAAGGAAAGACTTAGAGAAGGTTGTAGAAGGAATTCTTAGTCAAATTTGGGTTGGTCTTAATATTGGTGATCCCAAGTCCACATCCTATATATATTCTGGACCTCATCTTTCATTTCTCTTTTAGACTTGGTTGGGATCATGATCTTGACTCCACTGCCCCTTCAGACATCACTGCCTCCTGGTCTTTTTAGTTGTACAATTTGTCATCCTTGCATATGACCTTGCCTTCTCTTTCAGAACCTTCTTCCTTCTCAGGTTCCTGCCATTCCAAGACCCATGCCCTGTGAAATCAATTTCTGTATATGCTGCCTTTCCCTTCTCAGATTTATCCTAAGCCATCTAAACATACCTCTGATACCTTAAATTTCTTTGGTTAAAAGAATAATCATCACGGGGGAGGGGCCAAGATAGCGGAGTAGAAAGATTCACATACGCTAGCTCTGAACCCACAGCCCATGGATTTCCTGTAAAAAGAACTCCCAAAAAATTCTGGAGCAGTGGAAGTCACGCAGCAACAGAGTAAAGATTTCTGTTCCAGAGAGCCCTGAAAAACCGACCCCAAGGGCGTGTTGCGCACCAGACAGGAATGGAACCCAGCCCTACCTTGGCCACACCACACCAAGAGGAGCAGATCAGAGCAGGCTTCAGGGATGGAATCTCCACCCGTACAGACAGACAGGTCAGTGAGAGAGACTTCTGAACTGGCTGAGAGGAGAGTGGGGTGTCTTCACAACTCAGGCCTCCTCGGGAGGCAGTGGCAGAGGCAGCAGGCGACCAGAGGCTCCCAGAGCAGGCAGGACCTCGGGTCCATTACGGAAGGTCTCCACATAAACCCCCTGAGGAAACTGAGCCTGGGAGGTGACCCTGCCCCCACCTGAGCACCAGAACTTAAGCTCACATTGAATAGCAGCCAGGCCACTGCTGAAAGCCCTGAGGCTGGGGAGCAGCATTTGAATCTCAGACCCCAGGCACTAGCTGGACAGATCTGGGTGGGGGTGGAGAGTAATCTCAGAAGTCAAATAACTGGCTGGGAAAATGCCCAGAAAAGGGAAAAAAATTAGACCATAAAAGGTTATTTTCTTGGGGAACAGATGTTCCCCACTTCCTTTCTGATGAGGAAGAACAATATTTACCATCAGGGAAAGACACAGGAGTCAAGGCCTCCTCTGTATCCCAAACATCTGAAATAGATATCCAATGGGCTCAGGCCATGGAAGAGCTCAAAAAGGATTTTGAAAATCAAGTTAGACAGGTGGAGGAAAAACTGGGAAAAGAAATGAGAGAGATGCAAGAAAACCATGAAAAGCAGGTCAACATCTTGCTAAAGGAGACCCAAAAAAATGCTGAAGAAAATAACACCTTGAAAAATAGGCTAACTCAATTAGAAAAAGAGGTTCAAAAAGCCAATGAGGAGAAGAATGCTTTCAAAAGCAGAATTAGCCAAGTGGAAAAAGAGGTGCAAAAGCTCACTGAAGAAAATAGTTCTCTCAAAATGAGAATGGAACAGATGGAGGCTAATAACTTTCTGAGAAACCAAGAAATCACAAAACAAAACCAAAAGAATGAAAAAATGGAAGAGAATGTGAAATATC
>CM053770.1:570256992-570394351 GCA_028658325.1 Potorous gilbertii
CAGGGTTGCGGGCTATGATGGAAGGGAGGGCAATGGGAGGAGGGAGAAATTTGAAGTCAACACTCAGGGAGGGACAGGATCAAAAGAGAGAATAGAAGCAATGGGGGGCAGGATAGGATGGAGAGAAATATAGTTAGTCTTACACAACACGACTATTATGGAAGTCATTTGCAAAACTACACAGATATGGCCTATATTGAATTGCCTGCCTTCCCAAAGGGAATGGGTGGGGAGGGAGGGAAGGTGAGAAGTTGGAACTCAAAGCTTTAGGAACAACTGTTGAGTATTGTTCTTGCTACTAGGAAATAAGAAATCCAGGCAATGGGGATTAGAAAGTTGTCTGGCCCTACAGGACAAAAGAGAAGATGGGGACAAGAGGAGGGAGGGATGATAGAAGAAAGGACAGATTGGTGACAGGGGAAAGTAGAATGGTCAGTGTATTGGAGTGGGGGGAGGAGACAAATGGGGAGAAAATTTGGAACCCCAAATTTTGTGAAAATAAATGTAAAAAGTTAAATAAATAAATTTATATTTAAAAAAAAGAATAATCATCAGATTGCTTGCTGTCTTAGGGAGGGAGAGGGAAGGGAGGAAGGGAGAGAAATATCAAAATCTTATAAAAAATGAATGGTGAAAACTGTTTTTACATGTAACTGAAATAATAACACATCATTTAAAAAAGAATCGACGGAAACTTAGTAAATTATATAATGAATGTCAATCACTCAACATTCTTTTAATTTTTCTATATTATTTTGGTAAACATTTCACAATCTTCTTGAGTAAAATGATGTTTAAAAAGTATACATCTTTCTATTTGTCCCTTATAATCATCATACTGAGAATATGCCTACCGGAGACTGAAAACACAGGAGTGCTCTCTACTGATGACTCAGTATCATTCATAGGTAGTTTCTATATTTTCACTAACATACTCTGTAGTAAAGTACTGAATATAAAGATCCCTGATTATTTATTAGTAGGAAAAAAAATGAGGAGACTAACCTTGAATTCTATACCCTCTCTCATCCCTTCCTCTCTGCCTCTTTTGCTGGCAATCCAATAAAAAAAGTAGGTCAATGCAAAATGCTGAGAGGATTCAGGGTGGCTCATCTCTAGATTAACTGAAAACATTCATTCTAGACTCATTTCTGTGAGAAAAAGACAAAAACAAACAATTTTCTGGTCATTCATAAAAATATTCAAAATCCTACATTCTAGTCATAATTTAGCCTCTCCAGTCCAGAATTTTGTTGCTAAATCACCAAGAAAAGTTTTGAGAGAGAAAATGGTTAGCTTTTAGCCCCAGCATTACAAGACAAAGGGATTGTCCTTAATCATCCATTATATGACTATTTTCAGTGAATTGTAGATGTAGTGTCAGGATAGGGAGCTGGCCTCAGAGTCACAAAGCCATGGTTGCAAATTCAACCTCTGACACATATTAGCTGTTTGACTATGGGCAATTTATTTAACTTAGCCCTTCAGGTACCTTTCTGCAATTTTAGAAGCAATTTTATCTCTGGAATCCTCTATACCAATGAAACTCCACTCCTATCCCAACCCCTCAAAACATGAATTTATTAAAATTCTTCTTAAGCTATATTTACCTTTAACCTGTGCAATTTCTTGAAGTAAAATAATTCTGGAAATATTCTGTCTGTATACCACACAAAGAACCATTTTGTTTGTGTTAATATGAACTCTGCAAGTCCTTTAATTTGAATATTTGGACAATTTCTAAACAAATCCATATCCATAACTCTTCATGCACTGTTATTTTATTAATATTCATTTTGGCTCTCTTCCCCTCCTTCCAGTTTTGGTTGGTCCAAAGAAGTTTCAGGAAATTGAAGTTTTCTGTATTTTTTTTTGGCAGCTTATCCTTTGCTCAAAAACTGAGATAATGTTTTATATAACTTTATATATATATATATACAATAAGTATTATATTTCTTGCTTTCTTGAGGAGTGGGGGAGGAGATATAGACAGGAGGAGGAATTTGGAATTGAAAATAAAAAATGTAATTAAAATATTTAAATGTCATATCATGCCCTATTGTAACATTATTCTGTTGTGGCAATACAAAAATGAGAACGATATGAAGATTTTTCAGGTTCAGATGAGCCACAGTTTTGTAGCTTGATGTATCCTTTATCTTATAGTCAATAGTTTTTCTTTTCAAATTATTATTATTTTTAAGTCTGTATCACCCCATCTCACCAAAGACTGGAAGTGCAGATGATAATTAAAATATCTGTTTGTATTACTGATCAGCACATTAGTTCTGACATGCTCTAATTCCAACCTGGGTGGGTTTGCCCCTTTTTAGTCAACCTGGTTAGCCTCCTAATCCAAGAGGCTTCCCATATTGAAGTCAAACTTAGTATGAGCAATTAACATGCATAACTCGCTGCAGCTCAGAGAGATCTGCAAAACAGCCTTTCTGGGGGACAAGCGAACAAGGTTCTTCTGGGAACCATGCTTGGGAGCCAAAATCTTTCTTAATTGCCCTCAGAAATTGTGGTCTTTTTAGACCAAAGAACATACTAGCTGTTTGACCAAAACATATACTCATTGGACTGTCTTTAGAAAGTAGCCTCCCAAGACATTCAGGTACTCTTACATTGGTCAGAACTGATAGGGCAGAATTTTGTCCAATAAGAATAGCTTAGAACTTTTTTACTGGACTTCTAATTACATAGATGTATGAAACTCCTGGTCAGCAACTTCCACTGCCATTGCAGATTGGCTTCTTTTCTGTAATGTAGAGTCCTCAGTCACTGAAAGAAGATTTGCTCAGTTACAGATAATACTGAACCTAGTCTTCTGGAGGACTATCTCAACTTACTATCCATCACACTATGTTGCCTCTTTAGATGACTTATCTCTTAAAGGATTATTTAACAGCTCCCTATATTGAAGCTCACCTCCTACTTTTCTGCCCACTCATATAGCTTAGTGAGAGCTTCTAATACTATTTTTCTTGCCATCTCTATATTTGGTTTGCCATCTCGAAATCTGATTTAGAGTTATTCGTAAACATTAGAATGGTTGGCCCTTGAGGATAGGGACTTTAAAAAAAAAATCTATCTTTGTATCCCCAGCACCTCTGCATATCATACAGAGTAAATACTTGATAAATGTTTGTTCATTTAAATTTAACTTGCAAATTTAAGTCATTATTCTAAATAATTTACATGAAAATTGAATCAGATGCTTTGTCCTAGCACATAAAGGAGTTTTCAGGCTCTTCCAAAAGAATATAAGTCCTGGCAGGTCCTACCAAGAAAGAAAGGATTTGGGTATGGACCTGGTAATAGACTATACGCCTATTGTCTGAGAATTAGGCTGCTTTTTAAACTAAATTTCATTTTTAAAATGAGTAAGGATTTATTTTCTTTTCATTTCTTTTATATTATAAAAAAGAAAAGAAAAAGACAACCCTTATAATAAATATTTTTATTAATCCTTCATTTCAAAGAGGACCAGTGACATCCCAGGGTGATGCTTTGACTTGCATGTGAATTGCATTTAAGAGAGACAGCATTGCACAAAGTTGTCAGTTTCACTCTCTCTTCCAGAGTTATCAATATCCATGGTCAAGTCAAAAGTCAAGACAACTGGTGATGGTCCAGGATACAGTGGATGACCTTGACATTTTCAATATCTAGCCAAGCTCTAAGTGCTCCACAGAACCTGCCTCAGCTGTCTTCATGGCCATTAGAACAAATTGTTCTTATCCACTCATTCTACTGGGGGAAGTCTTCACAAGCTTGGGGTAGATATCATCAGTGAGTTACCCCGAAGGGTCTGAAGACTTGAGGCACTTGGGGTGTTTAGAGAGGACTAGCACCTCTGGTGTAAGGGTTTGCTTAGCCCTTTTTGGGGCTGCTCATCATCCACCTTTGGTCTCCACCTGCCACTCAACTCTCTCTTATGGTCTCAAGAAGTGATTGTATGGGCCGTGACCACACTATGGTAAAGCTATTTTGGCAGATGGACTAAATCAGGTTCTAGGTAACAATAGGATTATAACAAATAAACGTAGTCAAGCAAAACAAATTCCTATATTGGTTATGTCCAAAAATATGTGTTTCATTTGCTTATTTATTCATTTAGACCATCACCTCTTTGTTAGGTGGTTGGTAGAGAGCTTCATTATTTGTCCTCTGGAATCACGATTGGTCATTTTATTGAGCAATATTAAATCCTTTAAAATGATTTGGCTAACTAAGTTTGAAGAGGCTCATCTTCTCTCCATGGGGTGAAGAATGTTTTTTTTTTACCTCATCAACTATACTAAAGAAATAATAAAGAAGTTACGGTCTACATATGTTGAGTTAGTATTTTAGCCACAATAAGATATTTCTCCATGCTTGTCATCTTTCATTTTTTAAAAACTTTTACTATGGAATCTTCTCAAAGACTCTTCAAAATCTAAACAAGTTACATTTACTGATTCCCACTTGCCCACATAATTATTTTTCCTCTCAGGGAATGGTCATAATTGAATAAAACCTAATATTTCCTCATAGAAGCCTTATTGCCTTTCCTTCAGTTGGAAAATATTTGCTTATATTTCCAGCAGTCCTATCCCACATTACAGATTCTGTCAGTTGGCAAAATATAGAAAAGGAAGCTTGAAACATGCAGTTTCTAGATTTTTCTTTGGAGATTTTCTCATGGACAAGATTCACATTTGCAATCCAACAGATTGGCACAGTGGCCATGTATGGTGTCATTAGATATTTTGACCAACTGTTTAAGAATTTGCTCCTGGGTGGCTTTCAAAAACTTTGGAAAGTTTTGGAAAGCACAATGATTTATTTTTATCTCAATTGTCATAGAACAATAAAGCACTGAAGTTACTGATCATTGCAGACAATGATCCAGAAAGTTATCCCTTGGTAGTAATGGTGTAGACACATTTGCAAACTTCTGAGAATACATTTATGTAATTACCCAGAATTTAATTACACTCTGACCCCCCCATATGTATACTATCCTAATCGCCACTGTCCTAAAATAGAGTGGAGTATTTGGGTCAGTTTGGATTAAGAACACTATGAAACTATGTGAAGAGTTTTTCTTTTCTATAGTAACTATGATATGATAACTATGAAAAATTTTGAATAGCTTATCTTTCTGTAGCCTCTTATTGATCAAGGGACTGGTAGGAAATTTAGGGGTTTTTTTTTTGACTGAAAGGAGGGACCATAAAGGTTGATGGGAAGTGAACACCAGGTAATTTTTGAATGGTGTGGATGTAGGTTCTGGGGTGTGTTCATATCTACCACCATCAGTCACTCACCTCAAATTTCTAAAAAAGGGCACTGTTAACCTAAACTGAATATAACCATGTGTATTTGTAGCCTCATCTTGCTCAATGATCCTTTTAAGTAGTGACTTGCCTGAACAGAACCTGCTGCCATGCTAAGAATGGGTGATTTTAACCCCTTTCCTTCCTCCCCCTTCGCACCCCCATCCTCCTCACCACAGCCTGGTGAGTGGGCACAGTGTGAATTTCATTTATTTGTTATCTGTACTTTTACAATGACTTTTGACTCGTCATTATTATAATAAGCTGATTTTATGGCAATTTTAAGTGATTATGTGATATAAACGAGTGGACTACACTATGGGGAAGGACAGACAGCTCTCTGGACAAATAATCTTGATCTTAACCATAAGATTATATTGAATCAATCTCTCTCTCTCTCTCTCTCTCTCTCTCTCTCTCTCTCTCTCTCTCACACACACACACACACGCCTCCATTTTAATCACACAATCATTTTCAGCTGTCTAATGTCAAATACCAAATACAAATATCTAAAAGCCTCCATAGGGAATCCTTGCTACCATTTATTCTCACTCCGTAGGAGAAAATAAATCTTGTGTCCAGTTTGACAGGCTACACAATCAACTGGTAGTAAGAATAGTGTATTTAGACTTTTTTGCATGTGTAAATTCTAACAAACTTCTGAAAAGTTCAAATGTGAAATTATGTTGAAAATCAAATTATCAGGATCTTGACTTTCCTCCTATACTTTGGCAAAGTAATTCAACCATAACTTAAAGCTTTTAACTTCTTGATGAATTTATAAGCATCTAAATAATAATTGGTCATTTCGAAGTGCCACTTTGCTTTTGAAGACATATACAATGAGGTATATAAGTCTTAAAGCCCAAGTAGTTAGGGGCTAGAATTCTTTTGAAAATTCTTACTTTTTATTGTGATCCTCAAGGTTTGGACAATGTAGCAATGGAAAGGAGTGATTTACTCGTACCAAAGATCATTTAAATGTCTATTTAAAGAGCTATGCTTTTCTTGTTATACTTGTTAGATTGACTGCATAGTTACTACAAATCAGGCACCAGGGAATGAATTCTGTGTTGTCATTATGTCCCTATTGGCATGAGTATGTCAAAAAGATGGATTGGAAAGAATAAGTTCATTTAAAACACTGAATTTTAATGCTCTCTATATCATCATCATCATCACCGTCATTGTTATAATTAACAACTTAAAAACCACATTTTTACACAGTTGAGCAACAGAATTTTTTGCTGTTTTTGAGCAGATTATTTTAGCCTTTATTTTAACAGGTGACATCTTTCCTCCAGTTCAACCTAACAAACATGTAAATAATTATCTTGAACTCAATATGTCCAAAACAAACCATTATCTTTTCCCAAACTTCTCCACTTATGGGCAGCACAATCATCTTTCTAATCACTCATTTTTATCACTTCATTTCCCTCCTTGGCTCCTCACTCTGGGTTAACTCGCATATCTAATCAATTGCCAAATCTTGTCATTTCTATGTCCATTTCTCTTGCATCTGTTTCCTCTTCATTCACTGTAATTCAGGCCTTCATTACTTGTTATTTCCCTACTACCTATTTTCTTAAAATGCGGCTCCATCCATTTCTTTTCTCAACAAACTCCTATGGCTCCTAATTACATCTAGGGTCAATTATCATTTTGGTATCTAACGAGCTTCACCACATGACCCTGATCTACCTTTCCAGCATCATCACAAATTACTTCCCTTCACACTCCCTATGAGTCAACTGAGTGGCTCAAACATAGTGTACCCTTTTATATTCCTGTTATTCCACATGGTTTAGTGGTTGCCCTACATGTCTGGAATATACTCTTCTCATTTCTGCCTCTTAGATGCCTTAGTCTCCTTCAATGTTGAGCAAAATGACCATATTCTACTTGAAGTCATTATTGAACCCCCTCCCCAACTTCTAATAACTTTCCCTTCCATAATCATTTTACATCTGTTTTGTGTGTGCATGTGTCTATGTATATATGTGTCTATATGTGTGTGTGTGTGTGCAGATAGAGAGGCACATATATATATAATACAGTATATGTATACATGCATACATAAATATTTGTATGTACCTATATATGTATATTCTCCAATAGTGATTAAGCCTCTGGAGAGCTGGGACTACTTTCAGTTTTTCTTTGTATATCCAGTGCCTAGTATAATACTTGGCATATAGTACAGGAGATATTATGGATCAGGCACTTAGACCTGGAGTCGGGTAGATCTGAGTTAAAAAATGGCCTCCGACTTTTACTAGCTGTATAATCCTGGGCAAGTCTCTTATTCTCTGCTTCAGATTCCTCAACTGTAGAATGCTGATAATAAGAGCAGCCCCCTCGCAGCGTTCTCATGAGGATCCAGTGAGACAGTGTTTGTAAAAGCCCTTTGGAAACTTTAAAGAACGAGGAACAATCTAGCCAGACAACTATCAGCCAGTCGTAGTAGTGGTGATGGTGGTAGTAGTAGTAGTAGTAGCAGAAGTAGTAGCAGCAGCAGCAATGATAGCAGGAGTAAGTTCATACTAATGTCTCTTAGAGGTGATGAATGAAAAGTCCAAGAGATGTAATTTCTGAGTAATTAATAATCAATTTATTAATTATGACTAGCAAATAATGAATAAAAAAAGATCAGTCACCCTCTTAGAAGTCAAAGATACCTCTTGGGGGCTGCTGAATTTAAAATATCCTTGGAGAATGGGTGACACAGACAGGCAGAAATCAACTCTGACAGATTAACAATTAATGAGAGAATGAATATTATAATGAGAGATGGGCGAATTCCAATGAGGGGCTGAGGGACAGTGACTCTGGTCACATCGCTCTTGGACAATGAGACTCACTTCCACACCCAGATCATTCCACCCCCAGCAACCTATACAAAGGATTTATCCTCCCCATGGATCACTTAAAAAACGATCTGGAATTCACCTAGATGGGATGTTCTTTGTCTTTTAATCAGAACTAAGCATTTCCTGTTTGGATGGGACCTGCCCAAGAATGACTGCAAACTCATCACCAGCCTGTCTTTCAGAGACTTCCTTGACCTAGTAAGCAAATGAGGAAATAGACAGGGAAAAAATCCTGGATTGCCCCCCCCCCCGCATATTAGTTTGTTATTAATAAGTATTTCTCTCATAAAGAACTGATTATAGACAAGCCTTGGTGCTAGACTCTGAGGATACAAAGATAAATAAGGAAAAAAAACCTGCCTGAAAGGACCATATAATGACATTGAAGAAACAGGAAATATCCACAAATACCTGTGCTGCAAATGAGACCACGATGTGTACTTAAGAATGGGGCAAAGCGCTATTTTGAAAGTTCAGAGACAGGAAAAGAGTGTTCCTGCTCCTGAGGATCAGGTGAGCCATTATCAGTCATTATCAGTGGGTGGCACTGGAGCTGAGTTTTAAAGAACAGGTGGTTCAGCAGGTAAAAATGGGGGCAGAGAAGAGAGTGGGACAGCTGTTGGGAAGAGACCATTCAAAGGCAGGATGCACTCAACATTGTCCAGTTTGACTAGAATATAGAATAATATAAAAAAACAAATGAGATTTAAAAAGAAATAGAAAGATACCTTGCATCCAGATCACTGAGAGTCTTAAATGCATGCAAGAAAGAGCCTGAAACAGTAAAAATATACCAGCTTTGGAGTCAGAGGTCTTGGGTTAGAATCCTGCCCAATTTGTGTGACAGAATTCCAGTAAGTCACAACCCCTCTGCATCTAAGTTTCCTCATGTGCAAAGTGGGGAATTGACTTAAATAATCCTTAAGAACTATTCTAGGGATGACACATACATGAGGGTGTTGGTGTTTATACATATTTGAACACACACCCACATATACACATAGATATATACCTGTTAATGCTTATTCTCTTTTATATTAAAAGTAAATAGTTATTTGGTGAATATTTAGAAGATTGTGTTTAAAGGCAATTTATTTCCCTTCGCATTTCCATATAACTGATCACCAGTAATCACCATTCACTAATCAGTATTTTTTATGTGCCAGGCACTGCACTGAGCCCTGGAAAAAAAAAAAAGGAGGGGGAAAGGGATAAAAATATGGTACTTGCCCTCCAGTAGCTCACATTTAAATGATTGAGACAAGATGTGAATACCTAGGTGCATAAAGATATATTAATATAAGTGGAAAGTAATCTCAGAGGGAAAACATGAGAAATGAGGAAGCCTGGGAAAGGCCTCTTAGAGAAGGGAAGGTGCTAGGGAATGCAAATAATAGTAGTTAGATCATAGAGTAAATGGAGGAGAGTAAGGAATAAGAAGACAGATAACATAGGAAGGGGTTATGGTTTAAAGGGTTTTCAGTGTCCAACAGCATTTGTATTTGATCCAGAAGTAACAGAGAACCAAGGTCTAGCATTGTAATGGGCTTTTGCAAGTTTGCAATGGAAATCCTTTTTGTCTGGTGATGAAAACAAGGTGAACCTAACATCAGAACATGAAAAACCAGAATGAAGCTCTCTAACTACACACTCATTTCTACCATTCCACACCACCTGCTCCCTTTTCCTCTTCCCAACCTTTTATGGCACTTGGCAGTTATCATTTCATTTCCCCCTCAGTTCTTGTGAATGAAGTTGGCAAGTTCAACTTTCAAAAATGTTGCATAGCCTGGTTCAAAGGGAAATGGGTTTGATAGTTGCCATCAGGCAGTACTAAAGACTTTTATGCTTTCCACAGGCTGCTTCAGAGTCAAGGTTAATGGGAACCTCTGACATCTAGAAAGAACAAAGAGGGCTCTGGTTTTCCTGCTGGGACTTGCATGGGGGCACCACGTAATTGTGCAGTCATTTCATTGAGAGAAAGAGAGCTCTTCCAAAAAGTGATGCTTTGATTGATAATGAACTATATTAACATAGTCACTGAAGGTTCCCTGAATATGTAAAAACTCAAGGATACTCAGAAGAATTTTATTACATTCCTTCCAGGGCAACTTTCATTTTGATGTAAATATTATTTCTATCATTATAACTAAAGTCTCGCCCAGTCTTTGTTGCAAAACAAAACAAGAAATAAAATCCATATAAGTTACAGGGCAATAAATATAACACGGAAAATGTGGCAACACAGAAGCAAAGAGATCAGAGAACTCTAGAGGCTGTATATGTACAGTGGTCAGATCTCCTCTAGTGCCATGTCTCAAGCAAAGCTGCTGCCACTGCCTGGTTTATCACTAGTTGGGTCCCTTCTTACTGTTCCCTGATTCTCAAAACACTATAGAGATTTATTGCACATTAGAAATTTCACGTGCTAGTAAAGCTGGTTTAACTTCCTACCTTAACACTATTTATTGGGATCCTTATGAGTCCCCATGGTACTTATCCTGGATCCTTCTGCTGCACAGAGAGGGCTAAGAAGAACAGTATTATGGCTTGACCTAAAACCAGGGATTAGAATCCTTAGTTGATTAATATAGAATAGTTTTTCTGCACTTTATATGTCCTATTTCACTGGACCTGCAATCTCATCATTGTGGATAATCCCACCAGCAGTAAAGATTTGTTACATACTCATACCTTTTTATCCTGTGTGACTCTTGCCCAGGTTTTCCCATAAATCCTCCACAGCAGCACCATGGAACGTGTTAGAAGTCCTTAAGCTTCATGAACAGGAGCCTCTAGAGGATCATGATGCCTATAAAGAAGGTTTCTTCCATTTGGACTTACCCAGAACATCCTCCATGTCAGACACAAATGTCTTTGCCAAGCATGCATAATGTCTGACAATTATATGGCATTTTAAAGTTCACAAAGTTCTTCATATATCGTGTCTTATTTGATCCTTACAACAACCCTGTTAAAAATAGGTGCCATCATCCTACCCAGCTGGGTGGCACAATGAATAGAATGCCAGGCCTGGTGTCTGCTAGACATGAGCCCATATTGAGCTGTGCCACCTTAGGCAAACCACCTAAACTCTTTTTGTCTCAGTTTTCTCAAGTTCAAAACGGGGATCACAATGCCAACTACTTTGAAAGGTTGTTATAAGAATTATTATTTAAGAAGATCTTAGAATAATGCCTGGAGGAAAATGTGTGTGTTCATCCTTCATTGCTGAAGAAGACCATGCCATCAGAGAAATGGTGACATGACTTGCACTTGACTTTGTTTTGAGTGAGGGAGGGCTGTGGGGGTCACCAGTCTTACTTCTCCTCCAGAGCCATCTGGGTCCAATGACCAAATATTCACCAGGATGACTGGAGATGACCCAGGATGAGGCAATTGGGGTTAAGTGACTTGCCCAAGGTCATACAGCTACTGATTGTCAAGTGTCTGAGGTGACATTTGAACTCAGATCCTCCTGACTCCTGCACTGGTGCTCTATCCACTTCACCCCCTAGCTGCCCCTCTGGTATATAGTAGGTATTATGTAAATATTAGCTATTATTATGTTATAGATGAAGAAATCAAAACTGATAGAGGTTTTGTAGGTAGGAATATTTCTGTAGAACCTTTTAAGTCTCTAGGAATTAATGAAATGGCTCCCTGGAGAAAGGGAATATGAGATTGTGGCTATGTGAGTTTTGAAACAGAACAAGGATTAGTCACCATGGGGAGGGAAAAAGAAGACATGTTTCAGTCACTATGCTTGCTGAGGGAGAAAGAATCCACTACTGATCACAACCTTCCTCTGAAGTTTCATCTACATTATATTGAAAATGACAGTGACTGATCTAACAGGAACTAATTTACTTTCTACCCCACTGATCATTGTGCTACCCTCCCATCTCTGAGGCCATCCTTCTCTCCAAGAAAAGTTGCTTCCCAGTCCAAACTCCTCTTCTCCCATTTTTCTGTCCTACCAGAATTCTAAATAAGAATACTTATCTATCTCATGATGCTTTTAAGAGGAGGCCACTTGAATAAACCTTAAAGTACTTTATAAATGAGACCAGCTATTTTATTCTCAATTTGCAGAGGTGTCTTTCTTTTTTCTATTGAAGTAAAATCTTCGATAGAAATTCTTCAGTAGAAGAACTCCAAAAGCTCACCAACTTGCTTGTAGTAATTAGCCATTTTCTGCTGAGCCTAGAATGATGCTTTACATATAATAAGTCCTTATTGAATTTGTATTAAATGGAATTGAAGTAGATTGAGGACAGCTATGTCTCTACTGTGGCATGAGCATCAGTCTAGGAAAGACCTGTGTGTCCTCCAGACCCTCAAGATCCTAGGAGTATCTTGCTAACCAGAGGAACAATACTAAACCTCAAATCTATTCCTGGAGCAACGTTCATAGTGGCAGAGAAATCAGGACTGAAACGTTGATACCCAGAAAATAGGATGGCCAAATCATTTCAGGGCAGCAACAAATAGATGGTAAGAAAATAGATCAGGAGTGTGTTGGTAAATATTTAACAATTTGTTCTTAATAACAAAACAAATCATATAAAAAACCCATGTTCAACACGACACACTGTTTAACCTGCATTATTAACATTTTTCTCTATCACACTCAAGCCTAGACAATCAATAAAACAACAAATCAACTCTTGCTTTGTTGCATTTGCCAATTTCCAAGGTATAAATGCACCGAAATTTTAATAATCAGAGACCAGTAGGAGCTAATTCTATCACTCCCTTAGTTAAAATCCAGAACTGTGTTTTCTTAAGCTCATTGAGGGAAAACCCTGAGGTGTACTTGTCAACTTTTCTCTTATTAGCACTTATTTTTCCCAACAGTTTCTGGATATAATTGCATAAAAATTTTCTATGAGATTATCACACATTAATCTGTGAAGTTCATCTTTAATTTGCGTATTAAGAAATAAGACTTTTTCTTTCCTTGATTGAGATTTGTTAGTGTGTCCTGATCAACGACTTGAGGTGTACCAGGCAGAACTAGGAGCAAATCTACCTGTAGATTCTTATTTTCGAGACCAAACACCAAAGCATAAATGGTCAAAGCATTGTTTATGAGATGTTATGCAGCTGCCTCAAGGCCTTTGTCCAGTAGTATCAGACTTGCATATCAAATACGAAAAGGAAGAAAAATCAATTCACTGTTTAGATATAGTAGTATCACTTTTTAAATAAAAAGACTTTTTCTTTTTTTGCATCATTAGAAAAGGACTGTCATTGTTCTTGCATTTACACACAGATGTATGTGCATGTGCACAGAGATCACCTCCACTCCCTGGCCTCAATCTAACAACTCCTCTTACAGATGCCTTGTTTTCAACATCTTCCTGCTCACTAAGGGAGGAAACTACACACAGGATAGAAGGCCTTATATTAAGGTGTCAACGCTGACTATAGTTGCATCATATCAAATGAAAAGAAGGAAAAGGGGAGCATAGTTAATATATCTTCTGAAAACAAGTAGATTCTATCACAAAGGTAATATTGAACAGACCAAAGTGTTCTTTACACAACAGATATATCTCAAAATCATTCCCAGTTCTGCACCTAAACCCACTCAGATTTGCTTCCCTTGGAAACAGTCTCAGTCTGAATTTGGGGCCATAATTTTCAATTTCACTGGCTGTTTCCCTATTTGAAATATTGTACCTCTTCATCTTCATCTCCTGTCATCCTTGGTTTCCTTCAAGGTCAGGTGAAACCTCCACCTTCTACAAGAAGACTTTGTCTCTGAGATTGTTTCCCATTTATCCTGTATATATCTTTATTATTCATAGTTGTTTCTATGAGAAGCTCCTTGAAAGCAGGGACTATCCCCCCCCTTTCTTTGTATCCCCAGTACTTCCTGGTACATTGTTGCTGTTCATTCAGTTGTGTCCAACTCCTCATGACTTCATGGACCATAGCACACCAAACTCTCCATGGGGTTTTCTTGGCAAAGATACGGGAGTGGTTTGCCATCTCCTTCTCTAGTGCATTAAAGCAAGACAAAAGTTAAGTGACTTGCCCAGGGCCACACAGCTACTAAGTGTCTGAGTCCAGACTTGAACTCAGGTCTTCCTGACTCCAGGGGCAGCACTCTAGTCACTGAGCCACCTAGCTGCCTCTTGGCACATAACAGATGCTTAATAAATGCTTGCTGAATGGCTGAATGGATAATACTTGGAAAGCTCTCTTTTCTTCTATACTCCATATCTCTAAATCCCTCTGCCTCTTCACTTTTCTTTTCTCTAGTCTCTGACAAAGATGTAGTCCTTCTAACCAAGGCCTAATCTCTTTAGCTGCTTTTAAAAATCCTTTATCACCTATCACTTCTAGGAGCTTTGTGCTCTACGTATTCCTTCTCTCATCTTCATTCTGCTACTATCTATTAGATTCTTCCCTTTTTGCCTTGATGTCTCTTCTCCTTACAAATCCATAGCCGATCCTATCATCATATCAAACTATAATTCTGTGTCTTTTTCAACCTTTTACTCTCCAGCTCCTGGAAAGACACATCTATATTTGATGCTTCCATTTTGTCACCTCACTTTGAAGTGCACTGCAGTATGATATATATTACTTCATCATACAATTAAAACTCTGGTTTCAAAGAATTTCAATGATTTCTTAACTATCAAAATCCCAAAGCCTTTTTATTGACATTTTCCTTGATTTTCGCTATAAGTTTTGATACCGTCAGACCCCACATCTTGGATACTCTCTCCTCTCTTGGTTTCCACAAAGATACTTTCTTCTAATTCTGTTCCTTCATTTCAGATCAATTCTTCTAAATAGCCTTTGACTGTCATCTGTCTTCCTGCCTGAATGTTGGGTGTCCCTTTACTGTAACTATTAGCTTTCTATCATCCCATATTTTTCCTCCCTTTTTTTTGGCTAAACTCCTTGAGAAGACTATCTAAAAATAGGTACCTTTGCTTCCTTTTCTCTCACTCTCTAATTCTCTATAGTCTGGGTTTCAACCTTATCGTTCAATTGAAACTCCTTTCTCCAAAGTTAATAAGAATCTCTGAATTGACAAATCAAATGGCCTTTACTCAGTCTTCATCCTTTGATTTCTTTGCAGCCTCTGACATTGTCAATCACACTCTTTCATTAACACACTCTTTAGTTTTGCTTAGTGCTACTCTCAGGATTCTCTTTTTGGAGAGCAAACCACTCCTCAGACTCCTTCACTGAATCTTCATCAAGGTCACGCTTGCTAACCTTGAGTGTCTCATGGAGCTTTGTCCTGCTTCCTCTTCTCTTCTCCATTTAACTTATTTCAGCTGGTGATCTCATCAGCTCTCATGAATTTAATTGTCATCTCTGTGCTAATGATTCTCAAAGCTCTATATACAGCCCTAACATCTATACTAACCTCCTGATAAACACCACCATGCATATTGAACATCTCGAACTCAACATCATACAGATATCTGATATTCAACACGTTCAAACTTGAAGCTTCTCTCCCCCCACTAACTTCCATTTTCCTAGCAATCCTATTAAGGATACCACCCTCCCTCCAGTCACAAACTCTTCAGTCTCATCTGAAGTATCCAATCTGTTGCCATGGCCTTACCTTCATAATACCTCTTACATATGTTCTCTCCTCTGACACTGCCACCCCACTGATGCAAGCTCTCAACTCATGTTGGGGCTACTGAAATAGCTAGCTGGTAGTTGGCCTGCCACAAATCTCACCCCACTTCTATTGATCCTCCACTCAGCTTTAAAGTAATTTCTCTATAGTGCATATCACCCTGCCATCTCTATACAATAAACTCCAGTGGCTTCTTATCATGTCCAGGATCAAATATTAAATCTTTCATTTCATTCAGAGCCCTTCATCAGCAGCCCCTTGCCCGTCACACCTTTCCAGTGTTCTTAGATCTTACTCCTTCAAGTACTTGCTACTCAGTGACAACAACCCCTTGGTTGTTCTTCATACATGACCCTTCATCTTCACATTCTGGTCATTTTCACTTGATGTCTCCTATGCTTGGAATGCTCATCCTTCTCATCTTTGCCTCCTGGCTTTTCTGAATTCCTTGAAGATCCATCCAAAATCCTATCTTCTACAAGAAGCCTTTCCCAAACGTCCTTAATTTAATTGCCTTCTCTCTATTGATTATTTCAAATTTCTTCAATATAGCTAGTTTGTACACATTTACTTTATATAGCTAGTTTATTTTTGCAGTTGTCTCCCCCATTAGCCTATGAGTGGAAACAGGGATTATTTTTCCCCTTAGCAAAGTACCTGCTTCATAGTAGGAGCTTAGTAAATTTTACTACTCTCCATGTCAAAAAGTCATAAATTCCATTGGGTCCTTGACCTCTTTGGAAGTCTAGTGAAGCCAATGGACTCCCTTTCAAAATAATGGTTTTAAATGCATAAAAAATACACAGAATTACAAAGAAAACCAATTACATTCACATGAAGTAATCAAAACTTAAAAATAAAAGTCACAGATGCCAAGTTAAGAAACTTTATTTATATCGTGGTATATACTTATGTATGCATGTGAATGCATACATCCATACGCACATAAATATACTCTAATATAGAGAAAAACATCTCTGTCCCCCCCCTCTCTGTCTCCCTGTCTCTCTCTCTCTCTTCTCCCTTTCCTTTTTCAATTTAAATAACTTTTGGTTAGATTTAAAAGAAACTAGATAAATACATGTTTTCCCAGATACAGTGAATATATTCCATCCCTAGCCAGGAGTCCATCTTTATAATATTTTTAACCATGGTCCAGAATTCTAAATCCCATCTCAGACTGAAGAATAAAATGTTATTCCCTTCCTAAATCTACCTCTCCCTTGGGATTTACTTGCTTCCTTGAATAGCAGAGATGAGAACAATCCTTCTGCCCCAAAGGTCTTTATTTTCTTATTCAAGATTTCATATTCTTTAACAGTGTTTTCTGGCAATATCACTTATTCTCATGTGAAACCCAGAAATCATGGCAGTCACTCAGTTTGACAAGTCTTGGGAATTTTTCAATCATCTCCTGGGTACATGCTCTCAAGGACAGCAGCTTTCACTATTATTGATGTCAAATTAACAAATAAATGCTTCAGTCACCCCACTAACCATGACCTCTTCTCCTTCCTTCATCGTTACTGGATGATCTGTCTTCTGAGAACAGTATCATGAATGTGACCCATAATTCCCTGGGGATCAGGCAGTAGGATCCTCCTTAATTAGCTCTCTCCTCCACAAGAAGAATACAGGCATGCACAGAGCATGCATCAGGCTCATCATGGCCAGGTTCTGTGCATACTTATGTGAAAGAACTTCCTAGCCTATGAATTCCATGTGTTCAATAGTCATTGCCTTCTTCCTCTTTGTCACATTCTTTTCCTACATTCCTAGATATGATCTCTACTGGTACAGGTCAGAATTTCCTATTGCTTATTTAGAACTATTTTATTCCTAAAAAAAAACCAAAACAAACTTAAATCCCCTCCAAGAGACATTGAAAACTTTCGGATAAAATGGAGGGTAGAGATTTACTCCTCATGCCGATGTACCTTCAATAGATAACAGTTATTTGACCAATACATGCTTTTTTTGTTGTTGCTACTGCAATCAATAAATAAAAATTTATTAAGCATTTACCATATGCCAGACAAAAAATAAAAATGGCTCCTGCCCTCAGGGAACTTACACTTTTTGTCATGTCCAGCCCATCTTCATATATGATCCACATCCATACTGGCTTCCAGGACCCTTGGGGCATGACTACCTTGAGAAAATTCAATGACTACAATCTTCACACCATGAAGTCAAGCCACTGCTATCACTTTCCACTTTTGTCTTTCCCTCCAATCTGCTTCACTTTCTCACAGGCTACCTCCCACAGACCCTCGCTTTCTGGCTGCCTTTTATGATTTGATTTCCTCTATTAGAACAATGCAATTTCCTCAAGAGCAGGGACTGTGTTGTTTTCTTGTTTTTCTATCCATAGGGCTTATCACAGTACCTGGCACATAGTAAAAATTTAATAAATGAGTGCTCTTTTGATGATCAATCACCCAAGTGGGGTGAGTGATAATAAAGAATATAGGAGGCCACTGAGCTTTTGCACCTGAATAATTGAAAGGATGACAACACCTTCAACAATAATAGAACTATTCAGCCCAGGATCACTATGACTTGGGGTCATAGCGTCTTTTGATTTATTTTTTGTTAATTCTTTAGCAAATTCCACATAAGGGCTCTTCCAGATCTTCTCTCTCCTTTATCTTCCAGTACCATCCACCCTGGCCATAGCCTCAACAGATGATCTTGTTTCCTATTTGGCAGAAAGATTTAGGGAACTTGATGAGAGATCCTATATACACACTTATTGCTACTTTGTGTTTGTTCTTTGTTGCCAAAGAAGAACGTGCCATCAGAGAAATGATGACATGACTTGCACTTGACTTTGTTTTGAGTGAGGGAGGCCTGTCCAGGTCACCAGCCTCACTTCTCCTCTGGAGTCATCTGAATCCATGTGTTTTTTCCCCCAGTTTATGATCTAACCCTTTACCTTCTACATTCTCACAGAATCAAAAAAAGGTTCTTAGACTTTGGTATCCCATAAAATTAGACTGAAAGAGAGGTTAAGCAAGAAAAAGCTGGAACAGAAGCTGAGAAGCATCAGGAGTAATTCTCATATATAGACAAGTAGACCAACAGATATAAAGTCTTACCAGAGAAGACACTGGGTATCTTGGAAAGAAAACTTTTGACAGTTCTAATAGGAATTCCATTTTTTTCATCTTGCATGCGTGCTATGACATCTTCCATCTAGAAACACAGAAAAGAATAATTTGGTCACCTTTAGACAGAAGACCATTTCTTGGACAGAAAAATAACTCATATTTACATAATACTTTCAGATTCACACATCACTTTGCATATATTATTATATTTGACTCTCACAGCAACTCTGTGAAGTAGGTATCACAAGCACAAGCATAGTTGTTTAATAGTTGAGGAAAATAAGTAAAAAGAAATTAAATGTCTTACACAAGATTACATAAAGTCATCTGAACAATATGGGATTTGAACTTAAGCCTTAGGAATTCCAAATCTAGTTTATTAGTCATTAGCCCTTCAATTTCCCTCTCTCCCATAAAACAAAAACCCAATCAAATAAAAAACCAGTGCCTGCAACAGCATTTCCAAACTAGTAACTATTTCATGTCATGATTATTTTTGAATTTTGCATGTTAATATTTTCAGCTTGATTAGGAAAAGATGGAGAAAGAGATCACATAAAAGCTCACTTTATGGCCCACTGTACTAATAATAAGAGCTTTGAATCTCGCCTCCTTCTCTTGCTCTTTCTGGAGTTACAACTGCTGAGATAAGAGAGTGTTTATTTTTGAAATTGTCATACACCATTGTTGAAGTGAAATTCACACTCCATTAATGTTACCACCACTGAGGCCAAAGCAAAAGAAAACAGAAGTTTAAGAGGCATCTGCTTGGATTTCCTCTGCCTACAGAGGGATTCCAAGAGAATATCTGGAATGAAGTGTGATATCTAAGTTGCGAAAGCTTCCTGGGAGTCCAGAACTGGACACCAATAACATTTGTTTCCCTTGTCCAGCTCCATGATCAATTTGCTGTACATACACAGACTATAAAACATTGTCACTTGTGAAGATGGACAAATTAAAACCATATAATTTTTATAAACCCATGATAAGACAAATGTGATTAAGATGAAAATGATCCAATTGGACTCCCTGAAGCATTTATCAGCCAAGCAGATACTGGTGTTTCTATCAAATCTGTAAGTCATCCTGAATGTATCATCTCAAACCTCAGGGCCAATGATACCATCATCATTCCTGCAGCCCTGACAAACTATCTACATATAGGGTCTATTAAGTATCAGTTGGGAGTAGGTGGATGGCTCAGTGCAAATTCATACCACTATTATTGTACATAATAAATTTGCAGTTTTATGTGCAATCATCTTTTTTAGTTATACTATTTTATGGAAGTGCTTATTTTATTTCATATTAAAAATAAATAAATTTGAAAAAATAAGTCAAAGGCCTTTCTCTAATAAGGAGAAGTCAATGTCACCCTCATCTCTATAACAGAAAACATTTCCATTTCAGGAATATCGCAAATTGATAGAGTATTTGCTAACTGGCACATTTTCCTCTCACTAATATATGGTAACAATACTATTTCAAGGATGGGAATTACAATTTTTCTACTTTAGAGGATATTCAGTGGATGCAATAATATGTTTCTTAGCCACAGTAATTCCTAATGACCTTCTCTAGTCAGCCTTCGAAGAAAAGTGATTTGTACCAGTAGAGGGAATACAAACACTGCTGAAATCACAGATAATTAAAGTATCCAGGTTACCCCTGTCTTAATGTCTTAAAATGCTTTGAATATAGGAGTTATGTATTATTGCTGTTTCTAGTATCCCTCAGTGCATAATTAAGTACCTTACGTATAGTAAGCACTCAACAAATATTTGTTAAATTGAGTTGCCAAGAGTTGAAGCAAAATAAATTGATTTGGCCTAAAGGATATTTCACTTGGGTTATGGCAGAGCAAGAGAAAATCTTCGAGCTTCATCATACCTTTGTGGACAAACGAATTAGTATTATTTCATGCTCTCTTACCCCCTCACTCCCATTGCCAGATACAGTCTGTCTCCTCATTCATTTATCAGTAGGCAAACACTGAGAAATGCATTCTGCCAATCAAACAATAAATTAAGAATTTATTAAATAATTACTATATGCCAAGAATTGTGTTAGGCATTGGGGATTCAGTGACAAAAGGGAAACAGTCCCTGCCCTCAAAGCACTTACATTCTTACATGGGAGACTGTGCATATTTATAGGCATTAACAAAACATATAAAGAAGATGAAAGGCAACTTTGAGGGGAAGACACTAACTAGCACTTGAAAAGCCCAAGAAAAACTTTGTGTAGAAGATGGCACTTGAGCTTAATCTTGAAGGAAAACAGAGATTCAAAGATGCAGAGATGATGAAAAATGCTTAATAGGCACTGGGAACAGACAGTATAAAGGTATGGAACATGATGTGCAAAGAAGGCAGGTGTCTGAAATACAGAGTGTGTGCAAGTGATATATAGCAACAGCACTCTGAATGTCTAATGGGGCTAGCTTGTGAAGAGTTCTAAATGTCATACAAGTTTCTATTTGATCCTAGAGTTAAAGGGAGTCATCGAGGGGCAGCTACATGGGGTAGTGGCTAGAGTGAGGGCCTAGAGTCAAGAAGGTTCATTTATGTGAGTTTGAATCTGGCCTCTTACATTTACTAGGTATGTGACTCTGGGCAAATCACTTAACCCTTTTTTGTCTCAGTTTTCTCTTCTGTAAAATGGGGTGGAAAAGGAAAGGACAAACCACTCCAGTATATTTACCAAGAAAAACCCAAATGGGGACACAAAGAATCAGATATGATCGAAGCAATTGAACCACAAATACTGAGGTTTACTAACTAAAGGAATGACATAGTCTTACCTATACTTTAGGAGAAGCACTCTGGCAGCTATCTGGCAGAACAACTGGAATGAAGAGACATCAATGAGAGGTCTGTTTCAAGAGAACAGGTAAGAGATAATGAGGGCAGGAGGATGGTAGCAGTGTAGATAGAGAAAAAATTGTGGATGTCAAAGATGTAGACAGATGAGCAATAAGTTTGGTCAAGTAATTAGATATGAGGCAGCCAGATAGCACAGTAGACAGAATGCTAGGCTTGGAGTCAGGAGGACTTGAGTTCAAATCCTGCCTCATAAATCTACTATATATATCAGTTTCCAAATCTTTAAATTGAGGATGAAAGTAGTGCTTGACTCCCAGGGTTTTTATAAGGATCAAATGAGATGATATTTGTGAAGTGCTCAGCAAAGTGCCTGGCACACAGTAGGTACTTGAGTGCTTTTACTTTGTGGGGTGAATTACAGTGATGAGTCAAGGAAGACAGTGAAGTGAGAAAATGAGGAATTAGAGGAAGGTGGTACCTTCTATAAATAGTGAGGTTCAGATGAGGAGTAACAAATTTTGTTTCAGACACGTGGAGTTCAAGATGTCTCTCAACCTCAGAATGTCTCATTGGCAAACGTTGATGCCAGAGCTGAAGTGCAGGAGAGAGACTGGGGAAGTTTTAGTATTACTCCTATTGTTCAGTTGTTTTTCAGCTATGTTTGTTACCCCATTTGGGTTTTTTTGACAAAGATACTGGATAGTTTGCCATTTCCTTCTTCAGCTCATTTTACAGATGAGGAAACTGAGGCAAACAGGGTTAAGTCACGTGGCCAGGGTCACATAGCTAATGAAATCACCACTACAGCATGAAATCAAGAGAAAACCCAGGATAAAATTTTAGGGTACACCCCCAGTTAGTGAGAATTATGCAGCAAAAGAAAGCAAGTGGACAGTTGAGGAGGTAAGAGGAAACACTGGAAAAAGCAATTGCCTGAAAACCTAGAGAGAAATGAACATCCAGGAAGAAAGGTGATCAGTGTTAGATACCTCAGAGAAGTCTGGAAGGATGCAGAGAGAGAAAAGGCCATTAGCTCTGGAAATTAAGAGATACTTGATAACCTTGAAGAGTTGAAATTGAGTGATGAGGTAGAAAGTCAAATTGCAGAGTTTAGAAGAGAGTAGGAGGACAGGCAGTGAAGTCAACAACAAAAAGGCAAGTTTTACTATTTTTTTCAAAAAGGAGCTTGTCTGAGAGAAAGAAAAGAGATATGTGATCTTCTTAGATTCTCTTGTTTCCTTCAAGATTTAATCTGGGGAGAGAGACAGAGACAGAGAGAGAGACACAGAGAGAGAGAAACTTTCATTTTAGCTTTTACCTCTAGTTCATAGTATAGCACTTTGCACATCATTGACATTTAGTAAAGTATTGATTACTGATCTTGAGTTTGGAGAATGGTAGGATCTAGTGAGGATTTTTTGGTTTGGTTTCGATTGTTTTTAAGGATAAGAGACATATAAGAGAGTTTGTAGGCAGCAACGAAGGAATCAGGAGAAGAGAGAGTTTGAAAATTAGAGACAAGGTAGAAATGACAGTGTGAGGAATCTGGTAGAAAAGACGGTGGGGCATACACTCAAAGCACATACAGAGGAGTAGACCTTAGTGAAGAGAAGGTCTACCTTTTCATGAGAGAGTGGAGTAAAGGCCTACCCAGGTTTATTTTTTCTTAACAACATGTGAACCATGAAGTCTTTTTGTTTACCTTTGACAGTGTCTCTTTCACTTTTAAGGACCTTTTAATTGTTAGCATAGTAAATAGGATAAGTTATTAAAACTAACAATGGAGAAGGGAAAGAATTTTGTTTTAGAAATGACTGCATAGACATTCCCATAGACATATGGAGGTGGCATTCAGCTAAGACTCTTAAAGAAAGGATAGTTTTTTTCATGTGGGTGTGTGGGGTGGTACATATATGCGCACGTGTGTGCACGCGTGCATGTGTGTGTGTGGGTGTGTAAAAGCCTTGCTATTAAATCCTGTCATTTGGGAACATTTCAAACCATGAGTAGCATCTGAAATGAAAGGGATGCACACAAGTATGACTCTAGAAATGAAAGTGGTTATGGTCTGAGAAAATGAAAGGTTTTGGTGTTTTTTTTTCCTTTATGCAAATGTATGTTTTGTTAATGTATTGATTTGCTGGGGCAATAGCCAGGGAAGTGGTTATGGTGTCTGTAGTTTCTCCTCTTCCTGGAGTAAGGATTAAATATACCTTAGGGTGACTCTCATGATGAAACTGCAATATAAATTCATCAGCAGGCGGTACAGCTGAGTAAAATCTCTGGGACTCCTCACCAGGCACTGGGGATTTGCCAAAGGGAATCTCAAAATTAACACATAATTGATATGATCCACAACAGATCTCAGTTCCCAAATTTATAGATTATTTTTGGCTACTATTTTGTTTATTTTTTTCCTAATAAAATTAGAAGATATCCACTGTACACAGACAGTCCCTAGACTCCACTGTCACTTATCTTTAGGTCACGGGCCTCTCAAGTGGGTCTTTCCTCTGGATTGTTCCTATCATAACTTACTCAGTCCATCTTTTGGGTCTCTGGAAGAATAACGTCCTTTTCTTGTCTTCTATCTTTCTGGTTGCTGACACTCCCTCTCGATCATGATGTGCCTCTGATTTTTGCACTTCATACCTGTCTCTTAGATTCTGTAATCACTTCTCATTCCTCTCTTCTTGATACCAATTATTGTAACGTTTTGTATTATATAGTCATCATGTTCTTATCTTGACATAACTACTGAATGGGAATGGATTTCATGTGAGGAGGTTTCCTGGCTTAGGAGAGCAAAGAATCTGACAGTTTAATTAACAGGAGAAAATACAGTTCTTCATGTTTAATAAAGACATCTCCCTCTTGAGCAGAAACGGTGATCCTCTGCCTTTGGTTTGGTCAGGTTGCCCTTCATTTTCTAGACTTGATTTTCAGCCTAGAAGGATAAGCTGCTTTGCTTCCGTGTTAGCCTCTTTCTCTTTCATTATCTGCTTATTGACTTAGATCAAACCAGCTTAAACAGCAGCGAAAACCTCTTTTGCTGACCCTTGAACCACTTTCTCCCTAGGAACCCACAGAGCAATTTGCCTGCATTCCTCTTAAGCACTTATTATGTATTATTCTGTGCTATTTGTGTATGGAATAAATGGGCAGATGAGTGAAAGGTGTAAAAAGCTATGGCCTATTTCCAAAGACAACAATTCAAGAAGTTTGGTGAGGGATAAAATCTAGGAAATACCTTAATAGGAAAAGAGGTGAGTTGGTGTGTAGCACAAGCAAAGAATTGGAATGGAAAAGCAGTTATTACTTTTTATTTTCAAGCACTATGCTAAGTATTGACAATACAAATAAGCCAGAAATTCCCTACTTTCAATAAGTTTCCATTCTAATTGAAGGAAAGAGATGCAGGGTAGTTAGAAAGGCCTAATGGTCCTTAGAGTATATCAGTAGAGCAAAGGAAAAGTCCTAGAGGTCCTTATTTTGCACTTTGGAGCAAGGGAAATCATGATGATACCTGAGCAGGGGAGGTGATGGATGGGGTAGTTAGGAGGCATCCTAAGGGTGAAGAGACAGACAACATAAATGCTGTGTTGATGCCCAGGAAATATAAAAATGACTTAGAGGAAGGCCTCTGGAATGTTGAATAGATACACTTTGAAGGAATTATTGGAGAATACAGACAAAAATCATGCAAGACAGAGTGTGTATGGGTTATAATCCGCACCAATGGAGAGAATAGACATGGGGATGTAATCATATAATTCACTATCTTGAAATAATGAACTAACCGCATGTGGCTTATTTTCCTCCGAGACTATGCAGGCAAGGTACAATGCTTTATCTAAACTTTATGTCTCACCCAAAGTCTAGCAAAGTGCTCTTCACACAGTAGACAATTTATATACATTTTTAAACTGATTTGAGCGTATGACTTGACCACACAATGTACCAGGAAAGCTACAGTGGCTACAGAATGGACAAACACTGTGCTGTTATAGGAATGTTTAGCCCATGTCACTGCATTGTCATATCCCCAAAGACACACAAAGTATTTGAACATTAAATAAGAGAACATCAAAGTTCATCTCTATGACTATCTTCTTCTGCAAAATGAGAAAATCAAATTCCCTTAGACTCAGTCTCCACTTTGGAAAAATTAAGATCTACATAGAATAACCTTAATAAGCTCTGAACTACTATATTTGCAAGCAAGAGAAAACAATAAAATATATCCTTCCAAAGAAATATAGCAACACATCACTTACTAGACAACTTGGACGGTTCAGAAAATAGAGAAGAACCCAAAATCAAGGAGAAAAATCTCTGAAAAATCAATGATCTCACAATGTCCATGTAGTGATGGATCTTGCACTGTAATCACTAGAAAATAGCACAGCTTTCCCACTCACCACCCAAGTGACTTTTTGAACTCATTTTATTTTTTTTCTGACCTATGCTATTTTTTAGCAAAGCATAATAAACCTGGTCAAAGACCATTCAACAGGCACAAAGACCCTGCATACAGTTTTTGCACAGATTTTTATACATGAAAAGAAAAAATAAACAGAATTTGAAACAGAATAAGATTAAAAATCTGATTTTATTGAAGGAAAGATTAAGGGCTTTCCAAGTTAGGAGCGGGAGAGCAAATTGCACTCATTTTAAATGCGGTTTTGACAAAGTCGATCATCTGTTTTCCCAATCAACAACAAAATTATTATTAATTTAGAAGGAAATTGCAAACCATGTCAATATCTTTGCCAAGAAATAGTTCAAATTTAATTCAATACAGTGAACAAATATTTATTAGTTATTATGCTACTTGCTGAAGAAAGAAAGAAAGAAAAAGAAGGAAGGAAGGCAGGAAGAGCAGGGTATAAGAGCAGCAGAAGACAGTATATATTTAAGTACCAAAGTGTATGACACAGGTAAGTGCAATGCAGAAGGAATAATAATAAAAACTATTATTATTTTTTATATAGCTCTTTATGTTTTTCAAAGAACTTTGCAAACATATGCCCAACAACCCCAGGAAACAGGAGGCATTATTGTCCATATTTTGAAAATGAGGAAACTCATACTGAAACAGAAGTTAAGTGACTTACTCAGGGTCACACATCTAGTAAATGTCAGGTTGAAGTTCAACTCAGATACTTCTGACTCCAGATCCATCACCCTATCTACTATACCACTTAGTTTCCTCCAATTGGCAGGGAGCTACATGCTGTCCTGAAAGGCTTCATACAAAAAGTGGATTTAAGCTGGGTCTTAAAGTAGAATTTGGAATGGTAGGGAGACATGGGAAAGGCATTCCAGTATAAGATGTGGTTATCATAGTGAGAAAATAAAATATTATCTGGAGGGGTGGGGCAGTAGTGGATGGAAGGCATATGAGAAAGCATACATTTTCAGCCCTGGAATGAGATGATATGGTTCTGCTTTGATCATATCATTTTATGAATATACTTTTTAAAGTTGCCCCCACCTAAGGAAAGTCTACATAAATACACTTTGCAAAAATAATCAGTCACTAAATGGAATAATTTCACCTGGGATAAATGAGACCATCAATAGTTCTTCTTTGCAACATGGTAGTGTGATCTTCTGTGCCCATTTACTGCAAAGCAAAAGTCTTGTGTTTGTAATTAGGAATTTAAATGGCACATATTCATTTCTTTTAATCAAGATTTCTTTTAGAAGAAGGTGAAAGATACAACTTTATTACTTAGTAATAAATAGAGTACAGACAAAATGTTCTCTAATACACTTGAGTCTGAACATTTCAAGGGATGCTTTTCTAAAATGGTCATGGATCCGAACGGTGTGGGATCAATAATCAACTGCAGTGATTAATAATTGCATCCACAATCCTCAGGGAATGGCAGGGAGTACCCATGCCAAATGAGAATGCAATTCTGTTGAAGCATATGCATTTTACTTTAATCTATATTATGACTACAACAGAATATTAGAGTTGATTCCCAGATAAGAAATAAGGAAACAGAAAAGTTAATTTATTGAGTTGCCTTTTCTACCAAAATTCACTGCCTTTCTTTGTCCGTTACAGTTTAAACAAAGATGATGCTTAAATGGGAAGCCTCAGGAGCTTAAGGACACAAAACAGCTGCCAATAATGAATTGCCTTGGACCCTTGCATTCATGGCTCCTTTTTAGTTATGGAATAAAGCACAAATTCCTCAGCCTCACATTTATGCCCCTCCTCAATTTGACCCTAACCAATCCTTCCAGCTGCAATTTCTCCCATTTGAACTATTATTTCTACATCCTCTAATGCTGTCCTAGTTTACTTTCTATTATTATAATTATATGTATGTATAAATACATGTGCACCTATCTCATCTCCTCTACGAGAGGGGAAGCTCACGAGGGCAAGAATCATCCCCACAATTAACTGCTATCATTTTCATAGTACTTTAAAGTTGGCAAAGAACCTTACATACATTTTTTTTGTTTGTTCCTCACAACAACCCTATGAGGGATGTGCTATAGATATTATTTCCATTTTATAAGTGGAGAAACTGAGGCTCAGGGAATGTGATTTGCTGAGAACAACACAACTATGAAATGCAGGAAGCAAGATCTCTCTATATATGAATTTATCTCTGCACATATGTGTGCAGCACACCCATATACACATGCCAGAAGTTGAGTTCAATAAATTATTTGCTAAGATGAATTAATTAATTTTGAATTTGTAAACTTGGTTTTTAATCATTTTTCTTCTTTAAGATTTTAAATTTATTGAAAATTTCAGAATCTCCACTTACTTGCTAATAGGAATCCAAAACATATATAAAATCAAATGCAACAATTTTGAGAGCCTTATACATCTGGAAAACTGAAAAGCTACAGTCTTCTTCTTTTTCCTAATAACAATAACTAAAACCTTCTTTGAAATGCTTTAGATGTCAATTTCCTGCTTTTTGAGATACTTTTAATTTCATTCAGGTTAAGTAGTCCCTTACTTCTACTGGAAAGTACAAAGAAAGAACATATTATTCAGATATACTATTTTAGAAAAGAACTGCAATGTTTTGTATCAAGCATAGTATGCCAGACATGACATTCTTACCTAATGAGGAAAACAAAATGACTGATCTTTCTAACTTCTGAATTCTGAAGAATTACGAGAGCTCATTGGCATTTGCATCTAGTTTTATGTGCCTGAATAACGTTACTATTATTGATTTTTTCAAACTAGAATATTTTCTGATTACACGCCAGTTGCAGGTGAAACCATTTGAAAAAAGAACGGTTAAAATATTTTGTATTCCATAGTGATAGAAGGCTAATGTGCCAATCATGGTTTCAAAGGAAGTTTTCCAATCATTTCTGGTAACATATTATTAATATGACCCCTAGCATTTAGAGGTATAAGTGAGCCACTAAGTGGGCATATTAAATTTGTTCTTTCCTCTCTATACACATATTTCCCAATGAGTGTCTGTAGCTTCAATTTAAGTGCCAGACACAAAATGGTAAAAAAAATGATGACTGGAGTGCTTCTCATATTTCATATGGCTATTGAATGTGAACAGGTATTACATAATTTAAGCCTGCCCATACCACTTCTCCTTCAGGAGACATTTCTAAAGAAGAAAAAGATTTAAATTTCCAAATTTGGAAGTGAAAGCAGCAGCAGAGAAAGCAAAGATTTGATCCTCTAATAAACGTTAAGTAAGAATAATGAGATGAAAATTTGCAAACCAGTGCCATTTTCTGCTATGGGAATTCAATTAAGGTAACTTGGACAGAGGTCACTTTCTACATGTTAATGCTGATGACTGTCAGTAGCTTAGCTGAAAGCCACTATTTTCACTTGGTATTCATTTGTTTTATGTTATTCAAGAGCCCAAGAGGAATTTTGACCTAAGATCAAACCAGCATACCCTAGTTTCCAAAAAAAAATCACTTCTAGTTAATTCAGAATCTGGACTTTTTAGCCCCCCCAAAAATGTTTTTATTAAATATGTTTATGGGCATAGAAAAGTAAAGAAAATATTTATTTTAGTTTAGATAGGGACACTGACTCATTGTGGCAGAAAATAAAATAAGCACCACATTTTCAAAACAATAATAATTGATAAACATAATAGTGTAGTTGTTTTAAGTAAGAAAAAATATAAATCTTGCTCTCCAATTTCCCTAATTTAGAAGAATATGTTTTATTTTTATCAATTTGACATTAGTTCCTTGTATATTTTGAGAAATTAGCCTGAACCTCTCTTGAAAATGTAAAATTTCTGTGTTTGACATCTGTATTCTATACAATGACTTGTGGAGAATATTTACTTACTTTCAATATATGAAAAATTGCAACTAGGGATATCTGACCTAAAACTCTCTCATGGATTTTGGATATAGAGCTTAATGCAGAGTATTTTTTATTTAAATATTACTTTATTTTTTCCTAATGACATGTCAACGTAATGTTTGGGATTCATTTTTACAAGATTTTGAGTGCCAAATTTTCTTCCTCCATCCTTTCCATCCCTTCCTCTCCTCCCCACTTCTAAAATAGTAGACAATTTGATATAGGTTATACATGTGCCTTTGTGTAAAACTTATTTCCATATTGGTCAAAGCTGTGAAAAAACAGATCAAAAGAAAAAAGAATGAAGTATGTGGAAAAAAAATATGTTTTGATGTGCATTCAGAGTCCATCAGTTCTTTATCTGGATGTGGAGAGAATTTTCCTTTGTGAATCCTTTGTCCTTATCTTGGATCATTGTGTTGCTGAGAAGAGTTGAATCATTCATAGTTGATCATCACACAAAGTTGCTGATACTGTGTATAAAGTTTTACTGGTTGTGTTCATTTCATTTTGCATCAATGCATACAAGTCTTTCCAGGTTTTTTTTAAATCTGCCTATTCATCATTTCTTATTACACAAAAGTTTCCCACTATATTCATGTAACACAGCTTGTTCAGTCATTCCCTCAATTTCCAATATTTTGCCACCATGAAAAGGGCTGGTATAAATATTTTTGCACATGTAGGGCACCCCCCCTTTTTAAATGATCTTGTTGGGATAAAGACCTATTAGTGCTATTGCTGTATCAAAGGGTATGTACAATTTGCTTGCCCTTTGACCATAGCTTCAAATTGCTCTCTAGAATGGTTGTATCAGTTCACAACTCCACCAAAAGTGCATTAGTGATGAAAACTTTCCCACATCCTTGTTAATATTTATCATTTTCCTGTTTTGTCATGTTTGTCAATTTGATTGGTGTGAAATGGTACCTTATAGTTGTTTTAATTTGCACTTCTCAAATCAAAAGTGATTTAGAGAATTTCTTTATATGCCTATAGATAACTTGGATTTCTTCATCTGAAAACTTCCTATTCATATCTTTTGCCTACTTATCAATTGGGGAATGGCTTGTATTCTTACAAATTTTACTGTTTGTGGTATGTATGCACACATATATATAATACATTCGTGTGTATATGTATATACATACATAATTCCCTCACAAGAAATCAGTGATATAGATGCTATTATTACACCCATTTCGGTGCCAAGCATTACCTTAACATGTAATTAGCAAAAAATTAAATAATATTTAAGTAAAAAATACTTTGCCTGAAGCTCTACCTCCAAAATCTATGAAAGAGTTTTAGGTCAGATATCTCCAGTTACAATTTTTCATATATTGAAAGTAGGTAAATATTTTCCACAAAAGTCATTGTGTAGAATACAGATGTCAAACCCAGAAATTTTACATTTTCAAGAGAAGTTCAGCCTCATTTCTCAAAATATACAGGGAACTAATGTCAAATTGATAAAAATAAAAACCATTCCTCTCTTGAAAAATGGTCAGTCAGTTTTCAGAAGAAGAAATCATTAATAGTCATATGAAAGTATGTGTTCGTCCTTCATTGCCAAAGAAGACCATGCCATCAGAAAAAATAAAGACCTGACTTGCACTTGACTTTGAGTGAGGGAGGAGGGTGCAGGTCACCAACCTCATTTCTTCTCCAGACCCATCTGAATCCAGTGACCAGATATTCATCAGAATGCCTGGAGATGACCCAGGATGAGGCATTTGGGGTTAAGTGATTTGCCCAAAGTCACACAGCTAGTGAGTGTCAAGTGTCTGAGGTGAGATTTGAACTCAGGTCTTCCTGACTCCTACACTGGTGCTCTATCCACTGCTCCACCTAGCTGTCCCCTAATAGTCATATGAAAAACATGTTCTAAAGCACTAATCAAAGAAATACAAATTAAAATAACTCTGAGATAATACCTCAAATCAATCAAATTGACTAACATGGCACAAAAGGAAAATGACAAATGTTGAAGGGGATATGGAAAAATGGGGACACTGATGTATTGCTGGTGATGTGAACTAATCAAACCATTCTGGAGAACGGTTTGGAACTATACCCAAAGGGCTATAAAGTTATGCACACTCTTTGACCCAACAATACTACTGCTAGGTCTATGTCCCAAAGAAATTTTAAAAATAAAGGAAAAGGACTCATTTATAGCAGTTTTTCTATGGTGGCAAAGAATTTTGGGGAATGGCTAAACGACCTGTGATCTAAGATTGATAGAATGCTATTGTGCTATAAGAAATGATGAATAGAATGATTTCAGAAAAAAAACTGATATAAACTAATGAAAAGTAAAGTTACCAGAACAAGGAGAACTTTGTACACAGTAAGAACAATATTGTTAGGATGATCAACTGTGAAAGACTTAGCTACTCTGATCAAGGCAATGATCCAAGATAGTTCTAAATGACTCATGATGAAAGATGTCATCCACCTCCAGAGAGAGAATTGATTAACTGTGAATACAGAGTGAAATTTTTCACTTTTTTAATATTTATTGTTTTATTTTGCTTGTGGGTTTGTTGTTTGTTTTTGCAATATGGTTAATGTGAAAATATATTTTGCATGACTTCAAATGTATAATCGATATCACACTGTCCCCCTTCTCAATTAGGGAGAAGAAAAAGAAAGGAAAGCATTTAAAATAAAATTTTTAAACATGAGAGTTAAAAAATTTTTACATGCAATTGGGAAAACATTTAATGAAATATAAAATGATTGAAAAAGAAAAAGAAATTCAGAGTTAATAGTAGACTCACTTGTACAATCTCTTTTATTAGTCACACCTAATTATAACCCTGTAAGACAGATCAATAGTCTCATCATCAACTTCCTTTCAGTGTAAAGGGAACAAAATCATTTCAAAGTTCCATGACTCTCCTATGGATTTTCTGAATAATGTTGGTGAGTAGATTTTAGGATATAAAGCCTTCTTCTACTTAACTTCTGGAACTTAAAATAGAACAGCTTGATTATAGTTGGGATGAATTCATGTCTTCTATTGAGAGCAATACATGTTTAGGGGAAAAACAGATTTAGAAAATTAAGCTATATAATGGAAAGCCAATATATGGATGAGAAAAAACATGTTATGCAATATATATAAATGTCAATTGGATGGCCTCTTGAGTTCATAATAAAAGGATCAATTAGAAGTTTCACAGTGTCTTTTAATTAAAGATACCAAAGCACAAAGGAGAGTTGTTCATAAACACAGTCATTGAATACAATGAGAAACACAAGTGGTTATTCTAAATAACTGAGATCTAGAAGAGTAAGAAAGGGAAAAACATCCCTGGTTAGAAAAATGGAGCAGAATAAAGTTTCCCCACTAATCAGCCCAGGAGTAGACACTATATTTCCAGACAAAATGAGATAGGAAGAACTGTCCTCAAAAATGGGCAGCTAGGTAATGCAATGGATAGAATGCCTGGCCTGGAGTCAGAAAGGCTCATCTTCCTGAGTTCATATCTGGTACCAGACATTTACTAGTTCCATGACCCTGAGCAAGTCACTTCACCGTGTTTGCCTGAGTTATCGTATCTACAAAATAAGCTGGAGAAGGAAATGATAAACCACTCAGGTATCTTTGCCAAGAAAATCCTACATGTGATCACAAAGAGTCAGAAATGACTAATAAATGACTAAACTGAATATTCAAAAATAAAATAAAAAAGAAATATAAGAAGTGATATAGTGATGTATATGATTTGTTTCTCAATTTCTCTTAATAGAAATTCACATCTTTGCCATTCATTAATATGCCCAAACTTCTCTTTAATTCATGTATATTTCAGAACAGTGTCATTCCAGAGAGGCAGTTGTACTGGAGAAGAATAGGTGTTTCCACTGTAGGTCACAAAGCTGCCTGACTGTGTCATTGTTTATTTCTGTGATCCCTAAAGTATCCTCCCTGTAAAGTATCTAAGGTGATTTTTTTTTCATTTTGGAGATACTAGCCATCTTTCCAGAAACACATAAAACAAATGACACTTTAGATAGCTTCAGATGACCTGTCTTCAATCAATTCACTTTCACTTGAACAATCTTTTATAAAGAATTCCATTCAGGTAAAAGTTGTGCACTAATACCAAGACCTCAACCTTTCTAGTAGCAGTATTTTCTTGTTTTCTTGTGGTTGTTGTGGTTTCAATTTCATGAGCATTATGGAAATGTATATCTATAAACAAGTGAGTAAGTTATCTTAGTAAGATGAGTTAGTACAGTGTGAAATACTTTTAATTTAGGGGAAAATGTATTATGTACATGAAATGTATTGCAGGCTACCAAAGTTATCATTGTACAGCTGTAATCACTATGTTAAACAGTTAACATATAATAATTAACGAAATAGAATATAATAGAAATCATATAATAGAAATATAATAGAATATAATAGAGATCAACTAAAATGCATATAAGCATGTTTGGATACATTTATACTACCTACCATTTCATATGTACACATACATATCACATATAACATTTAATCTCCCATCTCTGTGCCTTTATATTGGCCCATACCTAAAATGTACTCTGTCCTTACTTCTACCGTCATAGAGCCCTTCTCTTCCTTTAAGATGGAAGTGCTATCTATAGCATTAAGTTTTTGCTGCATTCCCAATCCCCCAAATCCCATTGCTAGTGCTTCCCTCCCAAACTAATTTTCTATTTAATTATTTTGTACATATTTGTATGTGTTAACTTTATGTTTATACTCTATTTTTCTAAATAATTAGATTGTAAGCTTCTTACAAGTAGAGATTATATCATTCATTTTTCCTTTTATCCCCAGTACCTAGAATCATGTTTGGAACATAACAGGAACTTAATAAAGAACTGTTAACTAACTGATGAATATATTGACCCTTATGATACTTCATTTATACAATTTTCATTGTCTGGATCTTCTCTCACATATTTCTTATATGCTGTTAACTATTAGGATTACATTTGAACAGTGATGACTTCTAAGATGTCATACTTTTCAGACAGAAAGAAGGAAGGAAGGGAGGAAGGAAAGAAGGGAGGGAAGGAGGGAGGAAGGAAGGAAATGGACATAAAATATCCTTGATAGAAAGATTTTCCAGATGAGGAGACTCTCTCTAGTAATACTGACTGACACTTCCCCTGTAATTTATATTTTTAAAGAGTTATCTAGAAGAGCACAGAAAGTTTAAGTGACTTGCCCTAGGTTACACAGAGTATGTGTAATAGGTACAACTTGACCCAGTCCTTCTTGGCGCAGATGCCATCCCTCTAGACTGTACTGCTTCTCAAATATATAAACATGTGTATATGATAATGCTTCCTAATGGTGCAAAAGTGACCATGGGCTATCAAAAGCTATGCCAGTGGAGTTCCAGCTCCAGCAGGCCTTACCAAGCCAAAAAGTCTTCAATTACAAGCCAGGTATTAGATCGTATCTGTTATAAGAGAAACAACTTAGTAGTTAGTAGGGAGTCATAACAAAACTGCCCATCAAATGATGTATTTTTTAGCCATTGCCACTTTCGATTGTCAGATATTGACTCCAGAAGCTTTGAAATCTGTATTACTAGAGGGAGAAATCAAATCTTGGAAATATGGAAGTATATCATATATGCTAGTCAAAATAGCAAATATGATATGATAAGTCATTGGTAATAGAAAAATTAAGGAAAATGGTAAAATAGAGGCATCTATGTATTACTAAGTCAATAAGTCATATATATGTGTGTATATACATACATATATATGTACATACCCACACATATATAAAAAATGTCACTGTACATCACATTAAGGTATAATAAGCCCTCACAATAGAAGAGAATTTAAATATAAATACTCTGATGATCCCCAAGTCAAGAAATACCATCATAAATTTGAATTTGTTTAGCTCTTTTTTCCTCTATTCCTAGTAAAAATAGCTCCTTTAACCTTCAAGGCTGTATTGCTCACAATTGCTTCTGGGACAAGAGTTGAATACACAAATCAATTTTCTAAAAATAAATGTTCAAAAGAATTCAAATATCAGGGGTCATTGGTCAGTAAAAGTCAGCATTATTCATTTCTTCTATTTATTTTGGTAAAAGTTCCTTAAGAATGAGTTAAAAATTCCTTCTCAAAAGTATTCCTGTGAAAAACAAATCTTCACAACATTGCTGTTAGATAAAGGCAGTAAAATTTTAATTCTAATGACCAGAAGCAGGGAGGGCAAGAAAGCTCAGTGAGGGGAGAAAAGGATGAAGAGAAATAATTTATTACCCCAGGTTGCCAAAATAAAAAAAAAAGCTTTAAGAGAATATTCCTTGAATCACTGACACTTTGGAGGACCTTCCTGAAAGAAAGGAAAATCCTAGGGTTAATCTGTTCAAAGGAATTCACAAAAGTTACAGAGAAATTCAGATTCAGTTTTGGAGGAATTCCAAGAACCTTAAGAGTTTAAGAACTTCCACCAAAAAACATGCTATGGATGTGTGTGAATTTTGTTTTATTGAATCAATCCTCTTACCTCAGCTGTCCATTGATAACTGGTTGTAAGAGGAGATGGCTGAAGAAAGACTTAAGAGTTACAAACCAAGAAACTCAAAGAACTCAAATTCCAATCCCTAGAAAGGACCTTATAATTAAGACAATGATAGAAGTTGAAAACGTACAATGGAGCTTGGTAGCGGATTATAATCGATCCCATGCCCGGTACCAAAAACTGCTCAGTGTTTGATTACAAAAACAATATATGATACTTTGGTCAAATGGGTCAACCCTCAAGATTACTGGATTATTATGGCAGGAACTGCTTTGAGAAGTGTGAGATCTACGTTTGATGTATTCAAAGAAAAACAACTTTTCTATTATGTGACAGGCACATTTATCTCCAGCATATCTAAATGTTGGAAATAAAAAGACATGTTAAAAGACAGACAGCCCCTGTTTTCAGAATTCATAATATGATAGGAGAGACAACATGCAAATAACTATGTACGAACTAGATTTCTGCCATTCAGTCATTTTTCAGGTATGTCTGACTCTTTGCAACCCCGCTCTGGATTTTCTTGGCAAAGATGTTGGAGTGGTTTGCCATTTCCTTCTCCAGTTCATTTTACAGATGAGGAGACTGAGGCAAACAGGATTAAGTGATTTGCTCAGTCATACAGCTAGTAAGTATCTGTGGCCAGATTTGAATTCAAGATGAGTCTTTCTGACTTCAGACCCAGCACTTTATCTACTGCACCACTTAGATGCTCATAACCTCAATAGATATAGGATGAACTATAATTAATCAACAGAGAAAAAGCAATAGAATTAAGAGGGATCAGGAAAAACTTCCTGTAGAAAGTGGGATTATAGCTACATTTTAAAGAATCCAGTGAAGTCAGGAGGTAGAGATGATAACAGAAAACCTTCCATGCATTTTGGACAGACAGTGAAAATATCTGGAATCAGGAAAAGGAGTGTCTTGTCTAAGAAAAAGAAAGGAATCCAGTATCACTGGATAGCAGAGCACCTTTAGGGTTTTGAGGGCCAGTGTAAGAAGACTGGAAAGGAAGGGGAGACATGTTATGAGGGAACATTTTTTTAGAGAATAAGTAATTCTAATTGTATATCCACAATGAAATTTTAAATTTAAAAAATTTTAAAATTTACTTTACAAAAAATAGTTTTTAATACATCACGCATACATGAATTCAATATTCAAAATACAACTAAATTCTAGGCCTCTGAAACAGTTTCCAGTATTGCAAGGCTATGGGGATACAGATATACAGACAGTGATGAAACAGGCAAACTGGAGAAATGAGGGGTAGAAAGGTAAAAGTGAGAGCAGACTTAGACTTTTTGACTTACTCAGACCTGCTGTGTCCAAGAAAAATATATAATTGCCCCAGACCAAACTACTAAAGAATGTACATGGGCACAGGGAAAGGATGAATGGACAGAAAAAAATAAGGCATGCTCTTTCACACATGGTAAATTGGAAATATTACAAACCATTTTCTCAGTTGTGTGTGTATGTGTTGGAAATATTGCAAACCATTTTCTCAGTTATGTGTGTGTGTGTGTGTGTGTGTGTGTGTGCGCAAGCACGCACCATCACATGTGAGTATACACACAAGCATGTCCTGCTAATCTAATCCAAGGAGAAAGTGTGGACACTGAGGAGCTAATTTCTGCCAACAGTTCCAAAGTTTAACTCCTAACTGCTTGTTTGATGACTGCTCTGTATAACCACTTCCGTGACAGGGCATTGTCACTACTATTGATCTTTAAAAGAGTTTCTGAAAAGGCTAGGAAAATAGATTTCCAAATGAAACTCTTGTAGCAGCTGGTGCTAAATGGGACTACTGCTGAGACTAGCATGGATGTACCATCAGAAAATCCTGATTTGGGGTTTCTAGAGACCAATTACAGTGCTAAGTTCAGGGGAAAATGGAATGGGCTATTTCAGCACATTGTTAAGGAAACACATAGGTGGTAGGAATCAAATGATCAATAACATTATATATTCTCTTTTACTCCCTTTTTAGTACTCTAGAAATGGAGCTTGTTGACAAAATAGTGAATGTGTTTTTTGGTGAAACACTTGCTTAAAAATGAGCTACAAGATGTTAGATAAGAGTTGATAGAATGTTAACATCTCAAATACATAGTAGAGAGCAGATCTTTGACACAGGATTCTAGGGAGAAAAAATTAATAACAGACTTTAAGAAGACCTGCAGAGGGTAGAAAAAGAAGGAATAGTGAATGACATTTAAGAAAAGCTTTACTCATAAACAATTATAAGAGAAAAATCTTTTATGTTAAAAAAAATCCTATTCAGAAATATTTGCTCACAGTAAGGCCTTTGGTACCTAAATTGAAGGTCAGAACTTCATCAGCCTGGTCCCTCTTTCATTGCATCAGCACCAATGACCTGATACCAAGTTCCCACTCACATATCAATTCTAGGAAGACAGGTTTAGACTGAATTCTATAAGGAATTCTACGTAAGGAAGGTTCCCCTCATCTATGTTAAAGAACTTTCCCAACCTCTTCAAAATTCTTCAATCAGCTTGTCCTGTTAGTGTTCAAAGTTCTTCCTTTAAGAGGGGAGAGAATGCCAAGGATAGAGTCTGAGAAGGCAGGCTAGAGGAACAAAAATCTGATTAAAGATAACACTTTGTTCTTAGAAGGAACCCATCAATGCCCTGCCTAACCTAGGTTAATATATAGGAGCTATAGCCACTATCAAACAATCCATATGCAGAAGTTGCGATATTTGGGGGAAAATATAAAAATTCTGATCCTGTGATTACAGAAAATCCAGTGTTTGAGCTAATTATCTTATTTATACTCACCAAAACTTTATATAAAGTTGCAATTTCAAATAAGATTTAAGATTTTTTCCCCATCAGACACTAAAAGAATTTTTCTTCTGATTACTACTATTCCCCAAAGAACAGTACAGCATGCATAATCCATAGCTTACAAAAAACATTTCTCTGAGGATATTAGACTTGTGTTTTGTGAATTTCAAATGAAACCTCCAATTAATTTTTGACTGAATCTGAAGTAGTCACCAAAGTCCCACCTCTTGACAATTTGTCTATTTTATTAGCTGCTTGTATTTTGTTATAATCTTAATTAAGTCCACACCAGACTATGCTTTATCCACTAGTTCATTCACATATAAATTACACAAATTACACACATTTGACTGAGGTGTCTCAATAATCCAATCCACAAAATGGAAGGAAACAATGCCACTCTAAAGAGGAAATGCTTTCAAAAAATACCTTAGGCTAAGATTAAGAAATTATAATGTAATCTGGAGTTCTTTTTACAGGAAATCTATGGGCTGTGGGTTCGGACCTAGCATAGGTGAGTCTTTCTACTCCGCCAAAAAATATGGAACGCTTCACGAATTTGCGTGTCATCCTTGCGCAGGGGCCATGCTAATCTTCTCTGTATCGTTCCAATTTTAGTATATGTGCTGCCGAAGCGAGCACAAAATTATAATGTAATCTGACAAATTGCTTCTTCAAAATATACTAGTTTTTGAAGTTGAGTAAAAGGGTACACAAACCATTAAATCCTTAGAATTGACTACACAGAACCTTTCAGAATTAAATTCTTTTTTAAAAAAAGATACATGTACATACACAGCATAGTTAGGTTTTGACATTCTCATCAACACAAAAGCCTGAAAACCAATGCTTCAGTAAATAACATGGAGAAAAAAGACTCCAAAGAGCATATTTACAAAGCTATGATTAGATTAGAATACAGATAAGTTGAATGACTTTTAACATTTTGGATGAGCCATTGAACCACTGCCTGCTGAAGACAAACCAGCTCACATGAAGAGGCTTCACTGAATGACAATATTTCAAGCATTATAGGCTTAATGTGACTTTCATCTCTATGTTCATTTCTTTAAGAGATTTCTCTTGGTGTAACTCAAGATCTCTTCAGAAACTTAATACATCTGTCCTTTTGCTGATTTCAATTCAGATTATAGTCTAGTATGATAAAATCTAATAGAATGCATCTTTTTTTTAAAGGAAAGAAGTCTGCATATTCTGATGTGATTGTGGAAGGCTCTGGTTGCAATTTTAGAGAACAGATCAGGATAATTTTAATAGCTCTAGGAGAGCACCCATTACTCCAAAATAACCTTCATGTCTGAAAAAAAAATCCTTTCATCTGCCTCTTGGAACAATAATCCAAGGAATATACAAGAAGTCTCATGGAAATGGTATAAGTTTGCAAAATGAAAAAAAAAGTTCCAACATATATCACCTGCTTAATGTTCTCAATTAAGTTCCCAAGTCCATGCTTAATCAGCATTGTTGATGACTGATAGTGATTAAAGTAGTTCTGGCCAGTTCCTGTTTGCTGATAACCTCTTTTTTCTACTTGGTCATGTTTCTCAAACTAGAGGCAACAGCCCATTCTGACAATGAAATGCTCCCATAGCCCTTAATTCATTAATGCTTTGCACTAGTTTATCCACCTTGGTACTATCTCCATGTGGCAGCATTTAAAAAACCTGTTCAAAAGTGGAGAAACCAGTCAGGAGACAGCCTAGACCAAAAAAAAATTCCTCTCCTAAAACTATACCAGTAGCACACTTAAAATTATCTCTGGAATATACTGTCAAGATGCTAACTCCAGATCCAATATTCACCAGAAGAGGAGAATGTGCATTTTTCAAACTGAAAAGCAACTTCTAACATTTTTCAGAATCACCCAGGTTTTCATGGTTATTGTCCACTGAATTCATCGGAATCGATGTGTAAAATTCCTTTAATTAAGCAGTCTAGTTCATCAAGTCTGCAAAGCTGAAGACCACCTACTGTAAGAAAATTCTGCTCAAATTTGTGTAGCATGGAGAATTGAGAAGTTTTTATCTCTGCCTATTTCAATAAAAGTAGATATATCATGAGTAGGAAAGCACAATTTTTATATATACATGGTCAGAAACTCCAGTTTGAGGTGAATATCTCAAATGCCTGTGGATCCATATGTCACATTTGAGACTACTTATTTTGTAATGCTTTTAAGACTTTCCACTTCTTCTCTTCTGTTTTAGGAGTGATATCTTCAGGTTCAAAATAAATCAGCTTGATCAGGGGTTATGAAGGGATTTAACCACCAAACAGGGGATAGTTTAGGAGATGCTTCCAGTGAAAAAGACATTATGTTCCTTAATTCAATGACCTAGTCTAGGACTGAAAAAGATCTCAATTCAAATTGGGGGAAGACTGAACACAAAAGAAAAACATTTCTTGCCTAGAGTCTCAAGCTATAGGTACCATAGGTTACAAGTACAATATATATAAAGCTTAAAAATTTAAATAGAAATCTTAGGTCCATAAAGAACTCTAATTTAGGAATACAGGGCTATCAATCTTAAAATGGTAATGAGCAGCCAATACTATCAACCAACTTAGATACTGATCTTGAAAAGTCAGCAAGTCACAAAGTAGCTGGAATTATTTGACGTAGGCTAACAGGTTATTGACAAAATTATGAGAAGTGGCTATATAGGTAGTCTGATGGCAATATAAAGGTTTCCTCAAGTAATATATGCCTTGTATGTAATTGTATGTGTTAACATTAATTATTTTTAGTGTCTTACATATTCTGTAGCTATATATTTGCTGTTGGAGTGTTACTTTTCTATTTGCGTATAGTCTAATGATTATACACATATTGCTATTATCTAAGGCTATTGATATTGTTTGGGTTCACACTTCTAAAGTTTAGGATTGGCTGCATGTGTACTATAAATAGGTACATACTCTTGTAATATCTGCATGCAGTTTAGATTTTTAGTCATCAAATCAACCACGCAAGTGATAATTTGCTTTGTGCTATGTCTACTGCTTCTAATGGTAATGTGGATTTGATGTCAACAGTACTGTGGGATGATTACTTACGATGGTCATATAATCATTTCTGTTACATCAAAAGCTAACGTTATCATGGTGTCTGCAGAGCAAATTTGCAAGTACCAAGTGTAACCCACAAGTAATTTTTTCAGGGACTGTAATTTTTGGTTGGGGTATATAGAGGAATATGGTCATAGATTGTTGAAGCCCTAGGATGAGAATCTTTTTTTCTGGGATAACAAAGGTTTTGGAGGACCTTCCCAAGCTAATAGGGAATATTTGGCTAAAGTATTCGTAAGCATTCAGTGCAGTTCTTTTTTTCTGGTTCCAGTGACCGTAAGAAAAGAACTTCTACCCAAGTTTTGAAAGAAGCATAAGGACAACTGTTCATATGAGATAATGAGACATTAGTGTTTGAGTACATAAATCATATAGGAGAGAAAGAGAAGAAAAGCATATGGTAGGAGTGAACCAGAGCTGAACTGTAGTTTTGGCAGTTCATAAGGTTGAAAATCAGTCTACAGCTCTTTCTTTTTTCCTAATTCCCCAGAGCACAATGCTACAGAAAGTTCAACCCATTATTTAAACTTGAATCTTGTTCTTCAGCAGCTTCAGAACATCTGGGAGGATGGTTTTAAAGGAGTGGAAAAAGAGGTAACTCTTGTTGTAAATATCATCACAGTTTCTTGTATCTTGATAGAATGTTTATTTGTGTTTTTACTTGATACTGCTAATAAATCAAATAGCCATTAATGATTATTTTGTCTAAACCTAAAATTTCTCAGTTCAAGATTGAGAGAGGGGAAATTAGCTAGTAAAAGAGATTTACCTAGACTGCAGGCCATGACAATTAGAGGAAGGGTTTCTGTAATTTGGAGAATTACTGAAAATGTTACAGACTAAACCCAATAGACTACCTTTAAAATCAGAGAATTAATCAGGAGGTAAGTCAGAAGTACAAATGGGTAGGTCTGGGAGTGATTGTTCCCAAACTTGATCAATCAGTCAACAAACAATTAATTATTCACTGTGCTAAATGCTGGGAATACAGGAAAAAAGTAAAAGACAATCCCTGCCCTTGAATAGATCACAATTTAAGGGGAGAGAAACATGCAAAAAGCAATATACATACAAGCTACATACAGGATAAATTGGAAATAAGCAATGGAGGAAAGGAAATGGAAAGGAGAAACACTGGGAAAGGCTTCCTATAAAAAGTGTGGGATATTAGCTGGGATCTGTAGGAAGCCAGGAGGCAGAAATGAAGAAGAATATTCAAAGTATGAGAGGAAAAGAATCTTCTATTTGAGTCAAGTGATTTCTAGCAGGTAAACAAACAAATGAAAAATTCTTATAATACCAGTCACTATTGGGTAAAATGCCTGAGGGCAGTTGGCAATTGATAATCCATCCCATACCAATAGAGAAAAGTGAAAATGTTGCTGGTTATTCCTAAGTCACACAGAAAATATCCCACTAGGTAGTCTGACCCTGGCTACAGGAAATAGAATAACAAGTAGTTAGCATCAAAAAATCAGTAAAATTATTAGTAATTAGTAAAATTAATTTTTTTAAAAAAAGAGCTAGCCTCTTTCCCATTATCTTCTTTAGTCATACACTTTTTTTGTGAACTTATTTATCAAGCACAAACATTTCAATATACAAACAAAAGGAAGAAACTATTTATGAGCAACTGAATTGGTTTTATATAGAGGGTTTTCTTAAAAGTATGTAATATAAATACATCAAATTTAACAAGGTGGTAACATAACTGTTCCATTTGTTTATATCCCCTTCTGCCTTTTTTTGTTTGTTTTTATACTACACAAGGTATTATTGATGATCTTTTTTAATAGCAATCACTGACATATCAACCATCACACTCCAAGTAAAGGCATCCCTTATAACAAATATGTGTAGTCCAGAAAAAACAAATCAAAACATTGGCCATGGCTAAGAATACATATTTTGTTATATTCTTTCTGTACATTTTATGTTGGTCAAGGCTCTGACTAGGGGGCTAAATAATTGTAATTCAATTACTACTTCAGACCCAGAAGGAAAAGAACTAGGCAATAATGCATTTCGGACCTGCCATCTGGAGAGACTATTGCTTACAGAAATACTAGACTTCTTGTCTAATTTTGTGTAACCTAGAAGAAGCCACTTCATGTTGAAGCACAATATTTTGCATCCTTGGAAGCTGAAGGCAAATGATCCCTTCCATCAACCCACTGCAAGTCTGAGGAACAGAAAGTTCAGGGGTAATGCATGGTGAACAGGTCTATAACTCCTTTTTTTAAGGACCTGTGAAAAAGAGTTTTGGACTTCCAGTAATTTTATTCAAGTGAGAGCCCATCTTGGAAGACATTTTCTCTTCTTAAAAAATCCAAGAAAATTATAAAGTGAGGCACCTACTAAATTCTTCTGAATACAAGCTAATTGTTATAACACATGAAAAGTTATTGTAGGAGAAATGACAAATAGCTATACATTATTTACACTATGACAGAACAAGAGGACCTAGGTTTAGTGGCAGCAGGAATGGCTTAAGGAAGAATTTCTTGATGAAATGCTGTCACAGTTTTCCAAAGAATATTACAAAACCTTCTTCTCTAAAAGTTCTTAAGAGAAGAGAGACCTATCTTTCTGGAATGATTTCTGTATGGCCCAACAGGGCAATAGATTAAATACCTTTGTCAAGTTCCTTCCAGCTTATTCAGGCATCACATTCTATTTCTGTATCTCATTTGGGAGGATTGGAGGGGCATGGAAATGTGTAGACACCTTTTGCTTTGAAAGTGAAGGTGAAAGTATTCCCCTATTCCAATAATACAGACCAGTTTGAGAAAGATTTGCATCCATCACGGTAAACAAAACCTAAGGTAAATGTTCAAAAGATGATTCACTCTCTCCTACTGTCCAATTTATGCTTCTCAAGCTTTAAACTTGGTTTCCAATGGAGTCCAACCTTTCCCTCTATGACATTCTCTTGCTGACAGACTAATATCATTTCTTCTGATATTGCTTTCCATTCTCTCTTTCTGTATACATATTATATATATATATATATATATGTATATACATACATACACATACATATAGACAAATAGATGTGATATATACATATATGTATGTGTGTACATATGTATATTATGCCTACTTATTTATATGTAGTATATCTCATATCTCATAAACTGCTTGAGGCAAGAGGTGTTTGCAGATATTTATATGAACATGTGTGTATATATATTATATGTGTGTGTACGAATATGTGATATATATGTATATATGTGCACATATATATATGCATAACCACACATACATACTTTGCATATATCCTTTCTTTGTATCCCTAATATTTAAGATCATTCCTGATACATAGTAAGCACTTTATAAATGCTTGTTGACTGACATTGCACCTTTGTTAACTACTGTAGATTGTAGTCCTTACACAATTCAAATGCACTCAAATTTTTAAAAATATATTACAGCTAGACTAACCTTTCCAATATACCAAAGAGTTGGAAGGGGAAAGTGGAAATGTAGTGCATTTTGTTTTATTTTGTTTTTGTCTTGCAATTCTTTCTTCATATCTGGGACACTGGGAAGAATGTAGCACATATCAAGCCAGATAAAGACTCCTCCTCCTCAAACATATTTCTCTAAGAATCCTTCTTTGGACAGGGCTGATATAACTCTTGCTTTACTATGAACACTTTCTATAATTCAGTGTTATAGATCACATAGGGAAAACAGGCATGACTAGAAAGTGACTGAGTCCGAAATGATTGGATAAATCCAAGCCAAAATGAGATATTAACAATGTCTGATTCCCAGTCCAAAAACATTAAATTTCATCTCCTTCAGCAAGTATTCCTGTGTTTATGGCAGGAAGGTATTATATCTTCAAATTTACCAAAACTTAAAGCTTTCTTTTAAAAATAAACCCATATCATTTCTGTCCGAATCATCTGTGGTAGGTGAGCTGAGTTACTTACACCACTGTAGTAAGAGAATTACAGGTTCAAGCACAGAAGGATCATTTGACCCTGCTGCTCCAAGACAGCAATAGACTAACAGGTTCACAGTTTGCTCTACCAAAACACTTGCAAATATGTGGAGTTATTAACTATGAGAGAAAACAGGCAAAAAAGCATGGAGGTATGGTTCAGAGAAATTTTGAAAATGACTCTGGCACAACAGCTCAGAGCATAAGCCCTACTCTTTTACTATGGATCAGGAAAGGCATTTTCATCAAAGAAAGACAAATAACACCCAGTTCTCAGATAGAATCTCTTCTTAACACTCAGGTTGGCAACTAAGACTAATGGTCACCTTAGAAATATAGGAAACATAGAATTAGACCAGGAAGAGATGTTAGAGAGTAACCCTTCATTTTTCCAGAAGGAAACTGAGACCCTGGAAGAGGGAGCGATTTGTCAAAGATAATCATATTCTATTTGGCATCTAAAATGTGATTGTTATGTTTCACAAATTATGTTTGGGCAATCCAAATATGCAAAAGTCACATTTAAGCAGGTCCTAAGAGGCAGTGATTGTAATCTTTTCATGTTCCATAAACTGGTATCAAATTGTAACAACTGGACTGTTTTATATTACAAGAAAACCCAGAGAAGAATTGCACTTCATTTTTCCAACTTTATATTTTTAATGACAGGCAACATGGAATGGTTTTCTACAGAGCTAACCTTGATACCGGGAAAAACTAGGTTCAAGTACCACATCTTAACTGTACTGGCTGTGTAACTCTAAGCAATCTAGGCAATCTGCACTGATTGGAATTTCCCCACCTAGGAGTTCACTTATACCAGTGAATTCCCAAGTTCAGTTCCAATCCCTCTGACCTTCAGATAACAGTTTTTAAAATGTACATATTTTAGATAGATGTTACTGAGATTAAGAAGGAAATCCAAAGGGAAACCAGACAAATACCATAAGAATTCATTTTTGTAAAGGGAAATGAGAAAAAATTCCAATGTCCTTTGTGTGTGTGTGTGTATATATATATTTGTATTTATGTATGTATGTATATGCATGTATGTGTGTATAAACCTCAAGGATATATATATATATATATATATTTACACATAACTTGCTTCAAGATTTTATATATTACATATACATATATACATACATAAACATATGTACATGTATGTGTGTTCATATATAGTATATATAAACTTCAAGGACATATATTTCAGCTCACAATGCTCTCCCCCTTTAATACAATGCAGACTTACAGTATCACATGTCATGTGATACATATGTTTCCATGGTGATGACTAGAGATGTATGCCAAGCAGGGAAAATAGAAATTAACCTCTAGCAATTACCTAACTCTGCAAAGGAGGGTATTTAAAATTATAACACAACATTTCTTGCTTGATATCACACATTTCTCTGAATAGAAGAAGCTATTCAGATGTTGGCAAGATATGTTGTGCTCTGGATAGGGGAGCACAGAGAAACTGGGGGTAAAGGGTCCCCAAATCCTATACATCCCCCTCTACAGGGAACCCAGATAAAAATAATTCCACTCTATATTTTATACAGTTGTAACTACTCTTTTGTTTTAGAAGCCGGTTCATCATCCTTTTTTTAAGTATAGCATTTCAGAAATTTCAGAGATGATGAATATCGTTCAATTGTACACCTTCTGACTTTTATTTAGGTCACATTCCTCTCCTGAAATTTCCATGCACAGACATAGTACGTTGCTGGTTTCATTTGGAATAAACTAATTCTGAGCTTCTTTTCACACTATCTTAGGATTGTTGAAAAGGCATCGAAAGGTTAAATGCCAACCGTGAAAGTCACTGGGCAGAGTGGAGAGGGGGAGGCATAATAATCATGTGAAATTATCTGACAGCAAGAACCAGCTACCATGAAAATCAACCAAATAATAATTATATTTATATAATGCCTTAAGATTTTCAAAATGTTTTACATAAAATATCCCATTTTATCTTTACAACTCTGTGCTATTCCGCGATAATAACAGATCTTATATTATCAGCAATTGACAGATAAGAAAATGAAGCTTGGAGAGATTAAGTGATTTGCACTGGGTCACACAACTGATAAATGAATAAGGGTTTGAACATGGGTCTTCCTGACTCAGAGCCCAATACTCATCCAGTGGGCCAGCTAGCTTCTTCAGGTAAGCCAGCAGAGCAAATGAATCCTGATCTAGAGAGACGGTATTTACCTTTCCCAATGCCAAAGAAAATAATTCTTATTCACTTATTAGTCCTGTCTTTTGGGCCTGGCTCACAGATAGTAGATGAGAATTGTCGGACACGTTAAAAAGAAAATGAAAATACATGATTTGGAGCTGAACTGTAATTTACCTATCTCTCTCTTCCCATTTGCTCTGCCCTTCTACTCATAAGAGTAGCCAAAAGAAAAGTGGCACACATTTAAAAAATCACTAGGCTTGTCATCTATTTTTAAATCCCAGTACCACCAAATTTATGAGGTCAATGAATCAATCAATAAGCATTTATTAAGCATCTACTAGGTACCAGGCACTATGCTAAGTTCTGGGGTTATCAAGAGAGGCAAAAGACAATCCCTGTCATTAAGGAACTCAAATCTAATAGCAATGACAACATGAAAACAACTATGTACAAACAAGATTAGATATAAGAAGCTTCCTATTTTGATTGAACTTATGAAGCAGATGAGTCACTTTGGTTATCTAAATCTTAGTTTCCTTATCTGTGCAATGTAAATGATAGGAATATCACCATTGAATCTCAGTAGTTATCTTAAGGTATAACCAAGTAACACTTAACATTCCAGCAATATAAGTCATTTTTAAGCTTTGGGCAGTAAAACTATTTTGATAACCTTCAGCCTAATCTCAATGTCTTGGTCACTAGAGTTGGATCTCTTTCAAGTCAAGTCAATTTAGCTATCTGGGAATTGTGCCACAAAGAAAGCCATTTTAAATAAAGATAGCTGTTCAATTGCTCAGTATTAATGGGAGGGGAGTGGTTCTTACCTCAAAGTAAAGATAACAGTGGAATAGTGGAAAGGATCTTGAATTTTGAAGCGTAAGTTCTTACTTTGAATACTGGCTCTGCTACTTACCACCTGTGTGATCATGGGCAATTTAATATATCTGGTCTTAAATTTTATCATCTATGAAATGAAAGGGTTGAATTCAAGAACTATTTCTAAATATTTGATCCTATATAAAGAAACAGTAATCACAGATGAATGTTAGGAATGAGGACCATCTATCAGACCAAGTTCCCTGGGGGCTTCCAATATTGATCAATTATTTCTGGTAATTAAGTATTAAATTCAGAGGATTTTTCCCCTAAAGAAGAAAAGGTACTGTCAGCAACCCCTAAATTAGAGGTTTCAAACACATAGCCTGAATTAGGCCTCCAAGACTCTTAAGTGCTATCTGATCCAGATTAAAATGTAACTGGGAAATATTTAACAAAATAAATTAAAATACAGTAAAACAGATATAATTAATGTCATTTTCTAGGTCAATATGCAGCCTCAGGGATCATTAAGTACAGTTTAGTGGTCCCCATTTCCATCTGAGTTGACATAACTACTCTAAATATTATCACACTATAGAGGGTCAGAGCCACAATGTCAGAGTGAAAGCAGAGACTCACCTAAGCTCTCTCACAAAATCCTTCAAATGCCTCTAAGGGGTGAATCTGAACAAATTATAGATTGGCAGAATTCACAAAGAGACAGAGTTTGGCAGTTCGGGACTGTCTGGAGAGTGAACAAGAAGGGTTTATTGCATCAGGACTGAGGGAAGAGAACAGAGAAGGCAGGCTGGACCAGAACAGATTTGACCAGAGCAAGGCTGGAACAGACCCCAATAGACTGAATCAACAGCAGGAGTGGAGATTCCCAGACCTCTCAGTGAAGGACAGCAGTAATCAGAGCTAGGTGAGAGAGATATTCTGTCTTGTGCCTGAGGAAGTGACAGCACCTACTCCTGGGGTTATCAGCCCACAGACTGAATGTTTGAAAATCATCTATTTAAACTTCCGGGAGCCAAGATGGCAGAGTAAACAGTAAATGCTTCACTTTGCCTTGTTAACTTTGAAAAACCCACAGAATATTGTCCCAAGAAAAATCCTGGAAGAGTGGAGCCAGCAGAAAGACAGGGTAAGGAAGTTTTTTAGCTCTAGCTGGGGAGGCTTGGGAGAGTAACAGGAAAGCTCCTTCTAGCAGTGACTGAACTGCAACATCCAATTGCAAGCATGAGGCCCCTGCTTAGAGAACCAGTAACCAGGCCCCTATCCTCCAGCACAAGAAGTCTGGGACAGTGCCACCTGGGCCACAGAAGCAGAGATCAGATTTAAGAGCCAGGGGAAAAAACGGGATACAACATAAGCAAGAAGTATGAAAAAAATCAATGACTATAGAGAAATATCTTGAGGACAGGGAAGATCAAAAAAACAAATTCAGGAGAGGACAGCATGATCAATATACTCACATTGGAAATCTCAAAGGAAAATATGAACTGGTCTCAAGTCCAAAAAGTCTTCTGGGAAGAGCTCAAGAAGAATTTTAAAAGTCAAATAAGAGAGGTGGAAGAAAAATTTTAAAATACAAAGGACAAAAGGGAGGAAAGTACACTGAATAAAACTCCTTAAAAACTACAATTAGTCAAAGGAAAAAGGAGGTACAAAAGCTAAATGAAGAAAATAATTGGTTAAAAATTAGAACTGGGCAACTGGAAGCTAATAAGTCTATGAGACATCAAGAATCAGTCAAACAAAATAGAAAGAATGAAAAAATAGAAGAAAACATAAAATATTTCATTGGAAAAACAACTGACCTGGAAAACAGATCCAGGAGAGATAATTTAAGAATTATTGGTTTCCCTAAGAAGCATGATGAAAGAAAAACAGCCTAGACAGCATCTTTCAAGAAGTCATCAAGGAAAACTGCCCTGAGGTCCTAGAAGTACAGGGTAAAATAGTCATCAAAAGAATCCGCTGAGCACCTCATGAAAGAGATCCTAAATTGAAAATGCCAAGAAATATTGTAGTCAAATTCCAGAATTATCAGGTTAAAGAGTGAATACTGCAAGAAGCCAGAAAGAAACATATTCAAATATCATGGAACCACAATCAGGATTATGCAGGACTTTTCATCTTCTATATTAAACAATCAGAGGGCTTGGAATATGATACTCCATAAGGCAAAGGAGCTTGGGTTACAACCAAGGATCAACTACCCAGAGAAATTGAGCATAATCTTTTAGGGGAAGAAATGGACATTCAATAAAATAAGGGACTTGCAGTCTTTCTTGATGAAAAGACCGGAGCTCAATGGAAAATTTGATCTTTAAATACAAGACTTAAGAATGGCATAAAAAGGCAAAAAGGAAAGGGGGAAAATGTCATTTAATAAGGACAAACTGCTTAAATTTCTACATAGGAAGATGATACTAAGAACACTTGAGAACTATATCATTATTACATTGTATAGAAAGGGAATATATAGACAGAAGGGGTGGGTTTAAATTGATTTTGATGTGTTGATAAAAATACCTAATTAAGTTCTGAAAAAAAATGTAATGAGAGAAGAGAAAAGGAGGAGGCAGAAAAGAATAAATTATATCACAAGAAGAGGCACAAAGACATATTACAGCAGAGGGAAAGAAGGGAGGATGATGAGCATTTACGAACTTTCATCAGATTTGGCTCAAGGAGGGAATAACATACTCAATTAGATATAGAAATCTAACTATTGGAAGGGAAAGGGAAAAGAAAAGGGAACGAGGGCTCAAATGGAAGGAAGAACTAGTAAGACAAAAAGGGAGGGGGACTGTTAGAAGGGAGGGAACATTGAGGTAGGAGGTGGCCAAAAGCTAGAGTAGAATATATTATGCTTCACCTGAGGTAAAAACAGAAAAAGCAGAGGTAACAATTCTGATCTCAGACAAAGCAAAAGCAAAAATAGATCTCATTCAAAGAGATAAGGAAGCAAACTATATTCCACTAAAAGGCACAATAGAAAATGAAGAAATATCATTATTAAACATACATGTACCAAGTGGTGTAGTATCCATCTTCTTAGAGAAGTTAAGAGAGCTACAGGAAGAAATTGATGGCAAAACTATGCTAGTGGGGGACCGCAACCTCCCCCTCTCCGAACTAGATAAATCTAACCACAAAATAAACAAGAAAGAAGTTAAGGATCTGAATAGAATTTTAGGAAAGTTAGATATGGCAGACCTCTAGAGACAACTGAATGGGGATAGATAGGAATATATCGTTTTCTCAGCGGCACATGGTACTTACACAAAAATTGACCATGTATTAGGGCATAAAAACCTCACAATCCAATGCAGAAAGGCAGAATATAAAATGCATCCTTTTCAGATCATAATGCATTAATAATTGTATGTACTATAGAAATATTATCATACAATAAAAAATTTACATCATCTTAGTTATAGTTTTATTTGGGGGGGTCCTAGATGCAAAAGTTTTATGATGGTCTTTGGATCTTGGAGTCATTTCTATCTTTCAATTATATAGTCATTACCCAGCTTTTTCTAGGGGCCCCATTTGTATAACATCTCTGGTTCAGAGTTGGTCATAAAATATATAACTACCAGGTGCTCCTCACATAGGGTTTCATTAAATGCCAGTGTAACAAAAATGAATTTACTCCTTTAGTAGTTTCAGAGCATAAAAAGACAGAAAATGAACTTAGAATCAAATATAACTGAGGCACCTTGTTTTTGGAGTTTCAAAAACACCATTACTGCTGATCTTTACAGATCATGGAAGAAAAAATTAAGAGTTCTATCAAAAAATGATGACGGGGAAAAAAAGTAACATTTATTTTTCCTTTGTAAATAAGATAAGACTGTTATTGGAGCATTGTTTCTGCACAGGGGAATCTAATGGGAAAAACCCCTTACCTCCTCAGGAAATTTTCTTAATTCTTGTATATAACAACCAAAAAATCCTTGAATGTCTTGCAAGTATTTTAAATGCCTTTAGTTTTCTTTCCTCACCTCTGCTTCAATGTAGCCTTAATACACCACCTTGTAGATCAGCTGCATCAAACTCAAAAAGGAATTGGGACCACTAATCTATATATAAGGATCCCTCTGAGGAGCACATTGACTTAGTTTTCAAATGTAATGTATTCTGTTTTGTTGTATTTCATTCCTTCGGTCAAATATTTCCCATTTGAATTTAAATTTGGTTCAGGTAGCTCTCAGGAGTGTTGTGGATCTCACAGGACTTGTGAATGTTCGATACTTCTTTTCTATATGAGCTCATGAAGGACTCAATTGCTAATGCCCTCCCTTTCAAACTACCTTGTATTTAACAATTTTGTATTATTCTCTTTATATTTATTCTCTATATAGTTATATATGTACTAGTTGTTCCCAACATTAGAATGAAAATCCCCTGTGCAGGTTTTTTATTCATTTTATTTGTATCCCAAGCAGGCATATGGTACATGCTTAATAGATACTTCGTTGATTGATTGTGTAGCAAGAATGAAACTGGTTTTGTTTTCTTTTGAGTGGTGAGGTTGATTTAGATGTTGTATATACTGTTCCATCTAAAAGGTAATTGTTGAAATGGACAGCTATTTGGTGCAGTGGATAGAGTGCTGGCCCTGGAGTCAAGAGGACCTGAGTTCAAATCCAGTTTCAGACTTACTAGCTATGTGACTCTGGGCAAGTCATTTAGTCCTGTTTACCTCAGTTTCCTCAACTGTAAAATGAGTAGGAAAAGGAAATGGCACACTACACCAGTATCTTTGCCTACACCAGCATCTTTGCCCAGAAAACTCCAAATGTTTTTTGACATGACTGAAATGACTGAACAAAATTACTGAAACAAAAACACTGACTTGCCAATGAGAGTTACAAATAGTAAGCACTCAAGGAGCTTGTAAGGAAGGAACTATAGGGAGAGTGGAGCAGTCATCAAGGAAGAGCTGAAGGAGGCAGATCTTAAGGTGGACTTGGAACCTAGACAGAATATGAATAGCAAAGAGGAAGTAGAAACAGTGTGAGTGAAGATGAGACTACTCAGAGATCTATCTGGCTAAAGCAGGATTTTTATATAGGAAAATGATTAGAGATCATGGAACCATAAACGCAGAGCTGGTGGGGGTCTTGGAAATTCTCTGATCAACCTTTCCGATTCTATAGATGAGGAAACTGGAATGAGGAAGCAATAACTCTGTGGTATTAAGTGATAATCATAGGTCTTATTATTCCCAATTTATAGATAAGAAAATGAAGCTCGGAGAGATTTAAGTGATTTGTCCTGGGTTACACAATTGGTAAATGAGTAAGGTGCTACTATGATGTACAGTTTACATTTGAGAAAACCAAGGCTAATTGCATTTAAGGGACCTGGGTCACACAGCTGGTAAGACAGTCTTCTCCTTGAGAGCAGGGACTACTTCTTGCCTTTCTTTGTATCCCCCAGTACTTCGCAAAATGCTTAGTATATAGCTGGCACTTAATAATTACTTGCAGACTAGCTATTCTTATCCCTGTCCTTTACAAGAGATGTTTCTTTATGGGGAAAGGGGGCAAGGAAGGGGGAAGAAAAGGGTAAATAGGATACATTTGGAAATTAAAGTGATATGAAAACCTTATTTTAGTGATTTTTTTTCAAAATAATAGTTTCCTCTTATAAAGCAATAGCTTTGGAGATCTGAGTTTAAATCACACTGTGACTTCTTGCAATCTATATGACTTAAGAAAAATAATTACCTTCTCTTGACCTTTCTTGATAAAATAGTGGAGTTTAAATAATATCAGTTTGTTTTTTCAAGCAATCCTCTAAGACTGTCATCTGTAACTCAGACACTAATCTACTTTGGTACAGGTAGTTTCTTCACTGGCAATTCTCTATATCAGTGAATTTATACAACTGGTCCCAAAAATGTAAATGATATGAAAGTACAATCTCCCCTCCTCCTCCATTTCATGCTTTTGGATGCTACACTTGGCAAAAATCAAGATAAAGGATTATAGGAAATTTGAATAATCTAATTTTTAAGCACTTCCCACTTGCATCCCTAAAGTTTAAAAAAAAAAGATGAAATAACTGCTTCTTCTCTGCTATAATTGCTCATTCCATTATAAATGTAATTGCCAAGTTCTCTTCAAGGGTTCTTTTAAGGATGTAGGATATTGCCTTTGGGGAATTTCTGTGTTATGCAAATATGGTGTCATTTTCAATGAAAATGATGAGTTGATTCACTATCACATTAAAAGGCTTAGGAAAATGGAAACTCAACCTTTACTCCTCCTATTAGATGATTTCAAAACTGGATCTTAGGGTGGACAGTTGTGGTCCTAGAGGAGAAAGCAAGTAGAGACTGCTGCTTTGAATTACAACAGTAAAGGTACAGAAATGTCAATGACTTCTTTACATAGCTGGTTACCATGTATGTTGAGTTATAAGAAGGAAGGGAAAGAAAAGTTCTGGAAGTCTACTTTTCTGAGTCTTTCCCCAAAAGTTCCAATAGCCATTCAATGACAGTAGCAGTCTCCTGATTTCAAGTCCAGTACACCATTCTATCTTGTGAGAACAGGCTTGGAGATAAGTTTTCCATCAATAGAAATGTTCAAGTAGAGTCTAGACGTCAACTTGTCCAATATATTATAGACAGGATTCCTGAATTCAGTAGAATTCAATTAATTCTAAGATATTCAACTTTAAGTTTTATTTAATAATCTTGGACACAGAAAAATATCCAATTAAGAAAAAGCTTCAAGTTTTGTTGCAGAATATTTTAAATGTATCATTCCAATTGATTCTCACAAATCCTGTGAAATAAGTATTACAGGTGGTCTTCTCCCCTTTAACAGATGAAGAGACTGAGCCAGAGATTAAGAGGCAGCTAGGGAGCACAGTGGATCCAGCCTCAGACACAGAAGGCGTATGAGCCCGGGGCAAGTTATTTAACCCGCTTGCTTCTGTTTCTTATCTGTAACATGAGGATAACAGCACCTACCTCACAGAATTGCAAGGATCAAGTGAGATGATACTTTGCAAACCTTGTACTACTATATATTAGCTCTTATAACAATGATAATCGATCAAAATAATTAAAATTAATATGTAATGCTATTTTATTGTCAATATGACAATATTAGATTAATGTTTTATTATGATATACTCTCTAATAATATAGATTATATTATTAATAATTAGATTAATAACGTTTTATTATGATATATTATCTAATAATATAGATTATATTATTAATAATTAGATTAATAACATTTTATTATGATATACTATCTAATAATATAGCGAATGTTATGTTATATTATGACAGATAAGGATTAGTATTACTACTGTTATCTATTAGTATTATTGATATATTACAGAAGCCTATGGTCACAGAATTGATAAGGTCAGAGGTCAGATTTAAACCCAAATTATTTTCTCCAGGTCAAGTGCTTTTCCCACTGTACCTTACTATTTTAGTGGCTGTTAGAGTCAGAGAAATGTCAAGGGATTATTTTTCTTAACCTATTCATTAATAGATGAGTAAACCGAGGATCACAGAGACCCAATGATTCCTCAAGCTAATAGTAACATAGTTTTAAGTTCCTTAAGTCTAAGCTAACTGAGGGTATAAGACAGGGGTATGTTGGCAAGTGTTTAATGACAGGCTCTTTGGGAAAAAATAATGTATGCATGACCCACTTTTAAGTTTAATCTGCATTATTAAATTGCGTTTTCTGCATCACATTTTTAGGTCTAAATAATCCATGAAAGAATAAAGCCCTGATCAGGAGCATTCACCCATCTCTAAGGTATAGATACTCATATTGATTTAATTGATTTAATAATGGTGTCTCCTGAGCTGGCTCAAGCTTGACTCCAACACGTCCCTGGTGTAAGGGAGCTCTCTCAGACATAGAAATGAAGATGAAGGTGTACAAAGGTCCTTTGTATGACATGGGAACAGGAGCATGAAAATCAGTTAAGAGTCTTCCAGGGTACCCAGCAGCTCTAGAACTATATGATTCTAGTTATTCAAAGGGCATTTATTAAGCACCTCTTCTTTGCCAGGTTAATGCCAGGCATTGTGCTAAGGCCTGGAACATGATAGTCCCTGACCTCAAGAAGCTTACATTTTAATAATTCTGTACACAAAATGGCAAATAAATTAGATCCGATTTTATGCAAACAAGTATCCAGAAATTGCTGCACTGAGTCTGCACTACATATTCAAACTGGACTGGAATCAATTGCCTTATTTTATATAATTGTAGTTTTGAATAGTGCTAATTAAAATATATCTGACCACTTCAGGGGAGACACACGCATGCACACACACACACACACACACACACACACACAAACATATACACTTGTACATATGAACTATGTAATTTCAAGGAGCTTCATTAGCAGCTAGGGCAGATTTGTCACCTCTTATATGAGGTGGCAGTTGAGCAAAGCCTAAAGGAGAATTAGGGTATCTAAAAGGTATAGATACAAAAGAAGAGTATTCCAGACATGGAGGCTAGTCTGGGCAACAGGCCTACCTGACGTGCTGGGAGCCTTCCTCTAGATTTCTTATTATTGTGTGGACACATGGATGACTAATCAGAGTTAATGGATGTTGCATTGATGCTCTTTTAGGAAATATTTCAATGCTACTTCTACTCACCATGGGTAGTCATTTTGGCTTAATGCAGGAATTGTTGATTTCTGGGTCCATTGAAATTAACATTCAGAGAAAGCTAGAAATAGTGTGTGGTGTGAAATAATAGACTGGGAAGGAAAATGATTGTGCTCAGGAAGACATTAATATGAAGAGGGCATAAAGCAACATTTCAGAGAGAGGAACCCAAACACTAAACGGTCATAACTGATTTAGGTGGCATTGCTAGAATGTCATATAATGTGGAAGAAAAGGAGAGTTTACTATCTCTGCTATGGGTTCAAGTCCTATCATTCCAAAAGTTAGAAGGTTTGCATTTCTATCAAAAGAACTCTCTTATCAAACATATGAGATAGGAACTGAATAGATTACCAATATCAGGTATGTGTCGCTAGTACAGTCATGCATTAGGGAATATGGAATACTTTAGGGTTCTAGAGTGCCTTCCTCCCAACAGCCCTTTTAAAAAGGTAGTATAAAAGTAATCTACTTATCATCTCCAGTCAGCCTGCCCTAATGTGTTTGGCCCATTATGTGGAGCTAGCTCCTGACCCCAGATCATACTTCATAATCCATCCAAGCATCTACCCTGGCCATCTTCTTGCCATCCACCAAGGGCGGTATGTAACAAACTTCCCTGCCCACCTACCACCTAAGAACTCCTATTCACTTTCTTATTTCATGAATAGTAACCAAATCAATACTCCCCATTGCTTCTGGAAAATGCAAACCAGTAACTATGAATTCCAATAAATCCTCAGACCAAAATTCCCTTTCCTAGTCACCACTCTTTTAGAAGTACTGTCTCCTTTTAATATGGGACAGGCTTACTTTTATATTGCCATTCCCAACACATAGCACAGTGCTTAGCACTCAGCAAACATTTATTGCTTTATCATTCATTCATTCAATGTCACAGATAAGGACATTGATGCTATAAAGCTAAGTAATTAGAAAAGGGAGAGGGAGTAATAGCTAGGTAGCACAGTAGGTAAGCGTGCTGGGCCTAGAGTTAAAAAGACTCATTTTCTTGAGTTCAAGTCTAGCTTCAGATACTTACTAGTTATTTGACCTTGGGCAAGTCACTTAACCCTGTTTTCCTCAATTCCTCATCTGTAAAAGGACAAAAGGTCAATGTTGTATAACCTACATGAAATCCAGTTGGATCAATCAATCAACAAGCATTTAAGAGATTATTAAAGTGTGATTACTATTCAGGGACCGTGCAGCTGATCTTCTCTCCTCTCTTCTCTTTTTCCCTTCTCTCCTTTCCTTCTTCCTCTCCCTTTGTCCAAATAGGGTATCATACCTTTACCTGTGGGTACTCTGCCCAAAGTAATGTAAGTTTTAGTCACTGAAAACCTTGAAAGATATCTTGGGATTTCAGGTTAGATCTCTTTCTTAAGGACCTTGACCCAAATCACTGTGGCTTCCATTGATTATTCAGCAATTAGTTCCAGCCCAAACCCATTTGGTCATTGTTTGGGCCTTGATGGCTCAGAGTGAATGTAAACAGCAGTTGTTTCTGTTTGGCCAATAACCCTGAAGAATTTCCAGATTCATTTTTTTTTGGACTAGGCAAAAGAGGCTATTGCTTGTCTCATTTCATACCTAGCCTTAATCACTAAATGGGTGTTGCCGTAGTCAAATTGAGATTTTATAAAGGTCAGGGTCTCCCACTGCATCTGGGGACATCTCCAGTCATCCTGAATTATATCTTGCGCTGGATCCAAATGGCTATAGAGGAGAAAATGAGGTTAGTGACATTGCACAGCCATCCCTCACTTAAATATAATTCACTTGCAAGTCATGGCATCACCTTCCTGATATCATGGTCCTCTTTGAGAAGGAGGGACTGTGTTGATAATATATTTTGGCTTAGTGTTAATAAAATTTTGCTTCTTAATGGTAAGATCTTCCCCACCCATTAATGGGGCTGCCCATTAAGGGGAGTTCAATTAGGGAAGATGTGTAGGAAGGCCCACACGTTTTATTTTCTAATGAGGCACTTCTTCTCAAAGGTTGTGATGCCCTCTGGATTTGAAAACTGTATAAGTACTCTGGGGTGAGGTTTTACTTTGGGGCTTAGTTTTTGGAAGTAGGTTTGTGTGCCAGATGAGACTCTGGGAAGCTGCTAAGCAGTCCCAGCTTTGAAAACCCAGATGCTGGTGCTTCTCTCTCTGGTAACTATGTATGATCAGATAGTTGTCTATCTACTGATCTGTGATGTATGTATTGCTTATGTCAGGGAGCTGGAAGCACTGTCTGTTGATCTTTATTTCTCTGTATTTTCTCTGAAATTCCGGGGGTGCTGACTTTTTCTCCTGAACTAAGTGAATGATACACATGTTTGATCAAAGTGATTACTAATCCCTTAAAAGTTGCCTTTCCTTTTAGAAAAACAGATCAAAGAACCTGTGATAGCAGGCCCTCCTGTGTATGTTGGGGTCTTTGCTGTTACAATGACAAACAACAAGAACAAAAACTGTATCGTAGGAAGATAGTACAGTAGAGAGAATGCTGCACCTGGAATCCACAAAACCTGAGCTCAAATCAAGCTTCAGATACTTACCAGTTGTGTGACTCTTGGCACATTACTTAATATCTCTGTGCCTCATTTTCTTCTGCTATGAGATGAGGATAATGATTCCATCTATCTATCTCCTATGGTTGTTGCAACATTAAATTTAGATATTTTAAAAGGGCTTTACAAGCCTCCAAACTCCATATAAATGTTAGCTACTTTACACATGTATAAGACTATAAAAGATACATAATGTAAAGCAAACACAAAACAACTTTGAGTAGGAAGAGAGAACTCGCAGCAGAGTGTACCAGGAAAAACCTCCTGCAGAAACTTACCCTTGAGCTGATTACTGAAGGAAAGCAGGGATTCCAAGTGAAAAGGGGGAGAGGGGAAAGCATTCCAGGCATCCTCCAGAAGAGAGAGATGAGTTGTCTGTGCTTAGAGTTTAGTAGCAATTGTAGAATCAAATTATAGTATCCTAGAACTTTTAGAGACAGCCATAGCTTAATAGAGAGAGCTGACTTCAAAGCTAAGATCTGGATTCAAGTCTGACAGCTCCTGGCTGTGACCATGAGTAAGTCATTCACCACCTCTCAGTGCATCTGTAACACTCTTTCAGACAGGATACTGATCTGGACTGGTAGAGAGAGTTTGTTCACCCCTAAATCCTTCCTACAATCTTTCTGTATATAAAGTCCAAATTGTGCCCCCCCCCCACCTAAATGGCTCAGATTCCTTAAGAATCTGGCCTGCTTACATTAGTTATACAAATACTCAGATTCCTTAAGAGTCTAGACAATGGCTCAGATTCAGTTTGGCTTGCTTGCCAATATAAGCATCACAAATGCTCAGATTCCTTAAGAGTTTTGCCAATGGTGCAGATTCTTAAAGTCTCACCCACCCCAACTCGTGTTCTAATAAACCTTATCTTTGGTTGAAAGAAGGTTTGAGTCTAATTCATTCAAGGCAGGACGTGTGTCACTTACCCTTGAATTTCTGTGTTCCTAGCACCCCTAGACCTCAACATTTTGGTTACCTGACCAGGAAATTGCCTAATTTCAAACCCTTCTCCAACCAAGACTGGAAGGTATGTAAGCCTCCCCTACTTCCCCATCCATATTCCACTCAAGTCCCTAATTACACTTTAGGAAAATTACTTAATCTTTCTGGATCTCTGTTTCCTCATCTGGAAAATGAGGGAGTTGGATTAGATGACCAATAAAGTCCCCTCAAGATCTATATTTTATGATAATGATGGGGATGGGATCCTAAAAGGAAAATACTATGTCTTTGGGATTTAGACTTCATCTTTCCCTTGATACTCCTTCACACATTCAATGACTCAGTTGAACTGACATCTTTACAGCTCATCAAATGGCACTTTACTTTACATCTATGTATCTTACACTTGCTTGTACACTTGTGCCTGGAATGCTATTTTCTCACCTCTGTCTCTTGACTTGACTGGTTGGCTTAAAGACTCAGCTCAAATCCCATCTTCTGCAGGAGGCTATTTCAGGTTATTAGCTACCCCTCTCCTCACACAAGACTCTAGTGTCTTCCTCTCTGAGACTACCTTCTATTTACTACAAATTGTATGAATTTGTTATTTACATATCAACTCCCCAGGAGAATGTAATCTTGAGGGAAGGGACTTTTTTTTCATTTCTGCTCCCTTCCCTTTCTTTGTTTCCCAAGCATTTAACACAGTGTCTAGCATATAGTAAGGATAGAGATAGAGATGAGGGACTAGACAGACCCGTGATTTTATCGGTATAGAGATCTCCCAGATGAGGAAAAGAGTAATAAATGGTACAGTCAGCATGAAAACCAAAGCATTCTCACTTTAAATTCATTGCTCCTTTCACCACACCATGGTGCTAATGGTTAAGTTGAAATAATTAATTATATGTCATTCAAAGTCATGGCTGGGATATAGTAACAATGTTGACAATTAGCACTTATATTGAGCCTACTATGTGCTAGGCACTGTACTATGTTATACAAATGTTATTACTTTTGATCCTCATGACAATGTTTCAAGATAGCTGCTCTTATTGTCTCTATTTTACAGGTGAGGAAATTGAGGCAGAGATTAAGTAACTTGCCCAAGATTACACAGTTACCAAGTGTCTATTCTGAGCTTAGATTTTCAAAATTTCAGGCCCATCACTCTATCTACCAAGGATAAAGGAGCAATTTATCATAAATGTATCATAAAATATTACCAATGAGGTAAAATTGCTATTATTTCTTCATATGAATAGCAACACCAATAGTAACAGTAGCTAGTACTTGTTTTGGTTTAAGATTTGCAAAACACTTTGTATATATTAACTCATTTGATCCTTGCAAAGTAAGGGCTGTTATTACCTCTGTTTTACAGATTAAACTGCAACACAGAGAGATGAAGTACTATGCCCACCCTCACACAGGTAATAAATGTGTAAGACAGGACTGGAACTTGTGTTGTTCTCACTCTAAATCCTATGCTCTGTCCATTTGAGCAACTAGCTCCCTTCATGAAAAACTGATTGAATATTCACAAGTCTCCAATCAAAGCATATTTGGAAGCTGAAGTTCAACAGGAATCAGATTAGAATAGGCAGATTGTTCTAGATACATTAAGGGGAAAAAAAAAGTAATCCTAGATTTATATCCCCAGCCAAGAGGAGAAGAGTTCAGATTGTGAAAGTCAAATTAGAATTAAAGAGCTAAAAAGAGTACAGAGATTAATGATCTTAGAGGTGACACAGGTTCTTTAATAGTTTTATGGCATTACCACAAGGTCATAGAAAGCTAAAGGGCCTATGAGGCTGAGACCATTTTGAAGTTACATACCCTAAAATCCATTCCTTCCATTTAAATTTAAAAAGCAACTAGAACAATGGGGGGACAGGAGATTCCAAATTGCTTTACCTTTGTTTGTACACATTTTATTTTTGTCTGTTAGATTGTAAACTTTTATTGACATAGGTACTCATCTTGCTGAACTGTGCTATGCACATCAGTAGTCAAAAAATATTTGAAGAATTGAATGGGACTGACTAGATAATCCCTTAAATTCTTTCCAGCCCTAAAAATCCATGATGCTAATGATGGCTCCTTTCTGTGTTATGCTAGGCTCCTGGAGGGGATGGTAATGAGCAGTGAAACCTGTAAATATAAGGAAGGGTAGTAAGGGCCCTTGGTAATCCACACACTGGATCACTCAGTGACCCTTGAATAATGGATAGCTGATTACAGTCTTCCCTTGCAAGCCCCAGCTATTTATAAATCAACATTGTCTGTCTTTTAAAGAGATTTCTTGGACTGCAGTTCTAATAATGACGTCTGTGTGACAAACGACATATTCATTATTTTTATGAAGCACAATGTCCACCCCATCAGATGGCACACACTCTGTTGCTGAAAAAACACAAGCTTCTTTTAAGAATCACTTATGAGTCATATAAAAGTTCAAATTAAACCTAACAATAACAGTACAAGGAAAAAAAGGCAAATGGTTGCTAGGAAATGTAAAGGAATCTGTATGTTGGCTTATTTCCTCCAAAATGGAGTTTCATTCTTCCTAAATGATGAAATGGGGATGGGAGATGGGGGAAGGAGCTGTTAGGTTTTCACTCCTGATGACAAGAAGATCATTCCTTGACAGTTTGCCTTATATCACCACCATCTCTTCCAATTTCCTCAGACTCTGTTCCTGTTTTTGCCCCATCACTGTCTGACCCTTGTCTCACAGTGTACAGAACATCAGGGCAAAGCAGATGGTAATTTGAAATCATTTTAGCCATTTTCTTTGACCTTTTCCCCATGGTTTCACAAGGACTAACAAGTTGCCACAGGGATTCATTTAAAGTTTTAACTTTTTTTTTGAAACCATGATCAACCAACATGGCCATTCAAAATCACTCTTTTCTAGTTGAAGTTGTATTAATGAAATGAATAAATAGGAGGAAACAATTAGATAATTCACAAAATGAAAAGATGACCCCAGGATAGGTCTCTAGTATATTTCTTTGCCTTAAGTCTCTCTCCCACTCCAGTCCTTCCTCTACTCAGAGTGCTTTTCCTAACGGGTAGGTTCAATCATATCATTTCATTACTCAACAAACTCCAGTGACTCACTATTACCTGCTAGATTATAAATTTCTCTGTTAGGCATTAAAAGTCAGCACAGCCTGTCCCCTTTCTACCCTTCCATCCATCTTTCCCTTGATACTCCTTCACACATTCAGTGACTCAGTTGAACTGACATCTTTATAGATCATCAAATGGCACTCCACTTTACATCTGTATATCTTACACTTGCTTGTACACTTGTGCGTGGAATGCTGTTTTCTCCTCTCTGTCTCTTGACTTGTCTGGTTGGCTTAAAAAGTCAACTCAAATCCCACCTTCTGCAAGAGGCTATTTCAGATTGTTAGCTGCCCCTCTCCCCACACCAGACTCTAGTGTCTTCCTCTCTGAGACTACCTTCTGTTTACTACAAATTGTATGAATTTGTTATTTACATACTGACTTTCCAATAGAATGTAATCTTGAGGGAAGGGACTTTTTTTCATTTTTGCTCCCTTCCCTTTCTTTATTACCCAAGCACTTAACACAGTGTCTGCCATATAGTAAGGACAGAGATAGAGATGAGGGACTAGACAGACCCATAATTTTATTGATATAGAGATCTCCCAGATGAAGAATACCTCTCTATGTCAATATAGGTCAGCACCTTCTGTGAAATTAAAAATCTGAGAGAACTGCCTAGAGCACTGAGAGGTTACATGCCCTCCATAGGGTCACTTATCCAAAATGTGTCAGAAAATGCCAAGGTATTACTGTCTTCAAGGCTACTTTCCTATGCACTATGCTACACCAACTCTTAATAGATGATTATCCGATGATTAACGAAAGCCAAAAAGAAATAAAACAAACATATATTCAAGCCATACTCAATATCTAGTCACTGATCTACTGAATTTCCATCTGGCTAGAATGGCAGAAATGAAAACGAAACCATGAAAAACTTCATTCAAGAAACAAAAAGTGAACATGCTTACAAGAGTTTCATAGAACCCCCTTCAAAATAATTACACTTAAAAATGCAGCATTTGGAAGGGTTCCAGTGTAAAACCAACACCAATTTACTATCAAAAAGGGCTTTGTATCACTTGCTAGCTGCAGCATCCAAAAAATGTAAATTAAACATTCATTAGCCAACCTGATAGAGATCAGAAAGCATTCTGTTAATGGTCTGCCTCATTACATCAGTTTGGGTTTCATTTCCCATCCTGTTAGGAATAGATCATGCTGAAAAATACAGCAGCATAGAATATGGCATCATTTGTCATAAGTGCAAAAATGTGATAGATTAGGAAGAAATCAAAGGAAGGAGAGGAGAACCAGACCATTTTCAAGGCAAATCTTTTCTCTGGTCAAAACCCACAATCCTCTCTCCTAATCATTAACGACAAAAACTCACACACAAAATGAAAATCCCTTTGAAAGGTTGCAGGACTTATCAAAATTGTTCCCACACAATCATCATAAGACTCATGGCCTCTAAGGTTATATATAATAGAAAGCCAAATTACAATACAAAAAATCCAAAGGAAAACAAAACAGAACTACCAAGTTTTAAAGGTAAAATGAATGGTTCTGTGTCTGTGAGTAAGGTCTGAGTCTAGCAGAAAAGCAAGCAGGTACACATAAAGAGATGCAAGTGATGAATGAGGGAGTAATTATATTGAAGATTCTATCTATTTGTAAATAGTGGATGTTAAAAAGACTTGTTGGTGTAGTGAGAAGAGGGCAGGGCTTGGAATCAGTGGATCTGGGTTCAAATTACAATTTTCACTACCACCATAAGGTATTTAGGAGGAGCAAATGACATGAAATATACAATATTTTATAACCAACATGTCATTTAAAACATCTTTAGAAATCTAGTGCTGGGTGATAATTGATTTCCTAGGGCTTTCCACCTGTAAAGTGGACTAACAATTAATATTTCTAGGAATCCCTGGTAACTAGGAATCTAGGAACATGATCCAATGACAAAACAAGCAGATGTGGGAAGTGATGTGTCAGGGTTTGTTGTTTGTTTTTTTTTAATATGGACAGAGGTCTTAGGAATTATGCTTTTTTTTATATATTTTCCTGCAAGATACTCACCTATTTTGTGTATGTAAGGAGGTTTGCAAACCAATTGGCATCCTGGAATTTATAATTCAGAGGTACAAGCATTCCTCTCTCAACCCTGACAGTAATTTGGGCATATCACAGTCTCAGAGTCAGAAGACAGTCCTAAATCAATATGAAAAGTTCTTAAAGGGGTAAAGAAGGCACAAAGGCAGAAGGAGTTGAGGGCTCTGAGAGCTGAGCTATAGCAACAGTAGGGAGATAGCAGCCCCACTCCCACCCCCACTGCCAGGACTTAGGTAGCAGAGGCAGAAAACTGTTGGTAAAAAGAGAAACCAAGATATCTGAAGGAGAAACTGAGAAGAAAACTTGGCTGCAGCAGAGAAAAGAGGTGGATGGAGGAATCTTAGAGCAGAATACTCAGGCTGAAGGTTGTACTCAGCTAACCAAGGACTACAGGGAAGTTACAAAACTTGAGCTGCTTTTTCTCCTGACTTCCCTTCTACATGACTGTCTGTTAACAGGAACTCTAATATACTTTGTTCACTTCTTTTACCTAACCATTTTCTCTATCCTAATTTTTGCTCAAATATAAAGAGGTCAGGGGTTAGCAAGAGATAAACATATATTTCAATTAGGTCAGAGAATGATACCTCTGGTTAGGTATGTTCCTATCTGGGGGCTGCGAAGTATAGTTATTAGATTACTAACCTTTCATCACCCAACAACAGGGGAGTGGACACAGCAGACCAGAGGGGTTTTTGATTGCCCCAAGGCTAGCAAACAGGCTTATTGTCAGAACAAGGTACAGCTATAAGCTCTCCAGACAGTAAGAATACATACTATATAAACATATTAAAAACGCATATATGTATATTAAAAATGTATATATACCAATACATACAAACATAAATACCCTCAAACACATGCATATGTATATAAATATGTATATGTATATATGTATGTATGTATATATATATATTTTCAAACACTTGGGTCATGACAATCTGAATGTTTCAAGTTTACATAGCAAACTTAGTCAATTATTCATCTTTGGTACTTCCTAATCCCTTATAGGATATTAGATTTAGAGCCGCATGGAACTTTTTGCGCATCAGAAAACTGAGGCAAACAGAGCTCAAGTGACTTGCCCAGGGTTATACAGCTAGTATATTTGAGGTAGGATTTTGATTCAGACCTTCCTGACTCTAAACCAAGGATTTTATCCACTGAGACTATCCCTTTCTTCCCCTTCCCTTCCCCCAACTCATCCAAGTTTAATGGAGAGAATTAGAAAATGCATTTAGGTATAGTTTCCAGAATCTACTTGTACTACCTTGCCCCATTAGCAATATGAAAAGAACAGCTAAGAATTCACACAGCACAAGTCTCTTTGTGGCCAAGAAAACTTAGGGATTTGGAAAAATGTACACATACATTTATTTCATGCCTGTTTCACTGATTTCTCTCAGTCACGAGTGAATCAAGTCAACAATCATTTACTAAGGGCCCATTACCACCAGGAGCACGAATTGAAATTGATTTTCACTTTTAGACTGTTTGGTGTTGTTATATGGTCCCAAATTGAGTCATTTTATTAAATCACAAAATAAAATATTAACAGATAGGAATAAATATTTCTTCCTCACCCTTCTAGTGTTTTGGTCTCAAACATAAAAAAACTATAGAATGACAGAACCCTAAGGTAGAAGGATTTCCCCGAAAGTAACAAAATTCAGCCGGATGACAGAATTTTTCATAAAATCATCCAAGAGAAATGGTTATCTAGTCCATCATGGGATAAAATAAATGAAAGAACATGAATTGATTCTATCAAAAACCTAATTTGAAGTAAATCTAATTCAAAAGAATGATTGTTAACATCTTAACTAGCCTGACAACTTGCCAGGTATGACTCTAGGGAGATATGTATATTTATATTAAAAAAAAACAAACAAACAACACTGGACCAGACCAAAAATTATTCCCCAAATCTATTTTTTTCATTTGCTTATGCAAAAGTGAACTTAATTCTATTAAATCATCATGTTTTGATCCCAATGTGTCAAGGACTTGTATTGCGTGTGACAGAAATAAAAGTAATAGAAATTACCGTTGGTCATAAAAAAGTATAGTCATTTTTGGTGAGATGACTCACATTCAAAAAGCAATCTGAGATAGGACATAACTGACCGAAATTAAACACAAAGAAGTGCCAAAATGTATGAAAAAATAAATAAATACTATGAGCAGTCATAAAACAAAGACATGTATTGGGAAAGACTTTAGAGAGGAGCTTGACCTTGATGAACTGATAGTGTTTATAAGAGAAAGAAGAGGATAGAGAGCACTTTAGTAAGGAGACCAAAATGAGCAAACTCAAAGTATCAAGACTGAGTATGACACTTGCAGGAGATAATGAGACCAACCCTAACTCAATAAAAGGGTATATATACTGATGGGAAATACTCATCCTAGGAGCACAACCAGCCTAAGTAGTATCTACTAAATTATATGCTACCTAGAACATATCATGCACATTGTCATGATCTCATTAGATTTAGAGCTAGAAAGGCCCTTAGAAAACAGAAAAGGCAAAATGGCAGCCAAAATGAGTTCAAACCTTTCATGTTTCAGAGGAGGAGACTGAAGGGCAAGAGTAGGAAATGCCTTCCCTAAAGTCACAGAAGTAATACAAGAGCTCAGATTCTACCCAGGGTCATCTTATTTCAAAGCCAGTGCTTCCACTATATTTTTTAGGTGTTAATCAAATTAAACAATTGTATGGGTTATTTGTCAATTTCATTTCAATGAGCTGCACTTTATTTCTATTGCCCTTATATCTGTGTCCTCCATTGAAAGTTATCTATATCTCCTCCCCTTGTATTGCAGTTACTTTTTCAAGTCTTTGTCTAACATGTAAAGCATTTGAGTCTATATCACTTCCCTTAAATGACTTGATTGTCTTGCATTTTTTTAGTGTGCATTTTCAAATGGCAAATCTCTATAATTAAGATTTTTTTTTTAATCTAAACAAATGTACTTGACATTAAGTATTAACGCCAGGCATTTTCTGGAATGCCGGCTAGAGCTCCCTCAATAACATTCTACTTGACCACAAAGAGAAGTGAAATATCAACAAAGACATAAATGCTCCAAATTTGGTTTTAAACCACATTTAGCCCTTAAAACTATGTATGCTAGAGTGAAGCAATGCCCCGAATCTGTGTTATGTATCTGATCATTTTAATCACCAGTTATAGTACATAAGAAAAATCATGTAAAGACTACAAATATTTTGGAATCAGCAGTCTTATTCCATAAACCTATGCCAAAATGGGGATCTCTGAAATTAAAGAACAGACAGTCCTGTGCCTAGATGTCCAGAATTTTCCCTCTTCTTCCACCTTATTTCATGAGAGGAGTTAATGGGGTTCATATCATGGGGCAAGGGAAAAGGAAAGAAATAGGCATATATTAAATGCCTACAATGTACCAGGAAAACAGGAAACGAGGGGAAATTGTTTTAAGTGTTTCTCTAATAAAGGTTTCATTTCTCAACTATATGAGGAACTGAGTCAAACTGATTATATATCTATATATGGATGTGTACATGCACATGTAATATGTGTATATACATGTGTGTATTTATGTTTGTGTGTAGGTCAAAGGCTATGAACAGGAAGTTTTGAAAAGACAAACTCAAAGCTATCAAGAGTCACATTAAAAAGGTTCTGAATGACTACTAATTAGAGTAATGCAAATTAAAACAGCCCTGAGATACCACCTCAAACCTATATCAGAATGGCCAAGATGATACAAAAGGAAATGACAAATGCTGGAGGAGACGTGGAAAAATTAGAACACTAATGCACTGTTCAATCATTCTGGAGAGCAATGAGGAACTATGCCCAAAGGGCTATAAAATCGTGCATACCCTTTGACCCAGCAACACCACTACTAAGTCTGTGTCCCAAAGAAATTGCTTTAAAAAAAAAGGAAAGAAAAAGGATCTATTTGTACCAAAAATATTCATAGCAGTTTTGTGCGTGTGTAGTAGCAAAGAATTAGAAATTGAGGGGCTGCCCGTTAGCTGGGGAATGGCTGAAAAACTCATGGTATATGGTTGTGATGGAATACTGCCTACTGTAAGAGCAAGATGGTTTCAGAAAGACCTGGGAAGATTTATTCAAAGTGAAGTCAGCAGAACCAGAAGAACATTGTATACATTAACAGCAGTATCATATGGATGATCAACTGTGAAAGACTTAATTACTCTCAAGTCAATGACACAAGAAAATTTCAAAGGACCCATGATGAAAAATGCTATATACCTCCAGAGAGAGAATTGATGAACTCTGAAAGCAAATTGAAACATACCTTTTTATTTTATTTTATTTTATTTATTTTTCTTGTTTTATATTTTGTCCATGTGCATATGAGGTGTTGAGGTATTTTTTTTTGCAACATGGATAATACGCAAATATGGTTTGCATGAGCTTCACATATATAATCAATATCAAATAGCTTTCCTTATGCAGGGGAGAAGGGAGGAAGGAAGCAAGACAATTTAGAACTCAAAATTTTTAAAAAAGGATTGTGAAAACTGCTTTTCATATGCAGTTAGAAAATATTTAATAAATAAAAATATGCTTTTAAAAAAGAAAAGACCAAAGTCCCACCTTTGTGCTACCGTGGTGGTTGAAGATTCTGTACTAGTAATTAGTGCTAATTCTGGTGGGACTAACACTTCACTCAAAGCCAGAAATCCCTTCACATCTTGAAGAATATACCCTACAGTGAAAGTTTTCTGGAGCCCTCCCTAGTTGTGTTCTTGTACACTTGAAACTAAGGACCAATTGTCCTGACCACAAAATTTAATCTCAGTAAAGCCAGCTTTGATATACAATTTTATTCCTGGGTCAACTCTGTTTTTTACTGTTATGATGACTAGCTAACTATAGAAAGCATCCATTTAGACAGTGTCTGCTGCTAAGCTATGGTGAATACCAATGAGCCTCTTGTACCCCAACTCACAAATGCATTAGGAAATGAAAAAAACAATGTGCAATGGGTGGAAAACAGAATTTTAATTAATCCTGGAGAAGGTGGTACTGCAGCTTTACTTTAAAGAATGAGTTGGAGTTCACCAGGCAAAAAGAGGGAGAGAGGAAGGTCACGCCAAGCCTAGGGAACAGTTAGAGCCAGAGCACAGAGGGGTGAGAATAAAATATATGGTTAGGAAGCAGCAAGTTGACAGTTTGTTCATAATACAGAGTGTTGGGGGAAATAACAGGAAAGAAAAAGTTGGGAAGATACGATGATATGAGATTGTGGAAGACCTGACAAACCAAGAAAGAGTCTGAACGTACATGGTAAGGAGTATCTAAAACATTTTGATTAGAAAAGTGACGTGACCAGATAGACAAATAGAAAAGACGTTTCTGGATGTAATATAAAGCATGCAAAGAGGTAGGAAAGGATAAGAGTAGAATGATATCAAAGGAGGCTTATCTAATATTCCAAGTAGAAGGTAACCAGGGCTTTAACCCTCCCTCACTCAAAACAAAATCAAGTCATGTCATCATTTCTCTACTGACATGGTCTTCTTCGGCAATGAAGGACAAACACAAACCAGTGGTAATAGGGGAAAATAGATGGATTAAAGAGATGTGAGGATAAAAATCAATAGGAATTGTTAGCTGATTGGCCAAGAATGAATGGAAAAGATCAAGGATTAAGCTAATGTTTCAAATATGGGAAATCAGGTGAATGGTAGTGCCACAGGCAGGAAGACTATAGTCAAAAGGAGGAGCAGGCTAAGGGGAAAAGAGAGGAGGTAGCATGTTATAGAGAAGAGTTCCAGAATTCAGACCAGAGGGACTATGTTTCAATCCCAGCTTTGCCACTTGATTACTCATGTGATATTGGGCAAATCACATAAGTTCTCTAGACCTCAGATTTTTCATTTGGAAAATAAGGGGAGTAGGGTAGTAAAGATTGACTGAGTGACTCCCAAGATCTCCGGAGTTGAAGATGGAGTCTTGGAGCTCAGGACTAAAGGTCAGTTCTAAAGATTTAGATTTAGGAAACATCAGCACAGTGGTGATAGCCAATGCTATGAAAATAAATGAGATTTCCTAAAGAATGAAGAAAAGAGGGTTATCCATGGGCCCCTTCTCTCTCATTGGTTCCCATAGCATTGACTTTGTGAAAACCCATTAGTTTCTTAAAGAGTCTATCCTTGACCTTCTTCACTTCTCTCCTTATTTCCTGGAAGGAAATAGTTAACCAATATGCAGATCCTTAGATGCTCTGTTCTGAAGGGAGCTTCTCCATGTGATTTTCACAAGCCCCCCAGGGTGTAATATTCAGTCTGTACTAAAAACTGAATGCAGCAGAAGTGCCCCATAATGTCTCCCTTCTCTGCTCTACCTCACTTCATTTAGCAGTAAAATGTCTGCAATAAAGGAAAAATTCACAGAAAATACAGAAGTAGATGGAGTGGGTATCACTGATTTAGAGCTAAGTGACCTATACCTAAGAACAAAGACCAAAACTCTTATCTTGGGGGTCAAAGCACAAAGCCATAGTATTTGTCTTTCATACCCAGAGACTTTCAGTATTGTCAACAAGAAGACTTCAATTTCTTGCCTTATGAAGCTAACCATTGTCAGTTCTCATGCCTATTATGTACTCAAAGCAACATTAGGATTTATAATCATCTCCCAGGCTGCCACATAAAACTAATGATACCAACACAGGTTTCGACTTTCCATTAAGAGCATCCTCTGGAAACAAATCATTCCCTGGGAAGAGACAGCGAGCTATAGGACATCATACAACAATAAGGATGGCCAATGAATAATGCAAGGAAACTACTTTTCCCTTTGTGGCTTTCCTCCCAGGCTCACTCCTATTTTACAGAGCCTATGTTGAATTTAACCCCCTTTTACTCAGAAACCAGAAAAACATCAGTTTGCTATAGCAAGGCCTTGATCAAAAATTTAAAAAAAGACCTTAGTCTGAGGCAAGGGCCTCAGAGACTATCCACACCTAGGTTTCCATTAGTACAAATTTGCATCCCATAATGTGGTCAAATAAATCCAAATTTACACTATTCAAAGTTCTAAGTATATGTAAAATGTGGTCATTGGTTCCAGTCCAATGGAAAAAGCCAGTGTAAATTCCAGTAATGCAACCACTTTGTGGGATTCATTATTGACACTAATCAAGACCTACTTGTAGTATACTTTTTATCTTTTTACCTAGACAAGAGCTTATTCTATAGCTTTCCTGACAAACAACCATTCAGGCTCAGCTTGCAGACTTTCTGAAACGTGGAACTCACTACTAGAGCAATGCATTGTTTTTGAACTACTTTAATTGTTAGTTTTTTTTCTTCTTTTTGTAGTTGGAAGGGTAGTTCATCAATACATGCATTTTGGATAGGTGTTAAGAGAGATATAAAATAAGCCCAGAATTTAGCAGGAGGAAGAGAGCAAGGCTGAACCACATTTGGAAAACTGAAAACTTTCAATGAACCCAAGACACTCATTGCCATAAGAGCCCATCTTTTCACACAAATATTTTCCCACTGATGCTATATAGCTGTAAATACTAAAAAATTATAATCTCCAAAGAACCAAAACTGACACAAAAGACAACAGAAAGCCCCACAGTGGGTATAAGTAGGCTACATTTGATGGTCCCCACACAAACTATTCCATCTCTCATCTCCAAGGAAACCATCTCATATTCCTGGAATGCATTTTCTCCTTATTTTTGCCTGTTAGAATCCCTAGAATACTTCAAAGCTCAGCTCCTGTGCTTCATTCAGTCAACAAGAACTTCAAAAAAGTGTGGGGAAATATAATCTTTAGGTAGTATGTCTGAGAAGACATGTTCAAGAATTGCACAAGACAGGAAGGTATGGCAAGTTGTGATTTGCACAGCTGGAGATGGTCCTCACATAGACAGGACCATAAGTGTTTTAAAATAATATGCTAATTCAATATTTCTTTATCTTCTACCCACTGGTTGTAACTGCATTCTCTGGGACCAAGTAAAACAAGGTGAATGCGTCTTCCACGTGAGAATTCTTCAAATTTTTGAAGGCACTTTCTCCAATGCATCTTCTCGTCTGCAGGCTAGATGTCCCTAGGTTCTTTATGGTGGTTTCAGTAGAAACAGCACTGGGTTAGAATCAGAAGAACTGGGTTTCAACTCTGGGACTTTGGGTATGTCATTATACTTCTCTGAGACCTAGAGTATTTATATAGAATATTGCTTCACCTATAAAAAGGAGGGGCTTGGATCTGAAAATTGCTAAAGTTCTTTATATCTCTAGATCTAAATATGACCTTCAATGAATACTTGTGCAGCAGGATTTCTATTCTAATAATCATTCTAATTGCCTTCTTTAAAATATGTTCTCACCTGTCTAACGCCTTCCTAAAATATGGGACTCAAAGCTCATTGAAAACCATACTCTCTATGCAGCTTGACCAAGCTAAAGAACGTTGAACTTCTTATTTTGGATATTAGTTTCCTATCAATGCTCATTTAAGATCAAATTCTATTTTTATCACTGCCACATCATACTGTTGGCTTATTTTGAACTTGTAACTCACTGGAACCCCATGTCTTTTGTCATGAACTGTTGTCAAGCTACAACCACCCCACTGCATCTCCAGGCAGTTCAATTTTTGAGCCAAGGGATATATAACAAAATTTCATCTTCTTGTATTTGGCAATCTATTCTACCCTATTAAAGTCATTTTATATTCCCAATTATATAATCTAAAGTATATTTGTCCTGTTAGCTTTTTTAACAGCCTTAGGTTACTCAAATATTGAATAAGAATTCCATTTAGGCCTTCCTCAAAATCTGAGTTTCTTTGTGTCATGAAATCCTTTGACATTCTGATGAAAACTACTAACTCCTCAGAATAATATATTTAGAAGAATGAAATAATATACAGATGGTCAAATAATATACAATTATATTAAAATATAGTCATCCATTTTTTCAAGTCCATGAGCCCCAGGTGAAGAATCCCTGGAAAAGTATTGAACAGTGTAAGTGCAGAATCCTGTGGCTTTCTAGTGGAGACATTCCTCGAAATTTACACATAATTTTTACTTACTATTTTTTCATTCCCCATCTTCTTAAAAACATAAACTCCTAGATAGCAGAGAAAAGACAGGGACCACATGAGCTCTTCCCAAAACCCTGTGGAACACCTTTAAATAATGTCCTAAAACAAATTCTGGAAACACAGAACCCACAAAAAGACGGGGAAATAATTTTCCAGCCAAAGAAAAACTTAGGTCCACAGGAAAGGTCAGTCGCCCGATGCAGGCTGCGCTAACATGAATCAGGCCCTGGCAAATCAGGAGTAGGCCCTGGGAGTAAATGAATCAGCAGCGGCTTCTTGGCCCACAGACAGTAAGTAAGTTCAAACAACTGTTCAGAAGGAGATTATGGGAGTCTCTTTGCTGGCACCAGGGTCAGGACTCTGTTCATTTGCACATACTTAGATCAGAGTTGCAGTCCTGGCTGCCTCTTTTATCAAGCTGTTGACTCTTTTTTCATGATTTTCTTGCATCTAATTTCTCTTCCCAATTTTTCCTCCACCTCTCTTACTTGATTTTCAAAATCCTTTATAAGTTCTTCTATAGCCTGAGACCAATTCATATTTTCCTTTGAGGCTTTCCATGTAGAAATTTTGACTTCGTTGTCTTCTGAGTGTGTTTTATCTTCCTTATCAACAGAATAACTTGCCATAGTCAGAATTTTTTGTTTGTTCATTTTTCCAGTCTTTTTCTTGACTTTGAACTTTTTGCTAAAGTTGGGATCTGCTTCCAGAGTAGAGGCATCACTATTCCCCAGAGAAAAGAATTGGTGGTATCTGAATGTAGATCCAAGCACCTTCTTTTACTTTATTTGTGGGGGGAGGTTTTGGGGGGAAGTCTAAGTTTTCTTTTACAACATGACTAATATGGAAAGATATTTTGCATGACTAGACATGGATAACCTATATCAAATTGCTTGTTTTTTCAATAAAGGGAATAGGGAGGGAGGAAGAAAAAGAAAAGAGGGAGAGGAGAAAGGAACAAGCATTTATGCAGTACCTACTATATACCAGGCACCATGATAAGCGCCCTACAAACATTGTCTCATTTGAACTTCACAACAATCTTGTGAGATAGATACCAATGTTATCCCCATTTTACAGGTAAGGAAACTGAGGCAGAAAGAGGCTAAGTGACTTGCTCTGGGTAACAGAGCTATTGGGTGTCTGAGAGTAGATCTGAGCTCAAGGCTTCCTGACTCCAGGCCCAGCACTCTATGTACTGGGCCACTATCAGCTGCCTCTCAATAGCTGCTTGAGTGCATGGATTTTTGACATTTAGTATGATTGCACAATAAATTAATTTGCTCATTTCCTGATTTAACAATGTTTCAGATTTGATGAGCTCTCTACATAAGAAGGATGTTACTTTGATACTTTGGCTTAATGCTCATCAGCCTATTAAAATTATTGTTCATTTACCATTTATGACTTTAAAAGTTTCAATAAAATAACTTGTAATAAAAAAATTCCATACACTTCTCAATTTTGTATGGCGATCATCTAGTCTAATTGTTATCCATATCAGAATTCTTTCTACAAAACCCCTGAGCAGTGGGAATACAGACCTCAGTGGAAAATTCCAGTAATTTGAACAGATTATTATGTAGACAAAATACAATATTCAGTTCCATTTAAATTGTGCTTTAAAAAAAACACACTTTTGGAACAGTTCTGTGACCATGTATAGGTCTTAAGTTCAGCTTGCTTGAGACTAATCCAAAATAGTAGAATAAAATAGAAGGGAATCTGGCTCCTCATTCCTTGTTCTACACACGCACACACACACACACACACACACACACACACACAAGAAACAACAAATTAAAAGCAATCAAAACCGTAAACATCTATCAAAGTATAAAAATTGACCAAAACAACAAAGAGAGTTGATAAAATTAAAATAAATTACAAACAACTGCTAAATCAACTAAAATGCCAGAAGTAACAGGGGATGAAAAATAAATTATGCAAAATATTCCAAGAGACATTGTCAGAGGTAGCAAATAGCATTCAAAGAAGTTAAGAAATATTATAAATAGTACTAAAGAATTAGGAAAAACTTATAAACAATGCTGAGAAAATGAAAATACCAATATAAAGAATAATTTGAATAATGTAGAAAATCAGACAAGAGAATTAATCAATAATGAATATATGTGAAAAGAAAACTATAAAAATTAATGAAGAAAGTTATTAAGAGGGCAAATACAAATGGAATATTCAAAAAGTCCCTAAAAGCAAAAAAAAACCAGTAGATATGACAGTGGAAATATAAATATACATAATGCATAGAGGTTGGAATTACAGGCTCAAAAATATTTTGGATTTGAGTGACATAACTGGAGGAAAAGATTACAATGCAATGACCTTCCAGAGCACTTGGAAAGCAAGAGTCTGGAAATTTTATTTTAGGAAATTGATACATATTTATGTCATATATACATAAATCTCAGCTTCAGTTTCTTTATTTTAGCTCTAAAATTCTATGATTCTCTTTTTCAATAGCTAAAGCCAAAACTACAAGGTTATTTAGTCTGTGTCCATACAAGGAAACAATAACTTGTTGAACAAGAGAAAAATTCCATCAAAAATCTATATATCACCTGTCCAACTTGAATGTTTTATTTTTCACTGAAATTTAGCAGTTTTCTGCTTGTTATATGCCATGTATCATATTGTGATCTTATTCAATTATCTTGCTGTTTAATATTAACTCATTTTCCCTCCTACATACAGTAATTTTTGTGTTAGAACTCTTGTCAATGAGAACTCTAGATTATGTAACACTAATCCACATATATCATATGACTACAATTTCTCTCTTTTGAAATGAGAAAACAAAGCTGATAGACAAAGTCTATTGCCCAAGATGAAGATATATAATGGAGAAATGTATGATAGGGATACATTCTCAACCTCTCAATACCTCTTTCCTGATTATAGACAACTAGAAACCAGGTCAAAGATAAAATATTTGCAGATAAGATAAAGGCAACTTATTTCCATGTTCTATTCATATAATATGTATAATAAAGAACAAATCTTGTGGGAACCTAAACCTCAGATTTTGGTTGCAGGTTAAAGGGAAATTTGGGGGTGTTTGAAGATTATTGTCTATTATAGGGAATGTGTATCATTAGTAAGTTCAATATACTTCTTTAGCTATTTTTTTTTAACACCAGTCCCCAAGTAAAGAAACATCAAAACACAGATTCAGTCATTAACAATTCACCTGTGAATGTGGAAGGCTGTTATTTAAAAGAGTCCCTTCAAACATAATAGTTTTTCAAATATGAAAATTAAAATAACTCTTCAGTAAGATATTTTCCTTCTTGGCCATGAGCAACTCAGTGGGAATGGAAGGTATCTCTCTTGTTAGACTATAAGCTCCACATGAACAAGGAAAATGTCTTACTACCTTCCTTAATTATCTTCTATGGAATTTCAACATTTCAAAAATCTGTAATTTCGTCAATATGCTATTTCTATGCCATCCTTTCACTGTGCTGACCCCCTCTCTTATTAGTGAGTTCCTTCCAAGGTCTCATTTTTGGGAATGAGTTCACATAACTCTTGCTTTATTTCCCTCCTGGATGTGTTTCTGACTCTCCAGATTTTGCACCATCCTCCCATGCACTCCCTTCCCTTCCCCTTTTCAACTCCCTTTTATATGTTGTCTTCCCTCATTAAAATGTGAGCTCTCTGAGTGTAGTGATGGTCTTCCTTTTTGTTTACACTTACATCTCTAGCACTTAGCAAAATATCTAGCACATTCTAAGTACTTAATAACCTAATTAGGTAACCTCTCTAAGATTTGGTTGATGGTCTTACAGGGATGCTATCACATAAAAAATATACAAATAAATATGTATATATGTATATGTGTGTGTGTGTGTGTGTATACACACACACACACACACACACACACATATATATGATCCTGACTGTGTAGTTAATCTGGGGATTAACCTTTCAAAGCTTTGTTACGTCGGTGTTCAGACTAGACTTAACTTTCTTTTACTGGGCCCATATGCAAAGCTCTGGAGATTGATAGGATCTGGCAGATATTATACTTTATTAATCTAACCTCTCTGAACTCAGGGTCATCTACATGTCTCAAAAAGATATTCAAGTACATCTTCAGTAAAGGTAGCACACAGTAGGTGTTCAATCAACATTTAGTGAATTATAGAGTGAGTAGAATGAGTCTGAAGAGCCAAGAACAAAGCAGAAGTTTAAACCACTCAGGCTGCTAAGAATGGTATCATTGGACATAATTGGCAGGGAAACCATTGCCAGAAACAATCCTTGATACTCTATTCTTACTACAGTATACTACATATAATATACTACATGTAATACCTATGCCTATATGTATTTACCATGAGTTCCATAGCTATATCAACCAACCCTGATTTCCATGAGGAAGAAAATTATACCATCCACTTTTACAAAGAAAAATGAGAGGGGCTATCGTTGGAAGGGACCTTGGAGATATTTAATCTAGCCCCCTAGTTTTACAGATAAGAAATCATAACATACTAGATCTAATAGGAAAAGAGAGCTCAGAATCTAGCTAGTCCAACCTATTTTAGAGATGAGGAAACTGAAGCCCAGGGAGGTTGTGATTTTTTTTTCCTAGAATCTCTCAGAGAGTAAGGTAAGGTTTGATTTCTCTCACTCAGAGATGAGATTTGAACTGAGGTCTTCTGATGCTAAAGCCAGCAAGTTTTCCATAGTGCCATAATGTTTCCAAGCATAGGGAAGAGGGTCTTGGAGTGTTGAAATTGCCTGCTCATAATAACACAGGTATGAACTGATATGTGTCACCTGAGGCTGCATCAACTTTACAGAGAGGAACACAAAGCCCCCCATCGAGGGACAGATAGAACAGTAGAGCAGCATAGGGATGTTGAATTTCCAAGACTTGAAGACTGTATTTGTAATTCACACTATAAATTCCTTTTCAACCAACTTCAAAACCACTAACACTTTCCCCCTCTTTTGCCCCTCACCTACCATTTAAATTTTTACCAAATATTCTTAGGGGAAAATAGCTTTCAAAGAATGTTCTCTGCTAATTAACATTCCGTTTTTCATCTCACAGTAAACACATGGGAGCTTGGGGAAGTGCAATGACTTTAACAGTTTTGAGGATCAGACACGAAGTCTGGGAATGCACAGTGCTATTATTAGTTCTCCCAGAACAATCATCAAGTTCCTCATGGGACACACCAGCTCAGGACCAAAGGTCAGTTCCATAACTATAGCGTGTTTTGACTTGTAGCAGAAAATACTTTGGAAACAAATAGAACATACAATTTTCAAATTTTATGTTTGTTCTGCATATTCAAAGGGAATTTTAAATATATCCATATTTTCCTGGCATACTCCAATATAGAGTTGCACTCTGAAGAAAGTTGCAGTCTGCTGTGGCAGTATATTCGGAACACTGTTCCATTCATAGGGCACCCAACAAATGTTGTTGATGAGCTGAATTTGTCTAGTTACAAAGTGAGGGTTGAGAAGAGCTCTTACCTAGATTGAAAACCTATTATAGGACAAAATCCCACATTACAACAAGATTAGACTCACCCTTTCCCTCCTAGGGCAAATTATCAGGTTTATCCTCTACTGTATTGATTCATATTGGATTGAGTCCTTGTCTTGGGAAGTTCAGATACACTTTGGGATATCCATCATCATGGAAAATTTTGGAAGGAAGAAACCTTCAGAGAATCTGAAGAATCTTTGAGAGAATTGTCTTATGAGGTCAATCTAGGTTTTCCAATTCACTCTTAAAGAGATACCGGTGAGTCTGGGACCCAACAAGTATGAGACTCATGCAACATAAAATGGATATAAAATCCCGGAATGACTCTGAGTACTTCCTCCTGGAAGTCCTCACAACTGCAGGTATCCTAATGTGGGTCTGAATATTCCAGGGCTAAGGTGAACTACTGCTTTCCTTAAGACACCTGTGGAAGGGACTAGGTTGCACAGAAGATAGAGGACTGGACCTGGAATCAGGAAGACCTGAATTCAAATTCTATCTCAGAGACTCATTAACTACATGATTCTGAGCAAGTTCCTTAACCTTTACCAGACTTGCTTTCCCCATGTGAAAGATAAGGAAGAAAATCAAACCGATTTTGCAGAGTTACTGTGATCAAATGAGACAACACACATTAAACATTTGGCAAACCTTCAAGTGCTATAGACATGCTAGCTGCCAGCACCAGCATTTGATTTTTTTTTTTTACTGTACCATTGCATTAAATGCCCCTTTCTGACAAATGTCTTTCTGACTAATCACCAGTGAGGTGGAGGAGTGTCCTAGATGGGAGATGGTGAACAGTAGTTGTAGAGAAACTACTCTCAACTCCTCAGGGTTACCACTAAAATCCCGAGGAAAGAGTAGTCAGATGCCTTCCGGGGCCCCATCATGTTTACTTTGCTAGCCTCTTGTTATGTCAGGGGAATCTGAGCATTTTATATTACTTTAGATGTTCCTCACACATGATGCCGTTTCCCATCTCCATGTTTTGTACAGGCTAACTTTTGTGCCCAGAATGAAATTTTGCTTCATATAAAATTTTCAGAATCTCTAGGCTACATCAGAGATGGACGTAAATGTCATCTCCCACATGAAGCCTTTCCTGATCCTTCTAGCTACTGTTGGCTGCCCCCTTGAAATTGACTTAAATTTACTTTTTATATATTTTCATATACTTACATGTGTATTTGTTGTCTGCCTTGATAAAATATAAGCTCTCTGTGGGCAGATGACTGTTTCAAGTTTTATTATATATAGTTCCTAGCACAGAATAGATGCTTAATATTTATTGACTGATGGATTGATCACTCAAGACAAGAGTAATTTTATTGTTTAATATACACTTAATATAGGTTTGTATAGATACTGTTTTTTACATCACTATATTTCTGTCAAAAAGAGACTATGATACACATTATTCTAGATGTATTAAATAGGAAATTGAGCCAGAAAGGAGTCTGGGGTTTAGTTTAACAAGGAGTTAGTGTGGAACAGAGATCTTTGAGTTGGGGATCAGGAAGGCTCATCTTCATAAGTGCAAATCCTCAGATACCAGCAGTATGACCTTGGGCAAGTCATTTAACCCTCTTTCCCTCAGTTTTTCATCTGTAAAATGATCTGGAAAAGGAAATGTCTAGCCACTGTAGTATCTTTGCCAAGAAAACCCCAAAATGGGGTTCTGAAGAGTTAGATACAACTCAGCAACAACAACTGGACAAATGCTTATTGTCTAAAACATACCTACTTGTGGTGAAAATGCTGTAGTAGCAGCAGGAAAAAAAAGTGCAAAACTCCCACCCAAAAATCTGAGACATACTTTGCCACAAATACAAATAGAGTATGTAAGGAAAATAGACTCAAGTTTAGAAAACACACATGCCAAGGAGATCATTCAGATCTCTTGATGAAATAGCTCTCCATTGGTCTCTGAGAGTTAAGACCTTTGAAGAGTCTTAAAGTCAGTCAATTAGAACTTATTAGGCACCTACAGTATGCACTAACTACTAAAGATGCAAAGACAGTCTCAGCTCTCAAGAAGTTCAAAGTATAATGCAGGAAGGCAACATAGAAATAACTATATGTAGGGTAAGTGATAAATAATCCACAGATAGAAGTAAGATATTAAAATAGTGGATGATTGAGAAAGACTTCTTATAGAAGGTGGGATTTTAAGTGGAGCTTGAAGGAAGTCAGGAAACAAAGATGAGGAGGGATACAGACATAGGATATAGTCCAGAGCCAAGAGATGGAGTGTCTTGTGCATGAAACAGACAGAAAGTCAATACTGGTGGACTGCAGAGAACATGGAGGGGAACAAGCTATAAGGAGACTGAGAAGGTAGGAAAGGTACAGGTAATGAAGGGTTTTGAAAGTCAAACAGAAGATTTCATGTTTGGTCGTGTAAGTATTGATAAGGAGTAACTAGAGGTAACTGACTTGGGAGGGGAAATGATAAGGTCATAACTGTACTTTAGAAAGTTCAGTTTTGCAGAGCAGGGAAAGATAGAGTAGAATGGGAAGGGATTGGAAGGCAGGGAGACAAATGAGCGAATTATTGCAATAGTACAGGCCTGAAATGATAAGGATCACTATAGGGTGGTGGCAATTCAGAGAAGAGAAGGGGGAATATATGACAGATGCTATAAAGTTACCAGGGCTCAGCAGAAGAGTAGATATGGGAGGTGAGAGAGGGCAAGGAATGAAGGAAGACCCCTAGATTGCAAGTTTGACTGACTAGAAGGATAGTGGTATCCTTAACATGAATAGGAAAGTTAGAAAAAAAGGAGGGTTTGAAAAGAAAGATAATGAATTCAATATTGGTCATGTTGAGTTGAAGATATCTACAGGATATCTAGTTGAAAATGATGAATAGGAAATTAGAGATGTAAGACTGGATAAGCTGGTGCCAGAATCATCTGCACAGAGATCTTTGCATCCATGGAAGTTGATTAGATCATCAACTGAAATATCATAGAAGGAGAAGTGAAGAGGGCCTAGTATTGAGGATTGTGGACCACCGCCCATTAGCTGATATGACCTGGATGAAGATCCAGCAAATGAGACTGAAAAGGAATGGTCAGATAGGAGAAGAACTGGGAGTTTACAAAAACCCAGAGAGAAGAAAGTATCAAGGAAAAGAGATTGGAAGTGTCAGAGGCTGCAGAGAGGTCAAGAAAGATGAACATTGAATAAGAGAGCACTGACAGTTTTTGCAAAAGCAGTCTGGTTGGAAGCCAGATTGTAAAGACTTAAGAGAGTGAGAAGTAGAAATAGAAGCACTGTTCTCTGCCCTGAAGAGGTCACTCCCCCTTAAGCTGTCTTTCCCCAGTATGTCTAGTTCATTCGCTCTTAGGTGCTTGTTGGATTCATTGTTTCTGGAGCAGTGTCTCTGATAACATTACTATGAGTTTGGGGAGGGGTGGAGAAGGGGAAATATGACACTTCTTGGTTCAAGGTTCAAACCTTGCTGCCCCCTCCTGTTGCAGAGGGTCTAGCATCTCAAACTGGATCCTCAAAATACAGAAACCCAGAGGTGTTGTGTTTAGTTCTTTCAACCAATTCCAATACCTTGCTACTTTTGTACCTAATTAAAATCTCTGGTAAATTGACTGATTCAATAAAGATATCTAAGAATTGTTCCTACGTAGTTTACCTTTGATTAACTGATTTTTGTAATTCACACAAAAAGGGATTTTCCTTAAATAAAAGACTCAGGGTATAAAGCATCTTTTTATTTCTATTTTTGGGATTAAGGGGTGCAGGAAACTCCTCTTAGGCAAGATTTGTTGTTTTGGGAAGGCAATATAACTGAATTTAATTTCACAATGAGATACAAATGCTCTGACACCAGTATACATGTTTATATTGACTGATACTAATTTTTTTACTTGAAAGTTTGGCCCTTATCTTTACAATCACCTTCTTGTTTTTTTTTAATTTTTCTCCTATGCTTTGAACTAAACAAATTTTGGGAGTTCATACTTTTAGTAATTTAACCTGCTCATCAAAAAATGGTCACATGAAAAATTCCCAATAGAAGATTATCAGTTGCTTACATAACCAGTTTTTTGTTCCTGCAAGGAACAAAGGAAAATGAAGGAATTATTCAAATGAAGGAAGGCAAAGAGGCAAAGAAATCACTCTATCAACCATTTAATTATTCAATCATTCACCACCTATGGTTTGTTAGGTACCCTTAGATGCTGGGAATACATAGACAAAAAAAAAATTATATTCCATCCAGCCTAACAATGAGAATCCAGAAGAGAAATTGTGGATCCAGGAGGGCCAAAGACCACAAAACTCTGTCTCCATCCCTTTCCCCTCACTCCCTGAATAGGAGAAAGAAGAAAGCAAGGAACTGGAGCCAAGAGTACCAGAGCAATATATAGTTGATGAAATCTGAGACAAGCTTCAAACTTAATCTAGATATCCACTTCTGTCCTTAGCATAGGTATGCAAAATACATTCTTGAGAAAATGATTAAAATATAGAACCTCAAAGGAACGTTTCACCAGCTCCATCCAGCACTCTAGTTACACAGTGGAAAGGATAGTAGACAGAGTAACTTCTGTACTCAGAATAGCCCTTATTATACAGAAATCCTTAGAACTTTTTAAATTCAAGCAAAGGATGGCTCTTTGGGGGAGTGAATCTTAAAAGATTCAGAATTAGCAGAAGGTGGCCAAGGCTTTGCCAAAGGTGCCAACATTCAAAGGAGATGGGGCTTACTTCTGAAATCTAGCACAGCGCCATTTGCTCAGCATGCCTTTTCTCTCTTCCAGAAACTTTGTGGCTGCTTCCCAAGTCTCACAGTGGCTAAGTCACATAGAGGAGAGATCATTGAATTTAGAATTAAGAAGTGAATTCAAATCTTGCCTTTGGTAAGTTACTTAGCTTTTCGGAATTCAGTATCCTCATCTGTAAAACACAGATAATAAAAGTAGCTGTCTCCCAGAGTTGTTTTGGAGATCCAATAGGATATTATACATAAAGCACTTTACAGTGTTTATTGCATTACATAAATATTACCTATTAGCTAAATGTTAGCATTTTCCTTCACAGGCCCACCTTTGCACTACATCTGTTAAAATAGGCTCCCTGGCCTGAAGCCAGGATCATTAATGAAGGCAGGATTCCACCAAGTGCTATGGCCACACCATCTTTACCTTCCTCTGTTCTCTTTCCTTTATGCATTCCAGAAACCTCCGTCATTGGAAACAACCTTCTCATCCTGGTCCTCCTTCTTTTGCTCCTTCCATCTTTTGGCCCTCACCAAAACCTATTTCCAAAGGCTAACTGTTCCTTCTATCTGACACACAGGGTCAGGAGGGGAAGGTTATAATTTAGTCTTCACTTACTCCCTGTTCTGCTATCACTGTGACCACCTCTTCCCCTTTAAAAGTTCCTTTCCAGAGCCTTGCGCTGTCTTCTATAGATCTCTGGGTCACTCTCCCTCCTTTCTAATTAGTTAGTTCTTGGCTTGAAGTCTTTTCTAACTCAACTTCTGCTGCCTTTGGGTCTGGCCTCCCAGCTCCTCAACTCCCTGGCTTCTACCTTTCTCCAGTCTCCAAAAACAAGGTTCTTCATACTTGGGAACCCTTTCTCAAATGACTTTTCCCTAGGTGCTGACTCTGAATCCACTAGCTTCAGAAAGTTTTAAGGGCACCCAACTCTAACTGCAGCTACACAGGGTAAGAGGATCTGCTCAGAGAAATTGTCTTTCATTAGAGGTACTTGCCAGCTGGATGTCTGATACTATACCTGAGCTATTCAGTCTTTGTATGTTTTGATTTTAAAAGGCCTACGGTGGCTAATTTAGACAATGCTTTTCCATTTAAGTGCCACTCAGAATAGAAATCAGCTGATGCTGAATATTCATTGTGGGTTTATTCATGAATCCAAAGATGGATTTTATTCATTTTCTAACATGAAAATTGGATGCATATCTCAGCTTTAGAAATGAGAGAAATATCATCTCAGATGATAGGGTTGAGAGTGTCACTATGAGTGACTATGTACTGAAAGCTCAGTATTTGCCTAGGTGCTAAAAGGACAAGAGGAGAATACAGGAGAGATGCCTCCTTCCTTCAAGGAGCTTACCATCTACCAAGGGAGCATGCTATAAGGACATATAAATAGTAATGACTGAAACATACCAATGTTCAGAAAAACAATTTAGGCCACAAATTGATATGCACATAATTCAATTCAACAAATCTTAGTGGAGAGACTTCTCTATGCCAGGCATGGTCCTGAGTATGGAGAGATAAAAAATGAAGAAACAGTCTTCTCTCTTTTCAAGGAGCTTATAACCTCAGGGCTAAAACAGTATCTTGCAAAGTAGAATGTGAAAAAGATGAGGTAGAAGTGCTTTGATATTTCAATGGCAGGAGTAAGTGTTTCTTACTGGGTATGTCTGAGCGAATGAGAAAGGAGATGGTATTTGAGCTGGGCCTTAAAAAAATGGGTAGAATTTCACTTACCTTGTAGCTCTCACCAGGATTATTACAATAGCTTTTGGATTGGACTTCTTGCCTCCAGGCTTTACACACTCCAATCCATTCTCCACTTAACTGTCAAAGTGATTTTCCTCAAGTATAGAACTTACCATAGCACCTTCCCCTCCTAGTACTCAACAACCTCCAGTGTCTTCTTATTACCTCCAGGATCAACTGTAAACTCCTATATTGAGCAATTAAAGCTCTACACAATATGGGCCTTTTGTACTGAGCCTAGAAAACTCTCTCTCTGCCTCTCCATCTCTTACTTTTCCTGGCTTCCTTCAAGACAACTCAAAACCTGCCTTCTGCAGGAGTTCTTTCTCTAAACCAGCCTCTTCTTTCCCCAGCTACTAGTGCCTTTTCCTCTAAGATTGTATTCAGTCATTTTCAGTTGTGTCTGACTGTTCATGACTCTATGTGGGGTTATCTTGGCAAGGATACTGGAGGGGTTTGCCACTTCATTCTCCAGCTCATTTTACAGATGAGGAAACTGAGGCAAACAGGGTTAAGTGATTTGCCCAGGGTCACACAGCTATGAAGTGTTTGAGGTCAGATCTGAAATTATGAAGACCCAGCACTCTATCCACTGTGCCACCTAGCTGCCTCCTCTACGAACACGTTCCTTCTATGCTGTAGACGGCAGATACATGTATACATATATATATATGTGCATGTATGTGTATGTTTTTATATTTGTGTGTATACATAATCATTTTATATGTGTCTCCCTTATTAGAATGTGAGTTTCTAGAAGGCAAGGGATTGTGTTTGGCTTCCTTTGTATTTTCAGTGCCTGGAAAATAGTGCTTAATAAAAGTTTGTTGACTGACTAATAGAGAAGAAAAAAGTGGACATAATGAATGATATCAAGGTAGGGAAATAGAATGGAATTTACTGAACCTCTTGACGTTATTAGAAGCAATTTGGAATGAGGGTGGAGGTGTAGGGAGAAGATATAATTTAGGAGAGAGGAAGGTTAAAGGTGTTTCAAGTGGGAGAATCCTAACTGTCACTTATTTCCTGTGTGTTTTTGGACAAGCAACTTAAACTCTCAGTTTTTTCATCCATAAAATGAAGGGTTTGACTAAATGCCCTCTTACGTCCCTTTCAAGTCCAAATCTATGATCATATTACCCTATGACTTAGCAACATACATACTGTCTCAGGCTTATGAAAATGACTGTTGGGAGAAGCAAGATGTGAATTATAGTCAGGACATGACAATGCTGGGCCAGTAAGAAACTGGACCATGTATGCCCAGGAGATTTAAAGTGATAGAAGTAAAGGGAGAACCAACATAGAGTCTTAAGAAGGGGAATGACATGTTTCATATGTTGTTTTTGTTTATTTGTTTTTATGTAGTATAAGAGATGATTTCTGATGCTATATATAGGATGAACTGGTAAAAGCCAGAAGCACAAAGGCTAAAATCTAGATTATTTCTGGTATGAGGCAATTGGATCCTAGCCCAAGGCAAGGTTTTGGGAGTAGAAGTAGGGGGTGGATCTAAGAATTTTAGTAAAGCAGAATAGGCAGAAGTTGGGGACATACTGGTTGCCTGGGGCAGAGAAGGGAGAGAATTTCCAAATAAATCCAGTGTTACAAGCTTAATTAATGATGGATCATGCTGAAAAGGGAAGAGTCCTATCCAAACTCCTCTCTTGAGAAAGTTTTCAGGGACAGCGACAGTAACTTGCGAACAGATATTTCACAAACAGCTGTGGTGGAAGAACAAGCTTGGTGCAGAGAAAGAGAAAAACAAGACCCAAGCAATACAAATGAGTTTTTGTAAGCTCACTATTCTCTAGATAAAATGAACAAAGGAGAATCTGTGCCTCAGCCAGGGGACAAAATAAAAGCTTTCAGCCAGCTAATTGATTCAAGAGGCACAATCATTTTGATTATGCTCTCTCCAAAAAAAAATTTTTAATAGAAATTTGCATAGATTATTCTCTGAGAGGGGAAAAAAAGGAAACACAGCATCATTTTGTCAACAAAATATTAAGTTTTGTTTGCTCTTTTCAGAGCAGAATGAATGTAACAATGGGTCTGCCAACTGATATAGAAAGCACTGATAGGCATATTGTCTAAAATGGATATCTGTCTGAAAGGAAAATATAAATGTTAAAACCTGCTCCGTGCAGTCAATTAGCAAAGATAAACCCAAATCCAGTACCTGGGCACTTAAAATAAGTTTGTTAACTTTATACCCCTGTTCACAATGAGCTTTCTGGTAGTTTGGAGAGAAAATTATTCATCTTTCTGCAAAACAAAGAAGTTCGTCCAATTTAAATTGAATTTAATTTCCCCAAAAGTAGCGGTGTGTTTGATCCAAAGTGAGTCCAATTTAGACTGTGGGGTAGAATTCCTACTCTGGCTCTGTTTCTTTCCACTGTGACTTTGGGTAAGTCACCTCTCCTCTCTGGGCCTCCTCTTCCTCATCTATAAAAGGAGGAATTACACAAAATACCCTCTGATGTCTCTTCGAATTTGAGTACAAGGGCCTAGACTTAAAGCTTGATCTAATTTTAGAAAAGCACAAGTAATCAGACAATCTGAATTGAATTTCCTCCTCCACTGTTCAGTTCCCCATAACATTTTCAGGTCACAACTTCTTTCAGGTCCTCAAGTATAACTAGTAATGTCAGCACTCAAGTCAAGCATCACTAAATGTGCCCTCAAATGAATTTGCTAATTAATACTATGAAAATAAGACAGAAAATAAGACAAGTCCAATTGAAGAAAAGGAAAATCCTATGATACCAGTTCTAGCTGGTAGAAGAACCTAATATTTCACCAAAGGAGATCCTGAACATATTGAACATATTTCCCCTTGATAGGAAAGATAGAGACCCCCAAGAAACTGCCCCCAAAGGGGAAGTTGTCAGTACCCCATAAACTGGTTGGTGAGATGATGCTGCCTAGAGGGGAGCTTGATATAAGTAGACTAAGAAGAAGCTCATCTGGTCTATCTGTCTGTTGGAGAAGGTAGCATGCCAACTAGTAGATTCCTGCTTTAATTATTCTTTATAGATAGAGCTAACCTCAGTAGCTTCTTTGTTGCTGAAAAAGTGCAAGTACTGTACGAACATAATGAATTTTGAACTACATAATATTATGAACTTATTATTTAATATGTGTACCCTGTTAATTTCCATGTCCTAATACAAAGTCCCATCACTCTGACTTAGTCATGGCTTTTGTTTGTGAAAAGACAAATAACATTCATTTAATTACCAAAGTAATGTTATGAGCAAAATAGTACATCGATAGTGTTTGAAGTCCTGGATCAAGACACTGTTTCCAAAGATGGCACTTGGTAAACCTTAAGGAGCTATGTGAATATTCACAGTACTATTGGTGATATTGTCTAGGCCAGAGGTATAAAACAGATGGTTCATGGGCCATATGTGTATGCATAATACTCCAGAGTATGGAGTATATGGAGTATATTTAACAAAAATTTGGAAATATTTAACTAAACTTTAAAAAATATATAACAAAACAGAAATAATACTGTATTTTAAAACTAAGTCAATATGCAACCTACAGAGATCCTTAAGTATGAATTAATGGTTCCACTTTCTAGTTGCTTGATACCACTGGTCTACATGGTAGAATATGAAGGAGAAATGTTGTTGGAGTCAGGAGAACTGAATTAAAATACCAACTCTGATATTTACTAGCTGTGCAGCAAGTCAACTCTCTCTGTACTTCTTCCCCATCTTAGAATGGAGGTACTAATACTTGAATTAATTCAACCAGGAGCTTAGGTTTCATCAGCCTTGAAATGCTTTGTTACTGAGCAATTTCTATTGTTATTCACAGAGAAGTATCAGGGTTGACGATAGCCTGAGTGAAACATATATAAGTATACAGGGTAACTGTTTGGGGATGGACAGGAGGAGCAGCAGCACTCAAACAATATTACTGGGAGTAGGTTCCACCATTCTTACACCACCATAACCATCTTTGATGTCGCAGTTGCTAGCCACCCACAGAAGCATCAACCATTGTCAGATATAGGAAGGTAGGCTGCTCCAAAGTTTGATGCTAAAATAAGGGAAATGTTCTTGAAAAATGTTTATTGGTATCATGGGCCCATTTTCACATACCCCCATTCCCTCCACCCCCCCCCCCACCATACCGACGTACCCTGGAGGTGTGGGAGATAGATAGGGTTTTCCTTTGTTCCCTCTGGGCAGCAAATCAACAGCTGCTAAAAAATATTTGTTGCTAGGGCATGAGGGTCATTTTCCCTATTCCTTCAGTAAACAACTGGATTCTAAGGAAGAAAAGTTTTGTGGAAAAGGAAGAAAATCTTTGTGCAGCTTCTAAGAAAATGCATAAATAAATGCAGACTGCTATTCTAGACACAGAGAAAAATGCATTATTTGAAATACCACAGTTTCCCTGTGATGCACAGGTCAAAGGATCTGAACAAGGAGAACCCCAGAAATCTTTGGGAATTCTATGAAGGGTAAAAAGATAACCTTAATACTAATTGATAAATTATTTGATATATAGACATAGCACATAATGGTTTACCAAACACTTGACTCATGAGAATCTAGCGAGGCAAGTGGTATAAAAATTATTGTCCCTAAGAAATTGAAACTCGGAGAGTTAAAGTCATTTATCTCCTTTGGGGATGGGGCAGGGAGAGGAGATCTAATATAGAGAGCAGTCATCCCTCCTTTTCACTCATTCAAATAATTACTTATGTATTGAGAACATTCTTTAACTCCACTCTTGTTGAACATGTACTGAGTAATATAGGAAGTAATCTTTTTTTTTAAGGCAGAAAATAAATGAATGCAAAAGCATTTAAGTTTTTACTATGTGCTAGGAACTTCACTAAGCGTTGGAGATAGAAATAGAAGTAGCAAAATTAACTTGGTCCATAAGGAATTTACATTTCCATAGGGTTAGGCTACTGGTAGGATTGACCCGACTTGTGTCTTATTTGTTGTTGTTTAGTGGTTTTAGACATATCTAACTCTGACTCTTCAAACAAAAACAGTCCTTGCCTTTAGTTGTCCATGTCTGATTCTTCATGACTCCATTTGAGGTTTTCTTGGCAAAGCTGCTATAGGGGTTTGTCATTTCTTTCTCCAACTCATTTTACAAGAAACTGAGGCAAACAGGGTTAAGTGTCCACCCCAAGGTCACAGAGATAGTAAGTGTCTGAGGCTAAATTTGAACTGTCTTCCTGATGCTAAGCCCAGTGTTCTACCCACTGTACCACTTAGTTACCCCCCCCAAAAAAAGAACCCCAGCTTTGGGGGAGGCAGAGAGAAGCTTCTGTGAGCCCATGGATCAGTCTTCCTGCATCCTATTAGGCAAAGAGTATGTTCAATGAATGCAGGTGTAAATATTGAATGAATCAGTAAGTGAATAAATATTTTTGATATGTAAGTAACTCAGGCATAGGAATATCTGTATTCATATCACAAATGCAGCAAAATGAAGAAAATGTTTGGCTACTTGGCTACCGTCTCCAAGGAAGTATGTAAATTTACCTCTCTGATACTCATACACAACATAGATTCTCATCTATAAAATTTACAGGGTTGTTGTGATTCAAGCATTCTGTAAATTATAATGTTACATAAACATAAGCTATCATTATAGAACATCTTTTTTTATCTATCCTAACCTTCTCTACTACTTCTTGTCTAGCAATCCCAACCACTCTGGTCCGGCCAGTCATCCCCTGAGCTCCTAAGCACACCATGTTTGTTCTCACCTCTCCATCTTCACTAATTCTCCCTTCTCGAGAGACTTTTCTTGTTCTTTTCTGCCTTTCTCCATGAAGCCTATGGATTATAATACCAACAATAATATTTATATCACATTTTAACGTTTGCAATGCTCTTTATATATATATATATATGTGTATATATATATATACACATATATATATACATATATATATATATATATATAAAATCCCATTTTATCCACCCAACAAACTTAGGGCATTGACGCTATTGACCCCATGGTACAGATAAGGAAACTGAAGAAGACAAGTTAAGTGACTTGCCTCGTCCCATAGCTAGTGTCTGGGGCTAGCTCAAACTCAGGTCTTCCTCATTCCAGGTCCACTGCTCTATCCTCTAGCTGTCTGAATAATCTTAGCTTCCATGGAGCCTTCTTCTCTTTTGTCTCCCTCAAAGGTTAATTAATTGACAGGGCTGCCAATTTTTGCATGTAATTAATAATAACAACCAATTGTTGCTAAGAATCATCGGTAGCATTTACATAACGGTGCTTGTCAGTCACTGTTCTCAGTGTTTTACAATTATTATTTCATTTGTTCCTTACAACAACTAGGGTTTGTGGGGGTAGGGGAGAGATGCTATTACTATAATACCCATTTTAGAGAAAACAAAACTGAGGTAAACATCCCACCATCACATAGCGAATAAGCGTCTGAGGCTAAATTTGAACTCAAATTTTCCTGACTCCAGGCCCAGTATTCTGTCTACTGTACCGCTAATCATAACAAACTGTTCTATGGGGTTTTTTGCCCTAATTGTCTCATTAGTTTCAATTATTATGGTGTCAGTTAAGAGTCCAAGCATCCATGTATTTCTTTTTTTATTCTCCTATGGGTTGAGCATAGCAGTGAAAATAGGATGGGAACTTCTTGAAAACTCAATGGAAAAAAAACCCTTCATGTCTATGTAGTCATTTGTATTGGGTGCTGCTCCTTAATTTTAAAAAATCTGTGCAAGGTTGGTTCACCAAAAGCACTAGTGCACCACTTCAATACTGAGAATGCATAAACGTACTTTTTCCAAATCTGAATTCAAACCAATGCTCTTAACATGTCCCATTTTTGTTGAGCAGATAAATGGAAAACAGGCTGCAGTATCTGGAGGCTCAGCTTCTATAAGCCCTATATAGACATAACATAGTACCTTACTAAACTTTCTGTGACCACCTTCAGGAAAAAAAAGCTCTCTTTTAACTGGCTCTTGGGATTTCTAACTCTTTCCTGGTTAGTATTCCCTTGATGATTGAATAATTTTTCTTTTTGAATCCATCCATCACTAGCAAACTGCAAATTACTTCGTTTTCTACACAATGGTTCTATTTTCTAATGGCCTTGCCTAAATGTTACTGGCCCTATTTGTTTTAAGTTAAGGCTCATGATGTTGGTTGGGTCTTGAGTTCACCCTTACCTGTTCAGTTGACTTGGTAAGGAGAAAATATGAAAAACAAAGCAACTTATTTGATAAGCAAAAAAAGGTCAAAGAATTGCAAAAGAGTTCTCTGGCTTCCCCTGGTGACTGGGCTATTAAGAATAAATGACATAAATTTTTGTGAAAGTTCATAAGGACATGTTGATTTCCTTTTCATGGGAAGAAGTATGGATGGGAAAATTGTCCAACCTTTTACATATTCTCATTCAAATATGATACCATCTTATCTTTCTCAAAAGTATTATTTAGTTATTAAGAAGAAGCAAGATATAGCTTGATAATATATTTTGGAATTTCCATTCTTTCCATTCCATATACCCAATCTGCAGAAAATTCTTCCTAAAACATTTTTAGGAAAAACTATTTAGAAGATAAATGTGCTAAGTAGTATCTCTGATTCTGTTGCTTACTAGCTAAGTCATTAAACTTCTGGGGACTTCATTTGCCTCATGTCTAGTAGGAGATCTCTACAGTTGGAGTTGAGAAGATGTGAGTCCAAATCCTAATTCTGACATTAACTAGCTGTGTGATCCTAGTCAAGTCATTTAATCTCATTTAGTCACAGTCTCCCCATTTGAAAAACAGGCATAATAATAGAACCTATCTTCCAGGGTTGTTGTGAGAATCAAATAAGATAAGATGTGTAAGGCACTTAGCAAACCTTAAAGTGCAATGGAAATTCTATAAACACATATGTATGTATAGGCACATATAAATATACATACATATGTATAAAATGTGTACATGGTAGATATATCCATCACCATTATTAGTATTATTTAATCTCAGTCTCAGAAATTAAAGGATTGAATTAAATGAACTTTAAAGTTCAAGGTTCTCTATATGTAATGACTTTTATTACACATTGCTTCAATTTTCTTTTTCAAACTACATGACTTTAGTTTACTGTTGTTCTCTACCCCATAGTATCTGTTTGAGCAGACATGAAGTTCAAGGTTATAGCTGTAGTCAAAACAGTTATGTCTTCCATCTTTTGCTTTGAAAAAAAAAATTCCTTGACAAAAATTCCTGGGAAAGTTGGATTACTGTGGCGGACACTGGGCAGAGACCAATACCTGACAACTGTACACAAGTAAAGTCCAAATGAATACATGATCTAGGTGTAAAGATTGATAATATAAACAAGTAAGGGGAGCAAGAAATAGAATGTTTGTCAGATGTATGAAGAATGGAGAATTTTTTGACAAAACAAGAGATAGACAACATTATGAAGTGAAAAATGAATAATTTTGATTACATTAAATTGAAAGGTTTGTGCACAAATAAACTCAAAGCAACCAAGATTAGGAGGGAAGCAGAAAACTGGGAAATAATTTTTGCTCTAATGTCCATGATAAAGGACTCATCTCTAAAATAGATAGAGAACTGAGTCAAATTTACAAGAATACAAATCATTTTCCAATTGATAAATGATCAAAGGATAAGAACAGGCAATTTTCAGAAGAAGAAATTAAATCTATCTATAGTCATATGTAAAAATGCTCTAAATCACTATAGATTAGAGAGATGCCAATCAAAACTACTCTGAGGTACCACATCACACCTATCAGATTGGTTAACATGACAAAATAGGAAAATGACAAATGTTGGAGAAGATGTGGGAGAGTTGGAACACTAATTCATTGTTGTTGGAGCTGTAAGCTGACCCAACCATTCTGGAGAGCAATTTGGAACTATGCCCAAAGGGCTACAAAAATATGCATACCCTTTGACCAACCAAAATTGCTTCTAGGACTGTATCCCAAAGAGATCATAAAAATGGGAAAGGGTCTCACATGTACAAAGAATATTTATAGCAGCTCTCTTTGTGGTGCCCAAGAACTGGAAATAGAAGGAATGTCCATCAATTGGGGAGTGACTGAACAAGTTGTGGTATATGAATGTAATGGAATACTATTTTGCTATAAGAAATGATGAACAAGAAGACTTCAAAGAGGCCTGGAAAGATTTCTACAAAGTGATGCTGAGTGAAAGGAGCAGAACCAGGAGAACTTTGTACATAGCAACAACCACAGTGTACAAGGAATTTTTTCTGGTGGATTTAGTCCTTCATAGAAATGCAAGGACCTAAAAAATTCCCAATGAACTTTTGAGGCAAAATGCCTTCCACATTCAGAGAAAGAACAATGGAATTGGATTGAAGAATGAAGCAGACCATTTTCTTTTGTACTATGTTTTATTTGGTTTTATGGTTTCTCCCATTCATTTTAATTCTTATATTCAATATGACTAAGGTGAAAATGTATTTAATAAGAAGGTCTGTGTAGAAGCTATATAAGATTGCATCCCATCTCAGGGAGATAGTAGGGAGGGAGGGAGGAAGAAGAGGAAAGGAGGGAGAAAATCTAAGATTATGGAAGTGATTATAGAATCCTGAAAACAAATAAAATATTTTTTTCTAAAACTTCTTTCCTTCTACTTGTCCCCAGAGTCTTTGGGAAATGATCTGTACAAATTTAAAAGTATATGTCTCTTACTGGGGAAAACTGTTTTAATAATAATATCAAGTTGATCAAAAAAGAGTTGCTGGAGGGAAATAGAATGTTCTGCCATATTTCCATGTTACCATTCATATTTTTCATCCTATCTGAATAGATGTATATCTCCTCACCTGAAAAAATAGAATGCTTACTCATGTGGATAATGCACTTTACAGTTGGGTATCGGGCACAAAAATCAAAACTAAGAAAGGTAGCATGTAATGCAAAAAAAGTACTATTTCTGTATTGATTTAAGGCAGAGTACTTCTTTCCAACATGTGCAGTGTGACTTTGCTCTAGGACCCATGCATGCATATATTTTCTTCTTTTGGCAGAATACAGAATGATGGGTCACAAATCCATCAAATATACCGTAAAAGCTAATTAAAAGCCCTATTTTTGCAATGTAAATCTTGTCCTGAAAAAAGATTTCACTTTTGCAATGCCTATAAATCCACAACTTTTGTGCTTGTAGGACCCAAATACTTTTTTCTGGCTCATAACTTCAGAGACTAAAAATAATAAGTTAGCATAGGAGAGTGTTAGAATTTCCAAAGCAATAAGACTTAAACTTCTAGTAACAATAATTGCTAATATTCACAATAAGAAACCAGTCAGATTCAATAATGAAACACTCATGTTGGGATGTTATCATAAAATCAGTCTTCAGAAAATAGTACTCCATCATCCCTGCCCAACTGTCTTGTAATACCAGACAGATGACATATCACTTGGTATTTACAATGCACCTTTCTTGAGATGACTTCCAAGTGCTCAGCTAAGATCTCATTAATCTTCCCCAAATTCATGTCAGGCAGATAGGTGATAAATACCATTCTTTTTCTCCCTGATGGGTGAGGCTAATGAATTTTTTTTCATTTATTTTTCTTCACTGAAAGGTATATAGACAAAGAGGAGAAAAAAGAATAATAAAAAGAGCTTATAAGTGTAAATGCAAAATGACACAGGTTTCCTATAGTTTTATACTTACTAATAAAATTTTAAGTTAACCTTATACACTCCCACATTTGCAACTGCTAATTAATAACTTCAAAATAAATTCAATTATTGTTTTTTTAAAAGTGACTATTTAATTTACCAATAGTTTTTGCCTAGAGTTTTGTTTGAGATTTTATCGAAATGCAAATGATTTTTCTCCAATTTTATAGATCACAGAATCATTAAACTTAGAAGTAGAAGCAATTTTACAGATCAAATCCAATGTCCTTATGTTATAGATGAGGCAAATGAGAAGTGACTTGCTCACTGACATATAGGTAGTTATAATTAATAAATAGAAATAATAATAGCTAGCATTTATATAGCTCTACGTTTTTGGTAAAGTTTGCAAAATGCTTTACATTTGTTAAGTAGTTTGGGTAGCAGAGCCAATATTTTTAGCATAGTTCTCATTAGTTATGTTACTGTGAATGAATATTCACACATTCCTTCACATAGGCAAGGGTCTTCTAAAGGTTTTTTTTCACTGAACTGTCAATGCTCTGAGCTCAATATTACTCAAAACCTTTGCCAAGAGGTATATGAACTCAACTGTATGTAACACAAAGATAGCCAACAACAATCTCTGGAAATAACTTTTAAATCCATTATATAATCTAACTACTGTTCAAGGTAAATCTATGATAAATGTGTATAAAATTGGAGCAACTAAACAAATAATGAATTTTCATTGAATATATTGAATTTGTGGAGGGAACAGAGTTGCCAATCAGATGAAAACTGTGGGCAGAATAAGTTTACGACAATTTACCATGTATTTAGGGCTACTGAATTAGAACTCATTACCTCAATTTGATCTAATCTCCCTGCCTCACCAAAATACTGCTTTTATGATGTGAAGCAGACATTTTGATGGTCTACAAATGGTAAGAATTACAACTTCTGAGGTTTTTCTAGATAGTAATGGTTTATATTGTCATTATGAGACTATCTTATGCATGCAGTGGGATCAAACTAGGTCAAATGGCAACTTTTGATCATAACACTTTTTTCTTTAACACTTTAGAAGATGGGTAGGCTAACTATGGCACAAATTCAGGCTGCTGCCTATTTTTGTACAGCCTGACAGCTAAGAATCGTTTTTACCAACCCCTAATCTAAAAGATGAAACTCTTTTTCAATTATTTGACCAGCACTATCCTAAAATGTAGTTGAGCCTAACCACTTTAAAATGAAATGAAATTTTATTCGGTGGCAAGGAGCACATAAGTCCTATGCACCAGAGAATCAAAGAATTATGATTCAGTTGGAAATTTCAACTTGATGATCAATTCTGGGTACAACATTTCCCCAGAATTCTGTCTTTCTGAATCAAGGACCTGAGCAAGGTAAAAGAATGAAGAGCAGAGCAGAGTTCTTGACAATACTCACAGCAGGACTCCATTAGTTACCTCAAGCATCTTGATGTGGCCATATCTTACTACACATCACTACTTTTTAATGAAATCTTTTGCACCAAAAAGATTCACTTTTCTCTGAACATATTAAACACAAAAATAATAACCTGGAACTTCTCCTTCCATGTACTTTACTAATATTAACTCTTCCTCATAATTCTCCTGCAAGGATGATCTCCATATAAATGTATCAAGTTACTATCATGGTGTATTTTTCCAAGATGCTCAGCATGCTTTGAAGATAAACTTAATGCTTACCAACAGTCAAACAGGCATGCAGATATTACTGATAGTTTTCATAAAAGAATACAAGGCACTAAGTATGTAAGCAATCATGGTTAAAACAATAACAAAAACAAGACAGATAAAAACAAAAAAAAGCCAAGTCAAGTACAGAAAGCATGCTTAAGTCATATATTTATTTAGCACATATTAATTAATTAAATGACTTGCATTAATTATGAGGGATAGAGGAAAGGGGAATACACATTTATATAGTGCCTACTATATGACAGTGTGCCAAGTATTTATACAAATATTTCATTTGTTCTTCACAACAACCCTGGGGGGCAGAGATATGATGATTCTCCTTTTATAGCTGATGAAACTGAAACAAAAAGAGATTAAGTGACTTGTCCAGCCACACAGATACTAAGCATCTGAGGGTATATTTGAACTCAGGTCTTCCTAACTCCAGGCCCAGCTCTCCAACCATTGTATTACCAGATGCTACAAATAGGAAATAGACCATATTCAAAAGAAGTTTACTTTCTAATAAGAAAGACAAGTACATAAAAAAGCAAAAATAATATAAATATACAAGATATTTTGAGGAGAGAAGACACTAACATTTGTGGGGGAGGGGTATCAGGAAGGAGTCATACAGAAAGTGGCAACTGAGCTCTTTCTTGGAGGAAAAGAGAAATTCTAGGAAAATCTGAGAGAAAGAGAAAAGTCCTTTTGGTTAGTTCATAGAATTGAGGTATAACTTGTGATGAGTTTCTAAAGAACTTTGAAAGATAAAGAGAGGAGTTTATATTTTATCATCTAGGAAATAGTCAATAGTTGCAAAGAGCTGACCCAGAGCACCTATTGCCAAGAAATGGAAAGTCTCAGTCACAAAGCCAAATAATAAGCACTGATATTCATCTCAAGAACTTCTTAAGATTCCTGAAACCAAGAAATACTCATCAAGACATGACTTCTTCAACACTTTGTTGAAACAAATATAGGAATCAGTAAGTTTCTTCTCAGAAGTTCTTTGTATGGGAATTCCTTCCCCCAAGGAAAGCTTAGTAGAGTTGTACAACACCCCAAGAAATGAAGCTTAAATATTCTGGCCACATATCGAGAAGACAGGACTCATTTGAAAAGACCTTAGTGTTGGGAAAGATTGAAGGCAAAAAGAAAAAGAGACAACAGAGGAAGTGATGGATAGACAGTATCATGGAAACAGTAAACGTGAACTTGGAGAGACTGAGGGATAGCAGAGAATAGACGGTGTGCTATGGTCCATGGGATCACAAAGATTCAGGTATAACTGAATGCCTGAACAGCAGCAACTTTCTTATGTGCTGTGCTATTCTGTCCTTTCAATTGTTTACCTTGATAAAATTTCCTGAATTATGGTCCCTTGGGTTGGCATTGAAGATATTCTCCTACACAGTAACTGTATTAGAAATCATATTCAATCATTTTACATCAGAAGACCTTTTTGTAATCATTGTATTATATAATGTATTCACTTATTTTTCTATCATTGATAGAGATAAGTTTGTTACTCTTGAGAAATGAGGAAGTATACGGGGGTAGAGGTTATCAACACAAATTAGGGTTGACAGTCACACAATTCTGTAGCAAACTGGATGTGAAAAATAACTTCTGTTGTAATTACACCTGCAATTATGGTATCACAACACTTAGATCCAAAAGGGAAAATATAAAATAATTTTTGTTACATAAAAAAATCAAAATTAATTGTTATAAAGACAAAAGGATTATCATGGGTATGAAGTAGATTTCCACAGGTCAGATCCCAAGACTTAATTTGCTCTCGTGTCCTGATACACGTGATTAAGAAAAATCAGCAATTCTGAAATTACACTCTTCATTATCAGCCCAATACCATGCAAAGGAGGGTGTGATTCTGTTTTCATACTGTTACACTCAATGGCAAAGATAAAACAGCATGAACCAAGTGTCCCAAAGCATGTCAAATAGTTATACAAGGAAACTGAGCAAAAACTCCTTGGAAATTTTTTACCTCCTGGATTAAACATCCAGTTCCATGTTTCAATGTCCTCCGCTAGAGTAAAAACAGTCTGATAGCTGGACCTCCACAGAAGACACACAATAAAATTTGAATTAATTACATTTGTTTTAACATAGCAACTGAATATGTAGACTATGTACATAGGAGTAAAGTCCAGGATGAGCAGATATCACTGAAAAAATCCTGTGATGATGAGCAACATGCTACTCAGGAAAGAGTTCTGTATATGGAGTCTAAGAACCTAAGCTTGAATCTCAGCTCTATCAACTTTGTGATCATGGGCATTTCTTGAGCCTCAAATTTCTCATTTCCAAAATGATCACATTTAAACTCACTGTTACTATAATCGCTTCTAAATCTATTCTCTTTTGACCATTACTTTAGCAACAAAAACAAATTGTGCCAATAATGTACTTCCATGCTATCACTCAAATTTCCATTCTTATCCTCATGCTTGTCTGTCTACCACAGTGAACAATGTTTTGGAAACCTGAAATGGGGAGGAAATCAGCAAATTCACATCATAGGATGAGATGTTTGATAGGAGAAACAGGGATCAACTCCTGAATGGTTGCTGAGTACAGTCACCATGGTATAGATTTGTTTGTTTGTTTTGGAATATAACTCTGATTTAAGTGGTATAGAGAATTCTTGGTAGTTCCCTCTACAAATATAGATAGGCAAAGCTCTGTAACTTATAGTCTAAGAGAACTGATCAGGTCACTGAGAAGAAAAGTTACTCACCGATGATCACTGAGCCAGTATGAAACAGAAATAAGGCTTGAACTCAGGACTCCTTGATTCCAGCACCACCCCTCTACTCAGTAAGCTACAAAATCTCTCATGGGCTAAGTGCTACATCTAAAAGAATTAGCTCTGACCAGTAGGTGAGCCCATTTAATCTTGAATTTCATAACAACAAAAATTATAAACAAATAAAGCTTGATCAAACACAATCTCTCTCTACTATGTTATAAATGTAAAACTTTGCCTCTGGATACTCTTCTTAAGAACTGGTATGCTCTCTGAAAAAATGACCCAATTTCTGATCAGATATTCATGCATCTATCATGGATGAGGAAACTAAAGGATACAATTCTGAGTTAATCAGGTTATTTAAGTACAGGATGGGGGTGATGCAGATAGACAACTCTTTGTATAAATAAGTACTTCTGCAAACTCAAATATGGGTCATGACAGGGAAAAAAAAGGCCAACATTATCTTGGACTTAATTTAAAAAAACAAGGTCTATACAAGGGCAGGCAATAATTATGCCATATGCTAAATACAGTTGTGGTCAGACAACTCAGGGGACACTGTGTTCAGTTCTGGTCATCACATTTTAGAAATGGTATTAACAAGCTAAGGATTATACAAAAGATGGCAACCACTATGGTGAAAGGGCAAAAGATCATGATCTAATAGGACTGCTTAAAGAAACTGTGGAAGTTTAGTCTGAAGAAAAGAAGGCTAAGTAGGAAATAACTGCTAAAATATTTGAAGGACTATCATGACACAAGAAGGTTAGACATACTTTTCTTGGCCCCAGAAGGTAGAAAGAGGTACTAAAAGTAGAAAGTACATAGAGCAAATTTTGCCTTGATATAAGTAAAAACTTTTTAATAATTAGAAATTCCAAAAATAGACTAGACTGCCTCACATTGTGAGGAAGAAATAGGTGGTACAGTGAATAGACTAGGCCTGGAGGCAAGAACTGAGTTTATATCTAGCCTCAGACACTTATTTAGCTCTGTGATACTGGTCAATTTACTTAACCACTGTCTGTATCAGTTTCCTTAACTGTAAAATTGTGAGAAGAATAGTGCCTATCTCCCAGGGATACTGTAAAGGTAAAATGAGGAAGTATGGTATATTGGGTAGAGAGTTACCAGGATAAGGAGAACCAGGGTGAAAGTCTTATACTGCCTGTGTGACCCTAAACAAATCCTTGAGCCTTTCAGTATCCCAGGCAAACCCAGTGACTATAAGTTGCTGACTTGGTACCATATTGGTAGAAAGAATTTCATTCCTGGGAACCCCTTATACCAGTGAAATCACAAGGCTAATTAAAATTCATACAAATCTCAGCCAAAATCAGAGAAGGAAAAGCTGAAGGATCTGTTCCCAGAACTTGCTGAGCAGAGAGTCCTACAGTCGGGGACCATGCTACATGAAGATTATATGGAAGTAGCAGTAAATATCTTCAGAGAATGAGAATCTTAATTAGAGATTGATTAACTTTTCAGCTACAACAACCCTAGAAGATTACCCACTAAGATTCACAGGGGAAGTGATTTACACTGATGGGAAATAATACTCACAGAAGCAACAGCATGAATCCTTGATGCATTAGAGGATAATTTTATAACAGGTATACAATAAACAATTTCCCCCTATCCCCCCCCCCCCCAAAATACCTTATTTAATATAGAGAATTCTTGGTAAGGAAATTCCTTCTACAACTGCTGTTCAATCAGTCAGTCAATAAACACTGATTAAGCACTTATTATTTGCCAGAACAGTGCTAACAACTGGGAATAGAAATAAAAACAAAAAGAAAGATAGTCCTAGACTTCAAGGAGAAGACAGTACATAAAGGGAAGATGAATAGTGCTTAGGGAAAGGGAAGAGTTATCCATCATGGCAGCATGATTGACAAGTCTAGATTTCAGCCTGATAAAAAATGAAGATTAGCTGGTTAAGGTGTCTTCCTTAAATGGAGTTTATAGAAGGAGCCATTCAATCAGAAGGAGGGCTCATAGTGGGAGAAGGTACTTCTGAGGTATAAATTCTAGACCTGAAAGGATCAACAATTTTTCTACAATTTACAGTCTCAGAGAGTTTTCTGAGTCACTGAGGTGTTAAATGACTTTTCCAGGGTCATATACCCAACACGTATAAGAGGCAGGGCTTGAACCTAAGTCTTTTGAGAGTTGCTCATATGGAAGGTGAAATTGTGAGTTTGAATTTCAAGAGAAAAGAGAAGGCTAAGGACATTTGATGAAAATATGGTTTCATGATGAATTAAATTATAAATCAAAATCTTGTGTTTTCAATGCCAATGCAGCAAAAGGAGGATATATTATATTTTATAAAATGTTTTAAAGATGTTTTTAAATTATGAGGTTTATCATTTAGGTTCATATATTCAAATGTGTCCCTTGTCCCAAGTAATCTGCACGCCACTGTAGACTAAATAATTTCAAATGAAATAATACTTGTAAAATGCTTAGCACAGTGCCTGGCTATTTATTCATTTCCCTTCATTTTCCATGTCTACATGTTGCCCAGGCAACTAATTAATTCCATAAATTAAGGGGGGCAAAGGTCAAATCACTTTGGATAAGAGTCAGGGTCCCTAGCCTCAAGGAACTCACAGTCTACTAGGGAAGGTAACACTTTTTCCAAAAGCTGAAAGTCAGAGAGGAAAGGTTACCTGTCTTGGAGGGAAAATGAAGTTCTACAACTGCAATAGAAAGTTATCTGAGGTGGTTTCATCTTACAGAATGATGAATTTCTGGAGATCATGAAGTCCGGGAAAGTAGCTGGGTGGAAAATGATGAGAAAAATCCCTAGGCGCCCTCCTTAAATTGTAGATGATAAGGAGGAGCTCCCAGATATCTATCTCTCACCCTCTCCAAAGAGAGGAAGGAGGAACCCCAGGGATAAAGGGTGCTGAGTAAGTATGAGTTTCAGAATCAATTTCAACTTGCAGAATGATGAGTTTCTGGAGATCCAGAAGTCAAAGAAAGGAACTAGATGGAATAAATTAATTGACAAATTATCTATTGCAATATTGCAATAAGCTCACATTCCAATGGGGGTTTTGGGGGGACTGACAACACACAAACAAATATGTACATACAGGATACCTACATAGTAGATGCAAAGCAATCTCAGAGAGAAGTCACTAATAGTGCTAGAGGGGGACTAGGGGAAGACCTCTTGCAGAATATGGCATTTGAACTGAGTTTTAAAGAAAGCAAGGGAAGCCACAGGTAAGCTAAGAAGTGAGAGTAAGGAAAGTATAGGGAACTGCTAATAAAAAAAAAAATAAACATGGCATTAGAAGAGGGAGTATTGTGCAAGGAAAATAGCAAGAAGATTAAGGTGGCCAGATTGTAGAATTCATGGAGGAAAGAAAGAAGTAAGGAGATTGGGAAGGTAGGGTTGTAAAAGTCTATAAATGTCAATCAGAGGGTTTTATATTTCATCCTGGAGGCAATAGGGAGTCATTACAGTTTATTACATTGACAGTGGGGTGACACGGTCAGACTTACACTTTAGGAAAACAATTTTGACAGCTATGTGAAGGATGAATTTGAGTGAGAGACAGACATGAGGCTGGGAGAATAATGAAAAGGTATTTCTAGGGAAAGGGCAGATGAGAGCTAGACATGATTCGTCTACTCAAGAGGGTTTCATCAAGGTTTTGCTTGAAGACCCACAATGAGGAGAAATTAATTACATCCAAAAGTGGCCCAATCCAATTTGGGACAGCTCTACTTTTTAAGAAATGTATTTGCATTGGTTGTCACCTTTACCTAGAGTATTTCAATTGTTCCAGGGGAAACATGGGGTAAGGGAACAAATCCAGGAGTGTGATTAGCGATCTACTCCCAAATATGGTTGTGCATCCAGAGGTGCTTTGGGCCATGGATTCCAGAATATTTATCTGTGTTATGTGTCTTATACCCTGTAAGCTTCATAAGGCTTATACTATGCGGTATAGAGAAACTCGGTTTCAACAGCTAGCTCTTATACATCCTAGTTGTATAACCTTGGGCAAGTGCCGGTATCTCTCTGAGGCTATCCCCTCAGCCTATAAGATGCTGATAGTAATCCTAATAATATTGCCTCTCCCAAATGAATGGTACAAGTAAGGTGCTTTGTAAACATGTGAACGCAAATTATTATTTTGTATTCTCACTCAAAGGCCTTGTTTATACAAACGAGCTAGTCTGACTCACGTTGTGACTCAGTTAACCTGTAGTTGGAACTTACTAGTCAATTTACCCCCAAACTGAAATTGCCCTTACATATAGAGAGTAGTTTAGCCATAATATGCTAAAGTTGATTTTCTAAGAACTTTAAAAACTTTAAACGGTGGTCTTCTAGAATCCAGAGAAATGAGTCATCTGTTTCTGTCAAATGGAAAAGGACAAAGTCAGCAGGGAAAGAATTTTTATTTTCAAAGTACAGAGAGGGTGTAACAAATAGGAGCAATTACTTAGCAGTAACTGTGCTACTGGATTTTTTTTCTGGCTTTTCAGTACTCTTTCAAAGAATATGAAAGTACTGTGATTTGAAGGAATACATACCGTTCAGATCACCTTTCCTTCAAATTTCTTCAATTACAGGAACCAAAAGGACTTATTTTGTCTAATTATATTAATGTTAAAAGTCATGTCTCGACAGACCTTACATATTCCTAAATAGCGACAACTAGAGTCTTGGGGATTTCCAGCTCCTGCTCTGCTACTCACTTGTCATTACACCCTCCTACACCACCATCTATTTCTCTTTCCCAAGTCAATATGAAGCCACCCAGATGCTATTAGCTGATCTGTGTTGATAGTAAGGCTAGCTCTCTGACTCAGTGCAAGTCATTTGCCCATTATTTTTTTTAACTTCCCCATCTGTAAAATGGGGATAACAATAGTATCTATCTCCCAAAGTTCTTGTGATCAAATGAGAAATTTGTAAAGTGTTTCGAAAACTTAAAATCCAATATAATGTTAGCTACAATATTATTTCTATTATTATGGTGTAGATTTCTTTCAGGTCCAAAATTAAAATCTTCCTACTTTGCCTCACTCCAGCACTTAAGCTGCCCATAGCCTGCAATATTCAGCAACAAAAACTTGGCCTAATCTTTTCCAGTCAATAAACATTTAAAAGGAAATTAGCAAGTCTTACAGACTTAGAGTTGTCAGACTGACCCCTGACAGCTTCCAGCCAACAAATTAGCTAGACTGGAAACTGCAGTTACAGTCTGAGCTAAGAATTAGGAAATTTCCTTTGTCTGTTTCCTCAGCTTTAACATGGGTACAATGATAGCTGCTCCAAATGCCTAACTAGTTTTTCTTGAGTTTGAGATAGCACAAAAGTATATGTAAAAGATCCACATAATAAAACGAAGAATTCAATGGTTTCAAATATGCTTAAATGAGGGCAGTTGATTGAATCAAAGAACATAAGATCTCTGAGCTTCATAGACATCAGAACTCATCTAGCCCAACCTGTCTTTGAACAAGAAATCTGTCTACTAAAGTGGGGTTCATGAAGGCTTTGCCTGAAGACCCACAAGAAGGCAGAATTTATCACCTCCAAAAGTGTACCAGTTCACCTTTGGACAACTCTAAGTTTTACAAGATGTATTTGCATCGACTGTTACCCATACCTAGAACACTTTATCCCCATCATCTTTGCCTCTTAATTTCTGTGGCTTACTCCAAGATCAGTTCAAATTCCAGCTTCTGAATGGCCTGTCCCAGTTCTGTAACTTCTAATTCCTCCTCCTTCTGTATGATATTCCATCTATTCTTTGGGGCAGCTAGGTAGTGCAGTGGACAGAACATCAGTACAGGAGTCAGGAGGACCTGAGTTCAAATCTCACCTCAGACACTTGACACTCACTAGCTGTGTGACCTTGGGCAAGTCACTTAAACCCAACTGTCTCATCCTGGGTCATCTCCAGTCATCCTGATGAATATCTGGTTACTGGATTCAGATAGCTCTGGAGGAAAAGTGACCTGCACAGCCCTCCCTCATTCAAAATAAAGTCAAGTGCAAGTCATGTCATCACTTCTCTGATGGCATGGTCTTCTTTAGCAATGAAGGACAAACACACCCACATTCCATCTATTCTTTACATATATTGTATAGATCTAGTTGTTTAAGTGTTGTCTCCTGCAATGGGTTGTGAACTCTTTGAGAGTAGGGTCTGTTCTTTACCTTCCTTTGAATCCCAGAGTTACTAGAGTACCTGGCACACAGTAAGTGTTTAACAAAAGCTTTCTGACTAGCCAACATCAAGACAAAGTGTAGCAGTCCACATCTTAAGACTGGCAGTATCTCTGGAGGCACACAGAATGTATTTGAGTCTCATTTAAAATTGAAGCTGTCTGTGGCTCTGCCCTCTAGTGCTCCTCCATCATACTCTTGTAACACATAATAAGAGATCACTCTCTAGCAAGTTATCCACCAAGATATCTTAGTGCTTGTGCCTATTTTATCAACACTTACCGTGGGACCTGGAGGTAGAAATAATTTAGTCTAAGGTCTAAAGTTGCTAAAGTCATTAGTTTAAGAAAACAACTGTGGGGAGTGGTCTCAGATTTAAACTTAGGACCTCAAATTTAGAACTAAAATCTTAGAAGTCCTCAAGTTCAACCTACTATTACTGACAATAGTATGTATATAGCACTTTAATGTTGCAAAGTACTTTGCATTGAATTACCTCATTTTATAAGTAGGGAAACTGAGGTCCACAGAAATTAAATGATTTTCGCAGTCATGCAGCTAAGTGAGAATCTGAAATGGGGTTCAAACCCTCTCCTTGACATTCAAGGTTCTTCATAAGCTATCCTCTATCTCATACCTTTCCAATCTCCCACTCTCCTTATAGCTTACTCACCTGCCCCAAACTCTTTGATTCAGTGATACTGGCCTCCTTGCTGTTACACAAATGAGAAATTCTTTCTCTTGGCTCTAGGTATTTTCTCTGGCTGATCCCCATGTCTGAAACGCTCTCCCTCCTCTGCTCTGACTACTGACCTCCCTGGCTTCCTTTAAGTTCCAATTAAAATCCCATCTTTTCCCAATCCCTCTTGATTCTAATTTCTTGCAATTTTTAATTATTGTCTATTTTCCCTGAGCATAGTTTGTTTGTACATATGTTTGTTTGTTAAGGCCCCTCATTAGATTGTGAGTTCTTTGAAGGCAGGAACTATATTTTGTATCTTTTCATATCCTCAAAATTTAGCACAGTACCTGACACATAGTAGGTACTTAATAAGTTTATTAAGAGTTTACTGACTGACTGACCCTAGTCTTCCTGACTCCCAGTTAAGTGTTCTATCTACCACAACAGGTTGCCTCCTCCGACTTCAGCTTGAGTGCTTTTTTTCCCCTGCACACATCAAAATGATCTCTCAAAGCATACTGGCTCCTCATATTTCACCCTCTTAGGAGAAGTATTCACATTTCATCTCGTGAGTACATCTCACAAGGGAGAACTGTTAAGCCTTCTGAATCAGAATTAAATTAACACATAGCAAGAGGTACAGGAGTGCTGAACAGGGAATGTGTAAATTTGTTTCTATATACATTGTCTTGTATATTCACATAGAAATGCAGGGCTTGTTGAGAATTCTGAGATCTAGAGGGAAGACCAAATGAGGACTTGAAAACACAAAATCAACATTTTCTTCCAATCTACTGGTCCAAGTACACCAGTCTGACTCCACCTCACCTTTCAGTATAAATCATCCCCTAAAGTGAGATCTCTTTAAAAGGAAAAAAAAAATACACATACAAAATGAAAAAATAAGACCAATTATAGTCCATATAAGTATTATACAAGCAGATTTTAGATAAAATTATGGCCTAATTATGACCTAAAAAATAATTTGAATCATTGAAAAGGATCTTTCTAAATGTTTTTTATTAGTTCTGGGGCAACATGTGGCCTCAAGGCTGCAGGTTTGCCACCACTGACTTAGGGAATAAAGTCAAGTATTCAATAAGATGAAACACTGGGAATAGGAAATATAAAAAGAGATAATGTAAATGTCTGGAATCTAGAAATACACCTCCATGAAGGAGTTTGTGCTTTGTAAGTCCAGAACCCTACAGCTACTCCCAAATCAATGATACAATTTTTTTTTCTTTTTCAGCAGCTTAGAAACCTTAGAAGTGTATTAGCTTAGAAGTAGTTGAGATCTACTAGATTCACAGTAGGTTAGAGCTTGCAGTTCACTTAGAAATCAACTATTCTAAATATCTCATTGTAATGTTAAGGGCATCTGAAGATCTCCCCTGCCCCTTAATAGGCCCATGTGACCTGCTTGGAGCTTTGGCCCAGTCCACAGCTTGAGTCACATGAAGCCCATGAAGAGCAGGAAGGGTGCAACAGGAAGAGAGTGAGGCAGAACTGGCAAAGAGAGGAGGCAGAGCAGAAGAGGGAGTAATTTTATCTAAGGGAGTTTGTATGTGGGGAGGTCTGATGGAGGGAAGGCTTGGGGATGACCACATTTCTTTTATTGGTAATGTGTACAAACTTTGTTGTTACCATGGTAGAATTGGTTTTCTGGCATATGAATAAATATCTTGGTTTCATCTTTGAGGAAGAGAGTTTATATTCTGTGAATTTACCCTGGAAATACGTAAGAATATCCATAGTGCCTGCTGTGGATATGACATTTGTGTTACACTCATTTTATAGGTGAGGAAACTAAGTTCTAAGGAAGTTTTGTGACAAGACCATAGGATCATAATTTTGTAGGTGGAAAGAGCCTTTGACATTATCTAATACAATCACTCTATTTTACACTCATTTCACAACGACTACATATGGAGGAGGTCAAAGGTCGTACCTTTGGTCATCCTTGTCGCCCACAGATGTGCGACATCCATGTTCATGAACTCTAAAATTCCTTTGTTCTATCAAAATCTGTTGTCATTCCACCTCTCCTTCTGCCTTGCTACTCCAAACCCTGTTCTGCCTCCTCACCAAAATCTCTGATTCCTCTGCCCCTGAGTTCTTACCTAGTCCAGTAGAAGGGAAAATAATAGGAGGAGGAGAAAAAGTAAGAGTGGGAAGAGTATTGAAAACAAGACATAAAGAAAAGGAGCCACCTAAGTTAAAAAAAAATGATACTCTTGCCAACTTAAGTTAATTTTACTCATTACGTCACATAATTCTGATCTTCAATTTTGAAGCCTCATTAGACATCACACTGAAGTTTCTAGGCATTGAAAAGAAGCCCTGAGTCTTGGCTTGTGCATTTTCCATCATGCTGGATACTGTTGACTCTAGCTACTAGAGATAATAGGTGTCAAAGCTTGGTATGAAATTGTCCTTAAGTCTTTAATCAATACAACTAGTGTAACTGGTCAGTGTGAATGTGATTCATAGCTAATTAACTTCTGCTCTCACTTATTCCTTCTGATCAATAGTCCATCTACTTTTTATGATTACCAGCTGCATCCAAGAATCTTTATAAAAATTGTTTCCTATGAGGTTTTTTCTTTATTGAAGCAATCATTGAAGCAGTTTTAAGATTTCTACAGAAACTCTTTGCATTTCCGTCCTTTCTTTCTTTCATAATGCTTTTAAAACCTCAAGAAAGAAATATTCCAGTGTTTCAACATTGATTTCCTCACAACTCATCCTCCAACTAGATTGAAAGCCTTTTAAATATAGGGACCATACAATAATTCCTTTGTTTGTTCATATAGCACCCATCAGAGGCACCCAATAAATGTTTGTTGATTGACTCATTTGACATTGTATTGAAGAATCACGTCTAGAGGTGGAAAATAACAAAAGCAAACAGATTGGTTGCTGTGTTCCAAGGAAAAAGGATATACTAAATTTTGTGTGGAGCATGAACAGAAAAGGCCAGCAGCAATGACCTGTCAGGAGATGCCTGTCAGTTACTAATCAGTTATTCTTCTCTCTCCCCTCTCCCTGTCTATATTAGCTGAATAATTCCACTTACATTCACCTGCAAGTAGAACTGGGACAAAGTATTTGTGTGCTCTGGGCAAGATTTCAAAATTGTGCCCAGCCTATGTTATTGTCCTTAAACATCTTTGAATATTTAGGGGAATGTATGCATTTTGAATCATCAGAAAGCATGTTACCTGTCACACAGAAGTATATTTTCTGGTATTAAAATATGTTTGGTTAGAAAAATAACTTTTAAATGTGTTCCTTATTATGACCCACTGCAGGTTCTATCATAGATGATGGATAATTTTCCCTCACTACATCTAGTTGCCAGACTGCCTGCAGGCCATATGTGGAGATGGAAACTGACAGAATAGAAGGCATAAAAAAAACTCCCTGGTTTGAAAAAGTGGTCTTTTTAATCAAGGTCTTTCTCTGATGAGATAGTTTGGTATATGGGAAAGAACCTTAGAGGAATGGATGCCTGCTCTAAAAATAACTTAATAATGTGACCATGGGCAGCTCACGTCATTTCCGAATCTCAGACATTCTGTCGATAAGTAGATAATTAATACATATACTATCTACGTCACTGGGATTTTGTGGGGGAAGAACTTAATAAAACTTAAAGTTAGTACCTCACGTCTATTCTGCCTGGCACTCCTGGTATCCCCTGGTATCTGATTATATGACTTGACATTGAACTTCTCAACCTACTCTACTGTTTGGTGTTTGTATCTCCCTAGTTTCCATCTATCGGTTTTTTACTGCTGGTCTCAATCACTCAATCAAATTTATTAAGCACCTACTATGTGCCAAGTATTGTGCCAAGTACTGACAATACAAAAAGAAACAAAATACAGTCCCTGCCCTCAAGGAGCTCGCGCCTAATGGGAGAGACAACAACAACAAAAATATGTCCCAATAAGTACAAAAAGAAAAATTGGAAATGATTAAAAGAGGGAAGGCACTAGAATCAAAAGGGATCTGGAAGATGGCAGATGTAGACAATGAGACTTTAGTTGGAACTTAAAGAAAAATCTCCTTTAAAAAAGCCTCAGCCTTCATTCTCAGCATATACTCTTTTTCTACTCTGTCTGCCTGGTTATGGTTCAGAGATTTACTCTGACTTCCAGACACCTGCCTGATTGCTCAAGTCTTATTTCCATTTCCTAGAGCCAGTTCCTCACCCTGAATCTATAATCTTCCTCTACCCATGTTCTGGGGGTCCCTTGCTATAGGTCTTGTGAGAAGGAGCTATAATCACTCAGTCAGTCAAGTGCATCTATGAACCCTATTTTGTTCCAAGCATTCTGCTAAGCATGGGGCATGGAAGAAAAGGCAAAAATTAGTCCCTGATCTCAAGGAATTCACAGTCAAATGGGGGAGACAACAGGTTAACAGTTATGTATAAGCAGGATAAATTTAGAATGGTCTTGGAGGGAAGGTATTGTGGAAGGTGGAACTTCAGCTGATACTTAAGGGAAGTCATAGAAGTCATAAGGCAAAGATGAGGCAGGGGAAAGTTCATGACGGGTAGTAAAAATGCTTGAAGAGGAGAGGTACAATGTCTTGTGTAAGAAACAGCAAAGAGACTAGTGTCACTGAAATGGAAATAAGTGGATGGAAATAAGCTACAAGAAGACAGGAATGGTAGGAAAGTATGAAGTTATGAAGGGCTTTCTTTAGAAGCCATATGGGGGATTTCATATTCGACCCTGTAGTTTACTGAATCGGCAGGTGGGAGAGTAATACATTCGGGTCTACTCTTTAGGAAGATCAATTTGACATCTCCATTCCACTGGGGAAACTCAAGTCAAAGAGACCAACTAGCAGGTTACGCCATCATCCAGGTGTGATGAGGACCTGCATCTGAATGTTTGCCGTGTCACAGAAGAGGATGGGGGCAGAGATCAGAGAGCAAAGAAGGTGAAAGTGACAGCACTTGACAAATAATTGTATATGGGGTATAGTAAGTGAAAATGAAGATTTGAAAATAGTACATAAGTTGAAAATTTGGTTGAATTAGGGTCATCCTTGACGGCAATTGGGAAGTCAGGAAAAGGGGAAGGTTTGGAGGACAGAGATTGAGTTTGGTTTTAGATAAGATCTTTGAACAACAGGAAGCTCATTCAGAAGGGCTGGGAAGACAGTAAAAAATAATAGCTGGCATTTCTGTAGCACTTCGCATATGTTTCCATTTGATCTTTACAACTCTGTGAAGTAGGGACTATTATCATCTCCATTTTACAGAGGAGGAAACTGAGGATGAGAAGGTAAATGACTTGGTCAGGGTCACAAAGCTGGTAAGTATCTAAACCAAGGCCTGAAGTCAGGTTTTCCTGATTCCAACTCCATTTCTCTAATTGTCATTTTAACCAGGATGTAAGAGTGAAAGGAAAAAATAAGAATGAAAGGAAAAATGTCAGTCAATTTTGAATCTTTGTAAGACATCTCAGTCACTGTAAAAATATATCCATGTCCATCGCAGGAACTCAAGTTTTTAAATATCACTTTTTTCCAAGCTTTAAAGGAGTCACAAATCTATGCTCTATGCATCCCACTCCACAGAGGAAATAATGGAGAAATGTATTGCCCTTGCCACAAAAGAGTAAGTAAAGAACATGGTGAGGAGGGGGGATATTCATTCTTAACATGTTTATAGCTAAAAGAGAGAGTACTTTTCAGTGCTGAAGAGAATCTGTGGTGATTACTTTAAATATTTTATCGTAATGAAGAAAACTTTGAGCATATTTAAACTGAAACTCCCAGGATTATATTCTATGTGTGTCCAAAGTCCAGGTTTTGTAGCTAAGGAGCAGGGAGAAAACCAAAGAAGCCGAAGGAGAATGATGACAACCTTATTAATCAAGACGCTTGCTACTAAAGAGAATTTTCTAGAGTACTTTTTTAATGCTATGACTAAGATAAAATAAAGAAAGCAGCAAATGAAAATAATGCTGGGTGGGTAGGTTGGAGCTAAATTGTGTAAGGCAGAAATGTGAGAACTCCATCCTAGCAATGTGCAAAAAGTAGCAAGAGTATTGAACTGAAATTCAGAGGACCTGGGTTTGAATCCTGTTTTTGTCACGTCATCAGGGAAGCTGGATGGCGCCGTGGATAGAATGCCAGGCCTGGAATAAAGAGGACTCCTTCCTGAATTCAGACACTTACTAGATACAAAAAGCACACTTAATCCTTGTTGCCTCAGTTTCATCATCTATAAAATGAGCGGAAGAAGGAAATGGCCACCCACTCCAGCATCTTTGATAGGAAAACTCCAGCTGGTATCACAGAGTCAGACACGATTGAAAAACAAATGACAAAACCTATACAGCTAGGGCAAGGGTGTTTGGATTCAGGCAAAGGGTGGTATCTGAGGACCTAGAGGGCCACGAGTGGCCTTGAGGCTGCATGATCCCCACCTCTGAACAAGGGAGTGCCCAGAACATTTTCAGAATAGTCAGGATTCCAATGAACTATGTGTAAACTCAGTCCTCAGGCACTGAAGGGATGACCAAAGCTCTGGCTATGGCCTACCCCTGTCTTTCCAGTTAGAGATCCAAAGGAAATTCACATGGCATTGCAGCCAGGAAAAGAAGTAGAGACCAACTAAAGGTGAGTCATTCCCTTTTAAAGTTCTCCTGCATGGCCACCTTCTTGTTCCTGAACTCCTCCTGCTCAGCCACCAATGAGGGGATTGAATTGTCATCCCCCAAGAGCCCTTTCGCATAGTTTTGGGTCATTTGTGACTAGCCAGAAGAAGCCAGAGGCTTTGTCATCCTCAAAGCGCCCAAGCACTGAGTTGGTACATGTGGTTGGCTAGAATCAGGTGACGAAGTTCTGCAAGTGCTCTGTACCATCCCTGGTCACACATAGTATTTAAAAGAGGGTTGTTCCGCCCTCCTCCTCCCCCCCTTCTTAGATTTCAGTTTGGAAATGTGTAAAATTAGAGGCTAGGATTAGAAGATCTTTAAGCTCCCTTCTAGTTCCTGAAGTGCACTTGATCACTCAAGTGAAGTTTTCATTATTTCTACTGTTATTCTGCTACATGGTATCGTGCCCTGGAACTGGAGTCAGGAAGATGGGTGTTCAAATTCAGCCTCAGATCCTGGTGGAGCTGTATGACCTTTGATCTTTACCTCTTTCAATTTCCTCATTTGTAAAGTCATAGTAACATCTATTTCTCAGGGTGCTTGTGAGGCTAAAATAGGATATTTGTAAAGTATTTTTCAGACCTTAAAGCAGCATATAAATGCTAATTGTTCCAGTCCTGCCTTATTCGTTGGCTTAAGTAAGGAGTTGAGTTACATCTGATTCTTTCTAAGCAGCTACCCCTCCCCTGGACTGTTCTCCCCACAATTTATATAGTGCTTTATATATGGTCAACACCCAGAAGTCTCTGACTAAGGCTTATAAACTTACATGCAAACTATTAGAAATTATGATTTGTATTCACAACATAGAATGTGGACCAAGGCATAAGAGCTTATGTTCTATGTCAAGAGGCAGAAAGGTTGCTAATTGACAGTCACAGCACAGGCTCTCTGCCTTCTTATTACAGTAAATTGTTGGCCTCAGATATGGCAAATCATAATATTGAGGTTATGGGGAAAATAGAGTCAACAGCAATTCAATTCAACATGCTGCAGCCATCTGGCATGAGCAGAGGATGGGGAATGAGAAGAGTGGACTCCTATCAAAGCTCCTATGGGTCTAGTCTCCTCTGCCCTAAGTGGAGCAGTCTCTGAAGCTGGAAAATGCAAGTAGTTAAGGCTGACACATTTCTCATCCAAAAGACTGTACAGAACTTTTGATGTCACGCTTATAAAATTCTGCAAACTGTTAAAAATAAAAATAGGGCCCATGGAATCCAAATTGTATTCATAAGACTATTTCAGTCCTCCTCTGATGTCTGGCATTCTGTTTCCCTTTGCTCTGAAGCACTGCAGAAGTCCTTATTTTCAATGACCATTTCCCAGGTTACACATAAATGAGTCTAACATCAAATCCATTCTGTAAAGAACTTCTTTCAATTTAATAGGAAAAAGCATTGAAAGCACAGGTCTGACCATGTCGGTTCCCTATTCAATAAATTCCAGTAGCTCCCTATTACTTCCAGGATCAAATATAAAATCCTTGGTTTGGCTTTTAAAGCCTTCCATAAACTGTCCCCTTCCTACATTTCTAATCTTTTTATAGCATCCTCCATTACATACTCCAGAATCCACTGACACCGGCCTCCTTTCTGTTTCTCACACAGTATGCTCCCTCTCCCACACCCATGAATTTTTACCGGCTAACCCCCATGCCTGGAGCTCTCTCCTTCCTCACCTCCACCTCCTGGCACCTCTTCCTTCTTTCAAGCTTCAAATAAAATCCCTCCTTCTACAAGAAGCCTTTCCTAACAATGTTAGTGCCTTGCCCTATGATTATTTCCCATTTATCTTGTGTATTTCTTGTTTATATACAATTTTTGGAATATTGACTCTCCCACTAGATTATAGGTCTTAGAAGTCAAGGACTTCTTAATTTTTTTGTATCTCCAGCACTTAGCACAAATTCTACCACATAGTAGTTGCATAATAAAAACTTGATGACTCGACTCGTTTAGATAGAAATATATAGTGTATATGTTTATAACATATAATGTGAAACACATACATACATATAGATGGGTTTATTGATTCAGTTTTCTTTCTTTACTCATTTTTCTACTGGTTGTCTGATTATCTTTACAGTCACAAAACCAGGTGAGTGACAAACAACTAAATCACACTGTGCATGTTCAGTGTCACTGTGCATGAGGACATCTTCCCACTTCATTTCTCACCACAGAACCTTAACCCAATCTGTGATATGTCTTCCATCTGGATGGTCTCACTATCTTCTTACCTTACATGTTTTTTCCTCCTCTTTGTAAGGCAAATAAATGGCTACCATTGCCATTCCCATTTTGCATGTTCAAAAGTGTCAGGGATTAAGAACAACGAGGTGATGTGGTAGATAAAAGGCTGGGTCTGGGAAGACCTGCATTCAAACCCAACCTCAGACACATACTAGGTGTGTGACCCTGGGTAAGTCACTTAACTCTGGTTGCCTCAGTTTCCTCATCTGTAAAATGAGCTAGAGAAGTAAATGGCAAATCCTTCCAGTATCTCTGCCAAGAAAACACTAAATGGTGTCGCAAAGACACAACTGAAATGACTGTACAACAACAACATAGAGAGTAAGGGAACTCTCATAGGTAAGCAGCACATTAATGAGCCTAAATTCCAGCCTCTCTTTAAAATGCTTCCTTTAGGAGGCAGCATGATAAAGTAGAATAAGCACCAAATTGAGGAACAGGAAATTAGGGTGCTAGACCAGTTCAATAACTTACTATCAATTATTCATTCTGGAACATGCCATAACTATAAAATGAAGACCTTGGATTAGATGATTTTTGAAATTATATGCTGTCAGTTACTCTCAATGATTCAGATAGTAAATGTTCTCATCAAGTCTATCAAGTATAGACACCTTGATGTAACTTAGTCTGAAAAGAATACTAGTAATATCTACCGTCTACACAGTTTTAAGCTTTGCCCAGTGCTTTAAGTTCATAATCTAAATTTTAAAAGCAGATGCTAGTCTATCCCACTAGCAGAAGATTTTTTTAAAGCCTCCATCTGTACCTGTCATTTTCTGCCTGTCATTCTTGTGTCCTAGTAATTTTCAGACACCTTGGAAACATGAAATCATTTAGAAGAGTACCCACTTCTAAACTCTGAGCCGCAAAGAGCCAAGGGAAGGATTTGTCTTCAAGTCAAGCGTAACACTGTGGGTGGCCTAACTTTACCTTGTGGACCAGTAAACTGCCAAATCAACTAACACACATGCACCGAGTGCTTCCTGTGGACAAAGAGTTGTGCTATGGGGAATCCAAATAAATAAAAGATATAGTCCCTGCCCTGTGGGATCTTACAATCAAAGTATAAATACATGAAAAGTTAATGGCAAACTGAAAGTTTTAGGACAACATAAGATAATTCTTGAATGCAGGGGGAAACAAAGCATCATAGAAGATAGCCTTGGAGACAGAAAGTCCTGACTGATACATCCTGCCTAGGTGACTTTGAACACACCTTTTAATTTCTCCAGCACTATAAGTTGCAGAGAAAGTACAGATCTGCATTGGTAGAGTCTCCTCATTGTTTACACCAATGAAATCACAGATCCAGTCCTTAATTAATAGTTAGCCTTTAAGCTTGCGTTTATATATGACATTAAGGCTGGCAAAGTGTTGGATCAATACAGTAACTCTGAAGGGTAGGTGCTGTTATCATCCCCATTTTCCAGGTGATAACTAAGGCTCAGAGAGATTAGTTGATTTGCCCTGAATCACACAGCTAGTATCGGAAAGATAATTTGATTTCAGTTCAATGACTTTAAAACTCTTCAAAATTTGGCATTATTTCTCCATTTGTCTATTACTCTCCTCCAGGTACCCCAGAATCCAGTGAAAATTTTACTCAATTTCCTACCTAAGATGTCTTTGTCCACACTATGCCCCATGCCTAGAATATCTCCAGATATTTCCTTCTCCTTCTTTGCCAGTTAAATTCCTACTCATCCCTTAAAATTCAACTTCAAAGCTGTCTCCTCCATCCATCCTTCTCTGATTCCCTCTTTCATAATGGCTACTCATCTCAGACTTCATATAGTTTTACTGCTATCTGATATGGTTAGCATGAAATATTGTGTACTGCAGTTATCTGTGTCTAACCATCCTGTAAGCCCCATCAGGACAAGAGACCCATCTAATTTTGGTATCCTTCCTAGAATCTAGGACAATATTCTATACATAGTTGATGCTTAATAAATATGAATTTTGTATGTCTAATGAATTGATGGATGAGAGTTTATTAAGTAAACATTTACTAAGTTTCTAATAAGTGCTAGGTAGTGAGGAACTATGAATAAATGTCACAAGAGAAAACATAAGTGTTAAATGAAATTTATAGGCACCACTAGGAGGATCGCTTGTTGAATCTTAGTTACGTATAAGTATGTGCTAAGACAATAGACCATACTGGCCGAATTGTAATGGCTAGAATATATAGCTCCAAAACATGAAGCGTATCTTTTTTCCTTCTAAATTAAAAGTATACACTCATATATATAAATATAAGAAATCAACCCCATTTTAATTTCCAGTGATAGAGTAACTATATGCAATTATAGTATTGCAAGAGATTCTTTGAGTGTGGCTCATTTAGGACATTATTTCTTAGTAGAGAATGAATTATAATCAATATTACAGATTATAGGTTGTCTTGTGACAATCACAGGGAGGAACTCTTTTTCAATCAATGCTGACAAGATTCTTATGAGAGTCTTCCTTGATAGGCTGATCCTTCACGTGGAAGATGATCATCTACCCAACAGCTAAGTGCAGTTTCAGAAAGTACCAAGGACCCGTTGACATGGTGTTTGCCACATGATAGCTCCAGGGGAAATGCCAGGAGCAGACAGAGGCTCCAAGACCTTTGATACTGTGATTTGTGAGGGCTTGTGGAAGATCATGGCAAAATTTGGGTGCCTAGAGAAGTTCATCAGTATTGTATATTAATTCCATGATGGCATGTTTCCATGGGTTCCAGATGGTAGGCGATACTCTCCTGCTTTTCCAGTCGCCAGTGGGGTGAATCAGGTCTATGTGCTTATTCCCATGCTTTTTAGCATAATGTTTTCATCGATGTTGTCAGTTGCTTTTAATGAAGATGAAAATAACATCAAGGTCAGCTACTACTGCACTGATGGTAAATTATTTAACTTGAAAAAGCCACAATCTAAGACTGAAGTGGAGAAAGAGTTGGTACATGACTTTTTGTTCACATTGTGCACTCAATACAGGCTCTGAGATTGAGATTCAGCAGAGTATGGATTGTTTCTCAGTCTCTTATGCTAATTTTGGTCTGATAATTAACACCAAGAAAACAGAGGTTCTCCACCAGTCAACACTGCACCATCCCTATGTGCAAACTGCATTGAAACAAAGCCAAATTCATGTGGAGAAACTTAACTTTGGATTCATCTGAAAGGAAGGATGTGTTGGTGCCTTATTTAAAAGCTGACCATGTGGGAATTGTGTCTATTGAGGTCATATCCTTGAAGGGAACCTACCCTTCACTTTGCCACAAGGGTAAGCAAAGTCTGGTGCAGCATCACTGAGACTAGAGAAAATCTTGCAGAAAGTGAAAGTGTGCTTCCTATGATCTCCAGACTTGTATTTCCCAGTGTCTCCCTGGATGCTATCTTCACCTGGCTCATCTATTGGCTGCTCAAACCCAGGATCTCCCAAAACTAGCTTATTATTGATCCTTCTGAAACTTTTGTTTTCCTTTTGTCTTCCTATTTCAGTCCATGTGGAGGGTAAATAGAAACTGCTTGCTTTCTGGTCAGAAACTCTGTACCAGAGTGATTCCTTTGTAAAGTCTAATTAGTACATCTTTTGCCTCAGTTCTCACCTAGCCTTTAATCACTAGATGGGTGTTGCATCAGAAAAACTGAGACCTGGGAAAGACCTTAGCTTCAAAAGCCCAAGGTCTCCCACTACCTCCAGGGCCATTGACAGTTATCCTGACCTATGTGCTGTCACTGGATGCAAGTGACTCTGGAAGACAGAGTGAGGCTGATGACTTTACACATTTCTGTCTTACTTGAATCCAATTCACTTGCAAGTAAAGACAACACTTTTCTGATGTCTTTGGTTTTCTTTGAGAATGAAGAACAAACATTTTTATGTGGAACCATGAGTTACAACAAATGGAGAAATTGTGAACGCTGTGATTAAATTCACTTACCTTAGTAGCACACTTTCCAGGGATGTACACACAGATAATAAGGTTCACACACACACACACACACACTTGCACACACACACATACACACACACACACAGTCAGAGCTAGCTCAGTGCTTAGGAGGCTCCATTTGAAAGTGTGGGAGAGAAGAGGTATTAGGCTGCCTATCAGACTGAAGATCTACAGAGCCATTGTTCTGACTTCGTTGTCATATGTCTGCGAAATATGGACAGTATAGCAGTATCATACCAGGAAACAGAATCATTTCCATATGAATTATCTTAGGAAGATTGTGAAGATCACCTGGCAAGATAAGGTATGGGACACAGGTTCTTTCTCAAGTTAAATTGACAACCATTCAAACTCTAATACAGAGAGCCTAACTCTGATGGACTGGCTATACTGTTCAAATGCCAAACATACATTTTCCTTAAAGACTGTTTTACAGAGAAATCACACAAGGGAAGTGCTCGCACAGAGGTCAGGAGAAGTAATACAAGGACCCCCTCAAGGTCTCTCTGAAGAACTTTGGAATTGATTGTGAGATATGGGAGACATTGGCACAAGACCTCCCAACATGGCCTGCCCACATCAAAGAAGGTGCTATATTCAATTAGCAAAGGAGAATTACAACAGTTCAAAAGAAGTATGAAATGTGTAAATTTAGAGACATCTCCATTCCAAATTGTATCCAAACTGTGGTAGAGCCTTCTGAGCTTATATAGGTCTGATCAACCTTAATCAGACACACTTACCTAACACTACTACACTTTACTACAGACCACACTGCCCTAACCTAGTGAGGTCATTTTGGTCCTCCTCGAGCATGAAGGACAACAACCAACCAACCATCTTCCCACACTAAAGTTCTACTCTAATGCCTTTCAATGACATCAGAGTGACTAGACATATGAAAAGCTCCACTACAGAAGTCCACACTGGAAAAGTTTCCAAGTATAGGTCCCTTGATGCACTGAATTTCTAGGACAGGCCTAAAAACATTTGAAGAGGTTTATTACCAGAGAAGAGATTAGAGGAGATTACTAGGGGATGATTTTTCCCCATAGCAACCCTTAAATTATCTGCTAAGGGGCTATGATTTGCCCTGGTGAAGAAAGTACCCCCAAAGATTGAGATCATAGATCCCCCTGAAGAAGCATAATCAAATTATACTACATCCTCATTTGAGAGACAGTCCAGTAAAAATGGTAGGGAAACGACGATCACTAAATAGGACCAGGAAATCTGGGCTTCAGGCTGGTATACTCATTTAACTGCTCTCTAACTAAATTAGCTCATCTATAAAATTTGGTGTAACAATAAATGCCTTGTCTACCTCATGGGGTCATTGGGAGGATCAGACAAGCTAACGTATGTGATAACGCATTTTTCTATACTTCATTAGTATTTGCACAAAAATGGCTCCTCAATCCTCCACAACCCAGGAAAGAATCTAGAAGGCATCAATAATTTTTGTTTCTGATTGGTCAGAATGGTTAAATTAGTTCAAATGTACTAAAATGCACATCTTTTCCTCCTAGGACACCTCTTCAGGATCTCATTCAAAGTCTGTTTACTCTTATTTTAGGCACGATTGTTACAAACTTGTTTATTTCATTTTCAAGTCTCAGCAAAATAAAAGTAACACATTAGAAAGGGTAAAAGGAAGTCGCTAGAGGCAAGAATGCTGACAGCAGCAAGATGTGACAGGTGACCTCACTGACAGTGAGAAAAGAGACAGAAAACCTATAAAAAGCACAAGGGGAAAAATACTCCAAAAGTGCAACAACAAGGGGGCCATTTACTGTAGGAATAACAACTCTCTACATCTCCAAAGGCCCTGAAGGCATCATTGTATTACAGGCTGCTGTTCATAATGATGTCCCTGAGTCATCTGGAAACATTTAGGTAATTTTCAGGATTGTCTGTTTAAGGATTGGAAGTATTCTAATATATTTAGCAAAGATTGCCATGCATTTTTTTAAGCTTTGGTGGCATAATTGTTTGAAATAACAGTTTACTTCTTTTGGTTCTCACTTAATTTTCTCCTCTGTCAAATGCAGACAATACTTGTCCTACCTAAATTACAGGGGATTAAATGATAGAAATTAGATAGGTAGATAGAGAGAGAGATATAGATAGAGAGACAGACAGATAGATTAGTGCTCACTTTGAAAAGTTGAAAACATTGCATAAACATTCTATATTCTTAATCTTTCCCTCCTCAAATTTTGTTCCTTCTCCTGGTTTTCAAGCTTGCCTCTGATTGCACCAGAAGATTCTTTCCTGGAAGGCTGGAAGACAGACAATAAATCCAGTACTTCTTTGTTCCAACTGAGCATCTACTAGAAAACATAACTCATTTAGGTTCCATATTAGACAGCTGGCTTTCCTTCAAAGGGGTAAAAAGCTGTGTCTGTCAAGAGTGTTCAAGGATGAGACTGGTGAAGGAAACATGATCATCTTCAAGTACATTAAATATCTCTCCATTACCTTCCTATTTTGATGCCTCATCATCACATGGAACTGACCCTGGTCTCTGGACTACCCTGGAGAACTAAATTTTATAGATGTAATTTAGTTACAGAGTAGTAAAGTGACTATACCAGCCTAAAGCATAGATCTCCTTGTCCTGCTTTAGTGATTGTGATTTCCCCACCATTCCTACTGTACTGTCTCTCAAATGAAGATATATAATGTAACTGTAATTCTTCTCCTGAGGGCATCGGTCATTTCAACCATTAAGGGTGCCTCCTTCACCAGGGCAATGGAGTACAAGGTCTGGCAGTTCTGGCTGGACTGAGAAGGTTCTGAGCATGAGTCCCATGAGATACAGGGTGCCTGATATCAGAAATCAGTCCTAATTCAGGACTACTTACCAAAAAGTTGGCTATCTGGTCACAGCTATGTATGAAACTATCTATTAAGGACTAGGGGGTTGTGATCTGTATTGCTCACACTGTACCATGCCTGGAGTGCCTCGCTCCTCACCTCTTCCTCCCTGTTTTCTTCAAGACTAAGTTCACATCCTACCTTCTGCAAAAACTTTCCCCGGTCCTTCTCCCTTCCCCAAAGCTCCTTTCCCTCTGAAATTATCTCTGAAAATATCTTGTAAATACAAAACTTTTACTTGCTGTTTCCCTGATTAGAATGGGAGGTATATGAGGGCAAAAGCTGCTTTTTGCCTTTCTTTGCATATGTTTAGTAGTTCTTGATAAGGGCAGCTAATAAGGATTGCCCAGAATCATACAACCAGACTGGGTTAAAAGAAGAATTTATACTGCGAACTCCTCCATTAAATTGTAATCTCCTTGAAGACAAGAACTATATTTTCCTTTGCAGCTTCAGATTTTGGTGCAGTGCCTAGAATACAGTTGTTGTTGAAGTTGAATCATTTCAGTCCTGTCCAACTCTCTGTGACCCCATTTAGGGATTTCTTGGCATAGATACTAGAGTGGTTTACCATTTTCTTCTCCAGGTAATTTTATAGATGAGGAAACTGAGGCAAACAGGAATAAGCAATTAATTTGGAGTTATACGGCTAGTAAGTGTCTGAGGCCAAATTTGAACTCAAGTCCTCCTGACTGCAGGGGTGATGCTTTATCCATTGAACCACCCAGCTGCCCCTTTGGAATATAGTAGGCTCTTAATAAATGTTTATTGATTGATTGAATTTAAATTTAGATCTTCTCAGCTCTAAAACCAGCTCTCCATTCATTAATGATAAAAAGCTGTGTAAGAATTAAAGTATTGAATTATATAATAATCATACTCAAAATAAACAATAATAAGTAGCATTTATATGGTACTTTATGGTTGATAAAGCCTCTGTGTGTATGTACATAAAATCTCATTTTAAGAAAGAATTTCATAATGAGGAAATGGAATACGACATTATCAATAAATCTTCCTAGGACTCTTTGTCTTGAGCTCAAATAATTATAGTCTTGGCTCTCCCATGAAATTTCAGTGTGACCTTAGGCAAACTATTTAATTTTAGTGTCTTTGGTTTCTTCATCTACAAAATGAAAGGATTAGACAAGATGGTTTTCAAGATCTCTTCCAAGAATTATACAATTCTTTGAAAGGCTATTAAATAGTAATGTATTTTAATTTAGTATGTGCCTACTAGATAGATGTCAGGAACTATCCCAAGGCAAAAAGGCAATTCCTCCTCTCAAGGAGCTCCCAATCTAATGGAGGAGAAAATATATAAAGAGCTATGTACAAATAAGTTATATTGGAAGGAAGGCAATAAACATTTGTTAATACCACCTGTGAAACATTGTACTCAGTGCTTTCCAAATATCATACATTTGATCCTCACAACCACCCTGGGAAGTAGGCGCAGTGATTATCCTCATCCTACAGCTGAGGAGTCTGAGGCAAACAGAGGGGAAGTGACTTGCCCAGGGTTAACTAGCTAATAAATGTCTGAGAGTCAGGTGTTCCTGACTCTAAGCTCAGGGCTCTTCTTACTGTACTACCCAGCTGCCTCTATGAACAAGATAAATTAGAGATAATCTCAGAGGGAAGGTACTGAGATGAAGGAGGACTAACAAGGGCTTCTTTCAGAAGGTGGCACTTTAGCTGAGACTGGAAAGAAGTCAGAGAAACCAGAAGGTGTAGGTGAAGAGGGGAAAAGTTCCTAGCCTGGGGGAATGGGAGATGGAGGATTGTGTGCCAGGGAAAATTTAGTTTTGTCTCTAGAGACCTTTAAAAATAGCTTGCTCAGTATCTCCGATAAAGACCTCATTTCTCACATATAGAGAAAACTGAGTTGAATTTATAAGCATACAAGTCATTCCCCAATTGATAGATGGCCAAAGCATATAAAGAGGCAGTTTTCAGATTAAGGAATCAAAGCTGTCTATAGTCATATGAAAATATGTTCTAAATTCCTATTGATTAGAGCAATGCAAATTAAAGCATCTCTGAGGGACCACCTTACCTCTATTAGTTTGGCTAATATGACAGAAAAGGAAAACATCAAGTGTTGGAAAGGATGTGGAAAAATTAGCACACTAATGCAACTATTCTGGAAAGCAACTTAGAACTCTACTTGAAGGGTCATAAAATTTCATAACCTTTGATTCAGCAATACCACTACTAGGTCTGTATCCCAAAGAGATTTCTTTAAAAAGGAGGATGGAGAGGACCTTTTTGTGCAATGATATTTATAGCAACTCTTTGTGGTGGCAAAGCATTGAAAATTGAGGGGATACCCATGGGTTGGACAAAGGCTAAACAGTTTGTGATATATGTTTCGAATGGAATACTACTGTGAAGATGAACAGGCAGATTTAAAAAATGGAAAGACCTACACAAACTGATGCAAAGAGAAGGGAGCAAAACCAGGAGAACTTAGTACACAGTAAAATTAACATTGTCTGACGAACAACTTTGACTGCTTCAGCTGTTCTCAGCAATATAATGAACCAAGACAATTTCCAAAGGAAGCATGATGGAAAATTCTATCCAATACTCCAGAAAGAACTGATAGAATCTGAATTAAGAGCAAAGCATACTATTTTTCACTTACTTTATTTTTTCATTCTTTTTTTTTGTTGATCTGTGTCTTTTTTCACAATATGACTAATACGGAAATATGTTTTGCCTGATTACACAAGTATATCAAATTGCTTACTATCTCAAGGAAGATTGGAGGGAGAGAGAACTTGGTCTTCAAATTTAAAAAAAAATGAATGTTAAAAGTTGTTTTTACATATGATTGGGAAAAAATAAAATATTCAAAAGATAGTTTGCTCATTTGTCTGGAATAGTGTATCAGTAAGCACCCCAACATACACCAGGGGGGGTCCTACTATCACAGGATCTTAGATCTGCATTCATAAAAAGAAAGGCAACTTCTGAGGGGTTGACAATCGCTTTAATCAATCACATGTATCATTTGGTTAGTTCAGGGAGTCTGTACAGAGATATCAAAAGATCAACAGACATGGCTTCCTCTGCCTGAATTCAACAGACAATTTGCCTGACCAAACTGCCTGACCATAGTTAACAGACAGGGAACACAACATCTGGGTTCTCAAAGCTGGTGGGCTCCTTTCACAGCTTCACAGAGTCCACTTCCAATCAGTAAGTTCCAAAGTAATCAACAGACATGACTTCCTCTGTCTGACTATAATTCAACAGACAGGTATAGCTGTCTGACCAATTACCAGAGAGGGAAGCATGACATACGGTTCTCAAAACCAGGGGACTCCTTAGCGGTTTCCCAGAGTCCTCATCTGGCACTCAAACCTTCTTGCAAAAACTAGGCCCCAAAGTAAAGCCTTACCCTCGGAGTATTTATACTTTTTTTTAGAGTCAGAGGGCATCCCAACCCTGGAGAATCAGTGCCTTATTAACAAAAGTTGCAGGTGTTCCTACAGATCTTCCCTAATCAAACTCCCCTTAATGGGCAGGCCCATTAATAGGTGGGGAAGATCTTTAATCACATTAACAGGACAAATACACCATTTCTAGTTAAAGAAACTCTTGTTTCTATACTTTACTCCTTGTAAAGACTCTATTGATAAAGCCAAGATTCAATCAGAGGCATTTGACTATACTAAAACAAAAACAGCAAAAGATCTTATTTTGATTGCCATCACAATAGTTGGGGTTCAATTCTGTCTTGTGACAGGGGAGAGAACCTGATGGACTTATCAAGGTGGTTTTTTTTTCAACCTTATGTGACTGGTTGTCTTAATTTTTTTGCTTGACAGGTTTTACTAATGTCAGCATTCATGTGGCACATAAGAATGGGAACTAAGATCCTTTAAAACTGGAAGGCATATATATCGATTGAACATCAGACATCAAAGAACAACAAGTCACCAAGGTATCTCTCTTGCTTAGAAAAACAACTTAAGGAAGGTGATATGAAGTTATTTCTAATGCTTCCCTCACCTGAGTGAGTTTTTATTTCTCTCGTTTCATCCAGCAAAGGAATTCTTAGATCTAATTCCATTGTTTCATCTATTAATGGATCACAAAATGTGAAATAACCCGTACTGCCGGTGTGATTGGATTTCAGTATCCCCTCTAGCCAGCATAACAGACAAGGTTACATCAGAGCAGATTATCCTCACAGTGCTTAACTGCCCTCTCTCTGAAAGGTGGCAGATCTTCAAGAGACTGAACCAAAGTTTATTCACCAATGAATATGCGGAATAGGGCCAGCCAAATCAATTTCATAGGGTTACATTTAGTAAATTGAGTTCTTCAGAGACATTAACATGTTAATGTACCTGAAAGATAGCCAGTGTAAAATGCTAGTACATAGTTCAAACTTTGTGTGAAGGATACACTAATTATTTTCATCCCTCTTTTTTTGTTGTTGAGAAATCAAAGATCATTGAAAAGTCATATTTGTCTACAAAACTAGGTGCTTTGGAATATTATTGCCTTTCAGGTTCATGACCTAGCACTGAAATTTTTGTTTGATATTTGGTTCAGGGTTCTTTTACTGCTTTTGGTATTAATTAACCTCACTAAAAGGGGGTGGAAGAGAATCTTGTCTTGTTCATTTATAGCAAAAAACAATAATAGTTTATCTTATATAGGGCACATAAATTATCTTCCTCACAATAATCCTTCAAAGTAGCAGTGCATATAGTATAAACTCTATTTTTAAAGATGAAAAAATAACTCCGAAAGAAATTATCATTTCCACATAACCGTAACAGTCAAGAGAGTTGAAGGGTAATCAGAGGACTCTAGCCCAATGCATACCTGAACAAGAACACTTTTATGACATAGATGACCTGTAGTCATCCAACCTTGGCATCCAACAACTGCAATGAACTGGAAACTCATGGTTTTCTGAGGCAGCCCATTCCACTTTTTGGATGACCCAACATGCAGTGAGGAATCCCTTCAAAATATGGGATTTAAACCCAGACCTTCAAGTTCCAAGTCTAATATAAATGCATTTTATATTAAAGCATTTTACCCTGTAAATGCTTTTCAAAGAATGGTACAGGAAGTGAGACAGGTTACAACGTGAGGGCCTCTAAAGTCTCTTCCAGCAACAAATAAGTGTCCTTATAACCGTCAAACACAGTACTTTTTTGCTGCTCTTAGAAGAGTAAGAAGAACACTTGTCTGGGACTTGCTTACTCACAGGACTTACACATTAATTTAACTCCTGGTGTCTACTTTTCCCTTTCTGGAAAATGGCAGTTACATAGGGAAAGCAAGTAGTGAATAGAACACTAGACCAGGAGTCAGGAAAACAAAAATCCAATCTCAGATACTTATAACTAGGTCCTGATTGGTGAGAAAAATGAACTCCATGAAGCAGTCACATGTATCTGAGTTCTCATTACTTGAAGTTTTAATTAATAGTTGTTTCAAGTCTGATGGAAATATGCAATGAATATTCAAATTGCAGAATTCATTATTTGCACTAATCACAACCTAGCTGTACTAATTGTGTGACCCTAGACAAGTCACTTAACCTCTGCTTGCCTCAGTTGTAGATATCAAATATTTGTGAAGTGGTTTGCACACCTTACAATGCTATATAAATGTGATAGAGAATTATTGTAATAATCCCTATTCTTTCTTACTTAAAAAAAAAAGATGTTACCTTCTCCATTTGGCTGCTGCTGATCCACCCTCCAAAACGGACCCACAAGGATCATACCTGGAAGGAGCTAAACGTAAGGTTCTTCATACTGAAAAACCTATTCTTCAACTAGAACATTTTCACATATACACTACCATAGCCTCAGAAAAGGGTCTTTCAAAGGACTGCAGTATTGTTCCACTCCTCATTCCAGTAATTTCTCAGAACAAAACACCCCACTATGGCTACCATTTCCTTATAAATTAGAATGGAAACTCCATGAAGGTAGGGATCTGCCAATTCCGGAGCTGGCTCATACCCACATGAGAGCAGACTGTTAAATTTTCAATGTGAATATTCACATCTTGAAAACTGCCAAATGCTAAAAATTAGGGCTTAATTTGTTTTATTGGTTATCTAGACTTAAGAAAGTGATGGAGAAAAATGTTAAAAAATACAGATTAAACTGAAAAGTGGGTCATATATACTCTTCAGATCCTAGCCAGATGTTAAACATTTATCAGCAGAGTCCTGGAAGGAATTTTCCCATTTTTGTATCTGAATCTCTAACACTTAGCACAGTGCTTGGCATATAGCAAGCACTTTTCCTTAAATTAGATCATTAGTATGAAAGCCCTTTGAGCATTTTACGAAGAAATGTAACAGTATAAAAATTCAAGATATCAAGTGGAAAAATACAAAGTTCATTGGCTAAACTACTTAACTCTGAATTTATAAGACATTGAAGTAAATGCAGTTGGAGATATAAAAGAAGCAGGTGGAGTCTTGTCTTATATGTCCTCAAGGTCACATCAGTAAAAAGTGGTAGTATCTTTTCATGCTGAATTCATTATTCTTTTCACTTTACCAGGCTGTCTATTTGGGAGAATAAGCCAAATAATCATGAAATGACTAAAAATAAAAGCAAGTCTCTGGTATAATGGAAAAAAGTTCTGGATTTGGAGTCCCATGATCTAGGTTCAAATCCCAACACTATCATTTACTATAGGTGTCACCTTTGGGTAAGTCACTTAATCAACTGATGAGCTGAAGTTTCTTCATCTTTGTAAGGAGGGAAGTTAGACTTAACCAGATATGTAAGCTCTCTGATATCTCTTGAAATCCTCTATTGCAAAAGAATACTGTAACGCTGTGAAATTGCCAAATAAGGGAGAAATAGCATGAGACCAGGTTCATCAAGGAATGCTTTTTGAAGAAAGGAGAATTTTGAGGTGTCCTGAAGAAAACGAGGGACGCAAGAGGACACATTAGGACGATGCAACAGAATCATCAGGGCTCATGAAAGGCAGTCTCTTCTTTTTTTTTTTCCCTAAGGTTAATTGGTTTGATGCTTATTGTCAGAGATCAGTCTATGGGAAGAAAGGAAGGCAAAGGGAAAGGGGTAGGGGAAGGGTTGAAAGAGAAAGAAAAGTTACTTTCTTCCTCCACTCCTTTACTCTCATGGATTCAGGGTATAGTTTCCAGTCAAGTCCAAGGATTACACAATAATAGCTCACATTTATGCAACACATTATTGATATAAATTATCTAGATACTCTTTCACATGTTACTCATTTGAATTTTACAAGACAAGCAATGCAAATATTATAATCCTCATGCTACATATGAAATTGAGGCTAAAAAGTGTTTCCTTGAAGCCACACAGCTAGTTAGTGACAGATCTGGTGCTCCACTCTAGGTACATTGCTCCTTCTACCCCGCAACCCTGCTTTTCCAATTCACATTCTGGATCTGGAAACTGGGAGACATCTGAAGTCTGTGGAATTCTTTCCTTCCTTCCTTCTTTCCTTCTGTTATTCAACAAACATCAATTTTGCACCACAGAATACATGAAACCATATTAAACTTCATAGTGATACAAAGTGAATGAGACAGCATTTGTATAAGGAATTCAGTAGCCTTCCCACATCACTAAAGAATGAACCCATAAGGAAAACAATTTCCCTGAGTCACTTGACCAAAATAAACCAGCAGCAACGACTGAAAGACCCTTCCCCATTCAAAGAATTCAAATATCAAATAACTGCCAATTTCCCTGGAGTCTTTGGCCCTTCTCCCTCAATAGAATGAACCCACACCTATACCAATCCCTGGGTTCAGGTCCCCCAATGCCTAGTTCTTTTCAACACAGAGAAGAACCCTATAGGAGTCTTCCAGAATTTACTGGCTTAGGACCACCCAGGACTCAGCAGAAGTATTGTATTTTTCGTTGTCCCTGACTGCCCTTTTATCTAAGTATGTCTCTTCAATTAAGTTGAGTGTTCCATTTCGTAATACTAGATTTTGATATTTCCAACCTTATTAAGCCTGTATAGCATTAAACAGCTTGTTTGAGCTATAAGGTCCACACCCAAAGTACAAAGCAAAGCAAAATGCATAAATGGCATTTGAGTTGTAAAGACAATGTTTGCTATAAAGTACAAAGGATAGCAAACATTTCTATCTGGTAATATAAAGGACTGAAATTAATTCCTAACTTCAAATATTATAATAATTGCTTTCAAACTTTTTGATTTCAGGATCCCTTTAAATTCTTAAGAATTATTATGGATTCCCCATAGCTTTTGTCTATTCAACCTTTTGTGTGTATATATATATATTTACCATTTTAGAAACCAAAACTGATAACATTTTAAATATATTAAATCATGGTTAAATTAGAGTTCACTTATTAAATTAACATTAAATTAAAATATTAAATTTAATTAAATTATTGATAATTAGAGTTCACTTATTAAATCAAAATATTAAATTTAATTAAATTATTGATTATTAAATTCATTTAAAATAATGTCTGTTACATGTTAAGAATAATTTATTTTTATGAAAAGTATTCATATTTTCTCAAAACAAAAAGATTCAGTAAAAAATGGCATTATTGGCACATTTTTGAAAATGTCTTTAATGTCCAACTTAATAGAAGACAATTGGATTCTCATGTCTGCTTCTGTATTCAATCTGTTGTGATAGGTTGTTTCAATTGAAGTATATTAAGAAAATGCAGCCTCACAAAGATATGAAATTGGAAAGTAGAGGAGTATTGCAATAAGTAAATAACATCTTAATATTATTATGAAAATATTTTGATCTTATAGACTACCTGAAAAGGTCTTAGGGCCCCTCAGGAATCTGTGGACCACACTTTGAGAACTGTAGTATTATAATATCCTTTATTCCTAGAAGCTCTGATTAGTTTCCAACAGTCCTTCTTTCTGAGTACCATGGAAATAGACAAGAGTATGATGCACACTTTATAGTGCAGGTGGGTAAATTACAACACAGACAACATAAATGTGATGCCTAATTCCCATCTGGATCCTGGGCAGCTATGTGATGCTGAAGTTAAAGCACTAGACCTGGAGTCAGGAAACCCAAGTGTAACCCTAGCATTAGAAAACTGACTGTGTGACCCTGGGCAAATTGCTTCACTTGTCTGCCTTGATTTCCTCGCATGTAAAATGTGGTTGCTGAGAGAATGTCATCTCATCCGACAATATGTCAAGTGTTTTAAAAATCCTAAAAATACTATATAAATGCCAGATACTATAATTATTACCTTAAAAATTTCCAGCATCTGCCAACGAAACTTCAAGTTCCTATGAATCTCAAGTGTGGAATATTAAATCGATATGAGTAATGCCTATGTTATTGCTCCTTGATTCACATTAGCACATTGTGCAGTAAAGCATGCTGGAGGCTGTTATCCTTTGCATTTAGATCCCTCAGAAGACTACTTATTTTGTTCATTTTCTAACTGTCTCAGCTTCATCTCCTTTTTCTTGATTCTTTAATTTTCCTCATTATTATTTTCCAACCCATCCTTCAGCTTCTCTTGAAACCCCAGAGAGGACAGGATGACAGAGAAATAGTGCACCATATCCGACTGCACCATGCTCCAGGCCATTGGCATGCCTTCCGCCAAAAGATAACTTTTCAAAAATTACTCAGCACAAATGGCTCCTAAACAATGAGTTGAGGAATATTAGCATAAGAAATTAGACTGTGCAAGTAGTTTTAAGTGACTTGTAAGGAGAAGAGGCGAGGGGAGGGGAATAAAGGGAAGGAGGAGAAGAAAATGAGTATGATCAGTTAGAAGGTTTTGAAACTCCAACGAACTCAGTAATAGAATAGCCTACTTTTCTCCCATCTATGGAAGCAATCTACTTATGAGGCCACCTGGCATCCCCTAAATAAAAAGAAACATGCTTTTTTATTATAAATGGAGGGAAAAAAACTTTTAGAAGGACAAGAAGCTAACGGTACCTCTCAGATGAGATGCTTCTTGAAAAATAAAGTTTCCACCCATTCCTTAAAGGTCTTTTCTTCTCTGTAAATACATAAATACAGGATTTGAATGTTACATTTGCATTTGCCATCTATAAACTCAAAGAAATTGTGAACGCAAGGAAGCTTTGAAGCCTCTCTGCTTGGGGAGATACTCGTTTACAATTTTGAAGGCAGCAAAGAAGTTTTCTCTCCTTTCAAGTTTCATTATATAAACCCAAAGAAAAATCACTTGGTGTTCCTCATCAGTTGCTTTCCAAAATTCTTGAAAGACTAGTTGAGATCCTTAAAAAAGGAAGAATGGTATGCTTATAAAAAGTCACTGAGTAAGGCATAACATCTCTTTTGGTATTTAATTAAGAATTCTCTGAGAAAAGTCTCTCATCTCAAAACAAAACAGCAACAACAAATATGCTAAAAAACACAGCTGTCATAGCTAATCAGAACACCTGTTGCTGTGTGATGGTTTCAATCATTCCTAAGGTTAAAAATATCTGTTCTAGGAGCCAAGACGGAGGAATAGAAAGATGCTAGCTCCGAACACACAGCCCATAAAATAACTGTAAAGAAGAACTCCCAACAAATTCCGGAGCAGCAGAAGCTGCACAACAATGGAGTGGAAGAGATTTCTGTTCTAGAGAGCCCTGAAAAACCGACACCAAAAGTCCATCACGCACTGGACCCGGAGCAGAGCCCAGCCCTGCCTTGGCCATGTAGCACCAAGAGGACCAGATCCGAGCAAGCTTCGGGGACAGAATCTCCAGTGGCTGTGCAGGTCCATCCACCCACAGACGCCTTACTGAGAGAGGCTGTTTGGCTCGCCAAGAGTGGAGCGGGGTGTCCCCATAACTCAGGCCCTCTTGGGAGGCAGCAGCAGAGGCAGCAGTGGATAGAGGCTCCCAAAGCAGGCAGGAGCTTGGATCCATTGTTGAAGGTCTCTGCATAAACCCCCTGAGGGAACTGAGCCCTGTGAGGCAGCCCTGCCCCCACTCAAGCGCTGAACTTAATCTCACACTGAATAGCAGCCCTACCCGCACTGACAGCCTTGAAGCTGGGGAGCAACATTTGAATCTCAGACCTCAAGCACTAGCTGGGTGGATCTGGAGGCAAGGTGGGTGAGGAAAGGAATCTCAGAAGTCAAGTAACTAGCTGGGAAAATGCCCAGAAAAGGGGAAAAATAATAAGACCATATAAGGTTCTTTTGTGGTGAACAGATATTACCTCCTTTCCTTTCTGATGAGGAAGAACAATGCTTACCATCAGGTAAAGACATGGAAGTCAAGGATTTTGTATCCCAAACATCCAAAATAAATATTCAATGGACTCAGGCCATGGAAGAGCTCAAAAAAGATTTTGAAAATCAAGTTAGACAGGTAGAGGAAAAACTGGGAAGAGAAATGAGAGGGATGCAAGAAAAGCATGAAAAGCAGGTCAACACCTTGCTAAAGGAGACCAAAAAAATTGCTGAGGAAAATAACACCTTGAAAAATAGGCTA
>CM053770.1:570394851-570429964 GCA_028658325.1 Potorous gilbertii
TGGAATAGATGGAGGCTAATGACTTTCTGAGAAACCAAGAAATCACAAAACAAAACCAAAAGAATGAAAAAATGGAAGATAATGTGAAATATCTCATTGGAAAAACAACTGACCTGGAAAATAGATCCAGGAGAGACAATTTAAAAATTATGGGACTACCTGAAAGCCATGATCAAAATAAGAGCTTAGACATCATCTTTCAGGAAATTATCAAGGAAAACTGCCCTGATATTCTAAAATCAGAGGGCAAAATAAGTATTCAAGGAATCCACAGATCACCCCCTGAAAGACATCAAAAAAGAGAAACTCCTAGGAACATTGTGGCCAAATTCTAGAATTCCCAGGTCATGGAGAAAATATTGCAAGCAGCTAGAAAGAAACAATTCCAGGAGGGCAATGGGAGGAGGGAGCAATTTGAAATCAACACTCTTGGTGAGGGACAGGATCAAAAAAGAAAATAGAAGCAATGGGGGGCAGGATAGGATGGAAAAGGGAAATACAGTTAGTCTTACACAACACGACTGTTATGGAAGTCATTTGCAAAACTACACAAGTATGGCCTATATTGAATTGCCTGCCTTCCCAAAGGGAATGGGTGGATGTAAGGGAATTGCCAACCCCCAGCCTCTTGGATGGCATTTACTGGTCATGACTCAGGTAAACTGAAGGGAGACTGGTAAGGCATGAACAAGATGCCACTGGGAGGAAGGGTTCCAATCCTGTTTTGCTCAAGGCTATTTTCCCCAGCTTTTCAGAGAACAAAGAAGCCCAAAAATGTTTTTCTTTCTAGGGGCTACATGTCTGCCCTGGGCAGTCCTGGTTAAAGGTAAATTACTTCCTTACAAGGGCAAACTAATTGCTGATAGGTTCACTTAGGGCACTGGTGTCAGAAAAGAGATAAATGCACCCCTCACTGCTTGAATAAACAGAGTTCTTACTATCTTGTCACCCGCCTCAATCATTGCTTACAGCCACACTCCACCAAGGCCTGCAGATAAAGCGTCTGGGCCTGAGAGATCAGGCCCAGACTCCCAGGTCCCTATCATGTGGGAGGGAGGGATGAGGAGAAGTTGGAACTCAAAGCTTTAGGAACAACTGTTGAGTATTGTTCTTGCTACTAGGAAATAAGAAATACAGGTAATGGAGAATAGAAAGTTATCTGGCCCTACAGGGTGAAAGGGAAGATGGGGACAAGGGAGGGGAAGCATGATAGAAGAAAGGGCAGATTGGTGATAGGGGAAATTAGAATGCTCAGTGTATTGGGGAGGGGGGAGAAATGGGGAGAAAATTTGGAACCCAAAATTTTGTAAAAATGAATGTAAAAAGTTAAATAAATAAATTTACTAAAAAAAAAAAAAGAAAGAAAATCCCAAATGGAGTCACAAAAGAGTCAAACATGACTGAAATGACTGAACAACAAAGCATTATTAAAAGCCATGAATAAATAATAACTAAAAAAAAAATATCTGTTCTAGGATAGCAAGTAGTCTCTGACCTCATTCTCCTTGAGCAAGATCCTCCTTCTCAGGTTTTGAGGCATATCCTTGAGGAATCTCACCTTGAGGGTGTCTTTCCCTAATACTGTCATCTCAAGCTCCCATCAAATGTGGTCTCCTTACTATTGGTCATGAGTGACTATCCCTCCAATTCCATTTAATAGTTAACATCAATTAGTTTTTACAAAAGCTTATTTCCTTCAAAGATATGACAAGAATAGAAGAATTAACATTCTCTACCCCCTCTCCCAAATATACACTTTTTTCCTGTATCATTTCAGTCTTTGGGAAGAGTAGTCCCAGACTTCATGCATCTTCAACATAGCACTGATCTCACCAAGTTCATGTTCAAAGGCAGCACTGATGCCAACTGAATCCTTGTCTCTGGTACTACTGGACTGGATCTAAAAGCTTGCTACATGTTATTCTGGCCATTGAAGCAGGATTGCCTGAAAAATCTAACTTGGGCTTGATTTCCAAACGTTAAGTGGTTCATTCTCTTGACCTTTCAAAATTCACAAGCTCATAGCCCCCAGATCAATTTTCTTCACACCAAAGAAAAGAAGAAGCACCAACACCAAGAGCTAAGGCCACATGTTGGCCTAGGATGAAGAGACTGTAAGACTTCTCTCCTTACAGTGCTGTCTTCCTTATCTTACAAGAATGTAATTATGTAGGGATAAATTAAAGCCAAGAGAAGCAGTCCAAACAAGAGAAAAGAGGACAAGGCCAACCAATGTCTTTTGAAGATGCCACTAGTTCTAGTTCTAAAATTGTCAGTCAATCAAAGATGTCACTCTTCATCAACTGGTTAGCAGACCAGAACCAGTTACACACATGCTCCGTATCTTTTCAAAACACTTTGATTACACATAGCCATGGCTCCTCAGAAGATTCTTCCCCAGTGGGAAATTGCCCTCACAGTCTTGGGCTTATGCTCATAAGAACTTGGCTCCACCAGTACAATCATAAAAAGCCACTCAGTATGGCAGAACATCTCTTTAAGGACCTAGTTAGTAATTCCCTGAGACAATTTTCCTTTACCAAAACAAAGAATTAAAATATCCACCATCAAAACCAAAGCTTCAATAGTTAAGTATACCTGTTGATATTTGTGCTAGTGTTTATTGAATATATCCCTGATTTGTGAATGTAATGAAACTAGTTAGTTTCTTTGGAATTTAAAATAGACATACAGATAGATAATAGAAATATAGTCTCTTTTTTAATTCTTCAGTGTATGTCATGCATATATACATATATATATATATATATATATATATATATATATATATATATATATATATATATATATACATATTCATTGGGTCTAAAAACACATATATAAATTTACTTACATGAACATATACATACATATTCACAGACAGACATACTTCAATACATATGCTTCCAAAACAATGAAACAGTTAATAAAGCTCTGTGTCATATATATGTATATACATATATTTACAAACTTTGAACACATTCATAAACAAATCATATACAAACAATAGGACAAATATTTTTAACCATAGTGGTAAGTGAAATTTTCACACAGAATAACAAACAGGTGTACTGATGATCTATAAAAGCTGTCATTTTGAGGGTAGGAGTTTTAATTCTTTATTGTGGAATAGGAGATTTTTCTCAAGGAATTTTTAATTAGATACTAAAAGAGATGTTATGTCTTATTGAGTAGTTTTTTATAAGCATAACCTCCTTCCTTTTTAAAGATCTCTAGCTAGTCTTTCAAGAATTCTGGAAAGGAACTCATGAGGAATGCCAAGTCATTTTTCTACAGGTTATATAACAAAACTTTTTTTGCCTTCTATCTCCCCAGTCTCTCTCCCTCCCTCCCTCTCTCTCTCTCTCATCTTTCATGTAAACAAAAAATATGTGTATATGTACATGTATGTATATAATTGTGCCTGTACATATATATGCATGCATGTATGTATCCCAAAGCAACAGTATGGTGTGTATATGTACGTAAAGATACATGTACATCTGTGATTTCTTTAGTAGATTTACTCCCACCAACGATGTAGAGCATCCCTGCTTTCTCTTCCTATTCAATCTTTTTCCATGTCTTCACAGTGAAGTCTACTGAACAAGCTGGGGTCCTTCCTTGAAACCTTTTAACATTATATGGGTACCAATACAGCATATATTGTTAATAATTATGATGATAACAATACCTACCATTTATGTAGCACTTTATAGTTTGCTAAGTATGTTATAGATGTTTCCACTTTATAGTCTTACAACGCTATAAAGTAGCTACTATCATTATTCTCATTTTATAGATGAAGAAACTGAGGCAAGCAGAGGTTATTCGCCCATAGTTCACAACTAGTAAGTTGTGAAGATGGGATATGAACTCAGGTATTCTTGACTCTATTTTCAGCATTTCATAAACTGAACCACTGGCTGTTGCAAGAGATCCTTGTCATGGAGTATAGCCTCCAACAAGGTCATGGACACAAAGAAATCCCCAAGAAAATCTCAATGATCCTTGTCTTATGGGAGTCAGTTCTCTCCATGCAGTATATCTTAGTTCTCATGACACTTCAAAAGTTTAAGAGTTTTTAAATTCTCTAATAATTAGATCCATCTAAATAGGATCTGCCCATCACTCTGTGCCATTACATAACTGGTTCAACTCCTTTTCAAGCCAAGTCCCGTTGGTAATATATGTTGTAATGCTTCTAGTGTACACTTATTCAGTACTAATATTTTGCAGCTTATCTACACTCACCATGCATTTATTCATTGTGTTTGGGTGACCTACAACTTCAAATCTTTAGAGATTGGGGTAGTCCAAATTTGATAGCCATATAGCATCAATGGAAAAAGAAAACTGGTGCTGAAATGATGGATCTTTTTCTCTTTTGTTTAGAAGAGGTTTAGGAGCACAAAAAGTGCTATGCAATTTTCCAAATGCAATCTAACTGATTTTCTAGTTCCTATTAAATTCTAGAACCAACATACCATACATTTGAAGTGTCTGCCCTCAAGATATATATACTGATGGACTAGGAAGTCTACCATGTTTTACATTGTTTATATTCCCAATAGCATGTGGCACAGGACTTCACATATGGTAGAAAGAGAAACTCCATAAACATTTATTTATTGGTTAATTGAGCAAAAAGGCATTAAAACACTGATAAGATTCAGAATTAATACTGAAAAGCATTAATTTCTAGATAATGTATCTGTTATTACACAGATGGAAGCATCCATGTTCTAGACAACAACTTTTTTCAATACAAGCCTTAGCTAAAAACGGTAAAGCAAACCCATGTTCTGACAGAGTCAGATTTCCTGAACTTAATGAACCAAATCCCTTACAGATGAATAGTTTCTTATATTTCTAAGGGACCTAAACTTGAAGGTCTGCCTGCCCTACTTTTAAAGACTCCACTATAAAAACTTAAATTTGCCAGGTAGGTGGTATTCAGTTTCCAAAACAATTCATTACAGGATTCCTTCAAAATACTGTCACCTTTAACCATTTAAAATGTCAGACATTTTACAGAAAAACATCAAACTGATTTACACATGACTTTTTATGAACACATCTTTGAGGCACATTACATTGGTTATGTATATTTCCATGGTTATAGAAAGATTTTTTGAATAAGATTTCAGAAAAATATTAACTGCCCTGACTTCTTGGGAATGGAAAGATGATTAACATTTGCCTTCACATTTTTAACTCAGTTTATATGGATCATAGACTTATCGAATATTAAATATGGAATTCCCTCTTAGTCTGTTATCTAGTCCAATCATTCAGTCAATCAAGCATTTAATAAGAACCTATTACATGCTACACACTATATTAACTACTTGGGAGCATAAGCAAAACAGTATCTACCCTCAAGCAACATCCAAAAACAGGAATGCTGTCTCAAAATCTGGAAGGCCTCTGGTAACTGGAGACCCAATGCATTGCATCTTGAGAAATACAGGACAGTTTTCCAGATAGTGATGCAAAAATCAGACTCCAAAAATCAAAATTCTACCAGCTTGATCATAATTTTACCATCTTGGGAGAAACATAATATGTTACTGTCTTCCCCAAATGATATTTGAGATATTTCAGATATTTGAAAATAGTGATTCCTCCTGTCTTCTCTCTCTGTCTCTCTCTGTGTCTCTCTTTATCTTTCTTTCTCTCTGATTTAAACATCCTTAATTTCTTCAACCAATATAATGAGGTGCCATGAACTCAATCACTATCTTTTTAGACACATTACAGGTTGTCAATAACCTATCTTTCCTCCCTCTAGGAGATCCTACCAGCCTGTGAAATAGCAAAATCTCATTTCAGAGCCCACCAAGACCTCTTGTTATGGATGAACAAGTTCCCCCAAAATGGAGACACTTGTTTTCTTACAAATTAAGTAATCAAGTATAAGAAGCTAGTTAGAACTACAAATAACACGAATAAGTTTAGTTGAGGGGCTCTACTGTAGTAAACAATGTAAGACCAAATGAGTTCACCTATGTAAAACACTGAACAACACTTAAGGCACTATACAAATTCTAGCAGTTTATCATTATCACTGCTATCTAACACTATAAATAGCTTGACTCTCTTCTTTACATATATATATATATATATATATATATATATAAATCCTGCTAGCTGGTGAAATAGCAACTACAGAGAATGAAGAACCTAATTCAGTAGAAAAGCCCAGCTAATGAAAACCAGGAATGTTGAATTCCATCTGTCCCTAACTTATTATGGGACATTGGACAAATAATCTCTCTGCACCTAAATTTTCATCATATATACACTAGAAATAGTAACCCCTTCCCTTCTTCTCCCTTCCTCAAAGCTTTGATGATCTTCATCATCTGACAACATTTATTGAGCACCTACTACCTGCACAGCAGCACTGAATGGGATACTGGACTTAGAAAGAGACATAAGGCATTGTCTTGGTCCTGAGAAAATTTATTTCGGAGACATGGCATTCACATCAAAAGAAACAGCAACAGCATAAAGCAAACACCTGATGAGAGTATATATAATCTCAGTGGCATGAGCTCAAAGGAGGAAGGAATCACTGTGAGTTTGGGTAGCTGGAGAAGAATTCATAGAGGAAGTGGAATTTGAATTAGTCCGTAAAGGAAGAAGAGAACCTAGACAAGGTTAGAAAAGTGGGAAGGACGTTGGGGGAGGGAGAAAGAATTGTAAATGGTGGCATAGACAATAGAAATGGGCATGAAAGATAATGGATCTGTTTGGTTAGAGCAAAGATCAACAAGCACTTCTCAGTATCAACTACATGTCCTCAGGCACTTTACTAGATGTTGGGGTTACAAAGACAAAAATAAAACATTTCCTTCCCTCATAGGTTGTGGTTTGTCCTTCGGTCTTAAAGACGACCATGACACCAGGAAGGTGATGCCATGGCTTGCAAGTGAATTGGATTTAAGTGAAGGAGGACTGTGCAAAGTCACCAGCCTCACTTTCTCCTCTGAAGCCATTTGGGTGCAGTGGCTGGACATAGATCAGGACACCTGGAAATGACCTCTCCTGCCCTCATAAAATTTGCATTCTGTCAAGGGAAATACTATATGCAGATATAAGTGTATGTAAATTAGAAACAAATTAAATACAAAGCAATTTTTAGAAGGAAGGCATTAGTAGCTAGGGAGGTCAGAAAAGGCTTTTGAACTGAATTTTGCGATAGACTTGGGATCCTAGGAGATTAAAGCAAGAAAAGCGTCCATTCCAGGCATGAAGGATGGCCAATGCAAAGGCAGAGACAGAAGGAAATGGAATGGCCTCTCTGAAGAACAATTGATGAAATAGATTGGTAGCCAAATGAATGTTTGAGTGGCACATAAAGAGCTTCAATTTTATGCTACCAGTTGGCACTAGGAAGCAAGGTGAAAATAGGGAAGTATTTTGAAAAGTTAAAAAAAAGCAGTGCATAAATTTAAATTGGTTGTTTTACCATTGTCAAGGGGGATAGCAAAGAAGAAAGAAAGGTTAATTCAGGTAAGAAACACATTCAGGTAGTGCTGCATTCTCTTTTCCTTCTCTCAAAAAAGGTAATGACAGTGGAGTCTGCCAATTTAAAGCAGAAATGTTTAAAAACAAAAGAATCCAATTTACACAGCCCACTTTAATAGTCAGCTAGTTTTATCAACAAAAGACGAGACTATTGTCTCAACCTTCTTTCTGTTGTTTTTTTTTTTTCTTCCTTCCTCTACAGGAATAGAATAAGGATATTAAAAGAAATGTTAATGGGGCAAACCCTGGAGTTTTCATTAATGTCTTAAATAGGCTTTTATAGAATAGCAATTATGTGAGATATAAAATATACAATATATGAGTATCAATAATGAAATACTCTATTTGTGTGCTCTCAGTTACCTAGTATTCAACATTCATGTTTTTGCTTCTATTACCAGAGTTGATGAGTTCTAAAAAGTTATTTAGGTTTATTATGGTCCAGACCTGTGATTTCATTAGCACAGCAATCTTTCCTTGAGAAATCTCTGTCTACTTAAACCTTATAGTCTGAGAGAGTTACCTAGAGCTTTTGCTCAGTTGTTTAAATCATGTCTGACCTGAGCCCATTTGGGCTTTTTTTTTTTTTTTGCAAAGATTAGTGGTTTGCCATTTCTTTCTCTAGCTCATTTTACAGAGAAGGAAACTGAAGTAAACAAGGTTTGCCATGTCCAGGGTCATGTCTGAAACTGGATTTGAACTCAGGAAGATGAGTTTTTCTGACTTCAGGCCCAGCACTCTATCTACTGTGTCACCTAGCTGACTTCTTGCCTAGGGCACCAAGAGGGTGTCAGTTGTTCAACTTCACATAACCAAAAAGTGACAGGAAAGGAAACCAAATCTATTTACTTCTCAGGGTTGTTTAAGGACAACACTTGGTAAATGTCACAGGACTATACAAATGAATGAAGTTTACTCAAAGACTGGTAGTCCAGATAACTAAGCCCAGATATTCTAAGCCTCAAGGTCAGTCTCCTACTCAATCACTACATGATATTTTTCCATGTTTGTATTTGCAAGATGTATGCATATACCTAAATATTTGCATATGTGTATATAAACACACACATGCACACATATATATGTGTACGTAAACATATACCCCTCATATAATATACATATTATATATGTACATATACCCCCACATGTGTATATCTACATGTATTTATACATACACTCTTCACACATATATATACACATATCTGTATGTATGTATGTGTTTGTGCATGTGTATATATGAAAATAAGCATTTATTAAGCACTTACTGTATTGCTGGCACTGAACAAAGTTAAGCACTAAAAGACAGGAGAAAATGGTCTCTATCCCCAAGAAGCTTACATTTTAGCAAGAAACAGGACATGAAAATATATGTCTATACAGAACACATAGAAAAAGAATATAAGGAAGTTTGGGAAGGCAAGACTCTAGGAGCTGGGGAATTAAGAAAGATTGAATATAGAAGATGATGCTTGAGCTGAATCTTGATGGAAAACAGGGATTCCAAATGACAAGGGGAGAAAAAAGGTGGGCAACCAAGGCAAAAGCACAGGTATAAGAGACTGAATATTGTGTGCTTTGAAGTAGGTCAGCTTGGCTAGTTCACAGACTATATGGAAGGGAATAACGTGATAAAGACTAAAAGGATAGGAAGTGGGTAGGCTGTAAGAAATTTAAAGGCCCAAAAGGAGTTTATATTTGATCCTAGAGATGATAGTGTATTGTGGGACTTTATTATTCTTTCTCCTTGCCAAAGTTAACCCTTTTTCATGTATCCTTCTTCCCATACTCCATAGGGTAGAGCAGGAGGTTGAAGTAAAGGAGTTGTGAGGTGAGAAAGAGGTGAAAAGAGGGGATTCACCAGGAAAGGTTCTTGATTGTCTTTAGCTAAAAGGGTGGGAGATGTTATGTGGATATTGAGGAGAGAGAAGTTTATTCCAAATATCCAAAAATAAGGTGATTTACTTACACATTTAGGTTTTTACTATACATGCTAATGAAATATAGGGCCAGTGAAGATAAGATCATCCATTTATGGTATCTGAAATGAAGGTTAGGGAATTAACATCAAACCTTTTCCACATATAACCCATTAAGAAGAACTGTTGCTAATGTAATTAGAAGTAACAAACTGAACCCACCTGATATGATCTCCTTATAATATAATCCATTATGCATATATAGAAGGGAGTTCAGCTCCCTTGGCCATGTCTGAGGATGCATACAAAGGGTTTGGCACTAAACTACTTATGCCACTACGCATTAAGAGCCTCTCTCCTTAAAGGAATAGACAACCGCTATTCCTGTCCTCTCTTCCTCTCTAGAACAAACGCTGTGAAATTCTTCTGTGAGAGCTCCCATGAAGGGGAAAGAAAGGCTTGTCCCTCCCTAACACACATGGTGGCCCCTCATGCAGGATAGCTGGAGTGTGTGATGGTCTTGAAGAGCCTACATTGGGATCTCAACACCCTGGTTGATACTCTTCTGCTTTGTCTTTCTTTCCTGAGCACATGGCATTCATCAATGATCCTGAAGTAGTCATGTCCATTCTAGGAAGTAATCATATGAATCCAAGAGGTTAGAAACTCCCGGATCCCCCAGGCAAAGTGAGTTACACTGAAAGATGTTCTCCTTGATATTATCTTGGGTTTTCTAGACAATGTAGAGATTAGGTGAAGGTGAAATGGCAATTTAGTTCTACAAATGAATTAAAGGTTACTATAACAGTAACTACTATTTAAAGATTTTAAATCTTTATCAATGCAGTTTTAGCATTTCTTTTTAATGGAGGAAATGAATAGCTGTTCTATAACTGACCTATACTAGCCTCTTTTTGGGAGACCCTAGACATAAGCCAAAACTAAGCTTTAAAACAAAGCTACTCTGGAACTCTAAGGTAGAAGAAGAATAAAGAGCCAGATAATATAAGAAAAATTCCAACTTTCTTAAGAAGCTAGGCTCCTATAGGTCCCACTAAAGATAGCTGACATGACCCCAGAGCCAGGGATCTCTCAGTGAGAAAGGAAGAATGTCTCACCCTCCATTGGCCCAAGTCAATCTGTTGTTACACTAACAAATAACAAATCAAACAAGTTTCTGTGGAAGTTTTTCTTCTGGTCTTTACCCAACTCCTGGGGTAAATACAAAATAAGTTGTAAAATGTCCATACAACATCAGGGAAGAAGGGAGATATGAGAAGATGAAATGAAAGAGAGAAAGATAGAAAGAGAGTTAGAGAAAGAGAATGAGAATCAGTCCCTGAATAATCCAAAGTAACTTGTATTAAAAGCTAGCAGCCCTGGATAACTGGTCATATTCTGTTTAGAGTCCTAGAATGTTAGAATTTGAAGGGACTTTAGCTATCATCTAGGCCAGTTCCCTTATTTTACAGAAGAACTGAGGTATGGGTAGATGAAGTGAAAAGCTACAGGTCACAGAGCTAGCTCCTGGTAAATATAGTAATAAAGCCCAGATATTTTGACTACCATTCCACTGCTTCTTCAAATACATTTCAAATTCTTGACCATGATGATGGAGGAGTCTGTCTGAATCTCAAGGAAGATCTTATTTCTAGAGGGGGATAAGGATAGCTTATCAATCTTTATAACTACTTCCTAGCACAAGATGTGGTATTTAAACATTTCCACTTTAACATATTATTAAGAAAATATGGATATACTATTTCAGGTTTGGCTCTAAATGCTCATTAGCAGAACCTTGCTAATAGGACCTCCCGGCCAAGTTATCATCAGAACAAATGCAGAAGACTGCCATCATGCTCCCAGAGAAATGGAGAACAAGCGATTATTTCATATAAAGGCAATTAGGAAGAGGAAGGGCACATCTCAGAAATAGGTTTCTGCCCCCTAGCACTGAGAAATGATTAAAAAACAAAAGGGTAAAGGTAGAAATTGATTCCTTCTCTTTTTATTTCTATCCCTCTACAAAAGAGATTTACTAGGGTTGAGCTATAGTTCCAAACCTGAGGACTGCTCCCCAGTGGAAAGCTTCTGGCTTCAGTCAATGCACAAGGAGAGAGATAGAAGGCCTACCCTATGTCCTACTTCTCCCCAGCTTGTTTTTAAGTTTAAGATGGGAGCACAACCATCTGGTCCTCCTATTTCCCTATTGGAAAATAATAAATAATTCTCAAAGTTGATATAAGAAATAAGCAAGCTGTTGCTTCCCCCAAATTTATAGCTCCATTGGATGTGATAGCTTCTCCAAAATATCATCTTTTCTCTCTTCCTACATTAAGGACAGATAAATTCTTTCCTAAAACTTCAGACAGAGTTACCCTTTTTTTTGTTCATGATAGCTCAACCTTTAGAATCATTAGATTCAAAAATTAGAGCTGAAAGGAACCTTAGAGATCATTTCATTCAACCGCCTCATTTTACAGATGAGGAAAGTGAGGACCAGGAAACTCCGATCTAACAATCAGAAAATCAGAATATTCTTTGGGGATTCCATGAACCACCTCTTTCTACCAAAACAATATGAACAAACTATAGTAGGAAGACTTTAGGTTGGACTTTAGGAAAAAGAACAATCCTAAAAACTGACAGATGCTAAATCGCTTGTCCAGGAATGTGATGTTGGCCCCACTATGGAATTTAAAAAGTATCATAGATCATAGGCTGGTAGAGTTGTAAAAATTCTTGAGATCAAGTTCAACATCCACAGTTTACAGATGAGAAAATTCATGCTATGAAAGGGGACGCAGCTTGCTTTTTGATAGCTTTGGTATCATGGTTGATGTGTAGCTGTGTGAAAATTCAAGGAGCAGCTAGCTATTCAGTTATCTTTTCCACATCAAAGGGACTAGGAATGCAGTGCCCTTGCAATCTGGAAAATCTGTATAAATTTTTTGGCCCTCCCATTATACCAGAGAAGAAGTCTGAATATTATTTTTATTTACTTTGTGGAGTATTTACAGGTCCTTACTGTAAAATTTGGGTTAAGTATTTACTCATAGGTTCTGTGGTCTCTGCTGGCCTTCACGTATTGTCTGTGGCTTTTGAAAACTCCCCAAAAGTTCTCATTTAATTTCTTATGCCAACCTATGATATATCAGAACTGCAATTGTAAAAGTTGTGATGTCGAAGAGATAACTATGACCTCTTTGGAATCTAGACATATTGAGTCAAAAGATGACAAAATTATTGCAATATAAATACAGAAAAGAGATGACTGATTTTCAGCTTCCTTATCTTTTCCTTCTGAGGTAGATGTAAGTTTTTATTCGTCCATTTATTTGTCCTTATAGTCAGTGAGTCAGCAAACATTCAAGTTTATTTATGTCCCAGACACTGTGCTGCATCTTGTATACATTATGCTAAGCCACTATAGTATTTTTCATGTATAATATATTATCTAATGCATTTATTTTTATGTGTTTATTAAGTAGCTACTATTTGCCAGGCACTCTGGTAAGCTAAACTAATGCATGTATATACATCAACACACACACACACATACATGCAAACAGAAAAGTTACATAATATATATTTGTATTTCATCTTCTCCAGAAGCATTAAACTAATTTAGCCATGTTACTTGAAATCTCTTTCAAAAAAATTTTTGTGTGGAAAATATAGAGTAGGCAACCCATTCAGCAAACAATAATTTATTATTGTAAATAATTAAACTCTGTTCCACTAAAATTGCAATTGTATATTTGTGCCTCTGGTGCTCTTTAAATCCTCCAGAGAATACAATCCTGTTGGAGAGGAAAAAAATTTAACTTTGCAGTGGAAGCTTTTTAAATTATTTGACTAAAATACACACATTACAGAAAAACAAACAGATCTTTGTTGTTTGGGAACAGGAATATTTCTTAGCAACCACCATGCACACAGTGGATATTAAGTAAATAGTTTTAAATTGAATGAAATATATTGCACATCCTTCTGTCAAATACTAAGAAAATACTCTATGTAACACATTCCACTTATATTTGGTAATTGTGTCTGAAGGAAAGTACTATCAAAAAGTTGTTTAAAGTCCTTATCTAAAACCTAGAAAAAATTTACCTTGGTGGGAGAAATACATAAGTAATATAGAAATTTGCATTCTTATTCAGTCAAAAGGTGCCTCCAGCTTAGCTTTTTCTCTCCGACAATGGCACTATAAAAAAGATTGTACAAAGACATACTCCTTAATGAGCACACTTTCTTAAAATTGAATGGCTGCAGACTATCACTCAAGATGAAACAAACAAAACAAGATTAAGCACTTAGTACAACAATGAAGAAATAATGACTATATCTCTAATGGAATTCTGTAGGGAGTCTTGGAATTAAATGACATTGAAAAAAAATAAATTTTAGAGCTGAGATTTATGTTCAAATCCCAGCTCTAAAATTTACTGACTTTTCTAAGGCTCGGCTTTCTCATTCACGTACAATGGAAATGATAATATTTATACTATTTACTTGACTGGGTTGTTTGAGGACAACATTTTATAAATGTTACTGACCTATATAAATGTAAATTTTTATTACTTTGTGTTTTCTCCTAGTTTTCAAAACCTATCGTCACAGGCTCAAGAGAAGGGTAAATTATTAACAATCACACTTAAGAATGCTCCAAATCTCTAAGAATAAGAGGATTGTAAGTCAAAACAACTGAGAGATTTCCCATTACATCCATTAAATTGGTAAAATTGACAAAAGTCAAGAATAGCCACGGTTGGGGAGACTATGCAAAGACAAACATATTAAGGCAATGCTGGTAGAGCCATCAATTGGTACAACCATTCTAGAAAGCAATTTGGAATAATGCAAATAAAGTAACTAAAATATTCATGCCTAGATTGAAAGATTCTACTGGTGGGGATATGCCCCAAAGAGGACATCGACAAAAAGAAAGTCTTTGCATACACAAAATATTTAGAGCAACACTTTTTGTGGTAGCAAAGAACTGGAACCAAAGTAGAAGAATACAGACTAGGGAATGACAAAACAAATTTTGGTACGTAAGGGTAATGAAATATTATTGTGCTATAAGAAACAAGGAAATGATGAATACCAAAAAGCATGGAAAGGCTTACATGAACTGATTCAAACTGAAGTAAGCTAAGTCCATAAAACAACTGCTACTGTTACAAAAATATAAAAAACAACTGAGTTCTCAGAGAAGAGACATGACAAAATACTTCTTGCTCCTTTGTATAAGTAGGAGCCCATAAGTGTAGGGTATAGAAAATTACATATAAACTCAGATTTGTTTGATAAGTTAACTGGTTTTTATGATTTCCCCCTCTTTTTCCTATTTGAAAATATATTTATTAAAAGGGATAGCTCTCTGAAGAAGAGGTGCAGTAGGAGGAAATCTGGGAAACATAAAAATTTATTTTAAAAAAATTTGCCTTATAGGGTGTGGACTTTTTATTTGTAGATTCTCATCACCTAAAACAGTGTTTTGTAGACAGTAAATACTCATAAAATACTTGTTAAATTGAACTGAATTAATCTTCATGACATCCCAAAGTACCTTCCAAAGAAAGTTCATCACTGAATCAATGAAGAAGCTAAGCATAGTATCTTTTGACTTTCATAGACCTCGAAGTGATTAGTAAATAAGAATATTAGCATCTACGAGGGCAGATGGATAGAATGTCAACAGGCATAGATGGAGAAGAAAATTTAAGGGGTCTGGAACAATATGATCAGTCATCAAAAAAGTCATGAGGATATTTGGAGTAATTTTATATAGTTACATTTGGCTGTAGTGTAGAGCATGGAAGGGGAAATAATGTAAGGCTAGAAAGATGATTAGAGGCAGACTATGGAAAACTTTGCATGTCAGGCTAAAATATATGAAAACAGAAGAAAACTGGCAAGTATTGCTGGATTAATATAACAGCACATCTTCATAGTCACACAATTATCTTTATTCAGTAAGTAGTTGTAAGTAGTGGAATGACATGATTATTTGAGAGTGAGGGCAGAACATATAAAATTTGGAAAATTATTGAGTATATGGGATAAAGGAAAGGGGAGGAGTAAAAAATGCATATAAGTTTACAGAAGCATGGAGGTTGGGGAACTGTAGTACCGTTGACAGGGGTGAGAAATGCAGAAAGATCAGTGAGTAGAAAAAAAATGGCAAGTGCAGGCTTAAATATCTTAAACTTGAAATAGTACTGAAAATACTGGTTAAAACGCCAGGAAGATAGTTAGAAATAATAGTCTGGAACTGGAGAAAGTTCTGGCCCAGAGATAGGAGTCATTCACATACTAGCAAGGGGAAGTACAGTCTTGTGGATGAGTAGAGAACCAGAGATTCCAGTCCTCTCTGATGACCTATACTGTCTGTGTGACTCTAGGTAAATGTAGAGCAAGTATAGAGCCTAGGACTCTAGGCAGTTCTATAGGATTTTAGGTTGCAGAAAAAGTGCTGTCATAGAGGGAATTTTCTATTCCAAGAGCTCTCTATACCAAGGAATCATAGGTCTAGTTTCTAATCTATTCCAAAGTTGTAATGATGGTTGAGGCCATGGGAGTGGATTAGATGATCATGGAAGATTATTTAATGAGAAAGAGATTACCTTTATGGGTAGTCAGGAAAGGAATAAAAACCAGAAAGGACTGGTTAAAGAAGGGTTAAAGGATTGGTTAAAGAATTAGGAAAAAAATCTGAAGAATACAGCATTATAAAAGGCAATGGCATAGAAACTTTGAAAGAGGAGGAACAAAGAAGAGGTGAAAAGTGATGAATATCACAGAAGAGTCAAGAAGAATGAAGATACAGCAAGAAAGATAAGAAGCAACCTTTTTGAGAGAGAAATTTCACAACACTCAGTAATAAGTTTGTAATGGATTATCATCTGTTTTGAAGTTGAGGAAACAGAGGTTTGGAGACCCAATGTTACCCAGTAAGTAAAAGAATTAGGACTCAAACCTAGATCTCCTGACTCCAAATCCATTATACTACTACTACTACTACTACTACTACTACTACTACTACCACTAGTACTACTACTACTACTACTACTACTACTACGACTACTACTACTACCACTAGTACTACTACTACTACTACTACTACTACTACTACTACGACTACTACTACTACCACCATATTATTATTATTTAGAGGCAGCTAAATGACACAGTAGGTAGAGTGATAGTAGATAGTCTTTATTTAGAAGGTAAAAGATTAAATTTAAGACTAATCACACACTTACTATCTATGTTTCCTTGAGTAAACCGATGAACATCTATTTACCTCAATTTCTTCAACTGTAAAATGAGTATAGTAATACACCCATCTCATCAAAAGACACATTTGTAAAAGCCTTACCATAATAGCGTCTGGCATATAGTAAGTGTATGTAAAGTATGTAGTAATGTAATACAATGTATGTAGTAAGTAAATGTTAGCTACTAATAGCTATATTAATAATGGTTATTGTTAATAGATACAGATAATAGTTATTACTGGCTATTAACAATTGCCAACAATATTAATGGTTATTGTTAGCAATTAATAGTAGATATTGATAGCTATTATATTCATGTAATACCTATTATTAACAACTAGTATCTATATAACACCTTAAAACATGCAAAGTGCATCATAGGTATTTTTTATTTGATTTTCACAAGAATCCTAGAAGGCAGATGCTCTTAGTATCTTCATTTTACAGCAACCACATATGTCACTTTCGTAATTGACTTTCTTCCACTGTAGAGGGTTTTACTTTTACAATTCCACTTATTATGATAGATTTTTTCCCCAAAGCATCAGACATCATCACAAGTTAAGACGGATTTGATCCTCATGACAATGAATGTGTTTTTTCACTTTTCCCATATGCCAATGGAGAAATGTTGCCAGGGCTAATCCTTGGGCAAAAAGCATGTGCCTTCCCATTGTAGCTTCACTTTTGAACATATTACAGCACAATGATATTTATCTAACAAAATGTCTTGATATGTAATGTCTTGTTTGTAATTATGTCCTTGGGTTTCAGACACCACAGTTTTATTGCTGACAGTCAACCTTAGTCACAGTTACATAGCATTTGAAATGCCTCCTCTAAGCATTACTTTAGGTTCACAGCATACAAATTGTAGCTAATTCTGAAGCAAAATTAACCTTTTCAAGTCAACTGGTACCGGGTCTATGAATTCATTTAAATTGTGTGTGTGTGTGTGTGTGTGTGTATGTGTGTGTGTGTGTGTGTACAATAACCAACTCAACAAACATTAGGTACATGTAGATAAAGCAAAGCTACAACATAATGTCATAGAAAGAAGGCTGACCTTGGAGTCAGAAAAACCTGCTTCTGACGTATAATACCTGTGTGACCATAAAGAAATCACTTAAGCTTCAGTTCTTCAGGTAATTCTCTCAGATTATAAACTACAAAGGAAAAAAAAAGGTGATCAGTTGCATCTGTGTAGCAAATTTCTATCCAGGAAGTTTCTTGCACTGATGGGATTATACGTCCATAATGAAGAAAAAAGAACAAGGCACAGAGTAACTGTATATATATATATATATATATATATATATATATATATATATATAGATAGATAGATAGATAGATAGATAGATAGATATAGATATAGATATAGATATAGAGATATAGAGATATAGATATATATATAATTAAATTATGTTATTGATAGTAATAATTCAAATTCAGCTGGAATTATATATTTTACAAAGTATTCACTTCCAGCAGTCATGAGAGGCAGGTAATACAAAAAGCATTGCTTATGATTTACAGATGAGGAAACATAATTGCAAAGAGATTAAATGATTTGTCCATGATCACGCATATAATGAAACAAGTTCAAGTGATTCCAATTCTAGGGCTCTTTCGATATGATACCGCCTTCCACAATAATGTGAGCCACTGCTGTTACTTTGATCCTCTACAAAATTCTACTCCAATATAGCAAAGAGGTGACCTCTAGATTCCCAAAGGCTATGATAATGGAAGCAATCTGTGGCAGGTACTACCAGGTACATAAAGTTTCAAGTAAGGACTCAGGACTCAGTGATATGTGTGTATGTGTGTGTGTGTGTGTGTGTGTGTGTGTGTGTGAGAGAGAGAGAGAGTGTGAGTGTGTGAGTGTGGGTGTATGTATGTTTTCAAAGGACTTCTCCAACTACATGTGAGGAAGCTCATTACCAGGTTGGCCATGGGATAATTTTTTTTTTGGCCATGGCAGTCACTAAGGGATGGAAGGGGTGTAATTTGAATCACTCAAAGAACATTCACGGTGAAAAACATCACAAATCCTTGAAATATCAAAGCACTGGAACCAGTACTTACAAGAATAATGAATAATAGCTGAAAGTCTCTAAGGTCCCCTCCCTCTTTACAGCATTCTGTGACCTCATTCTATGATCCTTTGGCTACAGTCATTCTCCTTCATGGACAGTTCAATAGCCTGTAGAACTTTGAATCTAACAACAACAACAATTCTTCTGAAATTAAATCCTCTTTTCTAGGTATTTTGGTTTTGGAATGGACCAGGGTGAGTTGAACAGGAAGGGATCATATCTAAAAAATGAAACTAAGGGGTGAGAGAGGAATATATTGGGAGGAGAAAGAGAGAAATGGAATGGGGTAAATTATAAAAGAGGCAAGAAAAAGATCTTTCCATGGAGAGAAAAAATGGGGAGATGAGAGAGAAAACATGAAGCTTACTCCCATCACATTCGACTCAAGGAAGGAAGAAAATGCACACTCATTTTGGTATGATAACTTATCTTACAATTCAGGAAAGTGGGAGAGAAGGGGATAAGCAGGGTGGGGGGGATGATGGAAGGGAGGGCAATGGGAGGAGGGAACAATTAGAAGTCAACACTCTTGGGGAGGGTCAATGTCAAAAGAGAGAATAGAAGAAATGGGAGGCAGGGTAGGATGGAGGGAAATAGAGTTAGTCTTACACAACATGAATATTATGGAAGTCATTTGCAAAACTACCCAGATATGGCCTATATTGAAATGCTTGCCTTCCCAATGGTGATGGGTGGGGAGGGAAGAAGGAAGAAAAGTTGGAACTCAAAGTTTTAGGAACAAGTGATGAGTATTGTTCTTGCATACAATTGGGAAATAAGAAATACAGGTAATGGGATATAGAAATTTATGTTGCCCTAAAGGACAAAAGAGAAGATGGGGATAAGGGAAGGGAGGAATGTTATAAGGGAGGGCAGATTGGTGATAGGGGTAATTAGAATGCTCAGAATTTTGGGGTGGGGGGAGAGGAGAGATGGGGAGAAAATTTGGTGCTCAAAATTTTGTGGAAATGGATGTTAAGAACTTAAATTAAAAAATATCATTCAAAGTCTTCGGGAGGTATCTGGGTCACTTGAAAGTTATGTGACTCCCTCAGGGTCACAAAGCTAGTATTATTCAGAGGCAGCATGATTTGAACTCAAGAAATCCTGACTTGGATGCTGGCTCTTTATGCACGATACGTTGATGCCTCTCTCCAGGTAAAACCAGCTATTATTAATAATAACAATAGCAGGTTATATATATATATATATATATATATATATATATATATATATATATATACATATATATATACATATATATATGTATATATATATGTATATATGTATGTATGTATAATGGAACTGGGGGTGGGACAGGAATTGGTGAAATCTCCCCATGGATAATATGCATGCTCTAAGGACTAGGCTCTCCTTGGCCATTCTTTCCATTATAGAGCACTTTACAATTAAAAGGCCTTTCCATCATGATGATCTTGGGAGGTAGATAATGGAATTACAGAGAAGATAATGGAAATATAGCTTTTAAGTAATCTAAGGTTAAGTTCAAAGACATTTAAGATTGTACCAAGACTTTTGTAGTATCCAGTTTTAGCATCATCACTTTATTTTTTTTTAAAAAGAAAAAAACAGACTCAGAAATGTTAAGTTAATTTTCTAAGGTCACACAAATTCAGAACCAAGAGAAAAAAATACTGGCGTCTTCCTTGACTCCCATAGCGTACTAGACATTTATAACATTTGGATCATTCCCCATCATATAGCAGATTCAAATCACAACCATTAAGGCCAATAAGTTCTTTGCCTTTCTAATTTGACTTTTTAATGCCATGTTTTCGGGAAATTGTTATTAAATTGTTATATTAAATGATTTTCTCCCTATTAAAAACAGAAGGCAGATTTCTAACCTATATAAATAACCATAGACTTCTGTAAGAGTTACAGAGGATTGTCTAGCTATAACACTTAACCTAATCAGGAAATTACTTTTCTCCCAAAGCTTTTGAAAGGGAGAACTTTTGTGTATACAAAGAGCTCAGAGCCTTGATTTTTAAGGGGTCACTTTAAAAATCATACTAATTAGAAGCCATATTGTTTGAACAACCAACACCAAATATGAGAAAAGGAACATGTATCACAAGATTTGTTTGTTAGTTTTTTAAGGAAAAATGTGCATTTAAACAAATATGTACACTTGTTGGGAATGAGTCAATTGCCATTTAGTTAAAGCAGCAAATCTCAATTCTGTTTTCATTCTAAATTCTGTTGATCACTGACCTGCACTGAATTACATCTACATAGAAATCTATCTACTGGGGAGGAGGGAGTGGAGGTTAGGGACATGGAAAGAAACTACTTAACATCAAATAAATAAGGGGGAATATAGATAGAAGCATACAGGTAAGAGCAAACTACAGAGCCAATCCCTCCCCATTCCTACTCTGGATGTAAAAGTATTATCTTCACACTGATTCTCAAGAAGTAGCTTGAATTCTACCATAGTAAACTTCTATTTCATTGGCTAGAAACTCTCTCTTCTGAGAAGAGCATTAAAAATATCTATAACCATTTTCCTACTCTCATTCCACTAATGGTGATGCCTCAACATTGCATGAGCATCACTTTAGGTTCACAAGTGCTATGCCATCAGGGCACAAGTTCTAGAAGGATCTATGAAGTTAAAAAGGTTTGGAGTTTAATGCATGTCTGAAGACTGAAGATCAGCTCAGAAAAATTCAGAAAGGTTCATCACCATGTTGGCTGCAGGGAGATGATTTTTAAAATTTTGTTGTTATTATTTTAGCTATATATAGCTACTCTCAGGATGATCTATTAAGTAAAGAAGGTATTATGACCAGTGTGGGTGGAGAGAAGACCCAAATGATAAAATGCCAGCTCTTGGAAGTAGAATTGAGGTATATTAAAGAAAAACAAGCCAGACTCAAGACCTGGCCCATGTTACTATTCTAGATTCCCTAGACTTTGTCTTCCAAGACAACCTGCCAATAGTAATGGCTCCATGGAACCTCCAGAAATTCTTTATATTCTAATTAAACATCTGGTAACTGTGTCTTGTCACTGAATTTTTCAAAATATATTTTCTTCAAAAGAGAACCATTTCAAATTAGGTAATTAGAAATGTCTTCAAGTAAATTTCAACTTCATAGCTTCTGTAACGAAACAAATTTAATTTTCCCTCTACTGAGAAGCAAACTTTTTTTGGTGGGGGGGCATGTTGAAAGAGGAAATATAAAATATATTTTTATTAGCACACTTACATGCTGCCCTAACCTTTATCCTAGTGACTTTCAAAGAATTTTGTAAAGCAACCATTCTTGTCTAAATAGAATCTTCCAAGATAACCTGTTTGGAAGGAGACGATTTCTGACACATTATCATATACAATGTGTATGTGTGCATGCATTGTAGAAAGAATAACATGTTCAACTAATTAATGCTTCAAATGAGTCAATTAAATGTTTTCAGAAAACAAAGTCTAATGAATATGAACTTCAGCGAGAGAAGGCAAACAGATGTTCCAATATGGCCAGGGTTATAATCTCCACCTTTGATGAATTTTACAAAATAGCCAAATGCCCTAGGGAAAATCTCTACCATACTCTAAGATGAAGAAGGCAGTAAATTTATCTTCAAGAAAAGTGTTCAATGCTTCAGAGTGCTTTGCTAAATAGTATATTTAACTTAAGCTTTTAACACATTTGTCAAAAATCACAATTCAAAAAAGATACGAATGGAATAAGTTGTCAGTTTTATTTAACTTTATTTTCTTTTCCTTTTTGGTATCAATTAAAAGCTTATGGGTGAAAGATATATTTAGAAATGCCTGTGATGTGAAAAAACAAATCAATAAATTTTTTTAAAAACAGATATTTTAAGAAAACACACCCTAAAGGTTAGAACAAGGGGTTGAAGTTGTAACATTAACTATGAAAAAGATATATGTGAAGTCCCAAACTTAAATTTGAAAAAAATGGTATGATCAGTATAAATTTGATTGACCTGGCTTTTCGGTGTGTGACTCTTTTTCATATATATGAATCTTTTCAGTATGTAGTCTGCAAGCACTCTTTAATTAGCTACTGAATGATGTGGTAGTCAAAAAGAGCTAATATGATCTCTCAAGAGAATGGAAACTCCTTGAGGACAGGGACTGATCTTATTTTTGTCCCTGTGTCTTCATCATCTAACACACTTTGTAGGTACTTACGAAATGCTCGTTGAAAGTGAGTGGAATGGAATTCAATTGAATTATGTTACTTTAATGAAACATGAAGTGACAGTCCTGTTCTATTTTGCCCTAAACATATCACATCTGGAGTATTATGTTTATTTTTTGGCATCACATTTTAAAAGGGCGATCCCAAAAGGCAAATGTCTAGAAGACAGTGACCAAGACAGAAAATTATATCATATGTGAAGTAACTAAATAAGCCTGGAAAATGTGAGATATTAATACTTTCTACTTTTTTTTATTTGATAAGTTACATTTTTATATTACATCCACACTACCATGATTAATTGACCCTCCCAACACATACATACACAAAAGTATAATCTCCTCAGACTATTAAAATTGTAATAGAGTAATTCTGATTGTACTACTTAGCTTGGATATAGGAATATACCAAGTATCTTATCATAAAGCAAGAAAATATGTGGCACTCCAACTCTAAAATTTGGATGAGAATTTCTTAATAATGATAACCCATACTCACAAACTATTTTAAGGTGTAACAAAAACTTTACATTTGGTTTTTCACTACAATCTATGAAGTATATAGTATTTTAAGTGTATCTAATAGTAAGTGCTATTATCATTCCCATTTTATAGGTAAAGAAACTGAGGATGAGAAAGATTAAGTCACAGAATTAGAGTCACAGGATTAAAGACTCCCGAGAAGAATTGTAAATTCGGTCCTTTCTGATTCTAAGGTCAGTCTTCAGTCTGCTATGCCACACCACCACTGGAAGCAATAAAAATGGGAGGAAAATAAATTTGGAAGGGACATTAATGACCATCTAATCTTAGCATCTACTCAAAACAAGAGTTCACTCAACCAATAATTTGACAGATATGATAAGTTTTAGGAAGAGCACGAATCATCAAGTCATTTAGCCTGCCTGGTCCTCAGTTCCCTCACCCATAAAATGAGGGAGTTTAACTAAATAGCTTCAGAGGTTCCTAACAGTTCTAGATTGTAAACACATAATCTTTAAGCCCCCTGTGGGTCTGTGATCCTATGATTTTGTTACCATCCACATCCTTTGTAAATAGCCAGAGTGGAAAATAATACTATATGTACATAACACTTCAGATTCTTAAAAGTATTTTCTTGGCTCTTTCTATATTCATAACAGCCCTGTAAGGTAATTAGAGGAGGTGTGTCATCTTCATTTTAAAAATGAAGGGACTGAGGCTCAAATAGGTTAAAAGATTTGCCTAAAGTCACGCAGGTAAGTGTATGGAAAAGGCAGAATTAGAATGTAAACCAAGACGCCTTCTTCCACATGACATTGTCTCCCTTGAATCACTGACTAATTTGTGAAATTTAATAGTTTATCAAAAAATCACAGAAGCAGTTCCTAGAACTAGAAAGGACTATATAATAGAAGCAATAACTTAGCCCCCACACCCATGCAAGTTAGACCAATTTTTCCATAAAAGACATTGATATCATCCTTGAGGATTACAGATTCAGGTTGCTGTCATCACTTGTTTATCACAGGAGGAGTACAACGAGTTCTCCAACAATGGTTGGTTGATGGATCACAATGGACAATTCAGGCAAGGGCACTTTACTCAGCTGAATCAATTTGAGTTGTCCTTGGTGCTGATTCATGTTGAATGACCTTCTGACATTGGTAAGTAAATCTCTTTTTTATTAACTGCTGTGAACATTTTGTTTGAATATCAACTCTAAACTGAAGGATGGCCTGAATCAAACCCAACCCAGAATGGAGATTATCTATTTTAGTCCTACATCTTTAGATAAATAAGGAGTTATGTACCAACATCATTTATAACTTGGGATCTGGAAACCCTGACCCTGGACAAAAAGGTACCAAGGAATTAAATTTGCTGTAGGGAAAGAAGAGGATAAAAGAATACATTTCTTTTATTATTAAATCCAACTGGCTCAGATTGGGAGCAGTGGAGGAAAAGAAGGGTGAAGGATGAGAATCTCTGATCTGTTTATGACGCAATTCTTCCTCTATGATTTATACTTGCATAACTCATTATGCTTCAATGTGCTCCTGGAGAATTTTCAAGACAGGCAAATGATTTTATGTATCTTACATAGTAATATATTCTATCATGTCATCAGATTGTATGGTCTCAGTTGTATGTTCCTGAAAATGTGTTGCCCCTTGGATTCATTTATTGTTCTGAATTGTGACTTCAGGAAGGTTTCTGTGTGGCTCAGGTCAATCCATTCCTTTAGAAGTTATTAACTTGCACAGAATATGGACAAGAAAGAATATGGACAATCAAATATAGCATCATGCTGTAGAATATTAGGGAGGTAAGAGAGTGGAAGCTGAGTTACTCTTTAGCTACAAAGGTTCTATGTAGTTTGACTTTTGTTTTCTTTCGTACAAAATGTATCTATATAAAATGTATGTATCTATGTATGCAGACACATGTGTATGTAAATATATGTACATAAAACAGACAGAATGTATACAATGCACATGTGTGTGTTTGTACATACATATGTGCATACATATATGACAGTCAAACTGCATAGAACCTTTGCAGCTAAAGACAGTCACTCAGCTTCTAGCTTCTTATCTCTCTGATATTCTACAGCATGATACCAATTTTGACAGTATATAAGATAATAATATATAATACCACATATATATATATATGTATACATGTATGTAAGTATATCTTTACCTTGTTGGTCCAAACATAAACATAACCTTGAAAATTATCAATTCAAAATTTATAAATTGTTTTGTGTACTAATTATTATTTACCAAAAGATCATCATTTTCTCTAAATATATCAGTATTCCCAGTTTTCTTACATGCTTAGGTATGGTTTTGTTACATATTATTAGCTCAACAGAAATCCTAATTTGATGCTTCAGCTTGGCAAATACTGCCTCCTGGAAGGAACTTAACAGAAAATAAATTTCAACAAGTCTTCTTAATCTGGGAGTGTTTTGAGTATGAACTCAGTGAAAGCTAAATATAAAAAAAAAAATCTCAACAAAAAGGTAATTACATTTTGGGGCCATTATACTCATAAAAGAAATGAAAAGACAAAGTAGCCATCAGTCCTGGGTGGCTCCCTTTCATCTCCACAGTGCACTCTGATTGGTGGGGAAAATTTGTTGTGCACCTGTTAGGAGTTTGCATGCAAATATTTATGAGAAATAAAGAATGGTGGACAAGTTGAGCAGAATGCTGGAAGAAAGAAAAGAAAATAGACAATGGAACCATACTGCTTTCCCACAGCTACGTTAACTCCTGATACTTCTTTCGAAAGTTTTTCCTTTTCCATGCTAGGAAGGACAAACCAGATATCTTCCCTAATAAGTCTAATAAGCCAGAGTTGCAAGCCCTTACTAGTTTGTAGATGTGATGCTTTTCAGAAGGTATCAGTTTGCTTTCTGAGGTGTTTTCCCTTCTTCTAGGTTGCTGCTACATGTAGAAGTTTCCACACAGAGAGTACAAAATAGTGGACTATGGGCTATCATTCCAGAAATAGGTGGTCATGGTGTTCTTTGCGAAACTTTTACTTGTGTATAAATCTTGGATTCTACTTTAAGTAAATGCACTTATTTTGCATTGCTATGGTGTCAGGTAGTGCAGTGGTCAGAGTGCCAGATCTAGAATCAGAAAGATTCATCTTCCTAAGTTCAAATCTGACCTCGGACACTTACCAGCTTTTTGATCCTGGACAAGTTACTTAACCCTGTTTGTCTCAGTTTCCTCATCTATAAAATAAGCTGGAAAAAGAAATGGCAAACCACTTCAGTATCTTTGCCAAGGAAGGCTCAAAAGGAGCATGAAGAGTCAAACAAAACTGAAAAAGACTGAACAACAACAAGCAAAACATTGCCTTGTGATGAATTCTAACTGATTAGGGAACTTTAAAGAAAAAAATGGAGGTTAGTGAGAAGTGTTTGAATTGAAAGTAAATTTAGAATACAGGAATCTGAATGTGGCAATGAGTTGCTACATATAATTAAGAGCTTTTCCTTTTAAAACAAATAAAGAACATTTTAATTTTGCTTTCTCTGTACAGACATAGACATTCAAAGCCTACTCTCTGCAAGGCTGATATGGGGGATACAAAGCAGGAAAACAGTATGACTTCTGTCCTCGAGGAGCTTATAATCTGATAGAAAAAACTGAACCATCTTCATACAAATTAGAATGAGTAAGTGTCTAACATAGGTCTAACACAGAGGGATGAGCAATTCAAAGAAAGATCAACTCCTGGTTTCAGTATCAATACCACACATGTTTTACCAAGTCCTCTCACTTTATCTGCAAAATGAAGGTGATAAATCTACCCCTTACCTACATTTCAAAAATGAATTGGACATTGACAAGGAAAGCTCCTCTGAGACAGGTGCTGCTGACAGTTGAAGGATTATTAAATTCTCATCAGACTTGTCTTTGTATGAAATATTTGGCACTTTAAGGTTTATGTTGTTAGAAAGGGTGACAGCATTAATCCGTTCTTGAACTAAATTATTTCTGACTTGTTATACATGGATGTCAAAAAGGGTGGCAGTCCAGCTTGAGTAGAAGATGAACAGGAGCTCCATGCTGACATTTCAAAGGTGGTTTCTATATTAAGTTAGCTCTGTTGTGAAACCACTGAACAAAGAGTACAATTTCTCACTATAAGAGTAAAGGAAAGCTGAGCCACTAGAATTAAACATTTGGGACCATCACATGAGAGCCAATGTTGGCAAACTAGTTGAAAGCTAGGCCTTGAGCCAGCAGTGGAAAGGTTGTGTGTCAGATGGGGAGGTGATTTGTTCAGTTACTATATGTGAGGGCAGACAGATGGTTATCAAACCAGCAAGAGTGGAGGTGATGGCATACCACATGTCTCCAAATCCCCGACCATGCTTAACTTTAAAAGATGGGTGAGTATATGCATGGATAAGTGTATGCTCTATAAAAGGAAGGGAGGAGAAATTACAGCCTGTTAAATATGGAAGGCATCTATGAGGTTACGTGAACCAACAGCATTAATTTTTACAGTTTAAGAAACCAAGACTCCGAGGGGTGACCTGAATTTCCTTGGGAGATATAGACAGTTATAGTCAGACTCCTTCACATTTGCCTTTGTCTTGCTGAAATCTAGCACAGGATCTGGCTCATAATAAGTAAGTAATACATGTTTATTGAACTGTTAAATTATCGAGACTCAATTAGAACCCAGCTCTTCTCACTCACTATCTAGCTATCTTTTCACCATACCTAACAGTCAAAGCAATAAATAAATCAAAAATAGACAAACAAACAAATAAATAAATAGAAATAAAACTTGTTTGTCTGTATATTATATACTTGATAAATTTCCTGTTTTTATTCATTTGTTCATTAATTTATTCATTCATTCAACTCAAGATATATTTAATTGACAGTGTATGGAAATATTAGGACTTTCTTTTTAGTTGATCTGAAAATATTAAGAAATGAACATTTCTCCAGTCTAAAGTCCTTTAGTACTTACTTGAATGAGGAAAATTTTATCAGTACTTAAACTTCTCAGGAAACAATGACCTCTACTAAAATCTTCCCACCCTCTCCCCCACTTTCTATTAGATCTATCAGGTATTTTTCTTTTATGAAAATGTGTAAAAGTCAAGAATGATAACTAAGACCATGAAAAATAGAGTAAGAATGGCAACAAAAGTTAGATTGAAAAATGCCACCCCTCTAGTTGAGATCCTGGGCTTCTCCAATCCTCAAAAGTTATTACAGCAATAATTCATCAAAGGTTATTCTTGCCACCCCTTTCCACATGCTGAAAGGATTATGACGTTGCCCAGAGGGAGGAGGCTCTAGGTTACTTCTACTACCAGTTGAGGATGGAGAATCCTTAAGGTGAGTGGTTTTAGAAATCTAGAGAACCTAGAGAAGTAACTATTATTCTGGATTAATGAAGAAAAAGATTAATTTTTACCTTATTTGGAGTTATGTAATTGCTTTTTATCATTATGAAAATTTCTCCATTCAAGGTTCCTATAAATGGCCCTTCAAAATATTTTATGTTATAAAGCAACTTCCAGGGGGAGGAGTGGACTGTCAGTTTGGCCATTTCTCTCAAGCAGATAAGGACTTGAATTTAGAATAATGAGAAATTAATAAAAACTTGTTTCTGACCAAATTGTACCTATAAGACAGAGTACAGTATCAATATTGCTTTGTTTTTGGACAAAGTGCTTTATGATTTACAAAGCAATTTCCTCCCAACAATCCCATGGGGTCAGGAGAACAACAAAAATGGGGGAATTCTCTCAATCCCTTGATAAAGTCATCCCCATGGTAGGGGAGAAGTGGGATCTGATGACTCTGGGTCAATGCTATGAGTCTAAACTGAAAGTAAAGATATTTATTAATGTGTTATTTTCATTGACAGCAACTTCAGATTTGGTTTTTATAACCTTTGAGGCCCATTTAAAGGACATGGCCAATAAGAAGTATTCCACAGCAACTTAGGATAGAAGAGTGAAGCATTTTACAGGATAAAGAAGGGCAGAGAAAAAAGAGGATCCATGAAGGAAGAAAACGGGAGTACTTGGAATACAACGGCAGGCTTTGGCAACAGCATAAGAAAACATTCCCTGTTAGACGGTAGCAGACCAGGAGAAGAGATCAAATAACTTTATAATTGTGAATGAAATCCTTTTAAACAAAACAACAGAGTCTCTCATCCAAGGATGGTGAGTAGCTGTTACAACAGTGTCTGAGACCACTTTCTTTACCATGTCCTTTTACTGGGGAAAGGATAATATTTTCTAATATTAGACCATTAGGTGTTTGGGGGATTTCTACACTGGAAGTCCATCAAGATGTCACGAAATGACTGTGGTTGCTATTTTGTCCCCATATCAGCATTTATATAGCACTTAAATGTTTGCTTTATAGGCATTAATACCTTCTATCCTCACAACAGCCCTATGAAGGAGATGTTGTTGTTAACTTCATTTTACATGGAGGAAATTGAGCAACAGGAAAGTTAAATGATTTTTCCAGGTTCCTACAGCTCAGGTATACAGTAAATATCTGAGTCAGGTTTTGAATCCTGGTCTTTCTGCTCCCTAGTCCAACCTTCTGTCTAGTACATCACTTTGTTTTTCTTAATATTATTACCTCATACTTTGAACAGAGAAATAAAAATAAAATATATCATTTTTTACTTCAACACTCCTCCTTCAACACTCTTCAAAATGCAGACACTCATTACACTAAATCCCTCTCCCTCCTTCTCTTGCTCACTAATCATTTATGGGATGGGGTCCTAAAAGCCAGTTTTCCTTCCATGTCTATATCCTTCCTGCAGTTTAAAAAAAATAGATTTTTTTTTTACTTATAACACTAAAATAAATAATATATATACATTCACTGTAGTTCGCTTTAAATTTTCACAAAAAAAGAGGAAGACTCACATTTGGCTCACTCTTGCCATCCTTATCTTCCATCATTGTGCCTTACATGTTTTTTTTTTATGCCAGACCTATGATTTTATTAGTATAAAGAACTCCTAGTGAGGAAATTATCTCTCTCCATGCAGATCAATTATCTGCTTGGCTACTTATAGTCTTAGAAACTTGATTGTGTCAGTAAGAGGTTAAGTGACTTGCCCAGAAGTCACACATTCAGGGTATGTAGGAAAGGGGCTTCCTAATGGCTCAATAAGCTCTCTATCCACTAGGCTACTCTGTCTTTCTAGTACAAGAGAAATTGCCTAAGGTCATGGACTGCATAATTTTTCATCATTGAATCTCCAGGGTCTAGATTCTGGGTGGGAAACCTGTGTCCTAAAGGCCACATGTAGCCTTCTAGGCCTTAGGTGTGGCCTTTTGACTGAATCCAAGATTTACAGAACAAATCCTTTAATTATGGGGATTTATTCCATAAAGTTTAGATTCTGTCAAAGGACTACACTTGAGGACCTAGAGGGCCATATGAGACCTCGAGACCACAGGCTTCCCCACCCCTGGTAGAAGAATGTCCTGCCCAGATTAGACATTTAATAATTATCTGTTTGGTTTTCATTCAATTCAATATGTTTAATTATTTCAATATGTCTTATTAATAATAAAATGCTTTACTTCTATTATCCTATGATCAGACAGTGTTGTTACTGTTGCGGTTCAGTCATTTTCATTCATATCTGATATCATAATCCCATTTGGGGTTTTCTTGGCTGAGATACTAGAGTGGCTTGCCATTTCCTTCTGTAGCTCATTTTAGAGATTAGAAACTGAGCAAATAGGGTTAAGTGTCCTTGTCCAAGGTCACACAGATAGCATGTATCTGAGGCTTAATTTGAACTCAGGTCTTCCTGACTCCAGGTCTGTTGTGCTATCCACTGTGTCGCCTATATGAGCAAGGACCCCGGCATACACAGGAGGGCCTGCTGCACAGATTCTTGGATCTGCTTTTCTAAAAGGAAAGCAACTTTTGAAGGGTCAAACAATATACTTTAATCAAGCACATATAGCATTCGCTTAGTTCAGGGGGAAAAGTCAGCACCCTGAACTTCAGAGAAAATACAAATAGAAATAAAGACCAACAGACAGGGCTTCTAATTGTCTGACCATAAGCAATACATACATCACAGGTCAACAGACAGATCCAACTGTCTGACCATTACATACATACAGCTACTAGAGAGAGAAGCACCAACACCTGAGTTTTCAAAGCTGGGAGAGAGAGAGGGGGATGGTCCTTAGTGTCTGCCCAGAGCCTCTTCCCGCCACACAAACACTTCCAATGAGTAAGCCCCCAAACAAAACCTCCCCTCAGAGTAAGGCATACACTTTTCAGAGCCAGAGGACATCCAAACTCTTAAAACCAGTGCCTCATTAGAAATTAACAAAAGGTGTGGGCCTTCTTACAAAACAAATCTCTCCTAATCAAACTTCCCTTAATGGGCAGGCCCATTAATGGGTGGGGAAGATCTTTAACTTCATTAACATAATTAACATTGCCTGATCAGGGTAGTATAAATCTGATTATGCTCATTTTAGAGTTAAGTAAACTGAGGCTCAAAAAAGTTAAGCAACCCATCAATGTTCATATAACTAATGATCTGGGTGTCAGATTTGGGATTTGAACACAGGTCTCTTAAATCCCAACTAAATGTTCTTTTCTCTTTACCAAACAAGTCTTGGTACCAAACTTCATAAGTCAATGAAATCAGAAAGAAGTTGCCTACAGGTTTTTAATCCAAGGCTCTCTCAATGAAGAAGGAAACAATGTTCTTTGGGTATAGATTCAACATTGCCTCCTACCTGTGAAGCAGCATATCCACATTTCAAAGAAACAACTTCAAAACCAGACACAACACTGCCACAGAATTCCTAAAAGAATTACCTTAGGTAGCAAACAATGAGAAACTTTCCTTGAGACTGAAATATCTAAACCTCTTCTCTGACCTTTGAATTCTTGGCAACCACAGGCTATCTCCTAGCCAAGACTCTTCATGCACACAACTTCCAACTCTGCTTCATTTAGAGGTCAGTCATTGTCTGTATCACAGTCATTCAATGCCATCTATCTGTGGCCAGAAACTTGCAGAAAACTCTATGGAACTTCCCAAGATAATTGAACTGTTCTAAATATTTGAAGAGGCATAAATGGGCTTACACTAGAAATGGTTTAATAAAAAATTTACAAGGTTATTTTCTAGTGACGCTCTTGGCTACTTCACTCTTTTCCCCTCCCTCAGGATATATGATTCTTATCAGCTCATCACTAGTAACCAAGAGCAGCCAGTCACAGAAATTGACCTGTTACAGCAGGCAAAAATGAAGGAGTAACTTCTGGCAGGGAGGAAATCTGGGCAATTTCTCAAAAATTTTGGCCTCACAAATATAGAGATTTTTATCCTAATAAGTAAAGCCTGCCAATTGGGATGGAAAATGGAGAAGGATGAAGTCGAAATAGGAATGAGTCTGATTATTTTGTTCTGTTTAGGCTACTGGCATTAATAATTTAAAAATACATTTGTGTGAGTCTCTAACAGAAGATAGAAATCTTCAGGAGCTCAGTAATATAGGCTACTCAGGAATCGGTATCAAATCTGCAACCGGGAAAATCCTCATTCACCAAAATAAACAAAAAACTCACTACCATCTATCCGGAATAAGTAGGGAATCATTGGATTTTGGTTGACGTAGTATTCTAGGTAACTAAGATATTACATATGTGTATGTATATATGCATACATATATGTATATGTTGTATACACACAACATACATGGACAACCAAATTTCAAAGACTTACTGCCATCATCAGCATCGTTATCTTAATTATTAAGAGATCCTAAAATAATACTAACGATAATTTTATTTATGTATTATTTCACAATTTAAAGTATTTTCAAATGCATGATCTCATTTGCATCTCAAAAAACCAAATGATATAGGTAACGTGAGGATTCTGATTCTCATTTTGTAGATGAAAAAACCTGGAATTCAAATTTATCCATAGTAGTGCAGCTGACTCCAGCATGATCTGTAATCTCTAAGGTCCCTTTCAGCTCTAATATTTTATGATTCTGTGATTCATGATGCTTTTTCTAACCTCTTTATTCCCCACAGATTTGGAATTAAATCTCAGCTCCATAACCAATTCACTTAGTGGTCATATACCTATTGGGGCATCCATTTCCTGCTCTGTAAAAGAGGGAGGAGAATGTTCCTCTGATTTTGTTCACTCCCTCTCTCCCAAGGCTTCTGCGTAGCTTAATTAGATTCTGACACCAAAGTGCAATGAGTAAGTCCTTTAAGACAAGGGCTTTCTCTATTTTTAAAGACATTACCATGCATAGTGAACTTTTATCAGAGCTTGAAAGAATACCAGTCGTCTTGATCCAAACAACCCCTTGCTGTAGGTTCACAAAAGAAAGAGGTCATGTTTTGTGGCAAATAGAGTTTGACTTTTCTTACCAACCCTCAATAATATTTCACCCACATTGTAGCACTAGCAAATGAGTAAACCAAAAATTATCATGGGCTCATATTTCATTATAAGAAAAATTAATATTTGACTAAGAAAAAAAGACATTACAACAAACAAATTATTCAAGCTTAGGGGAAAATAAAATGACATGCATATCAACTTTCTTGGATGCTTTCCAAGCATGTATTTGCCATTTTACTGAAAACTACAATACAACTCTATGTAAAGGAAAACCACTGGATTGAGACACTAGTGTTTTGAGTTCTTGTAAGCTGAATGATCTGGTTTGTAAGTGATCCAGTCACTTAACTAGTGATGACCTATATGTTTTTCTTTTACGAAATATGTTGGATTAGATCATCTCAAATGGATGGATCCAGCAGCTTTAATAGTCTATAAAATGAGGGGACAAATAAGAAAAATGATTCTCTATGACTATTAAGGCAATCAAATTAATGTTTACATTTTCCTCTTTTCCAGAAAAAAAGCTAAACATGTAAGACTGGGTAACAATAACAACAAACCATTTTCATGGTCTTCAGAAAATCTTCAGAATTCACCTATTTAATTTTTATTCAGTTGAGTGTTCATCAAGTTGATTTATTCTAGATAGCAATAAAACTGGGAGGGGAGGGACGGGATTCAATAGACGCAAGTGTCTAGACCTAGATGAACCGCATCCTAGGGAACCACAAGAACTTACAGATAAAATTGCTGAGTCACTGATGGTGAGCTTTGAAAAAATCATGAAGAGCAAGTGAAAAAAGCTCCAGGACGGCAAATGGGCAGGTTCTCCGCTGCTCTTCTCTAAAAGGTTGGGGGTAGGGTGTGCAGAGTAGATGAGAGAAGGGGTTCAGTTCTCTAAACTAGAAATCACTGAGACTGACTTTAATTTTGGCAATGTTCGAAATGTAAAGAGGTGCTCTGTGAGCACCTAGAAAGGAAGGCAATGATTCTTTTTGTATTATTATTAGTAAATAAATTTAATTATTTAACTTTTTACATTCATTTTCACAAAATTTTGGGTTCCAAATTTGTCCCCTCCACCCTCCCCAATACACTGAACATTCTAATTACCCCTATCACCAATCTGCCCTCTCTTCTTTCATCCCTCCCTTC
>CM053770.1:570430464-570475927 GCA_028658325.1 Potorous gilbertii
TTTCTTGGTTTCTCAGAAAGTCATTAGCCTCCATCTGTTCCATTCTAATTTTGAGAGCACTATTTTCTTCAGTGAGTTTTTGCACCTCTTTTTCCACTTGGCTAATTCTGCTTTTGAAAGCATTCTTCTCCTCATTGGCTTTTTTGAACCTCTTTTGTCAATTGAGTTAGCCTATTTTTCAAGGTGTTATTTTCTTCAGCATTTTTTTGGGTCTCCTTTATCAAGGTATTATTAACAAGTTTTTCATGCTTTTCTTGTATCTCTCTCATTTCTCTTCCCAGTTTTTCCTCCACCTGTCTAACTTGATTTTCAATATCCTTTTTGAGCTCTTTCATGGCCTGAGCCTATTGGATATCTATTTCAGATGTTTAGGATACAGAGGCCTTGACTCTTATGTCTTTACCTGATGGTAAGCATTGTTCTTCCTCATCAGAAAGGAAGGGGGGAATCATCTAATCACAAAGAAAGTAACCTTCTACAGTCTTATTTTTTTTTTCCTTTTCTGGGCATTTTCCCAGCCAGTTACTTGACTTCTGAGAGTCCTCTCCACCCCCGCCTAGATCTGCCCAGCTAGTGCTTGGGGTCTGAGATGCAAATGCTGCTCCCCAGCTTCAGGGCTTTCAGTGGCAGGCCTGGCTGCTATTCAGGGTAAGATTAAATCAGGTTCTCAGGTGGGGTCAGGGCCGCCACCCAGGCTCAGTTCCCTCAGGGGTTCATGCAGAGACCTTTCATAATGGAGCTCCTGCTTGCTTTGGGAGCCTCTGGCCGCAGTTGCCTCTGCTACTTCCTCCTGAGGTTGTCTGAGTTATGGAGACACCCCACTCCCCTCTCAGATAGCCCAGAGGTCTCTCTCACTGACCTGTAGTGTCTGTGGGTGCAGGGACCCCTGCGACCACCAGAGATTCCATCCCTGAAGGCTGCTCAGATCTGTTCCTCCCAGGCCTGCATGGCCAAGGTAGGGCTGGGTTCTGCTCTGGTCCTGTGCTCAACGGACCTTTGGTGAGGGTTTTTCAGGTCTTTCTGGAACAGAAATCTTCTCCACTCTGTTGTTCTGTGGCTTCCACCGGTCCAGAATTTGTTAGGAGTTCTTCTTTACAGATATTTTATAGGCTGTGGTTTCGGAGCTAGCATAAGTGTGTCTTTCTACTCCGCCATCTTGGCTCCTCCCCAGCAATGATTCTTAAGAGCCATCATAGGTTAATTAAGATAAAGACATGCCAGATATACCTCAACACTATGAAAAAAAATAATATTTGGATTTCAGGAAGGCATCTAACATAAGCAGTAAGAAAATCTTTGGTAATAATATAGAGAACTATAGGCTGGATGATAACATAAAGAGATGGATTTTGGATACAGGTGAACAAGTAAAACTGAAGGTGACAAGGCCACATGTGACCCTCTAGGTCCTCAAGTATGGCCCTTTGACTGGTCAGTCACTTGAGGACCTAGAGGGTCTCAAGATCGCAGGTTCCCCACCCCTAGCTTTTAGCTAATGAATTTGGTGTTCATGTGGAGGTATGTCTAATAGACTGGCTTAAGGCTCTATCCTTTGTCTTTTTCTTTTTCAACTTGTTTTTTTATCTTCCTTTAGGAAAATGACCAAATGCTACCTGCCAGGCACTGTAGGATACAAATACCAAATGGCAAACAGTTGCCATCTTAAGTACAGGTCTCCATCACTTCAAGTCTGGGACATTGCAGTCACCCAATGGTTGGTCTCCATGACCAAAGCATCTGCCTACACCAGTCCAACCTCTACTCTGCTGCCAAAGTGATCTCCCTAAATGATACGCTCTTCTCTCTAGATTTTTGTGACTTTGCTTTCTCCTAATTTTCTCCTACATGTCTGATCACTCCATTTCTGCCTCCTTTGTGGAATCTTCATTTATATTATGCTTGCTAACCAGGGGAATCCCCTAAGGCTCTGTTCTGGTCCCTCTTCTCTTTTCTCTCTGTATTTTTAAATTTGGTTATCTCATCAGCTCCTATCTTTTTAATTATCTCCATGCAGATGCTGTCAGATCTAGTCATTCACATCCAAAAAAAAAGAAAAAAGGACCTGTTTGTACGAAAATATTTATAGTAGCTCTTTTTGTGGTGGCTAAGAATTCGAAATCAAAGGGATGCCCTTCAGTTGGGGAATAGTTAAACAAGCTGTGGCATATGATTGGAATGGGGTATTACTGAGCTATAAGAAATGACAAGCAGGATGATTTCAGATTCCCAGGGGGTAAGACCAGATGTTTACCTTTCTTTATATAACAAGTTTTAACACTGTGATGAGCACATAGTAACTGCTTCATAAAAGCTTTCTGTGGTTGTCCTACACTCAAGAAGCTTATATTCTAATAAGAGAAGAGAACATATGGAGGAAAATGGTGGCCAAGGAAGCAATTTTTGATGTGAGATTCATTGAGATGGTTAGTTATTATATAGGGAAATACCAGTAGAAATATGCTTTGATTACTTTATTGTGGTTCCCAGAGCAAGAAGTAGAAAGTGACTGAAGGGGGCAGACAAAACAAAACAAACTTGAGTGGACAGCTGGATGAGATGTGAAAGTGAGCTAGATATAATTTCCCCAACTTAGCCCCAGAGGTTAATCTCTTTTGGAACAATTAATTAGAACCTGCAGACATCTTTTGAACTCATTTCCTCTTCCTAGCATGAACAAAGTCCCTGTCTCAAGTCTCTATCTGATCCAAAGTTAGAAAGTCTCCTATATCTTTAGTAATTTCTTTATTACTGATATGTATTCTTCCTCAAACCTAAGGGAGTTAGGGGTGGGGGGGGGGAAGGAAGGGAAGTCACTGAATTATACAAAGTCAGGGGGGGTTCTGTGGGTCTGACACTTTGCCTTCTGTCAGTCCTTTCCCTCTCTCACAATCTCAAGAATCCTGCTAAGCAGGGGAGGAAAAATCCTAAAAGATTAGGTAGAGTCACAGTGAAGTCATAGGCTAAATGGGCTACAGGTAGCTTACACTAAGTCAACAATCAAGGCATAGAAAAATATTGATAATAGCTAGCACTTTTATAAGTTTGTTTTAAGGTTTGAAAAAACATATTATATATGCTATTCATCCAATCCTCACAACAACCTTATGAGATTGATATTACTATCATTGCTATTTCTACAGATAAGGAAAGTGATAGGATAAAATCAATAACTTGCTCAGGGTCTCATAACTCCTGTTACAGTTGGGACTTAGAGCCTAACTCTTACTGATAAGTCCAGCCTATCCACTAGACAAGAAAATAAATACATACGTAAGTAATTGGACAAATAGTCATTGCTTATGGGTTGGCTAAGACAATATCGTACAAATGATAATGTGCCATCAAATTAAATAACTTATTCAGTTTTATGGTGACCAAAATACCAAATGCCAAAAGATTACTTTATATTAGAAGAAAAGAAACTTAATCCACTTATAAAATTAAAAAGTTCATAATCTCAAGAGAAATAATGAAAAAAAATGAGAAGGAAGGGGGTTACAGTAGTACCAGATCTCAAGCTCTATAAGAAAGAGATAATTGTTAAAATAATTTGAAACTGATTAAAAATAGGTCAAACACTGGAACATTTTAACTAGAAAACTTACTTAAGCAAATAAACGTAGTAATATCAAAAAGCCTTTTCACACACACGTATAAATGCAATGCTGCTAAAATTGTAAGGGAAATAGTTAAATGTGGAAAGGAAAGGGAAGGGAAGGGAGGGGAGGGGAAGGGAAGAGAAGGGAAGGGAGGGGAGGGGAAGGGAAGGGAAGGGAAGGGAGGGGAGGAGAGGGGAGGGGAGGGGAGGGGAGGGGAGGGGAGGGGAATGGAGGGGAGGAAAGGAAAAAATAAAGAAATATAGCCAGTAAAACTGAATGGGGACCCAGCTAGCTGGGTAACTTAGCTCCTCCTCTGTCTGTCTCCCCTTCCCCTTCCTTTTCTTCTCCAAAGGAAAGTAAATTTGGATGACCAGAAGATGCCCAGTTAACTTGGGTTTTAGTGGCTAGATTTCTTTATTTTTCCTTCCCTTTCCTTCCCTTCCCTTCTTTCCCTTCCTTCCCCTTTCCTTTTCTTTCCCTTCCCAAAACCTAAAACCTACTGCACTCTGAAGCTCATTTATCAGACAACACTAGGCACCTGCAGAAGGGCTCTCTTCTGGACCCTCCTGGCTTCAGAGTGATTATCAACAGTAACTGTTTCCCTCCCAGCCTGATTTCTTTTTACTTTGCCTCATTAAAGGGACCACCCCCTGGATACTTCTTAAACAGGCCTATTCAATGAATGGGCATTACCTCACCCTAAGTTAGTACCTGAATAGACCTTCCCCTAAAGGGGCCAAGATCTTCCACTGCATCCTGGATCATCTCCAGTCATCCTGATGAATGTCTGGTCACTGGATTCAGATTATTCTGGAGGAGAAGTGAGGCTGGTGACCTACACAGTCCTTTCTCACTCAAAGCAAAGTCAAGTGCAAGTCATGTCATCATTTCTTTGATCCAAGGTCCAAGTCTCTGTAGGTGTAAACTGAAGGACTACCTAGGCAAAATCTCACTTACCTTGCTGACACTCTTCCCTGCTCCCTCTTCCCCATCTATCCCAAACCAATACTACTCACAAAGCTGACCTATTTTGCATCCTCTTACAACATGTCTTCTGGAGCCCCCAATACATACATACATACATATATATATATATATATATATATATATATATATATATATATAATATTTTTCTTTTTTTTCGGGAAGTAGACTTTATTGAATGAGACCAAAGGGTGGATGAGGGATCCGGTCATTCCAGGTCCAGTGGCAGCGGCGATAAAAGCCTGGCTCCCTGGCAGGAAATGCCCCCCAATATCTTATTAACAAACTGTCCTAAAGAACACATCATATACTTGACTACCCTCTTTAGCACATATTATTATTCATAAAATAACAATGACTATAAATGATGTCTACATCACTTTTTCTACAAGTAGTTCTAAGTTTACAAAATGATTTTTTCCCTAATAATTCTATGAGATAGATATCCCTATTTTGTATAGTTATCCCTAATTTTTTTCTACCTTTAGGTCCTTAATATAGCTGTTACGACTCTGATATCATCCATAACAGGTATTTACCATTTACAAAAGAGTCCTTGTCAGGAAAACCCAGAACTAACCTGGATGTTTGAGGGTTACCTAAACTTCACATTTAGAAATGAAAGGAATGAGCAGCAGTGACTTGTTACAGGCTAGAAATCCACTTTATATAGGTATTTATTCCCTAATGCTTGGGGAGGATTGATGTTGCCATGAGAAACTGTCTTTGTGCCACATTTCTAACTTTCACTGTTGAAAATTAAATACATTCTCTAACTAAAACATAAAAATCTCCTGAGATTAACATCTGACACAAATAGTAAATTAACATTTGAAAATGATTTACACGCATAATCTCATTTCAACCTCAGAACAAGTCAGTAGTGTAGATAGTAATACCTATTGTAGAGATGAGGGAATAGAGGCTCTGAGAGGAAAAATAACTTGCCCAGGGTTCTACAACACATAAGTGTCTAAGGTGGAACTTGAACCTCGCCTTCCTGACTCCAAGTCCAGCACTGTTTCCATATTATCTCTAGGAAAGCCTTATCAGATTTCCCTTTATGACAAGGATCAAACAGAATTCCCACCTGTCAAAAGCATGAAAATATTTTTCTCTTACACAATATTATGTATAAGTGATGAACAAAGAATACTAGAAATCCTTTGGGGCAATAGGGTCAGAATCTTCCCATTGTGACCACTGAAGCATGAAATGTCCCTAATATATTAGGCTAATTACTTTTTATTCTTAATCCCCATGAGTATTTGAATGTAGTATTTCAGTTCTGCCTACATTTTCTATTATTTTTCTTGGGCTCATTGAAAGATACCATTTAACCAAGCTAACCTTTGAATTCAGGCATGACAGTGCCTGTCCAGTAATCACACAAGGCATACTTCCTGAATTTGACTTTCCACAGCATTAAATATGAGTTCTAAATATTCTCTGACTGTTGTTTACAAATAATCCCCAACTTGGACCAAATTTAGTAAAGTTGAAAGACAAAATGAATTGACAGTCCATTGAGTCCTAGTTCTCAATCTAGAACCAATTACCAAATTGATGGTGGGCAAGTCAGTTACCTCTTAACTTGTCAGAGTCTGATCAGTAAATCAAAATAAGATATAATATTAATTTGTGGTTTTCAAATTCAACATACAGTCTTCAGGGCTCTGTTTCTACTTGAGTTTGAAGACATTGTCTAGATTAAGAGTTCTTAACGTACCCATGAACATTTTTTGTTTTACATGTTGATAACTGTATTTCAATATAATTTATTTCCTTTGCTATCCTATGGATTTTATTTTACACATTAAAAAGCATTATCCTGAGAAAGTGTCTATGGGTTTCATCAGACTACCATGGGGATCCAAGACATACATATAAAAAATTTTAAAACTCATACCAAATGGTCTCTTCTAATTCTAAAGTTCTATATTTAGTGCATAAAATCACCCTAGTTTATTGGGGTTCTTTTTTAAATCACTGAGTTGATCACATACCTTTGTTCTTTACCAATCAGACATGTCAACCAAATAAACCCATAAGACTAAGACTTTATAGTTGAAATGTAAATGAACAGCAGCCAAGCAGGTAGAGAGCAGAGCAGTCTATTAAGATTCAACTGGGCTGGATAAGAGCTGAGCTGAAGGCTAATCCTAGGTGATACAGTGGAAAGGAGATTTGAGTTCCAATCCTAGTTCTATCACTATCATAAATTACTTGAACTTTCTGAAACTATTTCTTCATCTTTAAAATACTTCATCCTTTAAAATACATAAACAGTCTATTTCACAGGATTGTTGGCAAGATATTTTGTAAACATTAACGCACTTCAGAAAAATTGTTATTAGGAGTTAGAATCATAGACATAGATTTAGAGTTAGAAAGGGCTTTACTAATAATGGACATTTATGCTTTTTGAGGTATTTTACAATATTATATCAAGTGACTCTCCCAAAAGTCCTGCGAGGTTAATGCATTAGGCATTACTATAATCATTTTACAGAATTGGAAACTGAGGCTTATGAAGGTTAATTAGGTCTTCCCATCTCTAAGTTCTGTGTTCTAACCATTATATCATGCTGCCTCTTGGGAAACTGTTTATTCAAAACTAAGAATTTTAATTTCTTTCATCAGAAAATCTAATCATTAAAATGTTGTTTTCCTGTCAACTTTTTAAATAAAAACTAGAATTCAATTACAGATGCATTCCCAAGGTGAACCACATACATAACATGAGTGGGAAAATTATCAAACTAACTGATTCAAAGGAGCCTGTCAAACTCAAGTTGACCTTAGAGACTTGCTTTCTTCACCTTCAGAAAGAGTTAGAACCATTTTCACATTACATCTAGGCTTCTTTAAAGAGCTTTCTTTTTCAAATGATCAAGAGTATTCCATTTGAATAACCCAACACATGATAAAGTGGTCTCACTCCTTTCCAAAGTCAATCCCTCTACTGGTTCAAGCAATTCCATTCCATCTTGTCTCCTGCAACAGATTGCCTTCTGCGGCATCCCTATTTTTTCATTTATTTCAATCCCTCCCTCTGTACTGGTTCATGTCGTTGTCCCTACAAGTATGTTACTACCTCCTTCCTCTTGAAAAAACCCTTACTTGATCTTTCCATCTCTGCTGTCATTGTATATCTCTTCTGTCTTTTGTAGTTAAATTCCTTCAAAAGACCATCTATAATAAGTGCTCCCTTTTCTTTCTTAAACACTTTACAATCAGGTATTGACTATCATTCCGCCAAAATAGCTCTCTCCAAAATTAACAATGATCTCTTAGTTGCCAAATCCAATGATCTTTCTCTCTTCCTTTCCCTTGACCTCTCTGTATTCCTTGCTATTCTCCTCTCTAGATTTTCAGAACAACACTGTCTCTTGGTTTTATCCTACTTGACTTCCCTTTCTACCTCCTTTGCTGGATTCTCTTCCAAATCACACTCTCTAACTGTTAAGTGTTCCTCAGGGTTCTGTCCTGGGCTCTCTTCTCTTCTACCATTTGGTTATCTCATCAACTTCCAAGGATATAATTATTATATCTATGCTGATGACAGCATCTCTCTCTGAAGATTACATCTCTCAGCTGGAATATTCACCCTTCTCCATTCAGTCTACTGACCTCCTTAGCTTCCTTTAAGATGCCCCCACCTCAAAAATATCTTTTTTTACTGCAAGTCTTCCCCAATCTCTTTTAATGCTGTGCCTTCCCAAAATTAAAGTTATCTATAGTCATATTAAAAAATGCTCTAAATCACTATTGATTAGAGAGACGCAAATCTAAACAACTCTAAGGTACCACATCACACTTCTCAGATTGACTAACATGACAAAACAAGAAGATGTGGGAGAGCTGGAATGCTAATTCGTTGTTGGTGGAGCAGTGAGCTAACTCAACCATTCTGGAGAGCAATCTGGAACTATGCCCAAAAGGCTACAAAACTGTGCATACCCTTTGACCCACCAATATTGCTTCTAGGACTGTTATCTCAAATAGATCATAAAAATGGGAAAGGATCTCACATGCACAAAAATATTTATAGCAGCTCTCTTTCTGGTGGCCAAGAACTGAAAATCAAGGGGATGCCCATCAATTGAGAAATGGCTAAACAAGTTGTGGTATATGAATATAATGGAATGCTATTGTGCTATAAGAAATGATGAACAGGAAAACTTCAGAAAGGCCTGGAAGGACTTATATGAACTGACGTTGAGTGAAAGGAGCAGAACTAGGAGAACATTGTACACAGTAACAACCATAGTGTGAGAGGAATTTTTCTGGTAAACCTAGCCCTTCACAGCAATGTAAAGACCTAAAACATTCCCAAAGGACTCTTAAGGCAAAATGCCATCTATATCCAGAGAAAGAACTATGGAATCAGAATGCAGAATGAAGCAGAATATTTTTTCTTGTGTTATGTTTTGTTTTGGTTTGGATTTTCTCATGGTTTCTCCCATTTATTTTAATTCTTCTATGCAACATGACTAATGTGAAAATGTGTTTAATAAGAATATATTTGTAGAACTCAAATAAGACTGCATGTCATCTAGGGAAGGAGGGGCAGAAAATCTAAGACTTATGGAAGTGATTATAGAAAACTGAAAACAAATAAAAGAATATAGTTAAGAAATAAAGCTGAAAAAAAAAAAACCCTGGGCCTTCCTTCTGTAAATTATTTTCTATTTATCCTATTTAGCTTGCTTGGTATATATTTGCTTGCATGGTGTCTTCCCCATTAGATTTTAAGCTCTTTGGGGGCAGAGATTGGCTTTTGCCTCCTTTTGTATCTCCAGTACTTAGCACAATATCTGACATAATTGATGATTAATAGAATACTTAATAAATGTTAATTGATTGATAAAAGCTCAGGAAGCTCCAAAATTCTGATAATATCCTTTTTAATTAAAGTCTCATTTACAACTAAGAGGAAATCCTATATAGCACAACATGGTTCCTGCTCTTTGTCAATAGGAACATTGTTGTATAATATAGAAGAAAGTTTCCTAATGCTCTGAGTCAGGGCTTTTTAAAACATTCCATTTAACCACCTTGGTTGGCCTCGTGTGGCCTGAGGGCATGTGCAGTACAGAATGTGCATACTTTATGTTCAGAACCAAAGCTGCAGTGAAGTTACAAGATGCAATATGGGCACGTGCTTCCAGAAACACTTCAGTTTCATTACATTTGATTTTGAATTAATTTTGGCCACTGCATGCTCACAAACCTCTTACTGCTGCCAAACTTTCAAGACCCTGTATGGGGTCACAGTTTAAGACACATGAAACTCAACACCTAAACTGCAGACAGCATAGCATAATGGAACCAGTGTTAGATTTGTAGTTAGAGGATATGGGTTCAAGTTGAAGTTCTGTCTTCAGTTAGTTCTGTAACTTTGGGCAAATCACTTAACTGCTCTGTACCTCAATATGAGGAATTCATGTTATGGTAAATTTCAAGGTGGAAGGAACCTCTGTGGCTATTCAATCCAATCTGTCGTTTTATAGGTAGGGAATCTGAGGGTTTAACAGGCTAAGTAACTTACCCAACTTCACACAGGTAGCAAGTAGACAGGCTGGGATTCAAATTAAGATCATCTGACTTGTAAAGTGTTCAGCAAACAGTAGGAGATTAATAAATGCTTGTTCCCTTCTCCCTTCTGACTCCAAATCTAATTCTCTTTCCCCAAGACCTCACTTAGAAGACTTCTATAGTTCCTTTCAGCTCTGAATCCATACATAATCTTGGGATTTTTTTTTTCTTCTGTGGCACAAAGACCTAGGTGGAAATATTGGTCATTGTCTGAATACTGACCCTCTGTTTACTTCTCATAAAAGCCTAGCTAATTAAGCAAATTTTTAACAACCATAGACTTAAAGCAGAAATTCATCCTCAAACTGTATAATAATATTATAAAACTTCCACTCGAGACCTCAGGCTGCCAGAATGATGTGGGATCCAAAAGCTGCTGGGAGAAGGAAAGGGATGAAAGTTTTTGGTGAGAAAGAAACAGTCCCTGAGCACCCAGCAACAAAGAAATAGAACTGAGAAGAGCTAAGGACCAAAAGCTTACACCCAGCTGTGCCCTCCTCCCTTGTCCAAGCAGAAGGAAGGAAAGGAAGGCTTTGATTAACTTGAGTTGCCTAAAGAAGGCTAGCTTTCTTTTCATGTGGGGAAATAAACCATCAACTATGAAGGAAACAGCAGAAAAAAAAGGAAAGAAAAGAAAAAGGAAGAGAGTTTGTCCAGAGGGGAAAGGGGTAGAGGCAACTACAGGGCTTAAATTCAACTACTAATAGACATCTTGGAAAGGATCAATAAGTGTTGAACTGAATTGAAATAAATGAATTGAATAAAAATGCTAAAAATAAAGAGACAGAAGAGTCATCTATAACATCACAGACCCTAAATGAATTAATTAGACAATCACACAAAAGGCATGTCAGTCAGTAGTACTCTGCTATGGTCCTGGGCACACAATCTTTACCCAAAAGCCAAGCCCTTTCACCTCTCAAAAATCTACATCCAGAATCTGAATCTACAAAATCTACAAAAACACTGGCAGCAACCATAGAGCCCCTAAACTGGAGAAAACATGATATGATGGGGCCAGTGCTGTATATGTTGTTGATTTACAATTGAGTTTCATAAAGATTACCCTGAGTAAAAAGTTACATTTTCTATGTACTCTATTTCAGAAGTCAGGGAAAGATTCTCATTCAAAAGAAGCAAAATTCAAAGTTCTAAACTTAAAATGTTTACGCTAGGCTATCTGGAAAAATCTTCCTATCCAGAATGACTCATTGTCTAGATATCTCAGATTTTTTAAAAGCACTTAAACATCTATTATCTCATTGTGTTCTTAGAGCAGCTCTGTGGGAGTAGATAGGAAATTATCATTAGCCTTAACTCATTTACTGTACAAAACACTATGAACCAACTATGTAAAGAGTTCTTGATGAGGTGGAGAGAAATAAATATGAAACGTGACAGTCACTGCTTTCAACAAATTTACAATCTAATGGAGGGGAGAAGAAATGTATACATGAAAGTAACAGAGACAAGGATGAAGGTGGTGTGAAAGGCAGAAGGGTCCAGGCACATGCTAGGTGAATCTAAGGAGGAAGATATTGATGGAGCACTAGGGTGCTTGTGTTCGGACCCCTTTTCCAGGATCACATTTGTCCGTAACCTCAAAACACTATCCCTGACAGTTTTCTTCCCAGTCCAGGGACACTATAACTAGCAATAACTCACGAATGGGCCCAATGAGACAAAATATTTCCCCCTGTTACAAGAAGAAGCTGACATCTGTAGAATTTCCCTTATAAAAATAGGACTGTACCTGCAAAATTATCATGTATTGATTCCCACAGTTATTCTATACAATCCAGGGGTCAAGCTATAGACATCAACTCTCAAAACTGTCTTGCCACAGACATAACACACCAAAATTATTCCCCTTAGGAGCCCTCTCCCCTGCTTTCCAGTAGTGAATGACCCCTATTTCTAAGGCTCTATGTTATCACCTAATTGGTATACTTATCACATAATCACTACTTTTCCTATATAAGCTTTAACAACATTTGTTAGGTTGGAAGTTTAAGAAGTTCCACCAGCCACACTGGCATTATAATAAACTTTTGCCAACTTGACTTAAAGAATGCTTGAGTCCCTAAATCCATTTCAGATGATCCTCTCCTATACTTCAGTCCTTTGAAGGGTCCCTGAAACTCTCAAACTTCATCAATATCACTTTCAACTGATAATATCAGAAAAAACATCAGGGTCTTTGTGGGGCAATTGGATATTGAGATAATTTAATGTAGGGAGACTGGAGGGATGGTCCATTCATGGTACAAATGTTAAAGTGAAAAAGGCACACAGAGGGTATAAAGCAGTAAATTCAACTACTAATCAATGAGTATGAGAAATGAGTATGGAGAGTAATCTAGTCTGAAACGCAGAATTCTTGAAGAGGGAAAGTTAAAATAATCTTATGACTAGAGACAAGCATAAATACTTTGATCTCTATGGCATTGTATATTCCATGTAAAAATCTTGGGCTGAGGCAATTATAAATCATCAGGAGATAGAATATTGTGAATGAGCCCTCCCCCCCACCACTCTTCATTGTCATGCAGTTTCTGTGAACATATCACAATACTCTAAAACAATAATAATAGATTAAGATCATATATTTCTTCTTACCATTTTGGGGAACTCCTGGTTGAGAGACTATCTCTAGCAGTTCAATTTTGCATCTGCTCTGTGTCTAAGAGTCTTTGAGAGTTGCCTGAGGAACTAAGAATTTAAATAACTTACCCATAGTTACACAATCAGTGTATGTCAGAGGCTGGCCCTTTTAGTGTTTCTCTATCATAAGTCACATTTCTAGGTAAGTACTCCTGGTCACTATTCTACCAACCTACTAGCATTCCAAGTTTATAAAGTCAGAGACTGGAACTGAGAATATATTGAACCTGGCCTAAATTTACCATATGAGACACCTGAAGCAAGGTTTACTCCTCCTATGAAATAGCATAGCCAATAGAGTGATAAGTTGTCCTGTTGTGAAAGGGACAGACTTAGGTGCCCCAAATCATCAAGGATGAAGAGTATTTGAGCGCTTCAGTGAAACCTAGGTAAGTTGAGTTCATCTCTTCAAATAACCATCATAGACTCCCATCTTTCTTTCTGTTGGATCCTGAAGTTCAAAATCTGAGACTCTAGAGACTGACCCCTAGGCTGAATGAGACTAGGTGTATCTTTTGCCATTGAAAAAACCCTCTTTGCCCTTTGCTCATTCTTGCACATACTCCTGAATCCAAGTATTTTGTTTTAGGTCTAGAGCATCATAGTCTCATGTGTCTTGATATGCTCCAAAAGGCTTTTATATAGGCAACATGGTGTAGTAAGCTGCAGGACTTAAAATCAAGATGGCCTGGACCCAAGTCTTGCTTCTAAATATACTGCCTGTATGACTATGGGAAAATCACTGAACTCCTCAGGGCTGCAAGAAGCAATTACATTTGTAGAGCAGTTGCCTATCTGCGCTGATGCAGTGTGTTTCCTTACTGGAGAATTCCTTACACCACAAGCCAGACACTCCCACCAAAACACCAATAATAATACAATATAATTCATGTACATCTTTTGTGAAACCTCCTCTAAGTCCTACAACTGCCAGGACACGGTCATGGATCTAGAAAGCGAGGCTGAAACAAGTTCAGAAATAATCTTGAATGCAACATTAAGAAGTTTATATTTTGATTGCCAATGGGAAGCAATTGATATTTTTTGAGTGATTAAATTACCAGAACAAGGCATTGGAGGCATTATACAGGTAACAGAGCAAAGAATAGCTTGCAGAGAGAATGAATATGCTATTAAAAAGTCTAGTCAAGAAGAGATAAGCATTGAACTACAGTAGAAGCAGAATGGATGAACGTACAAGAGCTGTTGAATCAAGACAACTTGGAAAAGGATTGGAAAGGGGAAAGAAAGTGTCAAAAATCATGTTGGGCTTTTAAATCTACATAATTTGGAGAATCAATAGAGATGTGAAATAAAGAGATGAGAAAGAAAGAGGATCAACAGAGATATTAAAGGTTTGGGGTTAAGATGAATTCCATCTTGGCCACATAGGTTTAAGGTGTTGGTCAGATTGGTAGACTTATCAAGCAAGCCATTTAACATGTAGAATTGCTCTTGAACCAGGTAGAAATAGAAATATAGATTTGAATGTTATCTGCACAGATATAAGAGAAGAAAAAGAAATATAAGATGCACTCAAGAATGAGAAACAAAAGTTATTTCAATGAGGAAGAAAAGGCAGATCTGTCTAAAGAGATACGAATTCACAGGGAAATTATCACCTAATTCAGATTTATAAAAGAGAAAAATGGAGGAGAGAAATAATGGAATGTGCCTGAGGATGAATAAAGAGTGGTATAGTCCTAAAAGAATAAAGTAGGAGAATTATAGCCCAGAATGAGTCAAGGCTAAAAATGAAGGACAAGGACAATGAAAAGAGTTTGGGTTTTGTTTTTATCTTTGTGGGATATGAGAGAAAGATAGAGGAAAGAAAAGAGCTTGAGCTTTGGGTAGATGGGATTAGGATATTAGATAACAAAGAAAAGATATACTTACTCAACTTTCTATTTTGCTTCTACTTTTTATTACCAAGCAGAGTTAACTTATTTTTTATTTTTATTTAAATGAGTCTCCCTATATGTCCCAGGTTGGAAGTGCAATGGCCTCGCATAGCTCAATCCCAATAAAGATCAGCACGGAGTTTTAATTTCCTCCGTGTTTTTTGACCTGGGTCAGTTCTCCATTCTCTAGACAGTGTGTTGGCCCTCCACTCTGAGGAAATCACTACCTTGGAGCTAGACTAGAGCTAGACTAACTGTAGTTACTTGATTGTATTTAGTCCTACCTTCTATTAGGTTTCCAGACATAGACCCTCCAAAAGGTAAGGAAGCTTTTCTAGGCTGGAGTTCTACTTTCTTTATCTTTTCTTATCCTGGGGATGAAAACTAAGCCAGATGCCTAGTTTCTCATTTTGGGGCTTTCTATCTCCCCTTTAAGAAATGTAGGATACACACCATCAACTCTTAACTACTTTAGACAACACTATAAAAACTTCAGTCATTTTGCTGGTTATAGCTACATGGGCAAACAAAGCAGCAAGATGTTCCCAGGAACAACTCTCTCTAGGATCTGAAAATTCTCTGTGCATTAATCTGTACCTTCAATCTCAGAACAGAAATGAGGAGTGGATAAAATATTACCTCCATGGGATGCTGATAGATTTTCAGAAATATAATGTTGACAATAGCAAGGAAAGGAAATCCAAGACACCATCGTCTCTCCAAACCCCTCTCTTTCATCTTAAAGACTCGGATGCAAAGGCGTGCATCCTGCTTCACCCTGCTTCACACTGGCAGGTACATTATTGAGATCAAAATCTACTTCTCAGGTGGCTTTCTCATTTGCTTCTCTGCCTCTCATTCAAGCTGGGGGAGTGTACCATACCACCTGCTACATCAGTCTACAGAAGCCTGACAACGTTTTTTTCACTAAGAGAAAAAGCTAAATAGGAATGGTTTCTCCATTTTATAGAATAAGAAATTAAATTGCAGAGTTAATGTGCCTGGCATAAACTAAGATCACACAATGCATTAGTGGCTGAGCTAGAACAAGGACCTAGCTGTCCTGAAATGCAGCCTGAGGGTCTTTCCACCAAAATTGAGAATGCTGCTTTGGTACAAGGGCAGTAACACAGTGACAAGGGCATTTGAAACTCAAATATAGCAGTAACTTTTATGATAACACTTCATCATTCCAATAATAAATTTCAGATGAAAGCATGTCCCCAAAACCTAACTATGTATAGATGTTTTCTTTTTTTTAAGCCTAATATAACACCCTCTAAAAGCATCTGTAAGTCCTCTTTTCTGATTTTGCTGGCACTGTCCACACTATTTATGTTATTTTTAGACAACCATTCCACTTTCCCAATAAGTATCCTTTAGCTTCTTTTCTTTTTTTTTTTTACACTTAGTAAGCTTCCCCTTTTCTCACATCATGCCACATCAATCTCTATGGTCCATTCTATCTTTCTCTGCTTCTGTACTCCCTAGAAAGAGCTATATTTAAACTAAAGAAAGGTACCAGAATATGGTGAGTATGAAGGCTCAAGTAAATGTTAAACAGTAAGTCTATAGGTTAAGGAAATATTTTCTATATATTTTAAATTATCTTAAACTGTCATTCATGTCAACATTCACCTGCAAGATCTATGTAATTCATTGTGCCAATCCATATTCTCACCTGTTGAGGAATTAAACTTAGTGACTCCTCTTTACTTCTTAGTCAACTGAGACAGTAGAAGTGCTAATCATTTGGTGTGCATGACAATAAAATTAAGAATTCATCATTTAGCTGTCTCTGCCTTGATCACTGAATTTCTAAGAAAAGCTTTAAAAAAAAGTTATGTCTGAAAAAATCCTGGCAGTGACTTTGTAAAACTTTTATGTTAATAATGAGTGAAAGAACGGTAATCAGAGCAGAAAAGGTATACCAGTAGAAATTAAAAACATTGAAAAGCCACAAACCATCTTCTGAAGATAGAATGCTTATAAGTCAAAGAGAAAAATATCCTTATTCATATAGTTCTCATTTATATCAAATCCCAGAAAAGGAAAAATACACATTTTCCTACAAGTTTCTCTATCTTTAATTTTAGCCCATAGCTAACAACCATTTTGACCATTTTAGCTAATTAATTCAGCATAAAAACATCAAATCAATAGCTTGGTTGAATCCACCGGTGGCTGCACAAACTTTATTTGTACAACTGAATTGATTATGATATAGACACAGCTTTAGTTCTCAATTGCAATTCTAAAGCCACCTCTACATACTCAACTTTGGAACTCATTAATTCTGTTTATTACAAAAAGATAATTTCTTCATTTTAGAGAAAAAATCAGTTCTAGCGATACTTTTATAATAGAATGACAAAAGAATGGTATAGAAAGACTCTGAGCAAGGGTTAAAACTATCATCAGAAGTAGCTTTACCATTATTGCTAATAAAAATAAATCATAGTTCATAAAGCACACACCTTATAATATTTGTATCGAAATTGCAAAATGCTAAACCTGAAAGACCTTAGAAAACATCTAGTCCAATTCTCTGATTTTACAGATGAAGAAATTAGTTCTAAAGAAGTGAATGGACTTACCCAAGATCATGTAGCTAGTATGTGGTAAAGACTGAACTTGAACACCACATATTTTTTAAAAACAGGAAGCTCCAAAATCATGCACTTTGAAACTTCTGTTAGTTTAAACAATGTACATATTCATTTAAGTATTTTTTATTGATTCAATACACATATTGCCCTGCCTATATCACACCTTTTGGAACTAAGCTAAATCTGGTTGCCCATCCTTCACAAAAAATTTCACTGTTAATTTATTCTGGGATTATAGGAATCATAAAGAACAATATTGAGTTGATCTATTTCTGGGACCCTTTGATTATTTCCATTTTATAACTCATTAATTTTCTGCTCTGCTACTTTTACCTGGACTCTTCAGAGCAAGTGATATGCAATAATGCTTTGAGGTTCATTTCAAGAGAGCTAGAAAGCTTAAAAGGGCCCCAGGATCTCAGCAGTTGGTTGATAAGCAAAGAATATCAAATCACATTAGAATGATCATGGGCTAGGGGGTCAATTGGATTCTAATCCTGGCTCAGCCATTAACTCATTATATGACCTAAAACAAATAATACATCTTTCTGAAAAAAGTTTCCTTATCTTTAGAAAGATGGGTAGGACTAGATGAACTCTAAGACCCTTTTCAGCTCCAATATTCTAATTTCCTATCAGCAAATGTTATTTTTATAAGATACTCAAACTCCTTAAGGGGTATGTTTTTTGTTTCTTTTTTTTTTTTTTTACCTTTCTTCATGTCCTCAGTGCTTTGCACAGTTCCTAACATGCACATAGTAAACTGTTAATAAAGCCTTTGATTGATTTGCTTGAGAAAAGATCCCATGCAAATCAAAATACATTGATAGACTCAAATGGCAATGGTAATATTATTTAGCTATGATATAGTTCATTTCCCTGGCCAAGAAGTAAGGCAAAACAGTCAGTTAAGAATATAGCTCCAAGAACCTTGTGGCTTAGAAATATACTGCCATATATGGCAACCTAGAGTCATAGGATTTTTTTTTATTTAATTTCACAGGTAACTTAGACTAAAGCAGAAACTGCTATAAAAGCAGGAGTTGATATTGTGTGTGTATATATAGAAGGAACCAATATCAAAAAATGAATTTTCATACATAATTAAAACTCATGAGATAAATTCATGATATCAATTTAATGCAGTAAACAGTAAATACTGATGCAAAATCAAAGCCTTAGATTCAGTATAGAAGCTATGTTCATTTAATTATTTGCTATGTTCAGTTAATTAAATTATTTTGCCCTGAGTAGTGACATGACACTTTCCTATTTTATAGTGTTTTACAAATTTTAAATGTCCTCACAACTACTTTGTGAGGTTCTGAGCTTTTGCCCTAAACAAATTAATAAGTCCAAGTTTTAATAGCTATACATGAGAAAACTGAGATTCAAAAGGTTTAAGAGCCTTGCTTAAGGTAAAGCAATTAGTAGTTTATATTTAGGTCTTAGTCCCCTGGGGGCAATTAGGTGGTGCAGTGGATAGTGCTCCAGGCCTGGAATCAGCAGGACCTGAGTTCAAATATGGTCTCAGACACTTACTAGCTGTGTGATTCTGGGTAAGTCACTTAACTCTCTTTGCTTCAGTTTCCTCATCTGTAAAATGAGCTGGAGAAGGAAATAACAAACCCTTCCAGCATCTTTGCTGAGAAAAACCCCAAATGGAGTCACAGAAAGTCAGACACAACTAAAATGACACAACTCACTCTCCTATAAGCCTGTGGATTCCATAAAGGTAGGGTTTTGCTATATTCCCATTGCCCTCAAGCAAGCATTGCACATATAATAGGTTTATCTTATATAACAGTAATTTGATTAATAAAATCTTCAATGAATATGAAGCTTTTCTTTCCCCTCTTATGCTATCAGAGAGCTTCAATTTCCAGATTAACGCTTGTGGGTCTTTTCCCCCTATAGGTCCTCACAGTCTGTCCTCAGTTCAAATGAAAATAGTCAAAGGTTGACCATATTCCCTGAAAATCTTATTCTTTTAGAAGGTATGATGTATCAATGCTATAGCAACAAAATAATGTCCTTTAAGGGCTGTCACAACTGTTCCATTTTTACTTTGGAGCTCTAGAAATTATAGATTAGAATACCTCCTGTCCCAAGAGTCTTGTGAAATCCCCTTGCTAGATTCTCAAAAGAAAGAAGTCAAGAGTTTGAAATACTAATGGAATCTAGAAAAGGCATGAATAACCCAAACTGACTGATAATTTTAAAAATTCCTTCTACTTGGCTCTGAATTATGTTTTAGTAATGTATATGACTAGGAGCATGTTAAAGTTCTAAGCATTTGCTCTAAAATAAATTATAAGCCTAAATGATGAGAGCCTTGACTAAAATGGAACTGGGAAAATGTCCAATTTCCTAAAAGTGACCTCTGGTCAACTTTACTTTTCAACTAGTTTATTCTAAGGAAGAGACAACTCTTTCAGACTGATAGCATAAATTAACATAGAAGTAAATTACAAATTGTATTCCAAGGCAATCAGACAACACAGATCATATATACTGAAAGGTACATCCAATGGCCAGGTACCAACAAATAAAACAAGAAAACATATTCAATGACAGCTATATAGAGATTCCCAGTTGTATATACTATACCTTGGGCAAATTACTGACGGTATGTATGTGTAGAAAGGAAGGGAGAGATGGATAGGGGAATCTAAGACTGAAAGAGGTCCTAAGCACAGATTATTACTTATTTTCTTCCAAAAGTTTTAAGGAACAGAGAATCCATTAACACTCATCGTCAAGATGTTATTGCTTATAGACATAGGTGTCAGCAAATTAATTTGAAAACAAGCCTTTCAATTCCCTATAATATCTAAGCAAATTCTGCTCCTTTAAAACTTGGCAAAAGGAACAGAGAATGAGAGCAGAAAAGAGAAGGAACTAGAGATAGAAAAGGGAACTAAAGAAAAGTTTATCAGGGGCCATGAGGTGGGATCACTGCACCTAGCAGTGTTTTTGTTGCTTTTAACAGGCTGTGTTCCATGGTCATTACTTACTATTTATTGGTGTATACCCCTTCCTAGGTTCCCACAGCAAAATCATCCCAAGGAAATAACCTTTACCCAATGGAACACTCTGCAAGGATGTGGAAGAGGACCTGGAAATTAACTGGATACAATTTATAGCACTGAAATCTCCTGATCACTGTATGTTTAATGGTTCTTGAATTTTTTTTTAATCTATCAACTTCTCTGAGGGAAACACTAAAAACAATCCAATTGGTTATACTATAAAGCCAGATCTAAAAATAAGGATGGGCCAAAACAGAAGAAATGATACATTGCTCTCAAATCCATGGCTGACAAACCAATGTATCTGCCTGAAGTCCTAAACTAATTTTGAACATGATGAAGGATGAGAACATAGAGGTGGAAAAATCAATATATCCTCTTCCCAGCTTTCTAAGTCCAAAACCCCTCTGCAGGCAGATAAGAGACAGCTTTTGTGGGGATTTTTTTTGCAAGGAATTCTGTATAATAACCATCTTAATATGTAAATTTTGTGAGTAAATAGACCATAATCATTAGATTCTCCATCTCATATTTAGGCAGCAATATGTGGCTGGTGCACTGATGATTAGTCCTCATGTTAATTACAAAGAACATAATATCTTTTTACCATAGGAAAATCTGTAAATGCTAGAGGTGTTCTGTAGGTAATTGTCTATCTTTAATAATAACTAGCACTTATATAGCATTTTCAAGTTTTCAAATCTCTTTACATATGCCACCATATTTGATCCTCATAACCCTCCAAGGTAGGTCTATTATGCCCATTTTGATGATAAGGAAATTGAGGTCCAAAGAAGTTAAGCAATTTGCCCAGGGTCACACAGCTAGTAAGTGTCTGAGGCTACATTTAGACACATCTTTCTTACTCTAAGTTCAGCATTCTAACTATTATACAATCTTACCTGCCTTCTATGTTCATGTCTCTGTATTCCCATACTAACTTTTACAGTTGAGCACAGGAAAAATAAGTCATCCAACAATCTCAATGTAAATAGAAGGATACAATATGCTTGGGACATAAGTATGAGTCATCCGTCACAACAGAAAATTGTCAAATCATTCAGCTGGCAAATGCCTTAGACTTTCATTTTGTTCAAATCCACTCACTAAACTCATCCTGCTGGGTGCTAAAAGACTATTTTCAATATTATATGGCCCAAAATATTGTAATTTTATTTTATAAAAGTATTTGTGGAATTTCACAGTATCAGAGAATTGTACAATTGAAGAGTCTAAAGTTACCTCAGTAGATGCCCAGTCAGGGTATGCTGGTATAAGGTGGCATGGGTTCGCAGAACTGTGTGACAATTGACACCTGGGAGATCAGCAAATGCTAGAAATCAGGGATTGATGATTGTTTTTTTGATTGTCTAGATTTAAGAAATCCATGAGGGAAAATGTTAATAATTCAGATTAAATTTTAAAATGTCTGTCTTTTGGGGTTGTTTATTCATACCCCTGCACTCATCCAAGTTATGTTTAAAAATGAAGACCTAAAGGCTAGTTTTTGTTGTCAGATATATTATGATATGTTATGATATGTTATGATAAGGATTTCCATTTTTGTCTATGGGTTCCTCAGGCTTGTCTTGATATAAGCATGAGCTTGATTCTAGACTTAAAAAAAAAAGTCAATGAAGCTACTTTGTGAAAACACACTTTTAATAAAGATAAAATTGGAAATTTTACCAAAAAAATAATAAAAGGCTTAGGCATTTTTTTTACCTTGAAATTACATTAAATCTATTTTTAACTTTATTGTTATCACAATAAAAATAAGCATTGTTAACTAGGTTTATTTTTTTCAAGCACTGATGGCATTTTGTGGGCAAACCTGTTGCAAATGGATAAGTACTGATAGCAACGGCTTACATTTACAATGTACTTTTGTCACAACACATAAAGTAAATAATATGATCATCATTTCCCTTTTATAGAGAAGAGATTGAAGTTCAGAAAAGTTAAGCAACTTGTTCATGATCACACAATTAAATTACAGGACAGGAAAACACTTTTTAGATTCTAGATCCAGTCATCTTTCCATTATACAATTCCTGACATTGGCCCCCATATAGATAGAATCCTTTGGTTCTGTGGTTTGAATGCTGTCTTACTTAGGATGGAATGTCATTAATTATACTTACCATTTATTCTCTTTAAATTTATGTAAGTACTTGTCTTCTTCTCTGCTAGAATATATACTCTTTACAAGTAGGGATTGTATCTGCATAGCACATTGCCTGGCATGTTGCCTGGTACTTAATAAAATGCTTGTTGATTGATTGATTCAGAAGAATAGTATTTCTTTCTTCATTACCTGCCAGGTTCTCTACCTCAGCTTGAACACAAACTTATCATTTAGTCTCTTCTCCCTCTAATAGTGATGGCCCTTTCCTAAGAGGCAGAAGTGTACTTTCTGACCACCAGAGGACACCTAGGTTGCCTTCTGCTAAAACCAAGCCCAAAGAGACTCTGCTAGACCACTTTGATTAATCCTTCATTGGCCAGTTCCAGAATTTCTTTAGGGAAGTGGTTCTCTAACTTTTTTATTCTCAGGACTCCTTTATACTTTTAAAAGTTATTGAGAACCTCAAAGATGTTATTTATGTGAGTTATATCTATTTGTGTTTACTATATTAGAAAATAAAATTGATAATTTTTTAAATGTCTCAATTCATTTAAAAAACAGTAATAAATAAACCCATTACATGTTAATATAAGATTCTTATGAAAAAGAACTATATTTTCAAAAAAAGTTTTATGTCATTTAGTGAATTTTTTAGCTTAATAGAAAGCAGCTGGGATGCTCATATCTGCTTCTATATTAAAATCTGTTCTGAAATGTTATTTTAGTTTGAAGGAAATAAAAGAAATCTGGCCTCACACAGATAAGTAGTTGGAAAAGGGAGGAATGTTATAGTAGGCAAATAACCTCTCTGTATTATTATGAAAAATAAATTTTGACATTACAGACCTATGAAAATGTTTCAGGGACTTTCATTTGAGTATTGCTACTCTAAGAGATAAAATATTGTGCAAAAATCTTAAAATATAAACTACTCTGTTCCTATCACAGACCATTCTAGGTAGATTCCTCTCAAAATTCACTTCCAAATGTATTTATGAAGTCAGAAAGCTAGAACATAGAGATGACACAACTTACTGCATAAAATGAAAAGGTACACTCCTGGAAGGAGACATTCTCTTCCAATCATGTCTTAAAGCTCTTTCCTTTACCCTCCTACATCTCCAAACAAATTCATTTTTAGTTGCTGGAAAATAAATGAGTAGGAAAGGGCATTTTTTCCTAATCTCAAGATCATGCACCCACTAAAACAAAAATCAGCCTCCCCAGCTCGACAGTCCACAGGTATTCACCATTGCCAGCAATATCAACGCCTCTGATTTTTTTTTTCCCCAAGGGCTATGCTGGCTTTCCTAGTGAAGGTTTTAGGTTTTACAGTTCTTCTCATGGTCCACAGCATCTTGATATGCCTGGTGATGGTGTCCCATCTACACACAAATTCTCCAACTTCTCTTACTATTTTCACTCTTTTGTATAATCATAAATCATGATCATTAATGAAAAAAGAAAAGAATGAAAGAGACCATCATATAGAGTGTTTTCTTTACCCTGTTCCATAGCCTCTTCTGCACATCAAAGGAGAACTCAGAGAAACTCCAGAAGAGAGGGGAGGAGTAATCACTCTTCTATGTAACAACATGAAGGCCTACCATATCCATCTCCCTTTCCACGAACTGTCTATCATAGTCCAGAGGAAAACAAAAATTGAAAGAGATAAAGCGACAAGGAAAATTCTTCAACGCATGCAAATATGTTTGGGGAGAAAAGATAAAAAGGATTTCCTCTCACCAGAAGAGTAATGAAAAAATGCTTTTGTCACAAAAAAAAAAAAAACAAAGCCATAAACTCATAGTGGTTTTAGACTTAATAATTTAACTCTCCATGGTAAATTTCACAAAACCCACTTTTACAGAGTTATTATCTTCTTCACTCTTGGACAACTATTACTATAGGCTTGTCACTGGGATCCCAGCAACTATTAGCATAGGCTTGTCACTGGGATCCCAGCAACTATTAACATAGGCTTGTCACTGGGATCCCAGCAACTACTAACGTAGGCTTGTCACTGGGATCCCAGCAACTATTAGCGTAGGCTTGTCACTGGGATCCCAGCAACTATTAGCGTAGGCTTGTCACTGGGATCCCAGCAACTATTAACATAGGCTTGTCACTGGGATTCCAGTCTCCCTCCCTATTCTAATCTATCCTTCACAAAGCTGTCAGGCTAATCTTCCTAATCAGTGGATCTGATCTTATACTTCATTCATTTTATCAAAACTATTCAATGGCTCTCTATTACTTGTTATATAAAACGTGAACTTCTTTGCTTGACATTCAAAGTATTTTTGCTTTTTTAATGTGTTTTCAACATAAATTTCCACTCCTATTTCATTACCTTCTGTTTTATTCAGTCATTATTCTAGTGGCACAGCACACAGAGCACTGGATTTGGAACCAGGATGACCTGAGTACAAATCCTGCCTCACACACCTATTAGCCATGACACCATAGGCACGTCACTTAGCTTCTGTTGGCCCCAGTTTCCTCATCTGTAAAATGAGGATAACCACAACCCCTACCTCAGAGGTTATGATGACAACAAAATAAGATGATATAGCTATAAAGAACTTTGTAAATATCAACATGAGCTATTTTTAATAGCACTATTGCCCCTTTCTCTACCTATTGTCTTTCCTCTCTTCAAAGGCCCACTTCATATGCTCCAGTATCCAGAAAATCTACCTTGATTCCCCTCAACTAGAAGTAATTGTCCCCTCCCTGAAATTTTCATGTCTCTTTAATTCAGTTGATTCTATGAATTTAAGTCATATTCTAACTCAATTTATAATTTTGATTTATAACTCTCCGCCAAATTATAAATTCCTTATTGCAGGGACCATATTACTTTTTTCTCTCTTTGTATCTCAGGCACCTAGAGAGAGGCAACAGGTTATAACAGATAAAAGACCACCTTCAGCGTAAGGAAGACTTGGGTTAAAAGCACACTGAAGATATGGACTCTTTCTATGATGCTGGGGAAGTCACACACCGCTCAGCACCCCCAGCCAACTCTCTAAAATCTAGAAGTTGCACAAGTGCCAATCTGCATGGATGGAAGAAATGTCTTCACTGGAGGTTTCTAATACCAATGAAATTACAAGTCAAATCTAACTTTACTCCCCTTTCCCAAAAAAACAAAACAAACAAATCTTCAGGACTCCTCACATAGTACATATTTAGCAAGTTGAGTTGTTGATTTAATTCCTCCAATCAAGGATAATATATAGGGCATCCCAGAAGACATACTTTTTGAGAGTAAGTTACCTTTGTTGATTTTAGGAATAAAATCTTGAAACCCTGAGCAGTTATAGAGTTTTTATGGAAGGGCTTATGGTCACTGCCCTGTTCTTTTCCTACCTTGTTTAGATAGTCAGATGGTAGACCTCCACAAAGTCAACCCTAAGCCTCCTGAGGTATCTCCTGGGATTGTCCAAGAAACTATAAGACTCAAAATCAATCTCCATTTGCAGTCTGATATATAGTCACATGTGTACAACAGCAATTCAAGAAAAAAAAAACAACTCTAGCTTTCTATGAAACTCATTACGGTAGCCCATAAGAAGAGATATATTAATGGATACAATCTGAAAAGTGTAATTTTCAAAAAACAGTGAGAAAACAATTTGATTTTTTTTGTTATTAGGGAGGAATTTTCTACATAATTTTGAAGCATACCAATGATTCCCGGATTTATTTCTTCCCAAAGGAAAAAATAACCAGTATCATTTAAAATGTGTTTTTCTGCCTGTGGTCTATAATTGTCAAGGTTATTGTTAACAATAAACGACTAACTCAAACATTTAAATTTTTAAAGAAAACTTCCTTTGGAGTTCCATCTACTCCCAAAGTAACTGTAACGGGGATAAGAAATAATGTGAAGTTTTGGATTTGATTTTTTGGTGATAATGTCATATGTAAGTTGCCATAGATATGAGATAGTGTCAGATAATAAGCAAACCGATAGAAAATATAGGAGCCTAGACCCCAAGAAAGAAATAAAATGGCCAAAACATTAGAAAATGGTAGAGACAGTATATCTGGTGAATGTTCAATCTAAATATCTTAGGTATTTAAACAACCAGATGTTCCCATTTGAGGATGACATTATACTGATTGTAAGAAACCTGGGAATATCACAGCTTCCTGAATGAATGAATGAAATTGAATTGAATGAACAAATGAATGAATATTTATTAAGTGCCAGTCTCTCTGCTAGGGGTTGGGGGTACAAATCAAAAGTAAAGAATTTGTTGGAGGACATTGAACAAAAGTTGCTTCATCAAGTCAAGTCAAGTATAGAAGCATTTTTAAGTACCTACTATGTCAGGCACTGTACTAAGGATAAAAACATAGAAATGCATTGCAATCTGTAATGTTGAGGGGAACACTCCCATCAGTGAGATAAAAGATCGATTAAAGTATCAAAGGAAGACCCCATGAAAATATTCTAATCAATATAGCATGTCATATCTGAAAGTGTCATGGAGGTTTTCTAGTTCAGCCCTTTCATTTTAAGATGAGGAAACTGAAGTCCAGAGGGAATAGGTGATTTGTTCAAATTAGTGGCAGAGCAGGAGACTAGAACCTAGGTCTCCTAATTCCTAGTCCACTTCATCACTATGTTCCTTTATGCTAGAATTTTGGTCTAATTGTTTTAGACTTCTTGAATTTATGGATTCCTTTTACAAAGACAGATTTGTTAAAGAGCTTCCAATATCTGTTATTTAACTGGAGTCACCAAATAGGTAGCACAAAAAAGAACTTAGAGCAGAGAAACAAAATTGTGAAACCACAAGACATAGCAACATCAGAGTATTTGGTGAGGTCTGAATCTAAGCATTTGGAGTAACTTAATGTCTTTCCATTTTTTTCCACTTACACTCTAACTCTTATTTTCTTCCAGCAAACTATTAATCCATATAATTCACTGAAGGAGAGAATACCCACACTAATGAGATAACTAATACATTAAAACATTGAGATACAGACTATTAATCTATGGGCTAGATGACTTCCAAGATCCCTTGTAGTGATACAATTCTACAGTTCCTTGATACTATCTTACAGTAAAGATATTTTTAGTTCATTTCACAGGGTATATTCATAGGACCTTTCTAGGAGTTTAGGGGGTGGGATTTTTTTTGTCACAAAACAACATGCATTTTGTAAGGCTCCACTCTTTTATGCAATATTACAGAGGTATTCATTTGTACAGCTCCTTAACGCTGAAAAATCCTCACCAGTGATGCAGATCAGAATTAATCTCTGGCTGCTTTCAACAAATGCCTGCATCCTTGTCTGGTACTAATGAAAACATACTTGCAGTCTTCAACAATTACCTCGAGTTTCAAAGAAGCCCAAGTGCTCACATTTCTCGTCCTCCTCACTAATTCAGTGAGACAAGGACTTACTCTCAAAATATTTTGCTGTTATTTGCTCATCCTACTGAGAAAATAGGGTTGCAAGAAGAAAGAGGGGGAAAGGGAAGGAAGGAAGTTTAGAGTTTGGCATAAAGGGCTATACTCAAATTACCCAGAGATCTGTGCTCTCCATTTCCAAATTTAAGGATGTTCTGAATTTCACCATATGGTTCCTGAGTCAAATGGACTCTGTATCCTCTTGTCACTTTGCTGTCTCTGAAGAGAACATTCCCCTTACTTAGTCTGAAACATTCAAAATCACAGCTGATGCAGATGCAGAATTCAGGATTTTGTGTTGCATTTTTAAGATTTTAATGAGAACACTATATGAGTCCTCCGTCCTTCTAGTCACGCTGTGCCATGCTATAATGCCTATAATACCTCTACTAAAGATATAACAGGTTGTCTTTAGGCTCTTGAAGGCTTCTGTAACAAAGTCAAACTGAGGCAGGTCTTACAAAGCTTAAAAAAGCTTTGAGAAAGAGCTCAGAGATGTGCCATATTCTGTCATCTGAAGACAAGTCTGGTCATCTTTGAGAAAGTTCATCATAAAGTTGGCTGAAGCAGGTGTCTTTTTAAGCAATTATCAAAGACCTTCAACCAAGTCATAGATCTATATAAGTAAAAGAAATACCCCCAAGGAGAAAAATAACAGCTACATCAATAGGTCTTCTAATTAACTCTCAATATATTCCAGGCACTGTGCTGGAGATACAAATACAAGCAAGCAAGACAGTCTCTACCCTCAAAGAGCTTACATTCTAATAGGGAAAGACAACACACAAAAGGGCTAGAAGTAAATGGGTACAACAAGACATGAACTTTGACTAGAATTAGAGTAAGTCTGCAGGCAAGGTAAGGCAAAAACTTGCTTATCGAAGTCCAGATTGGTTCAATGGGTGGAATGCAAGACCCTAGGGATGAAGAGGTAGAGATGATGACCAAGGTAGAGACGGTATGATGTCAAGATAGCTAGAAAAATCTCTAATATTTACTTAGTAGTGGAACATAGTATTTAGATGAGCACACTTCTCCTGAGAAGCTCCAATGTTTGGGAGATATTATTTCATTCATCTCCACGATTCTTTGATGAGATGGTTATTGTAAATTTGCGGAGAAATATATTGTCATAAAGTTTTTCCAAAGTTGGAAAAAGAAACAGACTCTCTCCCCACACACAAGTTTTAGTTTCATTTTAAACATCCAAACCCAGCTTGAATACCTAGACTAATGCAGGTTTGTTCCCATTTTAAGAAAACTCATAATATGAAACATCAAATTTGTAAAACAGATAAATTAATTGTTATGCACATTAACAGGATTTTTCATTCTGCCCGGTGATTCATAGAATTTTAGAGTTGGAAGACACTGTAGAAATTATCTAGTCTAAATTTATCGCTTTATAAATCATGAGGTTACTTTAAATAGCATACTCCCCCATGCTTTTAACTGATTCCATCCAATTTAGGCACTTTTCAACAACTCATCAATTTCATGATTGGAAGTATATCTACAATGTCAGGATCCATATGGGAGAATATATCACTGTCAAATGACTTCTCTTGGCAAGTCCTTCAATGTCAGTTTTGAGACTGTGTTCATATAGTTCTTTAATCAATTAATTACAAAGTGAAAGATTTCTCCTTTTTATTTATTTTTGGAGAGAAATTGGAAAATGGCAAATCAATATTGACACAATAAAAAATGATGTTATCTGGCATTTAACCAAGCGTAAATCACAAGAAATCAACATCTATAGTATCCTTCTGCATAAGTCTTCAGTTCTATTAACAGGGATCTGTGTCCAAATAGTCCAACACCAATATAAACAATATTGGTGATAAGATTACTTCTCAGTGAATTTAAAATCTCCCTACATTCGGAATGTGTAATCACTCCTTTTTCATATTTTGTTAGGTGCTTCTAGGAGGTAAAGAATAACTTAATCTCTTTTAATTTGATCCTCAAAACTTTACTACATTGTAAACATCAAATGATTCTTTTTTTCAGCATCTGAGGATTTGGTTTCCATGCTATATTTGAACATTTTTAAATAAAAACATTTTAAGTTTTGGAGTGTTTGAAAATAAAATGGGTTTTGCTTGCCTGATAATCTGCCTTATGAATTTTTTTTGCTTTCTATCATAAAATTGATAGCTTTTTTTTAACATGTATAGTTGTTCAAAGGAATTTAGGTAGATTTTTGTTTCAAGCATCAAGTTACAAACTAGGTGTGTTAGAAAAAAGACTGAGTCTTAACAGAGAGGATAAGGAGCATACTGAGAAAGAGACCACATGGGATAACATGAATTACCTCTTTGTTGAGAATAATTATTAATGATAACAATAGAAATAGTTAGCAACAATATGGCACTTTTCAAATATTCTCATTTTATCCTCACAATAACTCTGTGACATTGATGATATTATTATTCCAATTTTATAAAGAAGGAAACTGAGGCAGAACTATATACTAAGTGGCCTGCCCAGTGTCACAGACTGTGAATAATCAAACTAAATAACTGGAACACTCATCTCTCCCCATGCTAAAATAGATGATCTATACTATGCTGCAGTGAAGAGAGTGATGGACTTGGGTTAGGAGAGAACTGGATTCAAATTCTGCCTCTGACAATAGCTGTGTTACCACGGACAATTTCCTCAACCTCTATGAATGTTGAAAGGAAAATCAATTATATTAAAATTAAGATTAATGTTTTCTCCTATTCAAGTTAACATACTCTGAAATCTTAGACCTTAAGTTTAAGAACTATTGCCTTGGGAGGGTGTGAAGGGTTTAAGGGTATAGCTGACAAGGAAATCTTTGAATAGGATGGAAGGCAGGAGAAAGTGGGAGAGGGAGATTCTACTATTACCTAAAAATCCTATCGATGGAAATGCTAAGAAAGTCAGAGAGGAGAAAATGTGGTAATAATCCTCAGTTGGCTAAGTACCAGGTAAGGCCTCGACAGCAACTCTAAATCCTTGTCTAACGTACCCCTGTAGCACAAACAAATAAAATAATCTCAATGATTCCGCCCACACAGAGCAACAACTCCCTCTTCTATCATGTCAAGTTTTATCAAGAAGATAAAGTCTCAATACACATGGAAGGCAAACCATAGAGCCTGGGTCCTAAGAAAGCAGAACTAGAGGCACTTCTGCAAACCTAGACTAAAGACCTGTGGTCTTTCTGAAAGAGCACAGTTGAATTCTGTATCTGACTAGGAAAGTAGAAAAGACTACAGCTTACCATGTTGGGGAAATATCAGATTGTCTGAATTTAGCTTTGCTTGGTGAAATGCTGCATATATGTAGATTATGCTGATCCCCTAAGACCCTCCAGGGGAGCCAAAGATTATGGCAAGGAATAGCTGGCACCCCAGCCAAAGCCTGTGTTTTGTGTTTTGCGAAGGATTGCTCGTGTTTTGACTTCACTCAAATTTAATGAAAGTTCATACTTACCTTCTGATATATGTCTCAGGCTACCTATGTATCCTATCTAGAACTGCCTATATTTAAGCAATTTGTATATTTGCCTTTTTTTAGAAAATGCCCAGTGCAAGCCATACCTTTTACCCTGGTTTGAACTCTACATAATATAAAACTTAAAACTCAAGAGGGAGTCATGCTTTTTTCCAGCTCCCCACTCTGATGAATGATCTACTAAACTTTTTTCTAAAACTTGTTCAAGTTTAGGTTTTGTTCTTGACCAATGATCACCATGAAGCAAGTCAGAGAGATTAGCTGAGCCAGCCACACAGACTATCCTAGCAACAGTTTCTGCCCAGCAAAAACAATCATTCCTGATGAGGACAAGACCAGTCGAACAACAACGTTTAGTGACGAATTGCATGAGGTCTTTAAGAAGACAGCAAGAAGACCATGTAGTTCTACTGTTGGGAGTGAACCTTGGCTATGAGTGTCCTCTATACTCACTATCACTGAACTTTAAGTTTATGCCCATTCTCATGAAAATATTATGCATCTGTGAGAGGGTAAACTCCATGCTACTGGGGAAATTGTTTTATAGCTGGGGTTTTTGTTTGTTTGTTTTAATAAATGGTTTTATGAAGAACAAACTGAGCCAACTGGTGGACTTGGAATCCCAGAATCTGAACTCTTAATCTTGACTCCATCACTTACAACCTGTGCGTTAGTAAGGGAAATCATTTACTTAACTCTCTGGGACCCAGTTTTCATCTGTAAAAAGGAGGAGACTAAAATATTTCTCCCAGGTCTAAATCTCTAATCCTGAATTCACAATCTGAAACCAGGTCTTACTCCAGTTCCAATGTTCTATCCATTATACCAAGCAGTCTCTTATTTTAGTGGCAGAGCTAAGTTTTGATGAACTCTTAAATAGTATATAAAGTTTAATTAAAGCTAGTATTGACATTTTGAATGAAATTCATTTATTTATGCCTTTTAGAATGCTTTTGCAAGCTTTCAGAACCTGTGGATTCATTCCACATTTATCTTTTTGAAAATAAAGTATTAAGAGTAAAACAAATTTTTCTTAATCCATAGTCCTGCTAGCAAAATAGCCAAGCATCTTTAAATAAGACATCATTCACTGCCCAGAAGAGATACAGGTAGCTCCTAGGGAATACTAATTGGCAAAACTTAGCATTTGGGGAAAAAATTCTGTGAACTTCCCCAAAGGTAGATTTTTAACAAAGAAGACACTACTCAAATGACCTGCTATTGGCAGGTAGGATATGGGGCAGTTTTTCAATATTCAAGCCTTGCCCATCACTATAACTTGAATTTTTTTGATATCATCTCATCTAGATGAGAACACAGAAGAAATGTTCAACCAGTTTGATTTCATATATATATATATATATGTATGTATATATGTATATATGTACATATATATGTATGTATACACATGTGATAAAGAGTATGGGAAATACATTTGCATATATTATATAAATCTGTTTATATATACATATGTATATATATGTGTGTGTATGTGTATATAATTTTGTGTGTGTGTTTAATGTAAAACAGGATTGTGTTACTCTGGGGCAGTGAAATAACAGAATAGACAGGGTTTTGCCTAACAGATCCATGACCCCTAAGCTTTTTTTTTCTACACATATCTATGTCTGGGTACCTTCCTAAATGTTCCTCTGATTCTTTCCTCCCCCACCCCTACCACCCGTTCCTAACACTAATAAAAATTACTACTGTAACTCTCTCTACCCCAAGTGCTCCAGGGATGCTTGATATAACACCAAAGGGTGAGGAAAAGATATGTTAGCAGACAGCAAAACTATTCTAAAAAGGTTGTTCAAAATCCTGCTCTCAGAATGGAGTTCCCAGCCTCACTTGGCAACTTGAACACAGGTTAGAGAAAGAATCATCAGGGGCAAGAAAGCTATCTTGAAATTTTTGAAGGACTTTTATATGGAAGAGGAATATAACATGGTCCCCGAAGGCTGACAAAGAGCAGTAGGCAGAAGCTTCAGATAGACAGGTCTAAACTCAATGTGAAGGGGGAAAGAAAAGATTTCCTAATAATTAGAACTGCCTTAAAAGTAGAATTGCTTGCTCTGGGAGATAATGGTATCCTACTCCCTTGAGGTCTTCAAGCAAAGGCTGGATAGTCATTTGTGGACATGGTAGAGAGAATCTTTGTCAGAACAAGACAGCTTCTGAGTTCTTTACCACTTTGAGGGTCTATGATCTGGAGATTATGACTTCTGCCGATGTTGTATAGTGAGGAGGAAACAGTATTTGGAGTCAAAGAACCTGGCTTTCAATACTGGCTCTGCTACTACTACCTGCGTAACCTCAGCTAATCACTTAATCTCTCTGGACTTCAGTTTCCCTCAAAGCCTTACCTAAGACAGCACATCACAATGTACAAAATGACAAAGCATCATAAAGCACTACCCTAGAGAAACTAGGTTCAAATGCCCACTGGGTTACTTAGGAAGCATGTGACCTTGGGCAATCCTTCTTTTTTGTGTTAACCAGGATGCCTTTGTTTCCAGAAGGAAAAGGAAGAGACATTTTCTTAGAAAGAGGAAAATAAATCTCAATTCAAATATTTCTTGAATGCAAATATTGGTGTTCTGTTATAAAATTACAGATTGAGATTATATGTGTCATTTCAAGGAAAAATGGAAAAGGTCTCACCCACAAAAAAAAAAAATTGAGTGGGGAATCAGGTAGAACCTGTGAGAAATGATGTGATGTCACAAGTCATTGCAATTTATATTCTGGGCCATCAGGCAGAAGCCCAATCCTTGAAAGGATTGAAACTCTTTGGAAGGAGTTCCACATCCTTTCATGAAGCAACCAAACGCTTCTTCTTGGGCAATAATTCTATCTAAGTCACATCTCTGTCTCTTTCAGGATAGTCTACTAGATTCTTTTGAGCTTCTGGGTTCCCAAGAGCATTTCTGGGGAGTAGTTATACCTTTATATGTCACTAATGTCCCCTATATGCCAATAAAAATAGAATATTCATTTTGATATCATATTTATATTATCAAAGTGGTCCCAGTGCTTCATAGGCATTAGCCATAATCCTGACAACCCTCTTGAGAGAGGTCATCATTTTATGTATACTTAATGTACCATCCCATAAGAAGGCATATTTTTATGTGGTTAATACCTTTGTGTGGACTGGGCCTTCACAGAATTATAGACTCAAGAATCTAAGAGCTGGAAGGAAACAGACTTCAACAATCATCATCACAATGCCTTTATTGAATCCTTATGTCCCTATTTTAGAAAAATAATAAAGTACTAAAACAGAAATAATAAAAATCCTTCAGGCAGCTTCTTTATAAGTAGCCTATTAATAATATGCCTATGCATACTATTTCATTACAATGACTAATGTTTTATGCTCTTATTTACAGGATGCATAAAAACTGCTCCGTAACTATAAGGTCCCACAGAAAGTAAACTGGTATTGTTGTTATTTCACTATTTATGGCATCAGATCTTTTTTCATAATAGTTACTCATACTCCTTTCCCTAAAATCTGTTGCTAGACAGATGCTTGAAATCTGATTACTTGAGAGCTTTGGATTTGGAATCATACCCATTCAATTCTGTCTCTAAATGATAAGCCACTTTTTCACAGATTATTTAACTCCTCTTCAATTCTGAATAACTCTTCAGAGGGTACGTATAAGGGAGGTGGAAGGGAGAGAAAGGTACTAGAGCAGTAGTATATTTGGAAACAAATAGTGGGAGGTGGTTGTGGAAACCTAGATGCAAGAATAATAAGTTGCAAACTTACCTATTAGAGCTCATGTTAGTTCCAATGATGATGAAACAGTAAGAAGTTAATGTCAACCTAGATGGTAGTTTCTGGTGGTGTAAGAAAGAGGTTCATTCTTATTCCTATCCTAGTCAATATTTTTATCAAAAATGTGGATGATGAATCCTATTTTCATTGTGCACTCTCTTATGTCACTTTCCTTATGCTGTCTCCTAGCCTTTTCACCCCTGGCATTTGTAAACATAGCCAATATGATTATTAGTTGAAATTCAAACAAAATCACAGAATTTTAGAGCTGTTAGCAAGAATCTATCTAGAGTAATCCATATACCAATGTGGTCATTGAATATTTAAAATACTCTCCTAAGAGGGATGCATGTCCTTCCAAATATCCTTTTCTTCTGTTGTATAATTATGTTAGGAAATTTTTAATCTACATTGAATCTAAATATGCCTCAACTTGCATTAATTACTCCTAGTTCTGCCTTGAGAACCTATAAGAAAAGGTCTAATCCTTCTTCCCCAAGATAGTATTTTAAGTATTTGAATACCACTGTGATGTGCTTCCTGACACTCTATTCCCTGGATAAAATATCACCAGATTATTCAAGCCGGCCTCATAAAACATGGACTCAAAGTCTTTCACCAGTCTTGTTGCCTTTCTTTGGGCATTTTTCTGGTTATCAATGCCCTTCCTCTACCGTGATCACTCAGAAAAGGACATAGTACTACAGTCTGACCACAACAGTATACAGCAATACTTCCTTAATCTCTTCAAGACTGCATGTTTTTTGGATGCTCTTGGCTTACCCTGAATCAGGCTCAGCCCAGAATACTCTCTAACCTGCTAGGTCATAAATTTCTTGAGAACAAGATTTGTATAATATGCTTTTACCTCTGCAGCACTTAGCACACAGTCGGTGCCTTACAAGTAATAGGTACTTAATAAATATTTGTCAAGCTGAATTTATTGAAGGCACAGAAGGCATACAGATGTAACTTTCAAATAGCACAAAAATAATATATTTGATAGAAGAATCAAGACTCAAAGAGATTTGACAGTCTAGAATGATAGATCAAAATTTATAATACAGTGGGATGAAATTCAAACTCTTGCGCTTAACTTAAAAATATTAACAACATCTAAGTATAGAATGACTGACTTAACAGTAATTCCTTTGAAAAAAGTCTAGTGTTGCCTTAATTCTAAGAAGCCTAGACTGGCAATCTTCATTTCCCATCCAGCTAATGCTTCTGATTTTCTGGACTCCCAACACCATGAACCAATTCAGGTATGTTCTCTCCCTTCTCATTCCTCTACTTCTCAGCTCTTGTTCGTGTTTTGTCTCTTCCCATTAAAATGAAAGTTTCTTAAGGATGAGGATTGTCATTTGGTTCCTCTTTGCATAACCAGTGGCTGCCATACAGTAGTACTTAATAAATATTTTATGCCTGCCTGCTTATTATAGCTGGAAAAGACTTAAAATCACCTAGAGCAATTCCTAGATTCTATAAATGAGGACACTGAGCCTCAGGAAGTTAAGTGACTTCACAAGGGTTGCAGAAAAATATAATAGGGGACTAAAGTCTAGAGCCAGGATCTCTCTTTTTCTAACTCCAGTGTTTTGCTTCTAGAACATGCTGCTATATCAGAGAAAGAGTAAAGTGTTGAAAAAATTGGCAAATGGCATTAAAATCTAATGGATCGAGAACTAGAAAGCACTTAATAAATACTAGTTGTCTTGGCTTGTCATGGAAGAACATACAAGTTGACTATAAACTCAAGATGCGTCAATGGTGTGAAATGGCTACTTTAAAATAAGATCATTTTACATTATATTGTGATTTAAAAATATAGAAATAAATGTTTTATTTCTTTCTGCACTGATCAGTCTGCACCTGAATTACTAAGCTTAGTTTGAGTACCACTCTTTAAGTACAACATTGACAAACCAAAACAGAAGGGATGTAAATGAAATTAATCCAGATTGTGAAGGCATTTGGAAATCATGTTAGATGAGGAACATGTTTATTGTCTTTAAATGTTTGTAATTTCTGGCATGTGGAATGAGATCAAACATTTTGTGTAGTTCATAATTACAGAAGTAAAACTAGTGGACGGGAAGTTACAGGGAAACTGATTTTGATATAAGAATTACCTAAGATTTAGAGTTTATCTGTACATGGAATGTGATACCTGCCTTATGAAATCATCAGTTCTGCCTCACTGGAGTCATTCTAGCTGAGAATCATAAGATTTAGAGCTGAAAGGGAATTTAGAGGTCATCTAGTCCAACCTTCTCGTTTTACATGTAAGCTGTGGCCCCAAAGCAAAGCCCTGGGTTTACAGAGACTGGATTTGATCTTGGGAGCTTTTCAATAATATTTTTGTCCCAGCTCTTTAGCCAAGGTACAGCCCTGAATAAATCATTCTTAGTGGGGTGTCAATGGGACAACTTTGATAACAAACAAACCTTTTCAAGGAGAAAACCTGATTTTATACCTTGTCAAGAAAACAGGTCAGTATCAGAACAAAGTCCTCATCAAGGAGGGCCTTGGAGAAACACATATTTATTTTACCATGAGGAAAATGAGGCCATGGATGGGTAAAGAGACTTCTTGAGATCATGCAGGTAATAAATAATAGAATATATGTAAAGAAGTCGGAAAGTTGGATCACTTTTCAATCATCATGCCTTAGAGTCATCTCCCCTGGAGATTATTTTTCCTATTTCTGATCCCTCATAGATTCAGAGGGAAAGATGGGCACTCTTCTTGCTATTAAATGCTGAGCTGATATTCCTCCATGATTTTCCTTTTTCACGACTTTAAATTTTTTTTAGTAATCATTGAATGCTAATGCAAGGTACCATATCTCCTGACTGTCAATGGTCCATGAGTTTGCTTGATTCAAACAGTTTAGAGATTTACTTTACTTTATCCTTAATTCCCTCTTCTCTTCTTTCTACGGCCATTACTGTTTATTGATGCCAAATTCTGGCATTTGTTCACATTTTGCCTTTATTCCCCATCTCCACACACTCTAGACCACACTATTGCATTTCTAAGGATTTGTTTACATAGAGAAACTAAATACTGTATAGAGATTCAAATTATCATGGTCCAAAAAGGAGGAAAAAAACTATAGTACCCAGTTGGTTGATACCTAAACTTTCTTAATTGCAGATATAGTTTTTTTTTCTTCTGCATAGTTTGGCAAATCATAAATACTCTTAGAGTGCAATATAGAGGTTCTTAACCTTTTTTGTATCATGGACATACTTAGCAGTATGGCAAAACCTACAGACTTCTTAAAATAATTATTTTAAAGGCATAAAATAAAATTCATAGGATTACGATGGAAATCAATTATTTAGAAATAAAGATAAGATTTTTTTTGGCTCTCTAAATTCACAAATCTCCCTCCTCCAAATCTATCCTAGGGTTTATAGTTCCCCAGTCAAGAACCTTATATCTAGATTATCCACTAACACGTGCTATGAACATCAGACAAGAATGTTTTCTTCTCTATCAGAGAACGTTCAATTTTGATATTTGCCCACCCAATTTTTTAGAGTTGCGCTCAATAAACTCTCAGCCAGTTAGGAAGCATGCTAGGATTTATGGCTACATCCCTACTTACCTGTTATCTCATTCCCACCCACCCAGATCATGTGAAAAACAAAACAGTACAACGACCATTACAGAAAAAAAAAATCAAAGTAATTCAGTTCAATACACAGGTCATTCTCAAAATTTGCATGCCCACACATACTTTCACACACACATTCCTCTTGTTTCAACAGCCAGGAAAATCATAGAGATTTCTGCATGCCACAGGGGTTTGAACTAGATTCTTCTAACTCTAAGATCTCATGGTCAAGAATTGTTTTTATAAAATTCAATTTTAAAATATTTAAAATATGCTGTAGATGTTTTATAGCTTATAAAAACTGACTTGTGCTTGGAAAATAATATAATATTACTAATTAGCAACCAACTCCTTTGCAAACTTCTGGGCAAATAAAACTTTTATTTGTAACATTCATTTTTGTTAACATGGTAAAATGTTTGGATGATTTCAAAAATAATTTCTGTAAATTGTAGGAAAATCAGTTCTCAAACAAATATATTCCTTGCTTTGAGGCTATTATTATTTTGATGGGAAAAGGTTTAAATTTTTGTCATTTCACTAAGTCATGCTTTCCAAGGAAATTTCCCTATTGTAAGTCTAAGGCAAGTTGTAACTTTTGGCAAGTCACTTCACACCTTGAACTTAGTTTTCTCATGTATAAAATAAGGGGATTAGATGAGATGATCTCTGAGCTCATTTTATGATTCTGCATTTGTAGGGATTACCTTCTGAATGGCCAACCAAATACACAACCACATACAATGCAGGGAGATTCAGAGAGAGAGAGAGACAGAGAGACAGAGACAGAGAGAGAGAGAGACAGAGACAGAGATACAAAGACAGAGAGAGACAGAGAGAGAAAGACAGACAGACAAATATATACACATTTGTGTATAGTGAATGCTAACACTAATTTCTAGAACACTATATGCTGACACTGTATGCTTAGTGTAGAGGGCAAAAGACTTGAAATCAGCATGTCTATATTCTTCTCAGATACTGACTTGATCACACTTAACTTCTCATTGATAAAAATGAGATTCTGCTACTTCCTTTCCAACAAAGGATGCTGTGGGAATAACACATTTTGAGATCCTCAGAGAGCTACCTAAGGTTGGAGGTAACATTTGCTTATGCCTTACTATAGAATTCTTTTTTCACCTTTGGGACTAGATAACCCTGGAACAATTTCTCGATCCTGCCATCATCCTTCTCTTCTTTCACATTTATCCCATAACTGTCCAAAGCATTAACACCAGATTTTTAGGACTGCAATCTGCCTATTAAAAAAATTTAGCAGCTTTTCCCCATATTCTTGGCATCATGCCAGGTCTCCATCATTTTCAAAATTACTGAAAGTGGTTCGTTAAATCTGTTAGTAAAATTCCTGGGAAGTATTTCATAACAGGGAGTCTGTGCATTCAAGTTTTCACAAGTATTGTCTTACCTGATTTTTCAAGAGCTAGTTTTACCAGTATCATCTTGGCTTACTAATTGGCCAAGTTTCCTTTGTTTTCCCCTCTAATTTAAAAAAATAGGTCCAGTTTTCAGGTACTCATTAATTTCTTGGTCTTTCTCATTTCATGTCAGGTCTCTTCTACCTTCTATGTGTCATCTTCTCTCAGTATGTTTGTTAAGGTCTTCCATTAACTTCTCATGTCCTTTATGTAACATTATTGTATTCTGGTTTTTTTTTCAGTTCCCTTTAGACTTTCTTTAAAAGCCTTTGCAGATGTAACAATGTTCTCCTTTGCTTCATTTTCCTCTTTTTTTGCATTTATGGGACAATTTTTTTAGTTATCCATTGAATGCTAACTGCTGTCATCTCAAAGGAACATTACTAGCAGTTTTACTTAAAGGGCCAATCTTCTTCCAAGTTCTTACTTGCCTAAATTTTATACTTGCCTGGTAATTAATTTACTAAGCTAGTAATTAAGCAAGTTCATAAAATCCTAGTATCATAGATCCATAACTTGAAGGGATGGTAGACATCATCTAGTCCAATCGCCCCCTTTGGAGATGAGAAAACTGAAGCCATTTTTAGAGTAAAACAATTTCTAGGCATTTTCTGCATCTCAGAAGAATTTGTCCAGGTTTACTTTTTCCAAAGACACATCAGTTCAGAATTCCAATTGATATAGGCTTGACAAGACACTAATAAACATTTTTAATTAACCTTTACTCAAAAATGTCGTTAAAGAGGATATGTCTTGAACTAATTAATGACATACTTCAGTATAGCAGATACAAACCATGGAAAGCCAGAGAAAGACAAGAATTGGTCATTGGTTATTCTTTGGATTACTTTTTAAATTTGTCCTTATAATCTTCAATTATCCCATAAATATTACCTAATTCCCGTGCCAGACTCACATCTCTGTTAGCCTGATTGGATTCCTATCATGGAGGTTCTCATAATTAGTACAGTCTTTGGCTCAATTTAGGAGTTACAGGAAACTTCTAGTTAGCTCATTGTCAATATATTAAGTTGACTTAACCACTAGCAAGTGAAGGATCCCAGGGGCACTGAAACATAAAAAGCAGCATTAATCATAATAGAAGTGAATAGTAATTCAATAGAAAATAATCACACACCATGTTCCTAAGAAGTAAAATCTCATTACCTTTCCCTCCACAGTAGTTTGGGTCTTCATTTGCTCAAAATACTCAGAACTGTAATGGAGGAAGGCCAAGACAAAGTCTCTCTGTAGTCAGGGTAAGGAGTTAGAAATTTTGGTGAAGCTGGAGTTTGCCTCTCATTTCAGATCACCAGAAATTCACATATGGAAGCCATCCTCAGTCACTTGTCGATTAAGAAGAAGCTTTCTTCTCCATCCTAATCACCTCTACCATCCCAATCCAGTTCCTGATCCATATGTGGTTACTATTCTCACTCATATCTCTCTTTATTCTCCTCCCAACAGCCCATTTCTTGACTTTGACTTACAGCATTCTGGCAAATGTAGTCTTTCCCTATCAATGTTATATTCTTTATTCTCATCCTGACCCTGTACAAATGTCCAGAGACAGGGGGCACGAGGCAAGACTACTTCATAGCCTATCATCTATATGTTATTATCTGCAAAGAACTACAGTCACACTTAAAACAGTGATTATTTAATAATGTTTGTGGGCTATGTGCTATTTTCTAGTCCCTACTTTTCTTTCTTTCTTTGACTGTCAAAACCATAAACCAAGTCATCAGAATGCAACAAAAAAATTCATTAAGAATCAAGACTAAAATTGAGCAATCTAATGTGTCTCTGAGAAGTTCCCCAATAATGTCTTACTAACAATAACACCAGGATAGTTATTGAATTTAAAATATTTACTTGTCTGTGGTGCTTAAATTGCATTTATATAATGTCATGAATTGGCTTTTCGGGACTCCTGTATTTTCCACATATACTTAAGAAACTCAGAATCATGACTCTTTCCCTATTACTTCTAGAAGCATTGAGCTTTACATCCTCTGAATTGTGTTCACTAGCCCTCTCCTCTCCTCATTCTCTCTGTCTCTGTCTCTCTGTCTCTGTCTCTCTCTCTCTCTCTCTCTCTCTCTCTCTCTCTCCCTCTCTCTCTCTCCCTCTCTGTCTCTCCTTCTCCTCCTCCTTTGGTTTATCTCTTTACTATCCTCACCAAGAATGATCCTGTCATCTTTATTATGCAAGAAACAAGACCCTTACAAATTCCAGTCATGGCACAGGAATGATTCTGGATTCTTGAAGTCTATGTTCCTTCCTGGCTTCCTTTAAGTACTAGCTAAAATCCCACCTTCTACAAGATTTGTTGTTGCTCAGTCCTTTTTCAGTCATGTCTAACTGGTGACCCCATTTAGAGTTTTCTTTACAAAGAAACTAGACAGGTTTGCCATTTTCTTCTTCAGTTCATTTTACAGATGAGGAAAATGAGGCACACAGGGTCAAATGACTTGCCCCAAGTCACAAAGTTAGTAAGTATCTGAAACCAGATTTGAACTCAGGAAGATGAGTCTTCCTGACTAGAGCCAACACACTGTCTGCTGAGCCACCTAGCTACAAGAAGCCTTTCCCATTTCTCCTTAATTGTAACCCCTTCATCCGCTGATTATATCCAATTTTACCTATATATAGCTTATTTCTATATAGTCATTTGCATATCATCTCCCCCATTAGGTTATATCCAATTTATCCTGTATATATTTTATGCAGATTGTCTCCCCTTTTAGACTATGAGCTCCTTGAGAATGCAGGCAATCTTTTTGCCTTTCTTTGTATCCCCAGTGCTTAATTATCATAGTACCGCGCACAGTAGGTACTTAATAAATTATTACTGATTGACAGACTTTTATTGTGCATGTTAGCCAGACCTTCTAAGTTATAAAAGCTTTGCGAATAAGCATGAAAATGGACTGTATATCTGCCATCTGAAGACTAATGTGAAAAAATGTAGAGAGGGATATTACCAGAAGGCTAACCAATGGGAGAATATATGGGGTGGGGGGAAAGCAAAATCACTTAGAAAGACTAATAAAGTGAAGAGGGGTAACGATTTATAGCAGTACAGAGATTACATATGCAGATGAAATCATAGCTTCCTTAAGTAGTAAAGTGTGTTTCCCGCATCGTTTCTGACACCTAGAAATCTAGCTTTGAAAGCTATACTGTCAATTTCAATATTCTGTCAATTTCTGCTTCAGTGCATATATCCTCTGAGAATGTATTTCTGGGTCTAAATCTCTAAGTACTCTTGGATACAAAATCTTCTTTATTGATATGTGTGTTGAAACTTCCAAGACTTTGCTTAAACCAAAACATTTGCAAAGATTTCTCGAGCTTGCTTGCCTCTTTTGCTGTATTCCATAGAGGCCAGTAGCAGGACTACATAAAATGAGAACTGGAGATTCAAGAAAAAGGGCAAAAATTGAGTTTTGTGTAAAAATCAAACCAAATTTTACCTTTTACAAAAAGCCTTTGTCTTCCCCTCCCCACCTCACCCCTTAATGCTAACTCTTTTCCTCTGTTGATTATCTCCAATTTGTCCCATTTCATTTATTCATATGTCTCTTGTACGTAGTTATTTTCACGTTGTCTCTCCTATTAGTAGTGAACTCCTCAAGAGTAGACTTTTAAATTTTTCTTTAAATTTTGTTTAAATGTCCACTTTTTGGTACAGGGTCTGGCACATAGTAGGTCCTTAAAAATGTGAATTGACTAAATTACTTTTGTTGATATCTATAGAATTCTAGAAAAACCTTTGAACAAATTTTGCAAAAAATCAGAAGGTGGAAAAAGTCTGTCTCCAGGACAAAGAAAGCCATCAGAAAATGAGATGAAAATATTCAACATCAATGGATCCATCTATACAAAAATGGGTAAGTTAATCAGTATTGTGAATTTGTTAGCATTTTGTTATCAGACAAGAATACCTTTCTCATTTTAACACTTTAATTGTTTCTTTGTGTCTTTTGTGATAGTAGGATTTGGAAAGGCTGGTTTCTTTAGTTCTTGATCTCAAGTACCAAGAGTTCCTATTATTTAGATTTATACAGTTCTCTGTACTCTTGGTCTTCTAGTCAAATACCATTTTTATGACATAGATGATCATTTTAACCATAATGATGATGAGGATGAGCATTCACATATTTTTTAAGATTTGACAAGCACGGGGGAGGAGTCAGGATGGCAGAGTAGAGAGATACACATATGCTAGCTCCTAACCCATAGCGCATAAAATACCTGTAAAGAACTCCCAACAAATTCTAGAGCAACAGAAGCCACAGAACAATGGAGTGGAGGAGATTTCTGTTCCAGAGAGACCTGAAAAACTGACACCAAAGGTCCATCACACACTGGACCCGGAGCAGAGTCCAGCCCTGCCTTGGCCACGGCACCAAGAGGAGCAGATCCAAGCAGACTTCAGGGGCAGAATCTCCAGTGGCAGCACAGGTCCCTCCACCCACAGGCACCAAAGGTCAGTGAGAGGGTCTTTTCTACTTGCCGAGAGGGGAGCAGGGTATCTCCATAATTCAGGCCCCCTCAGGAGGCAGCAGCAGAGGCAGTGGTGGACAGGGGCTCCCAAAGCAGGCAAGAGCTAGGATCCATTGTTAAAGGTCTCTGCATAAACCTTCCTGAGGGATTTGAGCCCTGTGCTGTGGCTTGCCCCCACCTGAGCACCTTTACTGTGACTGTATATGTGTAGCCTATGCCGGATAGCATGCCATTTTGGGGAGCAAGGAGGGGAGGGAAAATGAAAAATTTAGAACTCAAAATCTTATAAAAGTGAATATTGAAAACTAAAAATAAATAATGTGAAGAAATAGAAAAAAAGATTTGAAAAGCACTTTACAAATAATATCTCATTTTCTCCTACAACAGCCTTGGAAGGCAGATGTTGCCATTATCTCCATTTAACAGATGAGGGAGCTGAAAATGATAATAAGTGACTAAACTCAGGGTCACACAGTTTGGAAGTATCAGAGGCCAGATTTTTTTTTATATATAAATTTATTTATTTAACTTTTTACACTCATTTTCACAAGATTTTGGGTTCCAAAATTTTCTCCCCATTTGTCCCCTCCCCAATACACTGAGCATTCTAATTACCCATATCACCAATCTGCCCTCTCTTCTTTCATCCCTCCCT
>CM053770.1:570476427-570716412 GCA_028658325.1 Potorous gilbertii
AAAATAACCTTCTATGGTCTTATTTTTTTCCCTTTTCTGGGCATTTTCCCAGCCAGTTACTTGACTTCTGAGATTATTCTCCACCCCCGCCTAGGTCTGCCCAGCTAGTGCTTGGGGTCTGAGATTCAAATGCTGCTCCCCAGCCTCAGGGCTTTTGGCGGCAGGCCTGGCTGCTATTCAATGGGAGCTTAATTTCTGGTGCTCAGGTTGGGGCAGGGCTGCCTCCCAGGCTCAGTTCCCTCAGGGGTTTTATGCAAAGACCCTTTGTAATGGAGCTGCTGCTGAGCTCCTGCCTGCTCCAGGAGCCTCTGGCCACCTGCTTCCTCCGCTGCTGCCTCTGCCACTGCCTCCCGAGGGGAGCCTGAGTCCTGCAAACAACCCGCTCCCCTCTCAGCCCGTCTCTCTCACTTACCTGTGCTTCTGTGGGTGAAGGGACCTTCGTGGCCGCTGGAGATTCCGTCCTTGAAGTCTGCTCGGATCTGCTCGCTCCTCTCAGTGCGGCGTGGCCAGGTCAGGGGAGGGCTCCGCTCCCATCTGGTGTGCAATGGACCTTTGGGATCGGTTTTTCAGGGCTTTCTGGAACGGAAATCTCCTTCACTGTGTTGCTGCATGGCTTCCACTGCTCCAGAATTTGTTGGGAGTTCTTTTTAGAGGAAATCCATGGGCTGTGGGTTCGGAGTTAGCATAGGTGAGTCTTTCTACTCCGCCATCTTGGCTCCACCCCACTGAGGCCAGATTTTAACTCAAATCATACTGACCCCAAGGTTCAATGTTTTACCCCTAGTTGAGATCAGTTTTGATTTGTGCAGAGAAGCTGCAGAGAGATTAGGAGAATTTGAGGCCCATTCATTTTCTCTTTTAACCCTCCAAACAACTGAATTCTGTTGCTGTACAGTTGGAGACTTGGCTGTGTACACTATGAGGATTGTGTGGGTGCCATCAGCTATATATCATAGAGCTATATTTTGTTGAAATGTGGGTGGGCTCCTCCAGGTGGCCACAGAAATGTCGGAAAGGTGCCAGCAAGTAAAAATAAGAGTTGGGGCAGCTAGGTGGCACAGTGAATAGAGCACAGCCCCTGGAGTCAGGAGAAGCTGGGTTCAACTCTGGCTTCAGACATTTGACATGAGCTGTGTGGCCTTGGGCAAATCACATAACCCCAATTGCCTTTCCTTTCCCCCTCCAAAATAATACTCAAGGACAGGATGGGTTTCAACTACACAATCATTTCTGTAAGACCTCAAGCAAGACCTCACATTGGTTTGTATTTATACCTCTATATGTGAACAGCTGTTAAGGGAGACAGAACACAGAACAGTGAATCTGCATTATTTTTCAAACCTTTTTCTAAAGATAACCACCACAAATATATGGTAAGTTTTATGTGCCAGCGTGCATATGTACATATTTAGAAAGACAGAGAAAGCAAACAGGAGGGAAATTCAGAGATTTCAGAGTTAAAGGGGACAAAAAAAATCAACTCTCAAAACTGAACTGAATCTCAGTAACTATCTACTACAATTTACACCTGAGAATTCCATCCATAGAATCTTCTAGCATGAGTTAGGCAAAGGCAATGGGAGGCTACCCAATAAAAGCCTAGTCCTCAGGAGCATGCCTAGTGTGCTCTGCCTAAGGCAATCTCTCCTGTGATTATTGATAAACCTTCTTGAGGGAATGGAAGGCTCTGTTTTCCACCACCTACGATTGTATCTTACTATATTTTTGATTGGTTGTTGAACTAGAAATGAGTATAACTTCAAAGGGTTCCAACAATTTGACCTCAGTCTCTTTCCCTGGCTGCTTTCCAATGAGAAGACAAACTGCTAAGGACCTCCAGCTGGGGGAAGGACATCAGACCCTCTACTACCTGGAGCCACTATGAGTCCATGAGCACATTACCTACTACGCAATCCTGTTTGGGATTAAGTCACCTCCTGTTTGGGTCTTCCTTGCTTTGGTAGAGGGTCATATGAGAACTCAAAAGGTTGGTAATCCATACTAGAATTTTTCAGGAGCTGCATCAGATGGATGATGTGCCAACCCAATCCTCAGAAACAAATTGCTTAACCCACCCCAGAAGCAGCCACGACCCCATGCTCTTTGAGCAAAGGAGCACCTCCACTATTGGCTATGCTACATTCAGAAGTGAACTTGATGGGATAAATGCTTTGGAGCTCCAGCTTTAAGTTTGAACCCACTCTCCCCAGGAACCAAAGTAAAAGAGGAAGAACCATGTCCCTCTTATAGAAAGAAATGCTTTGTAACTTCTGTTCTATTTCTTCTTAGTAAATGTCCTTTTTTAGAAGCATTTAGAATGTCAGCAAAACAGCTACAATTTTTTTTTTACAATTAGAACAGTATTTAGTTAACAGAACAATTATTTCATATGATGTAATCATATGAAGATGAACTGTATCCCTACAAATAACTCATTTGTGCTGTGTATCAATAGGAACCTACTTTAACTTTTTATGCCAATTTACAGCCCCTGTACTGTTCCAGGCAAGGCTGTGATTACTGAACATACCCCAAAAGGACAGGGGTAGGTAAAGGCATATTCAGAGCATTGTTAGCTATACAAAATAAATAAAAAGACATGGTATAGTTTAAAAAAAAAAACTTAGCCTTACATTTATTTTTTTTCTTTCAAAGGAGTAAGTTGTAGGTGGCAGGGCTGAAGGATTAGGAGTTATGATGTTAAATGCTTTATAGACAAGAAAAAGTCTGCTGTAGAACGAATTTATTCATCATCATCATCCTTTCCTTCAACTTCATCATCTTTTTCATCCTTCTTATCTTTATCTTCCTCATCCTCCTTCTTCTTTGCAGCTCTTTTCAGCTTTTGACAATTCCTTCCTTTTTATCCACAGGTTTTCCTTTAGTCTGGTATGCAGTGATATCTTTTTCATATTTTTCTTTCAGTTTAAGTGCCTTCTTTTCATAAGGTTGCTTGTCATCTGCAGCAGTATTATTCCACATCTCTCTGAATTCTTTTTTGGTCACATCTCCAGGAATAAGACCAGGATACTCCATTTTGATTTAGGATGATATAGAATAAGAAAAATGCCAAAGGAGACTTCTTTGGTACATTGAGATCCTTAAACTTTTGGTGTTTGTTTCTCCTTTAGGTGGTATGTAGGTTTCTCATTTCTCTTTCATAAGGAAACTTACAGTTTTTCCACATCCTCAAATTTTCCTTTCTCTTTAGCAGATATTGTCTGCTACTTTTCTGAACACTTCTTCGAAAATTCTGAGTTCACAGAACCATCTGATTACTTCTTGTGTTCCTCTCAGCAGTTTTGCACAAAGAAAGCAAAAGAAGACATTTTCCCTTTTGGTTTCTTAGGTGAATGCTCATCTTCATTACCCATGCTACTAGGCAAGAGTGAGAGGAGGAATGAGAATATGACTGTGTGTGTGAAAAAAAGAGAGAGAGACTGAGATTGACATTTGGGGAGACAATAAATGTCCTTTTATAAAAGCTCATTGATGTTAATTAGTTCATTGGTAGTAGGGCTCTAATCTCTGGGTCAATCAATGATATAGAAGACATACTAACTATAACTATGAACTGGTATTAGGCAAAACACTGGTGTGAGAATAAGTTGATAACATTAGATGAAGAACCCATACCCACACCCCTCCCTAATACCTTTCAGTGACATCCCTAGCACCCTGAAGAGGACATGTGGCTAAGTTGCCTTCTAGGGATTCAACTTAACCAGTGCAAATGGGAGTTGGAATAAGGAATCCCAGAAATCCATATCAGCTACCACAATTTTGCTTAACAAGGAGTGAGATTCTTGGGAGAGATGTCTCCAAAAAATGTTAAGTATTCAATATTGATTAGTATATACTTTCTCCCTCTTAAATATGATTTTGTCAATCATTTAAACACAAATATATCACTTTTGATAATGACTGTGGGAAGTATGAGGATTATTTTGTAAAAACTCTGAAAAATAACCTAAAACTCCATCTTGAGGAACTAATAAAGCATTAAAAATTAAAGTAAAAAGAAATGAGCAATCCAAATAAAAATTCAGAAGAAAAATAATGATGAATTGAATTTCACATGGCTTTTTAGTTTCTATTTAAAGGTAACATGGGCATTCCTTATTAGATCTACACTGATTAGAAATGTTAAAATGTGAATTTCTAAAATGAATTCTCTAGGGAGCCTAATTTGATGGTTGAAAAACAAGGGTCAGTTCCCTCCTGCTTTGTTCATTACAGCCATTTGGGTTCTTGGCGTCAGCTTGGTTGGCAATCTTGGAGTATTATGAAGCTGAATTAAATAGAGGTTCTTCTGCCTAAACTTCCTTACTTTGGCTGGGTCTCTGTTAGTAAATTAAATTACTTGGATAACAAACAAGGAAATGTCTATGTTTTAGAAGAAACTCAATGACCTTGAATGCCATGAAATTTTGGTCAATTCATTTTATCTCTTCAAAAAACTCCTTAAATCTCATCTCTTCTAGAAAGTCTTCTATACTCCAAAGGCAGATTAAACAATCATTTCATTCACTTCAGCATATCTTCACTATTCAATAATACAGATGTTCCTGGCTATATTAACTGGAACTTACTGTAAGTTTTTAAAGTATTTACTTATATGTCCTCTCAGAGGCACTTGTCACAACATTCTCATTACATCTCAATGCCTAGAGAGCAAGTTTTTACCATCTCCCATGGCACTTTTATGCCTAGAAATGTTTTTTGGATTTTGCCTAATATAACAATTTCTTTCTTTATCTGTAAAAACTGAAAAATTGTGAATGCTAAAAAGTAATGCCAGATACCGACAGGAATTCTTATGAAATACCAATATAAAGGAAACGTATATTATCCTTTGCATGCACGATAGCAGCATGATGCTAAGCTGTTTTTCTAGTAGTGGTGACAGATTCATGAAATACTGCCATTGTCTCACCCAGTTGCTCATCTTGAGACTAACAGTTCTTATTTTCAATATAGCCAACTTTAGGATGATGTAACAGGAGGAAGGGAACTTGGAGATTATCTAGTCTTATTTTATAAACAGGGAGGATGAGAGACAAAAAGGTGAAGCAACCTATCTAGCATCACTTAACTAATTAGCACTGACTTGCCCAATCCACTAAACCATGGACAATACTTATCTTCCCTTTTGCTATAGCAGAAAGATATATTTCCAAGTCAATGATTTTGCTAAACTATTTAGGTATACAATTTAAATTGGGGGGGGGGGTTTAGAGGGAGTCAGAAACAATAAAACTCTGATACAAATTAAAGACTATCACTTCTGTCATGAGATTGTTTCTGTCCATTCTGAGTTTAGGAGAAGTTTGATGATACAGGCTTGAAAGGGACTTTAATAGTCTTGGATCTATAATGAGATTGTCAGCTTTGTCTATAAATGGTTCCTGTCTGTAGGATTAAAGGTTAATTAAAAATCAATTATTACATTAAAATGGCTTTAAATAATTTTTTTCTTAAATACTTTTTAGGAGGAATTTAAAGAGTGGGAGACTATTTTAATCCTGATTATTTCTTATTCAAGATAGTAATTTGAAAAGTTCAAACTTGCAATTCATTGAAAAGAAATCTAGAATCCAAATTTTGAAGGAATGTTCAACAAACTGATTATTTTACAATTTTAGGATAAGAAATGATTCCCTCATTTTAAAAATAACTGAGTTAATTTATACTTGAATAATAATTGAAATAATTGAATTAATCTATACTTAAAAATTGTAAATAATTCTGTAAGAAATGGGGTCCACCATTCAAGGTATGTTCTAAACAATTTATTAACTAGAGTTCTTTTCCTAGGACCTTTTTCACTCTTTGGTGATTAATCAGATATCTTAACCTAAACAAAGTTGCTGAAGTTTACAAAATATAGACTGATCACTGTGGACCTATAGAATTGAATTAAACAGTTTATGCAATCATTGATGGAGATAGAGTGGCCAACAATGTCTTCAAATCTGCATCAACTATTGTCCATGAGAACTAATTCCAAATCTTCCAGTTGAGATCTATTATAAATTAGATTTTATGAGGGTATGAATTTGTAAAAGAATATGAATGTTAGAAGTCTTGAAGTGGCTTCAACTCATTGTGGTACTATGTAGATTACTTTGGTAGGGGATTTGGTGTTATCTGGTCTTTGTCAAACAAACAAAGAGATGGAAGGGCTACTCCTTTTTTTCCCAAGTAAACGGAATTCAAAGTTATAACCTATAGACCCTTTGTTGCATATATAAAGGGGAATCTTAATCCAAAATGTAAAAAGAACAGTCATTTTTCGTGGAATAGAGCAATGGGAACCACGTCTAAGGGGGCATCATGATACAGTGGGAAGAGACCTAAACATGGAGTTCAAATCCTGACTTAGACACCTAGCTGTGTGATGGTGTCTGACTCATTTTGCCTCTGTGAGCCTCAATTCAGATTTTAAAATATTATATCACATAACTCACAAAGCTGCTGGAAGTTAACCATTACACAAACATGAGCTATTATCAGACAGAAATCAAATGAATGACTTGAGCCATATTTTAACCCACTCAGTCAAATTCAATAGGGATTAAAAATAGGATAATATGTTTTTCATTTTGTGAACTCTGGTTGAGTTTATCAGAAGTTGTCCATAAAGCCAATTCTACAACACTGAAGGCTTCGACTGCTTTTGTTGAACTGGTAAAACCTTTACCGCCTTGTTTAAATTATAAGATTCAGACAAGAAACAAAAATATTTCCTCCATGTCAAAGACCCTGGTAAATTACACATGTAATTCAGATTTGTAATAAATCAGTTTATTAAAACTCTTCAAAACAGGAAAAGAAGTTGGGCCCAATTATAAGTAAGCTTACCTAAGTGACTAGCCTGCTTGTTCATATATATGAAGCGAGGCAGTATGGCATAATGAAAAGGATGTTGGACCTAATATTGGGAGAATGTTTGAAACTGTGTCTTGCTCAGGGGGGGTCATTTTTTCTTGCCCAAGACATGAAACTAGCCCTTGACCCACAATCCACACCAATTGGTAGAGTGATAAAATATAAAAGTATCTTGGGAGACAGGGAAGGTAGCATCTTGGACATATTTGTTTTGATACACTGATACCATCATCATTGACTAAATGTCATGACCACTCACTCTTACAGGTAATTTACAGAACCCACCAATCCAAGTCCATGAATTGACATGGTCCATTCATAGGTTGATGGAAGAAATTTTAATAAAAACTATAAAAACACAAATAATTTGCATGCATAAATACAGAATAGGTATTAGTACACTGGCTTCCTCTTTACTTCCTGGGGAAAGTCAGGATGTTGACTAAATTATTTAAAGCTCTCTGTAGTAGGCAACTCTGACCACCATTGCTATTGCCTGTCTTCTATATGCTCATGGCACTTAGCATCAGCTAGTACAACTTTACTAATGGCTTCCAGGAGAGAATCTCAGGAGGTAAAGGCAAATCAGGTAATTATCCTTACAAGTTAGGCATACCTGGTTGTCCTGATAGACTGCTTAAAAGATATTAAAAATGCAATGGAAAAATCCAGAGATTTGACCTGGCATTGTTTAACAAGAAGTGATTGGATTTGACTTTACGGTATATGTTTCACCTACTGGATCATCTTCAGTGCTGTGTGGGATTGTATAAACAGCCAAGACATGTTTGAACTGAGTCACGTTAATCAAAGGATGGCACATTTGCCCGTTAGGAGTTTTGTAGATGAAATTATATCTACCAGAGATAGGATTCAAAAGTTAGTCATTTTTGGCTTTAAAAGACTCTTCCCTTATTAGGAAAGGCTAAGCCAGGACTGTATTTTACCATGCTAATGATTGGAAAAATGGTGAGGTAGCTTTTATCCAGAATATCTAAGCAATTCAATTATATTTAGTTCTATTCCAGCAACAAAACTTTCCCCCTCCCCTTCTTTATAACTTTTTTGCCAAGTAAAAAAAGAATAGACTGCTTTGTCATATCTTGGAAACATCATTTGTCCATTTACTCTAATGAAAAACCAGTCAGCAAAAAGTTTTTATCAAAATATTTTATAATTGATTTTATTTAAATGCAACCAACTAGAGGTACTTCCTACAGTTGGTATCACTCAACTTGTATTAAAGTCTGAAGTGCTAATTGGATGTTCTGTAAGTAACAGAGGTCACAGACATACTTTTTTTTCTGACTGAAAATAAGGAATTAAATACTTGAGGCAGAGAAAGAAAGGACTAATATATTTTAGTTGTTTCCAATTTTCTATTTCATGACTCATTTTTCCAAATGGGTAAATGTGAGATGCTCTGGTTTGATTTAATGGTGATCCAGGGCAAATGATGTATTAATACTGCCATTCTGAAGCACGGAGTAAAACTGTGTAGCAGAGTGCTGACTTTAGATCAAAAAACCGGGATTCAAACCCTAACTCTGCTATCTGTTTAACCTATGGCAAGTCACTTGACCAGTCCGAGTCTGAGTTTCCTAACCTATAAAAGGAGGGAGTTGGACACCTTTAATGTCTCTTTGAATTCTAAATCTATGATCTTTCAAACTCTGTGTGTGTGTGTGTGTGTGTGTGTGTGTGTTTAGTTCTCACTGGGGAAGGAGAGATGCACCAAAACGTAAATTCCTTGGGAACAGGAGCTGCTTTTAGTTCTTTAGTTCCATGCACATAATAGATACCTAATAAATGCTTCTTGTTATTCCATTAAAATGTATCAAGTGTCTACCAGATTATCCACTAAAGATCAACTCCAACATCACATTTTGTCTTGGAGTTGATCCTGGGTCCTCAAAGACAATGACAATACAATGACAATACAAGCTCCTACTGAGCTGGAAAGCCTTCAAGGATAGATCTGGAAGTAGACTCTGTCTCTGTCTATAACTACATTGCCAGCTTCTGGAAGGCTCATCAAGAGAGGGATTTATATTTTTTTGGCCACAGCAATTCTCCATATACATCTATTAAGATATTTGGGGGTTATATACTGCAAAGAGGCATGTGCCCACAGTACATCACAATATTTCAAATTATTTCAAATATCAAAGATAAATCATTTCGTTGAAAAAAAAATTATTCCATTCCTTTCTCTGACTATAAATACTATATATATATATATATATATATATATATATATATATATGTGTGTGTGTTTATGTATGTGTGTATGTATATATATGTACGTATATTATATATGTATATATATATATATATATATACATATATAATATCTGGACTAGGATAAAGGTGCAGAGTTCCTCCAGGGCCAGTTTTTTAAAAGATAATTTTTGTAGCTTTTGTTTTTACATTTCCTATATATTATAAGTAATGAAAGAGAAGAAAATTCAGCAAAACTAAGCAAAATATGGAGCAAATCTAATATTTTATGCAATGTTACATACTCATAATTTTCCACCACTGGGAATAAAACAGGGGGAAGTGCCTTCTCTTATCTTTTCTTTGACTTCAAGTTTGGGCATTATAATTTCATAGCATTTCAGTTTCAATTCTCTTGTTTTTATTGTTTCTATTTACACGGTTGTCACTGTGTATATTTTCCTTATTCTTACTTCATTTTGTATCAAGTCAGGTTAAATTACCTCTCCTGGATCACTGCCTTGTCATGGTGGAGGGGTTTGTGTACCTCAAGGAATCTCTGAGCTATGCCATTCAGGGTTATCCAAGATGTCATTGTGTAGAATTCTGACAAGTGGTGATCCACTGGATAAGGAAATGGCAAATCACTGCAGAATCTTTGTTAAGAAAACCCCATGGAGATTATTACAATGACAAAAGGTATGACACTGGAAGATGAGCCCCTCAAACTGGAAGGTATGCAACACACTACTGGGGAAGAGTGGAGGACAAGTACAAGTAGATCCAGTACTAATGAGGTGTCTGGGCCAAAGACAAAAAGAAGATCAGCTGCAGATGTGTCTGGTGAAAAAAGGAAAGTTCAGTCCTGTGAAGATCAATGTTGCATAGTAACTTGTGCTTAATATGTTTAGAGATTCCATTAAAATGTTCTTTAAAGAAAATAAAGAATACTTTAAGTCATTGAAAGGATGTTTCGTGGTAATGACTAGGCTCTGCCAGTAAGATAAAAACCGTAATACTACTGAAATTGACTTATAGATTTGGTGCTATACCAAACTACCAAAGGAATATTTTACTACCCAATATGATAAGAAAATTTATTTGGAGGGAAAAAATGTCAAGAGAAATCATGAAAAACCTAACAATCAAGATCTCATATTATATTGTAAACATTAATCAAAATTGGTTGCCATGAGTTAGAAAACAGAAAAGTAGATCGATAAAAATAGACTAGATAAGGAAGAGAAACAAAAATTAAATTCATTAACTTAGTGTTCAATTTAAAGAGACACTCCTTATTTGACAAGAATTGCTTGGACAGCTGAAAATCAGGCTGACAAAAATTAGAGGTAAACAAACATCTTATACAATATACCACAAGAAGTGGTAAAATAGCTAAGTAACCTGATTAGTAAAGAACATGCCATTTTAAAAATTAGAAAATGGCTTACATGGAATTGAAAAGACTGTTCATGAACAAAAATTAATGCAACTAAAATAAAAAAATATAACATCTCTATATGAAATACATCTGATAAAAGTCTGATATCCAAATTATATAGGCAACAAATATGTGTGTATGACCAAAAATCATTTCCCAATTGATGTGTTCAAAAAATAATCAAAAAATTGAAGAATATAATCATCAGGAAAGTTCAAACCAAATCATTAATAATAAAAGAAATAAGAATCAAAACAACTCACATATTTACCTCACATTGAACAAATTGGCAAAGATGCTGAATGATGGGAAAAGTTAATTTTTAAATAATATTTTTTCCAATTACATGTAAAGATATTTTAATATTCTTTTTTCACTTGAGTTCCAGATTTTCTCCCTTCTTTCATTACCTCCCTACCTCCCTAAGATGGTAAGCAATTTATATAGGTTATATATGTGCAATTATGCAAAACATATTTCCATATTAGTCACATTGTGAAAAAAGAAAGAGACCATAAGAAAAAAATAAAAGAAGTGAAAATGGTATGCTTTGGTCAATATTCAGATTCCATTCATTCTTTCTCTGGATATGAATAGCATTTTTTCTTATGAGTCCTTTGGAATTGTCTTAGATCATTGTATTGCTGAGAAGAGCTAAATCAATCTTAGTTGATCATTGTACGACACTACTGTTACTGTGTAAAATGTTCTCCTAGTTCTGCTCACTTCACTTTGCATCAGTTCTTGTAAGTCTTTCCAGACTGAGAAAAATCAATGTTAAAGGGAAGGTGCAAAGATAGGAACACTGATGCAGTGCCATTAGAGTTGCAAACTGTTTTGGCCATTCAAGAAAGAAATTCGTAATTGTCCTAAGAAAGAGATTTGACCTGGAGATCTCACTGCTGGACATATATACCAAGAAGGCTGATGTTTAACAAAGAAAGGTTCCATATACCAAAACATTTATGGTGGCACTTTTTTTGGTAGCAAAAACTTGGGGGAAAAAATGTAGATGTCTTCAACTAGGGGATGGCAAAACAAACTGTGGTATATGAATGTCATGGAATATTACTGTGCTATTTTTAAAAATGATTAATATAATTCTTCAAAAAATGATAGGGAAGCATATGAACTGATGTAAAGTTAAGTAAGTAGAACCATGAAAACAATATATTCAGTGTAAAAACAATGTAAACAGAACCAACAAAACAAATGAAAACAAATGAAAAGTTTTTGTTTCGTCATTTTCAGTCATGTCTGACTTCATGATCTCATTTGGGGTTTTCTTGACTAAGATGCTAGAGTGGCTTGCTGTTTCCTTCTCCAGCTCATTTTACAGAAGAGGAAATTGAAGTAAAGGGGGTTAAGTGACTTGCCCAGGGTCACGTAGCTAATAAGTGTCTGGGGTCAGACTCAAACTCAGGAAGACTCGTCTTCCTGATTCCAGGCCCAGCACTCTTTCCATTGTGCCATCTAACTGCCCCACAGAGAAATTATGATGACCATATTTGGCCCCAAAGAAAATATATGGGAATCTGGCTCCAATCCATCTTTTCAAACTGTTTTCCCATCACTCCTCCGCAATCACTATGTTCCAACCAGACTGACCTGTTTGCTATAAACCAGGGGAAGAGAACTTGTGGTCTTGAGGCCAAGGGGATTTGTTCCGTGAAGTTTGGATTCCAAAAGGGCTGCATTTGAGGACCTTGAGGTGATAGTGAGGGTTATAAACCCTCACTCAACATTCTACCTTTTGTCTTGCTACTTTACACAGTTTGGTACTCTTTCCTGGAGTACTCTGCCCTTTCACTTTGCCTCTTAGAATTCCTAGACTTCTTTAAAGGCTTACATCATGCAACATTTTTTGCTTTTTTTTAATAATATTTCTTAGTTTTGTTAATAGTATCTAAGAATTTCCAGTAGTCTATCCCAGATATCAACTAAAATTGAATTTTGTGAAGAATGTGACTTGGAAGTTAAATTGCATATATTATCATGTCTGTATAATAACGTTTCTGTTGTCAAGGTTAATTGCATGACTTAAGGTCAGAATCTTACCTGTTCTTATAACAAGCCTTTCCTGTATCTCCCAGAAGCAAATGTTCCCCTCTATATCCCATTGAAATTACTTTTTGTTTAATTTGGTATATTTTTTTATTTTTGTTTACGTACATGTGTAGATTGCTCCTGAGCAAAAATGACACAATATATTTGCCAGTATATTTGTAGATTATTCTCATACAGTTTTTATAATGATGGGAACAGAGGCACATGGGTTGATTACCATTCTCTTAGTCAACTTTATCAGGTAATTAAAGTCTAAATTTTCCTCAGAGTCTTTGGTATCCTCTGCCTCTTTCATCTAAATACCTTAACGACCTATTTCTAACACAGATCTTCTCTGTCTATACTTGGTGTAATCGAGCTGCTCTTCTAACTATTCTTCCTTTAGGGCCTTGATGAAAAAAGATTTTTATTTTTCTTCGTAGAAATATTGACAAAATTTTTTCAATTTTCCATCTACTTGCTATTATCAGAAAAACTTGAATATAAAACCTGAATCGTCAGGAATTGAACCCTTCCAAAAACATACCTTTAATATCTAGACTTTTATTTCTCCATATTGGTTTATCTAGCCTAAATTCATCCATGACCTCTTTTATGTACAACCTTCAAGCTCAGAATGGTTTTTTTATATTTTTAAATAAACTTTGATCATATTTTAAATGTAAAAATCAATTGGGTTTACCCTTGTGCCATAGTTTGTTGATCTAGACAGTTATGAGTTAACCTGGACTTAGAACTCAAAGTGAAAAGAATTGCAGGGCAGAATACCCAGTGGATACTACCAGTGGTAGACATCACAAATTTCTTCTAAACTGATCAATGCTGAGAAAAGACATGATGTGTCTAAGACTTTAAACACAAAAAACAGCAGTCTCTATCCATTAACCTAATGGATTACATTGAAGGAGAGAACACTCCTCTCAGGAGACAAGGATAAATGACAATGAGGTCATTCAATGAGACATCTAACATTTAGGCTCTTGGCTCTGGTTTTCCCTATCCCATTTTTCTGTGACCTGTAAAATATCATGCTTTGTGAAATAAAATCTCAGAAAGATAAAGAAAAATGTGTCCTATTCACAGATACAGTATAACTGTTTTGAGCCACAGACATCATAAATTATGTAGGCTAGTAGTTCTCAGAAATTTTTTGTTCTCAGAACTCTTTTCCCTTCTTAAAAATTAACAATGACCCCAAAGAGTCTTTTTTTTTATCCTATGTATCAATTTCTATGGAATTATAAATTATAACATAGATTTTTAAAATATTTATTAATACATTTAAAATAACCACATTATATTTTAACATAAACAATATTTTTATGAAAAATAACTGTATTTCCCAAATGAAAAAAATTAGTGAGAAGAGTAGCATTGTTTTACATATTGTTGCAAATTTCTTTAAAGTCTGGCTTAATAGAAGACAGCTAGACTCTCATATCTGTCTCTACATACAATGTGTTGCAATATGTTACTCTGGTAGAAGTTTATGAAGAAAATCTTCCCTCACACAGACATATAGTTGGGAAAAGGGGGCATATTTGAATGGGTAAATAATATCTTATTATAGTGATAACCATAGTCTTGACCTTGTAAACCCCCTAAGTTTCAGGGATCCCCAGGGATCCACAGACCACACTTTGAGAACTGTTGCCCTTATCCAATTCCTTCATTTTATAAATGAGGAAACTGAATCCTAGGGAAGTGATGATTAGTCTGATGTCATATATCCAATTATTTATAAATATATATGTTTTATCTATGAAATGGAGTCAATTCCTTTGTAAATTTCTTAGTATGTGTGAGTATGTACAGTGCTGAGACCCAAAAGAGCTATTGGTGTCAGACAAGAATATAACAAGATAAAATTATTCCTCTTCCTCCTATTTTTAAATGTAGAAGAATAAAAATAATGAAGAAAATGTCTACAAAATAAACCATCTATACTTATTTATAAAGAGTAAGACACAACGAAGGGAGAATTCAAGTACCCGTTTCATTGCCCTCAGACTTTTTCTTGACTTTCTAGACTTCAAAACTATATCTCTAGTGGGGCAGCTAGGTGATACACTGGATAGAACACCAGTGCAGGAGTCAGGAGGACCTGGGTTCAAATGTCACCTCAGACACTTGACACTCACTATCTGTGTGACCTTGGGCAAGTCACTTAACCCCAATTGCCTCATCTTGGATCATCTCCAGTCATCCTGATGAATATCTGGTCACTGGATTCAGATGGCTCTGGAGAAGAAGTGAGGCTGGTGACCTGCACAGCCCTCCCTCACTCAGAACAAAGTCAAGTGCAAGTCATGTCATCATTTCTCTGATGACATGGTCTTCTTTGGCAACAAAGGACGAACACACACACACACACACACACACACACACACACACACACACACACACACGTCTCTACTGCTATTTCATCCTGAAACTTCTCTCACTATAACCTCTTTTCCCTTAAACTGTCTACCATTCCTGCAGCATGTGAACTCTATAACATCCCTCTCCAGTTTCCTTTCTCCCAACTATGAGTTACTCCTGGAATAACCCTTTTGTGGAAACAGACCAGCCTGCTTTCATTCTCCTCCTGACCCTGTCTTGATTTTTCTACACTTCAAATCTATGTCCCCATGCTGGGGAACTCATGAACTACCCCCCTTTCCAATTCCCTTCTGTAAATTATGTTCCTTGATTAGAATTTAAGCTCCCTGTATGCAAGAACTGTCTTTGTTTTTGTACCCCAGCACTTTTTGTATCTCTACTTGTATCTCCAGCACTTAGCACAATGCCTGGCATATAGCAATCATTTCGAATGCTTGTTTCATTCCTTCCTTTCTTCCCTGCTCCCGCAGTGATACAGCAACAAGAGGAATATTTCTAGCCTGTTTGTAAGACTATGGGAAATGATGAATAAGAATTACATGGGATCAGAATGTAAAGAGAGATAAGGTAGGTAAAAGGGTGAAACTGTGACCCATATCACTGGAAGGAGTACCCTGAGTAATTAAATCACAACTTCAACAAAATATTCAAATAGGTGTAGCATATATAACCTCTGATATTTCTTTACTTGATTATCTTGAATTTTATATTTATTCATTTCTAGAAAAAGTAGAAAATATCACCTTAATCACCTTTATTCAGAGAGTTCATGGAGGAGATGAAAACTGAGAAGATTTCAGACCCCTTTTTTAAGCTTCCCAAGCAAATTACATTTTTTTAGTGTTTTATTGAAGCTTTTGGTTTTTTTGCAATGCTATCACTTCTAAATGACTGCCACCACTCTCCTCCAAATAGAACCCTTTCTTGTAACAAAAATATACAGTTATACAATACAAGTCAAAATATCGGCCATATATAACATCGTTCTATACTAGTCATCTGCTAAGAGGAACAAGTGAATGCCTGTCCACCCACAAAGGTCAATATTTGTTAGGCTGTGTGGAAGTGTCAGATATTTTCATCAATGAATATTCTGATGTCTTCCAATGTTGTTTTCCTTTTCATTATGTCACCTGTTTTCTTGGTCTTGCTTTTTTTTTCTGAATCAGTTCATATGAGTCTTCCTGAATTTCTGTGAAATCTTCCCATTAATTTTTTTTTAAAGCAGTGATATCCTATTACCCTATACATGTCTTAATCAATAAACATTAGCATTGTTTCCAAGTTTTGCTACCACGAAAAATTACTGTAAATATATCTGAATATGTTGGACCTTTCTCCTTCTCTGATTGCATTTAAAACGTAGTGAACCAAAATCTGGATGAAATGTTACAATGTTTTTGTCATTATCAAGTGCCACAAGTGGCAATATATTCTCTCTCTCTCTCTCTTTCACATTCTCTCTATCTCTATCGCTTTCACATTCTCTCTCTATCTCTATCTCTTTCACATTCTCTCTCTGTCTCTCTCTTTCTGTCTCTCTCTCTCTCTCTCTCTCTCTCACACACACACACACACACACACACACACATACACACAAACACAAACACAAACACATATGTAATTCACATATAGAATCACAGGTCACAAATCTACCTCCGACTTTCAAAATGAAGGCTCTTGACATTTGTAAAATTCCACAAAGGAATAAATGCTTTTGGAAAATTACTGACAAACTCTCCATTGTCTCCTAAACAAAGCCCTGAGTAAGAAATTGAAGACTGAAGGGCAGGACTTCCCAAGCTCAGGAAACTATAGTACAATGGTTTTATTAGAGAGGCGGGACACAGCCACAGTACTTCCCCCCACCCATCCTCCAAGCTATTCAGAGGTGAATAAAGCTTTTCTGGAGTATTAATCACAGCTATGCATCCCAAAAACTGCTCTTTCAACACAGTCCTTCCAGTCAAAGCCAAACCAGCCTGCCTTCTTAATGATTGCACAATTCTACTGAGCTTTTGCAAAAGCTTGGGCCATTCACTTCCCGTTTGTCAAGGTCACTTGTCAACCCAAAGTCTAATACTGAAAGTAGGTCACAACTTACTTCCTGTGAGAGGTGGTTGAACTTTGTGCAGCCAGCTGTGCCAAGTGGGTGTGTGCAGGTGAGCTTTTCCATCAAGGGCTCAGTTAGCCATTCAGTCTAAATCAGTGGTGTCCCATCCACTTTCTCTACAATTACTATCTGGCCCTCGACTTTAAGACACACTAAGCACCTCTTATAAAGATGTTCAGTGAAAATCCTTTAGATGTTGTTTCTTTATTACTTCCTAACGTGTCATTTTCCCACATCTCCCCTCTTTTATATGCCTGAATGTGCAAAACCCTCTCAATTAGAAAGTTCTTTCATACCCAAGGCTTATCTACAAAACATTTTACAAGATACTGAACTTGGCTTCTATAAGCATGTGTGTAATATACAATGTCAGTCCCTAACTCATTCATGGGTTTGTTCAGTCATTCAACAAACATTTTAATGTACCTATTTCATGGAAGGGGGTAGCTAGGCTATGCAATATAGAGTGCTGGGCCTGAAGTCAAGAAGACTCATCTTCTTGAGTTCAAATCAGATACTTACTAGCTGTGTGATCCTAAGCAAGTCATTTAGCCCTGTTTGTCTTACTTCATCATCTGTAAAATGAACTGGAGAAAGAAATGACTAACCATTCCAGTATATTTGCCAAGAAAATTCCAAATGGAGTCACAGAAAGTTGGACGTGGCTGAAACAACTGAACAATAAGGTATTAGCAAGGAAAGAGGGACAACTGACATAGATTTTTGTCTCAAGAAACTTTAAATTCTAATTGGAGGAAAAGGAAATTACACACATAACTATTATTCAAGAGACAAAGGCTAAACATATCCAGGAAAGGAGTAAGAAGAATTTAAAGAAGGGGAAAGCACTTTCATCTACATGGAACTAAGGGTCAGGTTGTGGAAATCATCAGGGAGGAGAAAGTCACATTTCAGCTGGGTTTTAGAAAATAGGGAAGGTTGAAGAAGGGGTCATTTCAGGCCTAATGTAGATTTAAACAAAGGTAGGAAAATGAGAGGTCAGGGAGAGAATGAGTCACTCAGTCCAAGCAAATAAAATGTATGAGGATTTGAGTGGGTTAACTGTAAGGAAATAAAAAGAAAGAAAAGGAGGAGGAAACAGACAAACAGACAGAGACAGGGTAATAACAAGCCCAGTAAAGAGCCTGTCCAAGTCCCATAGCTCTACCCCTCGGGTTTTGGACACAACTACTACCATGAACATTATCCCAGAAAATGTCTGCTCTTCCCCTCATTCTCTCAGTTCTGGTTCCAGGTGCAGCACCTACAAACCTCTCTCACTTCGTTCTATGTGGTGTAGGTTAAGCCCACAACTTCCAAGCTATAGGGTCGCAATAGACCAGAAGTGTGATTGTGTGTGTGAGAAAGAGGAAAGGGGGTGGGGGTGGGGGAGGGCAGTTGCTATCACCACTGAAACAGCTTTTGCATAGTGTGGGAAGATGAAGAGGCACTGCTCATTTGTTTATTTTTAGCTGGTACTTGAGCTCCTGTATCTGGGGAGGAAAAGAAAAGAAAAAGAGCAAAAGAAGATGGAAAAGGAAGCTGTGTCCCCGCTTCCCAGTGGAAATATCACCCTTACCAATGGCAAAGCCAATGCTGTGCTATGGAGAGTTATGGGATCCTCCTTTTTTAACTTCTTGTACAAAATATGCTAAATTATTTCTCACAGATTCCTTGATATATTAATAGAACAGTATCTTGTGAAGATTTATTCATATATGCAGATATTTCTAACTCAGATATTTATTATACATGCATATCATATATATATATATGAATTATGACATATATATGTACGTATAATTTGAAAACAAATTATTTTTCGGTGTGGGAAATTCCACCATACAAAGGGACAACATAGAGATTAAATGACTTATCCAGAGTGACACAAATACTGTAAAAGTGGGATTTGAACCTATATCTTCTTGACCCTCCCAAAGCCAACTATTGGCTCTATTCACTATGCAACTACATCTATAGGCCTACATAGACTAATAAATAGATATCAAGATAGATAAATAAAGCAATTACAAGTGCCTTTTGAGCAATGCATATTCTTTGCTAGAGGGCAGCTAGGTGATATAGTGGATAGAGTAGCCTATTTGCCTCAGTTTCCTCAACTGTAAAATGATCTGGAGAAGGGAATAGCAAATCACTCCAGTATCTTTGCTAAGAAAACCGCAAATGGGGTCATGGAGAGTTAGAAGTGACTGAAATGATTCATCAGTCATGTTATGCTTGATACTGGGAATGAAAAGAAAGACAAAAGCATAACCCTTGCCCTCAAGAAGTATACATTCTATCAGGGAAAACAGGCTGTATACACACACACACACACACACACGCACACACACACAAAATTATCTGCTAATTCTATAACACTATAACTCTGTGAAACAGATCATTTGGGACAGAATGATATTCGGAAATGGAGCCAAAATGGTGGAATTACAAGAAGTTACATCCAAGATCCCCTAAACACAACTCTTTCACAAAGTTCAAGAAAATGCACCAGACTGGGTTCTGACCAGGAAATACAAGAAAAAAAAAGTAACAGTCACATTTAAAGGCTAGTTTGGCTTAGGGAGACTATTGACACAGGTGATGTAGCCTGGCCAGTGATGTGCCATGCAGAACATTCCCGTAGATAAGAAAGAGAGACTTCTGAGACTGTGCATCAGGGCAAGAACATATTCCAGACAAGTAAAGTGAGGATGGAGGAGGGAGAGGAACGTCCAAAACCTTGTGCAGGTTTTGGAAATAATTGCCAAGTGGGAGCTCAGTCATTCACTCTCCACTTCCAGCTCAGATACATGGTTGACTGAGGATGGGACCTGTATGGTGACATTAAAGACTGAGGAACAATCATAGCCTCTCCACTTATTAAGGCACAATTTCAGAAGCAAGGAGGAGCTGTGAAGCTTTCACCTTAAGCATAGTACAAGGGTCTCAGTTCCAGTCTCTAATGCATTGTGAAACCTACAGAGAAATAAGCAGGACAAGAACCTCAGACGAAAGGAGAACCAGCTGTTATCCTTCTCCGAGTCTGCAGATACTGGCCAAGTCCTGCAGCAGTCTAATGAAATTTCTAATTAGGGGAAAGCCAGAAGGACTGTTGGAAAGACACAGTCCCAAGTCAGGAACTTGCAGAGTTCAAATCAGCAGTGATCAGACTTTGCCTTGAATCAGAAACACTTTGGAATACTGAAAGCTTGTAGGACTCCAACCTGAGCTTTTTCCAAGATTCTAGAATAAAACAATCTTCAATAATCTAAGAAAGCAGAAGAAGGACCCAAGAAGACAAAAGCTCAAAACAGACATTCTTCCCAGAACAGGAAAGAACCTCTCCTAACATAAAGTCTGAAGTTAGAAAATCATCTAGAAAAATGGAAAAAAAGAAAAAGAATCATACCATAAAGAACAATTATGGTAACAAAGATTCTCAAGACAGAAACCCAGATTAAAAAAAAAAAATTACCTTAAAATATCTACAAAGTCTCAAAAAAAAAAAACATGCACAACTTGGACACAAATCCAACTAAAATTCACAGAGGAGATGAAGCTAGAGTTTTATTAAAAATAAGAGCTAAAATTAATTTAAAAAACAAATGAGGACACTAGAGAAAAAAATCAGAAAAGAAATTGGAGCAATGGAACAAAGATTTGGAAAGAGAATAACAGCTTGGAAAAAAAGACTCCTTGAAAATTAGAATTGAACAAATAAAGCTAATGACTCCATGAGACAGGAATTTTTTTAAGTCAAAGTACTGGAACAAAATAAAAGCAAAAGTAAGTTATCTCACAGCAAAACAACTGGTCTGGAAAAATGATCAAGGAGAGATCATCTGAAAGCTATGGTTTTTTTTTAAGAGCATAGGTATTATATTTCAAGAAACCTTAAAAGTTCCTAAACATCTTAGAAAAAGAGAACAAAATAGAAACAGAATCCTCCAGATATTTCTTAAAAGAAGTCCCTAAATGAAAACTCACAAGAACATTATAGTAGAAATCTGGAAATTTCAGATCAATGATAAAAACAGCAAGCAATTAGAAAGAAAAAATTCAAATACTGAGAAGCCAGTTAGGATCACACAAGATTTAGCACTAAACACTATAAAGGAGCAGAGAACTTGAAATATAATATTCCAGAAGGCAAAAAATATTGGATTATAATCAGGAATAATTTACCCAGAAAAAGTGAACCTAATCCAAGTGGAGAAGTATCCTTTAATGAGGACTTCTAAACATTTCTGATGATAATACCAGAACTGAGTAAACAGTTTGAAATGAAAGTACAGGAGTCAAGAGAAACATATAAAGGTAAACATGAGTGAATAATCACAAGAGGTTAAAAAAGGCTAAACTATTTACATTGTAATATGGGGAGATGAAATATATATCACCTCAAAACTCTATCATCATCAGGGATCATGGAAGGAAAAGATAAAAGACTTGGAAGTGGTTTTATGTTTTGATGATTTTAAAAGAAGGATGGAAAAGGAGAGGCATACATTTGGGAAAAAAAGAAAGGATGGTGAAATTCTCATATAATTAGGATATAGAAGTCTATATAAAAAAGAAGGAAGCGATGGAAGCAAGTAATACTTGGACTTCTCTCTCATCTGAAATATGTGAAATGGTCAAAAGAGGGAAGAAGACACACAGAGACCTGAGTAGAGAAGTATGTTTCACTCAACAGAGATCTAGAAAAGAGGTGAGAAGGGGAAGGGAGGAATAAGAAGGATGGTAGATAAAGGGAAGCATTAATCTTAAGCAAAACAAACTCTAAGCAGAGTAGGTCTCAAGCTGCTTAAAAGGGGAAAAGAAGGAAAAGAATGTGTTACTGGACTCTGCATGAGAGAAACAGAAATAGGGCAGAAACAGGAGCAAGTTACACCAAACAGGGAACTGATGCTTACCACCCTCCACTTCTTTAGAGGGGTTGGGAAACAATGAGAAGGAAAAGAATAAGAGAACTGAATGGCGGAAAATGTATAAATGGCAGTTATAACTGTGAATGTGAATGGAATGAACTCAACCATAAAACAGAATAGAACAGTAGAATAGTTTAGAAGACAAACAATTTATCTCTAAGAAACACACTTGAAGCAAAAAGACGCACATAGAGTTAAAATAAGAGACTGAATCAAAATCTATTATGTCTCACTTGAAGTAAAAATTTAAAAAAATAAAAAGGAAGAGGTGACAATCATGATCTCAGACAAAGCAACAGCAGTATGTGTGTCAGGAATGGGGTGAGGGGAAAGAAAGGGAAGTAATTAATTAATAGAGATAAATAAGGAAACTACATTTTGCTGAAAGGTACCATAGAAAATCAGGGCACATTGGTGCAGGGGATAGAGCACTGGGCTCGGAATCAGAAAGACATCTTCATGAATTCAAATCTAGCCTCAGACACATACTAGCTATTTGACCCTGGGAAAGTCATTTAACCCTCTGCCTCAGTTCCTCATTGTAAAATGAACTGGAGAAGGAAATGGCAAACTACTCCAGAATATTTCCCAAGAAAATACCAAAATGAGGTCATAGAGAGTCAGATAAAACTGAAACAACTGAAAAACAACACCACCACCATAGAAAATGAATAAATATCAACACATATATGTACCAGATGGTATAGGATCTAAATACTTAAAAGAAAAGTATAATTATTTACAAAGAAACAGAAAACAAGACTGTGTAGTATTTAAAAGGATATATTAACATTTTGTCCAGTTGTGTTTCACTAAACACTTTCTGTAAAATTTAAGTGATCCTACAAACTTCTTGAAAACCTTGAGTTTCCAGAAGGTATGGATAACTCCTCTGACAATGACTTCTCAGAATATCACACAGTGTTGAAAATTAGAACAGCTTGAAAATGACCACAACATCCTTCCAACTCTTTTCAGAGTCTTTAGGAGAAAAATAGAAACTGCTTGTTTCTTTGTTATTTGACTGAATATGAAGGATGAATTTCTTCTATTCAAAATAGTAAGGAATCCAAATAGGTATGTTACATAAAAAGATTAACTTTTCTTTAATGAAAACACAATCCACAAATAAATCTAAATTCTCACATGGTAGATTTCAAGTGATTTCTGATGTATCCAGATGGATTAAAGTTGTCTAACTCCTGAATGATACTACTTTAAACCAATTACCACAGCAACCAACAGAACATTTGGGTTGTATCCCTGCCCATCATTCCCGTGAAACCCCAGGCATGGCAATGAAGTTGCTTCCTCAAAGATCCTTGGTATTAAACTACATTAGCTACAGGGGTCTCTGTGTGCCACTTGGCTTAGAGTATTTTCTATAATTACTAGGATGATGAAAGCTGTCATGAGGCAAGGTAGCAAGCAAGAGAGCCAAACTAATTCCTAGCTTCCTGAACTAAAAATAAAATATTCTGAGACTGATTGGGTTTGTTTTAGTGATTAAAAAAAGGTTTTAGCAGCTGTCTCATCAAATTGCCTCTTTTCCCTCACATTAAAGGACTTTTTCATACCTAAGGCATGCCTGAAAATACACAGTCTGTGAATGTCTCACTATCTCACTAAAAACCAGGAGGGTCAAAGAGTGAATGTAGCTATTAAATCTATTTGCCTCTTTCACATGTTGTATCACTTCTTAGCAATTTCTATTAACCAAAAGCATTTAATAATTAACCTTAACAATTTAACAAAAATTTGACAATTACATTAATGCATATAATATCATCTAACTTTTGCCCAGAATGCTAACAAGAACACAAAATGACCCTTTTGGAGGTCATCTTGTCTAATGTGAAGAATATCTTCCTGTCTGGAAACTTTCTGTACTGACACTGACTCACAGACCAAAGAAGTCATCTCATTTCTCCATACATGCTACTTCCTCCCACTGTAAGATAAAAATTCAAGTATATAGTGTCTTTAAATGCCTTTGAGTTCTTTAGAGGTCATAGAAATGAAGATCATTAGTGTGGTACATAAGCCCAATAAATAATAACAACTCATATTTTTTAAAAGCACATTAAAATCTAAAATGTCTTCCTCATAGCATCCTATAAGGCTAAACTTGGATTGGGGCACTTTCAGTCACACAACTGAGAAGGAATCACCTAGAGGAGAAAGAGGAAAAGGAATAAATGCAAGAAGAGAAAAAGAGAATAAACAAAAAGAGAAAAGGGAGGAAAAAGAATGTCTATGTATTCCCCTCCCTTGATCAAAAGATAACTGTGAACTTCACAGTTAGAAGATCTAGACTCCCCACTAGCAACCTAGTAGCATCCATGAAATACCAGTGATAAATACAAGGACCTGCACTGGAAGCCAAGATCAAATTAGAAACCCTGAAGAAAATCAGCGTCAGAACATTAGAAGAGCCCAAAAACTACTTACACCTAAAGGAAATTTCATAAAGACTCCAGGAAAGGAGAAAATTTCTCTTTGTCCAGAAACTGTGAATTACCATTTTCCTACATGTGTTCTCTAAGTCTGAGGCTGTTTTTCCTCTGGACTTTGCATTTATTTATGAAGCAGTGTGCTCCAAGTTTGAGAGATGTTTTGAACCATTTTTTAAACCATATCACCTCAATAACAGTAATTTTTCCCTCAAATTTTCTAAAAGCTAATTAACTCTGACTTGTTACTAATGAGGAGTACACTGGTGGAGACTAATCAATGATAGTATTAAGGAAAAAAATTTAGCTCCTCGAGATTACCAGTGGAGTGGGGTTTGAGAAAGAGTTCCAGAGCCTATTGTAAAGTTGGAATCAATTGATCACTAACCGTAGATTTAGGAAGAATGGATTTCAAAGACTTCAGAGGAAGGATAGTTGGGGATCACACTGACTAGAATTCTACAGGGAAAGTCAACTGGAAAGAAATGAGATACACCCAAGAATTAAATACTGAAGACACAAAGGAAAACAATTTCTATAAGGAAGAAAAGTAGTAGTTTTCTGAAGAAAACAATGTAGATGCACAATGAACTGGTCATGCAGAAGATAAAAGCAAGGGCTGATAACCAAGAATGAATGTAAAGACATAACATATCTCTGAGACTAGTATCAACAACTAATGACCTGAAGCAACAACAAAAAAAGATTTTTTTGTTTATTTTGGATATATTAAGGAGAAATGGATCAAAAATAGATAAAATCCCTCATTCTTGGATACTGAAAGAAGTAGTAGGTATGACTAGCAAATCATTCTCCATGATACCTTAAATATTATGTTAAACAGGTGATATACTTCAGAGCTGGAGTAGGGAAAATGTTTATTTGATTTTTTCTTAAAGTAAAGAGAGTGGGATCTAAAAACTGAATTTGATTTGATTCCTGGGAAAATTTTAGAAAAACAGAGATGGTTCATAAACATCTATAAAAAGAATGACAAAGAACCAGCATGTATGAGTCCTGTAAGAGTCATTCTTCCCCTCCCTCTTTTGTTTGACAAGATTACTAAGATTTATTAGAAGATACTATGTAATAAAGCTCCTCCACCATTCCTTCTCTGATATCTCTTTGTGGTATGAAAGTGACTTTATTCCCAAAAGTTATACCAGGAGGACTGTAAGCTGCTTTTTTCAGCTATATACTGGCAAGGCTTTAAGTAGAATTCTAGTTTCAGACTTGATATATTTTCTGAGGACCAGCCTACATATGTTAAGGTAAATTACCAGTGGGCAGGCCACCTGATGACATATTGCAATCACAACATTTCGTGAAACAAAGAAATATACAAAACTCTCAGAAATTTGCAGCTCCTTACCATTTCTGTAGCGACAAATAAAGCTAGGTTGCTTACTGTCTAGAGCACTGAAACTGGAGTCAAGAAGACCCAAGTTCAAATCTGATCTTTTTAAAATATGTCAACCTGGGTAAGTAACTTAACATCTCTCTTACTCAAATGACAGGACCTACCTCCAAGGGTTGTTACAGCTCTTGGAAAACTTTAAGGCATTATATCAATGATAGCTATTATGATAGTACCAAAGTAGTATAAAAGGGGCCAGAAAATGCTAAGAATCACAATTTTTAGACCTTCTAGAAACATTAATGTAGTGATTAGTGTACTAAACATGACAGCCTTGCCCGGTTGTCATTCCCCCTATAAACAAAACCAGAAGGCAAGAGGAAGTTACAGATAGCTTCTCCTTAACAAATCAAAGAGGCTGGGAGAGTAACTTTGATCACTTTGCCAAGGAAAACAAGAAATGTAATTTCAAAAGATACATGGTCATCCTATATTGAAGTGCTCATAAGGATTTGAAAATGCCTATCAGAAAATTAAAAAGGAGGGAAATGTTACAACAAAACAAATTAAAGAACCTCCAAATTCAAGATATAGAAATATATATACACATAAAATATAGATATATATACTTATAGATATGTATATGTACACATATGTACACATACATACTTTAATATGTGGCAATCTCTACATAAAAATGAGCATAGCTAAAGAAGTGAAAATATGATAGAAAACATGATTCAGGAAAAAGCAGACTAGCATACCCTACAGAAGCTTCATGCTTACACATATAATGATATATATTTCAAGAAGAAAGTTAAGAGGCACTAGATATGGTGAACAGCAAATCTTTACAGACAGTTTAATCAGATAAAAGTCTCATATCTAAAATATATAAAGAACTTTGTCAAATCTATAAGAATATTAGTCATTCCCCAACTGATAAATCATCAAAGGATATGAACCCACAGTGTTCTGATGAAGAAATCAGTGTGAAAAAATGTTCTAAATCATTGTTGATTAAAGAAATGCAAATTAAAACAGCCTTGAGATATCAACGTACACCTACTAGATTGGCTAAAATAATAGAATGAGAAAGTAACAAATGCTGTAGGGGATGTGGAAAAATTGGGACATTAATTCATTGTTGATGAAACTGTGAACTGATCCATCTTGGAAAGCAATCTAGAATTATATCCAAAGAGTTATTAAACTACCTATTCCCTTTGATGCAGCAATACCACTCCTCTGTCTATTTACAAAGATAATTAGAGAAAAAGGAAAAAGATCTATATGTTCTAAAATGTTTATAGCAGCTCTCTTTGTGTTGACCAAGAATTGGTAATTGCAGGAATGCCCATTAATTGGGGACTGTGGTATATGATTGAAATGGAATCCTACTGTACTATAGGAAATGATTACCTTAATGATTTTAGAAAAACTTGGAAAGACTTGTGCAAAATAATGAATAGCCAAATGAGTAGGACCAAGAGAATACTGTATATAGTAACAGTGATACTGTTTTAAGAATAACTTTGAGGAAATAAGTTATTTTTGTTATTATAAAAACTCAAAATAACTATAAAGGACATATGAAGAAAGACACTATCTACATCCAGAAAAAGAGCTGATAAAAAAAAGATGTATAGAATAATTTTACATACATATATATACCCATTTGGGTCCAATGGTAGTCATCTAGAGAAACAGAAAGAAAAAAAATTACAGGACAATTTTGTTGTATGTTGAATGGAATAGCCAGTTGTACATAGCAGATTTGTAATTTCATGTATAATCATCTTTCTTATCATACTATGTTATGGAAATATTTGTTCCATTCCATAAGTTAAAAATAAAATAATTTTTAAAATTAAATTAATTATATTCTAATAAAGCAAAAATGACTGTAGAATGAGACCATCAATTTGTTACAGCAATGATCAAGATCAATACCAAGTTAGAATAAAGAATAAAGTGAGAAGTTATGGAGTATTATTAATTTAAAATCCAACTGAACCATCTTAAATATTGCTACAAAGAGGAAAATGAATAGAAGAATAGATATTTTATAGCCATTTAAAAATAATTATAATAAAATAGACATTTACTAGGAAATTTGTGAGTTTTAATTTTTTCTTCTTGGTGGACAATACCTTTTATTTTATTGGTGTAGCCAAATTCTAGAAAGGAATTTCATTCATTCAGTGCTGCTACTATTCAAAGCTACAGTTTATATTGTTACAGAGTTTCCCAGGAACATAGAGGCTAGATGACTTAATTATGATCACATAGCCTTTGTGTGAGTCAGGAACAGGGCTTGAACCCAAGCTAACTCTCTTTCTACTATACTATCCTGCTTCATTTGAAGTTTAATCAATCAACAAGCATTTTATTTAAGCACCTTCTATGTGTCAGGAACTATGCTAGGCTCTAGCAAAATAAATACAAAAAGGAAATAATCCTCACTCTCACATTCTATCAGAGGAGACAATATGTACATATATGAGGATGTAAAAATAAATAAGGAAAATAAACTAAAAATAATTTGTGGGAGGGCACTAGGACTTGGGCAGAACATAAAAATTTTCATGTACAAAGTGTTATTTAAGCTGAGTTTTTTCTAGATTTAAAAAAAATAATTAATGGCTTTTGTCTTTCTATTTCACCAAAATTTCCCCTAGTATTTCTTCCCTTCCTCCTCTCAATAAAAAAATACATTCCATAAATATAACAATTTTGACATTAGAAAAGAGGAGAAAATCAGTAAAATTGATAAATACATTTTTAAAAAAAAATACGTGCAATGTTCCATACTTGTGGACTTTCCACCTCTGGTATGGAGGGGTATGGAAGGTGAGGCTGGTGTCCCTCACATCTTTTTCATGGAATCATGCTTATTGAACTGGATTTTTAGGTGATGGTTAGAAAAGTACATATTTCAGGCATTGGTGACAGCCAGTGAGGACACAGATGGGAAATGGAATCTCACTAGTGAGGAAAAGCAAGTTTAAATCATCTAGATCACAATGTGTGAGAAAAGGAGTAAAATATAATCATGCTGCAAAGATAGGCTGGGTTAAGTTATAAGGCAGAAGAGTTTATATTTGATTCTAAAAGAAATAGGGAAATTAGAGTTTACTGAGTATGGGAGTGAAACAGTGGAATGTACACTTCATCAGTTTCATGAAGGATGGTAGGAAGCAAGGAAACCAATGAGGAAGTCATTGAGTTACCACTGAAATGAAATGAAGAAGTCAAAATAACTATAAATGATCTTAACCAGCAAACACGTCATCTCTTTGCCAAGCAGAAATATATGGCAATAAAGGACAGCACCAGTTTAAAATTTAAACTTATGTGTAAAATTGTGGGAGATTATGAATAGTATCATTTCAGATATCATCAAGAAACAATGGAGGCTAACTTTTCTTAAGCTTTTGAGAGGTTTGATTAAGTCATATCCTAAGAACATTTAAGAAACATTTTCAAATGAACTCTTATTCATTAGGGACATTAAAACCACCACATAGGTAAACTAACATTTGAGTCTCTGATTTGTTCCATAAAAAGGTAGAAATGGTCCTTAAAATGGAAATAGCTGAATTAACTCAGGTATACTCAGAGGAAATGATACAATTTTGAGGTCATCAATTAATACACATGATATCCTTATGATGATACCTACTGGACTTAGAAGAAAACATGAGTTCAAAGCCTGCCTCTGACATTTACTAGCTGTGTGACCATGAGTAGTCACTTCTCTCAGTCTCAGGATTTTTTATCTGTAACGTGGAAGAAATAAAGTACCTACCTCCCAGGGTTGAGTGAGGATCATATGAGATCATGGAGGTAAGGCACTTTGAAAATCTTAAAGCATTATATAAATGCTAGCTTCCAATGGAAACCAGAATAATGCAAATTTTGACACTGAATTTTTCAGGGGAATGGGTTAACAAGTGCTAGCAAGACAGGAATGAATAATGACAATTTGTATTTTTATGGTGCTTTAAGCCTTGCAAAGTATTTTCCATATGTATTCTTATGGCATCTTCACAAATTTAGAAGGTAAGTAAAATAGGCATGACTTCTGTTTTCAGATGAGGAAATCAGATATGTTAAAGTGATTTGGCTCATGGTCATACCAGTTATTGTTAAAATTAAAACTTGAACCCAGGCATCTCTTAATTCTAAGACCAGCACTTTAATGCCACAATGCTTCTTAATAGGGAAGAAAACTCTTTGAGCAAAGGTTTAAGTCCAGGGTCAGTTTCCCACCAGATCTCCTGCTTACAAGTGACTTCTACACTGAAGGAAGCCAGTCACAGGAACCTCTTCAAAGTTATCTAGGCTGGTCCTGAGATGACAGACTTCACAGCCAGGTCCCCACTTGAAGCCTGTCCAGCTGGGTAGGAACAGCCAAAGCTTTAATTCTTGGCCATAGCCTAGGAGGACTTAGGGTCAATTCCATAAAATGATGAAAATTTTAATGGAATTACTTTATATAATGTTGTCTTTGCTCATTCTCTTACCTCCCCTGTCCTCTGTAGTATTAGCCCCTAAGGCACAGAATAATTTAATTATTTGATGATATAAACAATTGATACAATTGTATTCATCACTCAATGTGAAATCTATGAAGTTAAGCAGTGCTTCTTCCAAGATCAACTCAAATTTGTGGGTGCCATCAAGAAATCTGACAGCTAATCAGACTTTAAATTAGGGTGAGATGACCAGGACTTTCTCCTAGCATACCTCACTTCGAGGGAAATGACAAGACAGTATCAGAGACAAAGCTGGAAGGAGGTCATTTAATCCAATGACGTCATTTTAGAAATGAGGAAACAGAGATCTAGTAAAGTTAAAAGGTTTGTCTAAAGTCATACAGGTAGCAAATGGTAGAACTAGGATTTGAATAAGGTCATTTCACATCAAATCTAGCATTTGCCCCAGTACCATACTGCCTTTCCTTCAGCAATATAGAAACAATAGAGATTAGCACCCAATTAGCAAGAATCACAAGTTAAAATAGAAAGCTACCAGGTGGTGGGCTGAGACAAACTCCTTCCTCCTTTACCTCCAGCAAAAGTTCATGGAACTGGCCCCAGGTATATTTTGTGACACTTCCTGAGAACATACAAAAGGTACCCCTCTAGCACCACCCTTTCTTCTGCCAAATTCCTGTCTTCCTATAATTTTTCCCCTCATAAATACTAGCAATTAATTACTACAATATGCAGCTGTCAAAACATAGATATCTCCCACAAAAGAAAGAGAACCTAAAACTTAGATCCTTGCCCTTTTTTACTATACTCAAATAGTAGTCTCTTTCTTTTCGTTTTGGCTCCCTTTGCCCAATAGAGTATCCATTTAGACTAATTTTCCACAGTCCCTGAGATCCAACAAAGGCAGGGTTCCTTGTCAATCAGTGAGAACTAACCATAAATAGTATTCTTATGATTCAGATTCTCTGTAATAGGTGTTCTGAAAATCATTGTATACTGCTTATCTATTCTCTACTTGACATGCTTCTCCCCATAACCATCAGTGCCTGAGATGCTAATTTTCCTAACAGTACTCAAAAGGTCCCTTTCCTAAACCTAATATTGCCTTCTAAATTGAGACAGAGAAGAAAGTACTATTGCAGCTAATAAAACAACAAATAATAGTTAAGAGAAAGAATGTTGGCCATGAGGAACTAATAGTGAAAATACTCAGAAACTTGGAAGAAAGGTACCACCAAAAACACAAACTACCTCATCTTCTTCATGAGTTAATGGAGAAGGTCCTAAAGGTTTGATATTTTCATTCTCACCATGGCATTACCACCATTCTCTCCATGAGTAACATAGGATCCATTACTATGAAACAACATGACTTACTGGAGAGAGCATTGCATTTAAAGTCAAAGGAATGGGATTTGAAACCCAGCAGTACTGCTTATTAACTGTATAACCTTGGGAAGTCACTTGACCTTTCCAACATTCAGTTGCCTCCACAGACAAATGAGAAAATTAGAATAGGTCTATATAAATCTAGAGTCCTTTCAGATCTTGGAACCTCAGTTTTTTCATCTCTAAAATAGGGATAATTTTGGAATTTACCTTACAAGATTTTTTATGAAGATCAAATTAGAGAAAGTACTTTGCAAATTTTAAAATAAAATGTTAGTCAATGAACTTTTATCAAGCACCTACTATGTGCCAGGTACTGTGCTTAATCCTGGGGATACAAAGAACAGTAAAAAAAAAATAGTTGCTACTCTCAAGGAGGTTGCAGTTTAATGGGAAAGACACCATAAAAACACCTATTTATAAATGTTAGCTATTACTATATTCAATGAAGCTAATATCACTCCCAAAAGGGCTACAGCATCCTTTTCTCCTCTATGGAATTCCAAGCTCTGTCTACTATAACTCATGATGGTTTGTACAATGTTTTGTAAATAATATACAAAAAAAAAGACAACTCATTTGACCATTTTTGATGACTTTTTGGCAAATTTCTTCACACAGTGTGTTGCATAAAAATGCCATCATCAGCTCTGGCTACTATGGCAACAGAAATATTTTGGAAATGGTTCTGAGGTAGTTTTGCATATCTATGACATGTCACATTAGAAGTAGTCTGAAGCAATGAATATGAGCTCCATTTCATTTCAGACTTTTAAAATGTAGTGTTTACTTGTCATTACTGAAATTCCCTTAGGTTACTATTTGCAAATCATTAAATATCAAGAGATGCAATTACCTCTTAACACTAGAGAGGGGCTTTTCATGTTAAACTCTCTCTCAAAAGATTGTAACACCCCTCAAGTATTCTTCTCCATGTTTTATTAGTTTCCTTTTTCTTGTGCCACTACAAGATATAGTTAATGCCTCTATATGCCACCTTATGCAGTTTAGGAGTGTGAAAACCAACTTGTCTGTGATTTGCTGGTGGGAGTTTAATAAGAGAACTTGTCATTTCTTTTTACATTCTGCACTGCAGAGCCCCGGATGCAATGACCCCTATCACACCAGAAAAATCTAATTCTGTTTGTCAAATAACAAGAAAGGCCAAATGGAAGTAAAAACCAATATGAAGACTGGACAGTATAATATTTATTAAGGTCAAATTATCCTATCTACTTGTTCAGGCAGGGGACCAAACATAAGCCATTGCATTGAAATGCAAATAAAAAGTCTTCTGAGATGAGCTGTGACATTGTGTAGTCCACACAGTAGAAATTCAAAAGAGACTGAAGAATTTACATTCCACCAATAGTCTACCTCTACTACAGTGAAGCAACTTCCTATCAGGGATAGCCTAGACTCCAACAAGAAATCATTCTCATTCTACCACACCTTAGTTCTTTATATTTTATGTACTTCATAAATATTTGTACATTAGTACAAAAGTCATGTATATGGTCCTGTGTACAGCTCTATAACATCAACTTTTTGTTCTTAGAATTAAAGTAAAAATGATAGTAGAGTTAGATTTATTTATTGGGTCTATTTTGGGACTGTTCAAGTGGCACAGTGGATAAGCACATGCATATGGAGACAGGAAGATCTGAATGATTTGAGTTCAAATCTGATTTCAGGAGTTGTATGACCCTATTTGCCTCAGTTTCTCAAATATAAAATGGGGACACCCTGGAGAAGGAAGTGTCAAATCATTGCAGTATCTTTACCAAGAAAGTATCCATGTCATAGGGAGTCAGACATGACTGAATGACAGAATGATGTAGCTATCTATGACCAAATAAGAAACTCAAAATCACAATTCAGAGGCCGAGAATGAATGTCGCCACCCTCACGCAAAAAAATACCACCATAGAAACCCTTCCAATTTCTCTGCTATGTGAAAGTATTTGTCCAACATTTTCCACATGGGTTTGTGTCTCTTTGTCTCCAATTTGTTAGATGCTTACTGAAAGGAGAGTGACATGGTTGGTCTATAAAATGGTATAGGAAGGGGGAAAGTCCTATCTGATAGTGAAAGAGCTTCTATAGAGACAGAATTTTTGGAGACTTATAATAATATTACTGCAAACAAATGCTCCATTCTCATCCTGAGAACATTTTCCTCACTGTAGATAGCAAGAAAAGCTTCCCATCAGAATATTGGCTTGGACTAGATATGATATGCATGTACAAACATCTGCATACCTCTGCTAGTAAAAGGTATTATCATTGGTAGGGGCTGGCTAAACCATCATGCAGTGAGCTTTTCCCTAATCCAAAGGTGATGATTTATCCCTATTGATTATGGTGGGGAGAAGTCAAGGGAAAGAAATTCTCAGTATAAACCAATTAACTCAATGGAATAGTTCCAGGCATTTGGGTTTCTGAAAAATAGGTAAACAAGATCCCCATACTTTCACATTAGCTCTTAAAAGAAAACTCTATAAAGAGATTCATGAATGAAATAAGAAAAAGAACAAAGTAGAGGTTCAACTGCACTATGTTGCATGAGTTGCCTAGCTCTAAATGGCAAGAGAAGTTGTCACATGATTGTGTTTGACATCAAAAGTTTTCAGAAGAATCACAGAGAAAAATACAAAGTGGAATATCATGCTTGTCAAAGTTCTTTTGAACTATAATATTAAAACTCTGCTTGAGGATCAAAGAAATTTCTACCCAAGTCTCAATGCACATACTAGTACCATACTATGGATTTTTCCACTGTCTAATAGTAATTAATATTTATATAATACTTTAAAAGTGCTTTTTTATATTATCTCCTATGGTTCTATTAGCATCTCCATGTGGTGGGTAAAACTTTACAGATGAAAAAAATAGACTCTGAGAAGTAAGGGATTTGTCACTGGTCATATACATAACTGCAAAAGTGGCTAAGGTGAGATGCAAATTCAGATCTCCTGATTCCTAGCCCAGTATGCTTTCCATATGGTTAAGAAAGAGCTAAAATAAAGGATTCATAAAGAACCAAATTTTATTTTACATAGCACCTACCTATTTAAAGGGTCATCATTTCATACATAGACTTACTAGAAAGACACTATCAAGATGTAAAATACTAAGTCCACAGTCATATGGTGAGTCAATGGCAGAGTGAAACCATTTAAACTTACACTGGTTGCACTATGAAGATTATTTAAAATTTCTCCGGTGAATCCTAAGGTTACAAATAGTTTTAATTGTAGTTTTTGAAAGAAGCAAAACTTAAAAATGTACCACATCTTTCCATTTCAAAGCATAGCTTTTCAGAGCACAAACTTTTCCTCTGAGGTTTATACATATATCGATGGATGCATTTATACATGTATACATATAGTAGCAGTTATTGTTGTTGTATCAGTAGCAGCACCAGTAGCAGCAGCCATCATTATCCTTGTAGTGGAAAAATATATCCCACTATAGACAAAGGTTATTCTATGCCTTTGGACATCCATGAATTAAAACCATACCTCTAAAATATAACTGCAACCCACAGGGAAAATCTGAAATAACCTTGTTAATCTATAACATAAATGTTAATTGTGTTCCCCTACAACAGGACTCCACTGCTTCTATCTACAAGTATTTCTCAATTATTTACCAAAACAAAACACTATGTGGCAGCTTTTTTTGGTCTAGTAATAGCAAAAACCCCAAACTCACTGCTCAAATATAGATTTCCCCAATTGTGACAGGACATTTTAAGAATTGCTTAAAAGTATATTATTTGGTTAATTTCCTTTAATAATTTGTAGTGATGCATAACGGTGATATTTCCTATTCTATATCTTCCATTTAAGCCAAAGATTCCGTCAATTATTATATAATATATTTAATTTAATAATATATTAATCATTACATAATATATCAAAGGAGTGGGGAGAGGAAATACTATCATGTTAGAATTAGAAGTTTTCCTAGAACTCATCTAATCCAATCCTCTGATTTTAAACTGAAAGCAAAGGAAGTGACACCTTGAGTTAGAAGAAGAGCCTGCTTTACAGGTCCGATCTCTGGATTTTCAGTCTAATGCAATCCTCCTCAAAAAAAATTATACTATGATGAATTGAATTTCAAATCTACATCCTATCCCTGGTTCTTGATTACGTCTTGCTGCATTGGTCCCTGGTGCTTTCAGAAGCTTAGACAAAACTAGTGAAAATGATAAAAAGAATGCTAAAAGTTACGAACACTGTGATAGTCACAAAAACTCTAAAGTATTAGTTATATGATGGGGTGGTATTGGTCGAGGTGTGGTTACTGATCTCACACACACACACACACGCACACACACACACACACACGCACACACCTTCTTTAGCATGTTCAAAGTATAAGTAATATTCCTAGAGATGGTCCCAGCATCTTCTTTCATGGAACAATAACATAAAATACTGGTTGGAGTTGGGGAAAGAAAGAGTTCTCGAAAAGAAATAAAGACTATTGATAGGCGAATCAGTATTTGTTCACCTGCTGTAGTGCTTTTTTGTTTGCATAGGCACTACTGAAAGACTCTATTGTGCTTCCCATGGTCTAGACATTATTTTCCCAGTGTGGTTATAAATATATTAATAGAACTGCCCTCTCTCTCATATACTCTCCTCCTCTGTGTACAGATGATTCAGAGGGTCCTTAGGAATAACAAACACCCAAGGTGTCACTCTAAAATTGTTTCTTACCTATTGAAATCCAAAAATATGAAAGGATGATTCCCACTATCCATAAGTGTGTTGAGAATGCTATAATAAGAATATTAGTATCACCATAGTTGTCACAGATCAATAATAAAACATAACATTAAAAATATACAGCACCATACTCTTTTTAGTGCATCAATTAACTCAGATTTGCCCCATTGCAAAATATTATGGGTAGGTCCTTTCGGGTTTTTTATATTAACTAAACTGATAAGAGATCCATCCATGGGTCAATGAGTAAGACTGAAATATTCACTGATGAAGTATTTTCCAACATACAGATACAGTCTTTGTCCTCCAGAATATACCATCTAATTAAAGAGACATGAAGTAGATAAATGAAACAAACAACAAAAAGATAATTTAAGGAAATTTATGTGGTTAAGAACTTCAGGGTACAGGGAAAATTACTCTGGGCTACGATTAGCTGGGGAAAGTTCCAAAGAGGAGATGGGTCTATTCATGTTTCTATCACTTATTCCAAGGGTGTCCTCAATGGAAACCACCACTCTCTCAATCCTAACTGGCCAACTAGGAAAGCAAAAGCTGTTTGCTCATTATATTTGGAGTATAAATTGAAACAGCATTACAGTTTCTCCTAATTCTTTATTTTGTTATGAATCAGTTACCTGATCCTTCACAATGCACACATAGAGTTTTAGCAGAAAAAATTACAAATAACTCCTGACACCATGATCTTTATTCTTCAAATGTTTAGTCCTGAGAGCTACACTCATAAAAAACAGCACCATTACTACTTGCTAGGGAGCGGAAGGGCAATCTGGAGGGAAGGGCTGAGTGCTTTCTTCAGTGTGCATTCTTTGATGCCTGACTGGGACACAGTGACCAGAATGAAGAAATAGGGTCACATTGGTCTTCTAGTAAAAGCCCTTACCCACAATCTCCAGTGAGTCCTTGCCATCGTCCCCACTCAGTAAATATTTAAGATTTGACCATTAAGATTTTTTTTAGCTCACAACAGATCATATACCAAAAATAAGAATTGAGTTCATTAATACTAATAATTCTCTAATTGAATTTGTCCTATCACTAAAGAGACAAAGCAAGTTTGTAAACTTAACCCAGATATGTATTAAGCACCACAGTTGAATTATCATACTTCAGAGATCTATTTTAGATGGTGAAAGCACTAGCATGAGAGATGGATATAGCAAAGAATATTGAGACGGCTATCCACTTTCCTTAGGGACCAATAGAGGATTATATTCAACTTTTATGTAATTATAAGGCTATAATCTAGACAGTTTTTAAGTGTTGTTTGTAGCTTCTAACATGACCCTAGGGAGACTGGTCCTCAGTCTAGTGGATTTTGCCCTCCACAGCTTATTGACTTTCATAATAATATGTGCTTTTGAAGGACCTCCAAGGGTACCTCCTAAAGACAGGCATTAAAATTCTCTTAGACAATTATATAGGGCACAGTAGAAAAAACTGGTGATCTAATAGGGCGAAAAATTGGGATGCTTTTTTTAAAGGTAAAAAAAGCCAATGTAGAGTTTCTTATCGGTCCAACAGAATTCCTATGGTTACAAAAAGGAAAGAAAACTATCAACAGAAAATAGCAAAAGGAAGTTCAGAAGATATATTGGTATGATCTGGTTTAAGTTGATACATACTTTTAAAACAAACACAAACTGTATGTTGTAGATTTACAATTATATGTGCAATCATCTTTTTTCTGTTCTTTTTATGGAAATTGGAATGCTTATTGGTAATTATCAAATACAGTAAAAAATTTTCTAAATAATTTTTAAAATCTTGACTTTTTTTATTATTTTTGAAACCCAACTTTTTTCAATCTCCAGACTACCGAATACATTCTATATTTCAGACAGAAGAGCTACCAATGATGTATTAAGTGACCACACAGTAAGTCATTTAGCTATCATTCCCACCACCAAGATATTTATGTAAGAGTTGTCTACTTTGATTTGTTTTTTAGCTTTCAACACAAAACTATATGCTAAAGATCAGAGTTGAGTCCCTTCTTACCAATGTTCTCTAATTGAATTTGTAGGTACCCCTTAAATATTTATTTGATATAATTGTCAGCCAAAAACTCCTTCAAACACTTAGGGAGAACTGTGACCCAAAAGAAAAAGTGCCAGAAATACTTCATACCAAACACAATACTAGAGGGAAAAGACAGAAGTCATCACATTTACCTTAGCCAAGCTGTAAGTGCCTGTGAATGAATGTGCATTTAAGAAAGGAAATTCTTTAAGTGTATTTAGGTCACAAATTTTTCCCAGCAGTGGCATCTGGTGTTAGAGTTGTAGGCATCTGTCATTTAACATGGCATAATTAGATTATCCTTTAATGGAAATACTATGTGTAACAGAATTGTGAACTACAAAAGATTTGAGGAACAATTTTACATATATATATATGTAAAACAATTGCTGATAGTATATATAGATATATATATATATATATATATATATATATATATATCTATATATACTATCAGCAATTTTTTTATTCAAAGGGGAAACAAGTCCTTCCTATTGAAAACCAGGGAAGAGCATGAAGATTTTTGATAATGAAAATCTGAGAAGTTATCGCAAACTACAATATTTCTCTGAATTGGAATAGAGGTTGGATGTGATACTGACACCTATGATCATATTAAAAGCTCATCCTCCAAGGTCTAGATCCATATTAATCAAATTTTCAAGAATCCATTTATTATACTATTACAGACTTCCATCAAAACTCCAGACAGCATTGGAGGCTTGTAAAAAACAAGCACTGAAGTTACCCAGAGAAAATAAATGAGGATTGCAGAGTAAGTTAACAGATGTGTCAGAAAATGAATGGCAATTCTCTCCTGTGAATAAAAGTCCTTGTATTCTACAAGTCAACAAGAAATATTTTCAAAGTGTTCAGTGTGTTTTTTCTCTTGATGATTGCAAAGTTACGAATTTTCCTTCTTTTTCCTTTCAAATAACTTGAAATGAAGACATTATCATCAGATGAGATGACCAACTCCTGAGGCCATTAGCATCCTGAGGCTTTGAGTAGTAACTTTTTTGAAGCCTCCAGCTTCCCAGGTAAAAAAAAAGTTAAAATAGCCTTGAAAAAAATCAATCACTCAGTTTATTCCAATCAGTCCCTCTTTTTTTTCAAAGAGTATGGCATACGTTTGGAAAAGGGAGACACCTAGTCATGTAGGTGGTGGGAAGTGTAGATAAAACATAATACAAAAAGTAAACTCTGTCATATATACCTACATGCCCCAACATAAAGATGTCTAGAAGAGGATAAGAAATTCATGAAGCTGGCAGATAGTAAGGAATTATACACAGCCACAAGAATGTGGTTTCTCTTGAGAGAAAAAAGGACTTCGTATAGCATGGGGTAGTAAACAGTGACAAAAATTTCACAGAGATCAAGGAGAATAAGGAATGAAAAAAAGACCAAGTCATTGTGTTTAGTCATAAGAAAATACCTGGTGACCTCAGAGCAGATGTTCTTAAACTTTTTTGTGTCATGGACATGTTTGGGAGTCTGGTGAAGACTATGGACCCCTTCTCAGAATAACGTTATTAAATGCATAAAATAAATACGTAGGATTACCAAGGAAATTGTATGTTGAAAGAGTTATCAAAATATTTTTAAATAAGTTCATGGACTCTATAGATTGAGAATCTTGCTAGAGAAAGCAGTTCTCCTGCTTTCAGTGGTATGGTGACTATGGAAGACCAAGTGCAAGGAGTTGAAAAGAATGTAGTGAGGAAGAGGAAGCAGCTAGTGTAGACAGAGTTTATAAAAAGTTGAATAGTGAAGGAAAGGACAGAGATGGGCTAATAGCTAGCTGCAGTAGCAGAGTTAAGGGAAATCCTAGTTTTAAGAATTAGGGAAAGCTAAATAGGTTTGTAAGCTGATGGAAAAGAGTCAGCGGTGAAGGAAAAACTTAGGATGCCTTACAAAGAGAAGGAATGATTACTAAAGCAATGTTCTGGAGATGATGTGAGAGAATGAAATTGGAATTAGTCTTATTAAATAATGGGAACATATTTTCTGTAAAGAGAGAGAGACAAGCCAGAGAGATTTCTATAAGTGGAAGAATTACTCATAACAATGAAATTATAGTATTATAAGCAAAGTATAACTGCAAAAATTATTTCATTCAAGTCAACTGTCATTATCCAGTTTTGCATTTTCAAGAGAGAGAAACAATAATTTTTTTTCCTCAAAAAAGACAGTTAAAACAACAACAAAAAGAGGCAAAAATTGCAAAGTTATTTTCTCTGTCATCAGCATTTGAAATATTCTGTGGCTCAATTTCTTTTTACTCACTTTACACCTAATTAAATGTTGTGATATCAACAATATGTGTCTTTTCTGCATGATTTGGCACCATGCCTAAAAGTGCCCTATTTGGAGAAACATGAGGCCTTTGTGAGAAAAATAGCTAAACATAGCAAGAGAACTGAAGGGATAAGAAACTCTCTTCGTATCAACATTCAGGAACAACTAAAATGGAAATGTCACTCATGGATAAAGAACAATGCATCAGGGATTTAAGGCTTGTATGAACCTTACAGGTTTCCTAATCCTGCCCTGATGTTTTGCAAATGATGAAGCTGACATATAGATAATAACTAATTTGCCTAAAGACACACATGAAGTAAGCATCGGAGCTGAGATTCAATCCCAGGTGTTGAATGATGCATAAATGTGAACTCTTTCCCACTATACTAGGCAGCCTCAAAAGCCAAATATGCCTATTTTACATTTATCCCATGTAAACTGTGGAAATGTAGCCCAACTTCCTCTCTCACATGTGAGTCTGGGCTCCCAGAGCAAGACTGCATCCCCTTGGGATCCTAACAGTAAGCTAAAGGAAACAGAAGGGATTTTCCAGTGCCATTGATTCAAGCCCCTAATGTATATATTTCCCCTTAAGATTACTGGTTGAAAATTACTTAGACATCCTTAAGTAACTTTTAAAAAGGGGTATTTACTAAGGTAGTTTAATAAAAACAGTTGGTACAAAACATTCCAACTGAAATCTATGTGACATACTGTCTCAGGAAAAAGGGTCCAAGAGAAAGAGGGCTCAAGCTTAAAAATATATTATCGAAGAGGCTAATACAGCTCCTGGTTGGTTGGAGCACTTTTCTCCCATTCATGGGATGATCAGAAAGTTCTTCTTAGACATGGTTAAGTTTTCTTAACAAGGCTCTTTGTTGAGCCATGAATCTATATCCAGGCTGATCTTAATTCCCAATACAGAAATCACTGGCAACTGATCTGGGATGGGAATAGGAGAAGTCTAAAATCCTCTATATCCTATAATGCTTGCAAGGTTACCCAAAATGAAGTGGAAAGGGAATCTGACCAAGGCCAAGCAAAAGCCTCTCCTTCTTCCTCAGGGATTTTACTGGAAAGCCCAAGTTCAAATGATTAACTAACTTGATTCTAACTAGCTTCATAATTTAGAAACAAGTGGAGAGTAACCAAATTTCCTTGTTTATCCAACCATGATCCTTGTGTAACATCACTCTAATTGGAAGGACTTCTCTCAGTCTAAAGATTGCTAGGTTGATTAAAATGTGTTATCTAATTAAGGTATCAATCATAAAATAAGGTAGGGTGGTTTCCATCACACTTTTACACCTATAAGAAGGCTATATGGTATAATGGAAAGAGAACTTGACATGGGTTCAGACTTTTCATATGCCAGTGTTCAAAGGATTATATGCCCTGAATTCTAAATTCCAAAGTTCACGGGCTGTGCTGCCCAGGATTTTAATTGTCTAAAATTCTAAAGATAGACTCCGGGAAGAATGTTACTCATTAATAATCTCTGCAGCAAGGTAAATAATACAATGCAAAATATCAAGAGACCTTCTACTAGAAATATAAAATACAAGGAACTCTGTTAGTGTCAATAGGGATTTCTATGTTTTTTTTAATCTCATAAGTCCCATCTATACCTGACCCTTCCCTTTGATGATGCTACTTAAGATAGTTTAAGATTCTGAATGTTATCTTTAAAGTACATATAACATCATCATCCCTTTGGTCCAAATTGAATGAAATCCAGCAGTTAACATCGAATCATGTACCATCATTAGTTCCTCTGAAATTTCCTTGTCATAGACCTTCAATCACATACATGAGTCAAATGATCCTAATCACCTGAAATGAAACATGCTTGGGTCTTGTTTATTGCATATCCTATTATGCCTCTATCAAAGTCTCATTTCACTGTCTCACAATCAGAATAATTAAAATATGCTTTTTATTAATTTACTAAGAAAGTAGAATTTATTTCAAATAAAGCAACCAACACAGATAAAGAAAGAAACAAAGGTAAATTAATTTATTAATCTTTTTAGGTCAGGTCTACACAGAACTGATTTTAAATTTTTACTGAATTTAGTCCAATAGTCAGTCAATTATGACTGATTTTTTCATATATTTGCTAAGTTTGGTTTAGTTGAGTAGATTCTACAGTCAATATGGTTGTATAGAAGCCTTGAAAGGAATGTTACACCTGGTTTGGATTTGGATAGGATTTAGAGATAGGAGTGACCTAGTTTCACTCCTTCCTTTTACATATAGGAAACTAAGGTTGAGAGAAGGGAAATTATTTGCCTAAATGTTCACAGGGAACAAGTAACATAGCTGGAATTCCAATCCAAGCCCTCTGACTCCAGAGGCAGTGCTATTTCTACTACAATATATACTTGCCTTGATTATTTTATACACTCTTGAATAGACTCAAAGTGATAGGTTCCTGATCTGAATGAAATCCATGTATAAAATACTTGATCATATTAAAAAATAACACATCTAATTGCATGTGGCACTATGCCCTTACATAAAGAGTCATATAGACATACTTCCTATGTCCTAGATTCCTGTAGTCTTAAAGAGGCTGCACTGATGTGAACAGACATGAAAGCACCATGAAGGAAATAGAATACAAGCATGAATTCAAGACATGAATGGACATTTCAATATTTATTTCAGATATAGATATGTATAATTAAACCTTAGTACAAAATGAGGATAAAATGACAGACTAGTTTATGTCGTTTAAACCTCAGAATCAGTTAATAGTTATTAGATACGTCCCAGGTGCATAGAGAATTTTACTCTTATAAAAACTCAGGTATCGCATTTCACAATATGAAAACATCCCTTATGTATTCATACATTTTGCCAGCATTTGTAAGTGCATCTGTTGTGGAAAAGTCATTGTGCAAGCAGAACTGATCACCATTTATATTCTTTTTTTTTTTTTATTGTGCAATAAGAGTTTGATTTTTAATTCTCTGCCACATTTTTAAAAGGCCACAAGGTATTAACCCTTTAAAAATATGTGGCATTTTTCTTCCCTTTCTAACACATGCCTGAGAAACAGATGATCACATGAAAGGCACTGATCCATGAATTGCTTCTGAAGTGAGACATTTAGGTCATCTGTTGATTTTTAAAATGACTCATCAGATTGATATAAATGATTAAATATCTGAGTTGGACTGCAACAGGAAACCCACAAAGACATCATCTTCTGCAGTGGGAGTCCCCAGGCTTCCCAATTAAAAAGACTTTGAATACTCATGGCACCTTGGACTTGGCTGATGATGAGAGTTCAATAAAGGTTAATTAATGATGATTTGACTTGTATAAAAGATGGCATGTGAGTTCATCTATTTTCTTACATCCCTCATACACACAGAATTATGTTAAATTGTTACTGTATGATGCAGATATGCCTCACTTTATACAACAGAAACGTTCCTTAAAAATTTGGTTTAAATCAAATTTTTGGTCAATTGAATCAGTTTAAATGCACTAAGGAAGCTCACAATTTAAAATACACATAAACATACAAATTATGCATTTGTATATTAAGTAATTATATACATATGTATATATTAAATATATATGTACATATATATATACATAAATACATACACATATGTAGCATTGGAGCCAAACCTTTTTTTTTTTTACAAAAATAAAGAATAATTTTTTTTCAGAGTATAATCATCCCTATTCCAATTCTTTAGTTTTATAATTTTGGGATTTCCCCACTCATAGTTGTTACATTATTTTTTAAAGCAACATATGTTACTCGGTCAACATAATACTGGCCCCAAATACCAACTTTCTGAAAAATTCTCCTCTGTTACCTTATTAACCATAAGAATGGTAGCCATCACTAGACCTACTGTAGCTGACCTGAGGCTGTTTAATCAAATGTTTTTTACTAAAATGGTTAGTCACTTTGATCAAACAACTATTTGGACTATTTTTAAGTTTTTGTTGTGTTTTATGACGGTTTTTATTCCAGAAATATGAATAAAAACATACTAAAATAGTTTTCACTCCCTTATTCCAATAACTTGTAAAAGAGGATCATAGATATGCCCACCTAACACAAAGTGAAATGGAGCTGAGATGATGATTTAGGAGCAGTGAGCATTATAAAGTCAGGTACATTAGAATGAGAGATGGTCTCAGGTCATTAGTAACTGGAGTCACACCTTGGCTCTGCAACTGTCCTCTCTGATCTCAGCCAGTTTTCACACTGAAAGACTGTGGTTCTTGGGACATTATATTTTAAAGAGGAAAAGAGCAGGGATTGCAATCAAAAATAACTTGCCCAGCAAAGTTGAGTATAATCCTTATCAACAACAACAAAATGGACACTCAGTTAATTTAACAGAATAGAGACGGTTAGCAGAATGGATTAAAAAAATCAGTATTTTATCTAATTTATCTATTCAATGCCATCTCAATTAAATTACTAAAAAAAATTACTTAAGTTAGAAAAAATAGCAAAATTAATTTGGAAGAACAAAAAATATCAGAAATTTCAAAAAAGCAATGAGAAAAATGTAAAGGAAGGAAGTTCAGCAGTACCGGACTTCAAACAATATTTTAAGACAGTAAATATCAAAATTATCTGGTACTGCCTAAGAAATAGAAAATAGATTAGCAGAACAGGGTAGACATACAACACACAATAGTAAAGGATAGTAAAGTGTTATAGCAATCTTGTGTCTGACAAATATAAAGATTTAAGTTTTCAGGATTTCATTATTTGGTAAAAATTGTTGGGAAAGCAGTTTGGTTAAGCTATGTACCAAGAGAAGGTCAAAATGGATACATGACCTAGATATAAAGAGAAATATCACAATAAAATTAGAAGAATATGGAACATATTACCAACCAGATTCATAGATAGAATAATTTATGAATAATCAAGAGTTGGAGAGCATTGTGACGTGTAAAAGAGATAATTATGATTACATTAAATTTGTACCAATAAAATCAATGTATCCAAGATTAGAATGAAAGCAAAAAATTTGAAGGAAGGAATTTCATAGATAGTCTCTTAGATAAAAGTATCATTTCTCAAATATATAAAAACTTTGCCAAATTTATGAGAATATGAGTCATTTCCCAATTGATAAATGGTCAAAAGATATAAACAGGCAATTTTTTAATAAAAAAATCAAAATTGTTTTTAGTCACATAAAATGCTCTAAACTGGTAAGAATAATGCAAATTAATACAACCTTGAGATATTATCTTACATTTTTCATATTGGTTAAAACGACAGATGCCCTTCAGTTAGGGAATACCTAAACAAGCTGTGGTATATGGTTGTGATGCAATATTACTTTGCGATATGAAATGATGAACTGGTTGATTCAAGAGAAACACTTGAGCCTATGAAGAAAGAAGCTATCTACCTCTAGAAAAAAATTCATAATTAGAAATATGTACAATTTTGTTTTATATGTGTGTGTATGTATAAAGATATATTGATAGATAGATAGATATGCACACACCCACACACATATATATTTCTGTTTAATTGTAACCTTCACTTGGGCAAAGTTAGGGGGAAAATTTTTTTAAACCTTAAAACACTAACTATATGACCCTGAACAAGTCATTCAGTAGCCTCAAATTTACCTATTACATCTTGGGTAGTTGGCACATTGGATAGAGCATTAGCCTGGGAGTCAGGAATACCGGAATTCAAATCTGACCTCAGATATTTACAAGATGAACAAATCATTTAACCACTGTTTGTTTCAGTTTCATCAAAAACATGGAAATAATTGCAGCACTTATATCACAGAATTGTTTTGAGGATCAGATGAAATAGTATTATTGGTTTAAAAAAAAGCATTTAATATAGTGCCTGGCCCATGGCAGATATTATATAAATGTTTATTCCCTTCCTCCTTCTCATATACAAAGAGATTATGATCTTTGTTGGTAGAATATGTTCCTACAATGGGAGTACCTACATAAATAATAGCAAAAAAATTAATTTAGGGGGCAGAGCCAAGATGGCAAAGTAAAAGCAGTGACCTATCTGGTCTCTCCCACCAATGGCTCAAAATATCTGTAAAAAATTACTCTAAACAAATTCTAGAGCAGTAGAAGTCACAAAAAGACAGAGTGAAACAGATTTCCAGTCCAAGACAATCTGGAAGGCCTACAGGAAGAGTTTATTGCACCAAACTCATTAGCCCAGTATTGGCACAGACAGAACTGGAAGAGGCCTTAAGGTGCTAAATCACTTACAACTGTGGCAGTTTCCAGATTTTTCAACCCACAAATGGCAAAGAGAACTTGAAAGATCAGTGAGAAAGTTCCCTCACCTGGATGAGAGAGGAATATGGTCCAGCCCCAGTCCCAGAGGAGCATCAGCTATTGCTGCAGCAGAAACTGCTTCTGGAGCTCTCAGCCTACAGTGAGGGAATCAAGTGGCTGATCTGGGTCATAGTTGTGTGTGGTGGTCCAGGGACAAGGAGGAGAGTTGGCATGGCAGAGCTGGTGGTGGCTGTGGAGAGGGAATCCTACTCTTAGGTCCAGGGCAGAAAAAAGTGCTTGTGGTTGCTCACAGAAGAGAGTGCAGACCAGGAAAGAAGTAACCACCTCTCCTTTGATGATACCACTTTGGAGGAACTGAGAATTCACAGGTCCCTAGAGATATCTCTGGAAACAGCTGCATAATATCTTGAAACTTGGGGCCTCCACATAACAAACAGTTCAAAAGTCAAGTAACTGACTGGGGAAATGACTAAAATAGGGGGCGAGAATAAGACCATACAAGGTTACTTTCTTGGATTTTCTTATGACAAGGAAGATCAAAGCATACAATCAGAGGAAGACAGCTAGTTCAAAGTTTCTACATCCAAAAGTCTCAAAAAAAATATGAAATGGTCTTGGGCCATGGAAGAGCTCAAAAGAGGATTTCGAAAATCAAGTAAGAGAAGTAGAGGAAAATTGGGAAGAGAAATGAGGGGAGTAAAAGGAAATCATGAAAAATAAGTCAACAGCTTGGTAAAGGAGACTCAAAAAATGCCAATAAAATAACACCTTTAAATACAGACTCACTCAAATTGCAAAAGAGGTCCAAAAAGCCAATGAGGAGAAGAATTCCTTAAAAAGTAGAACTGGACAAATGGAAAAGGAATTCACTGAAGAATAATACTTTAAAGATTAGAATGGAGCAAATGGAAGCTAATGACTCTATGAAAAACCAAGGAAACAAAACCAAAAGAATGAAAAAATAAAGACAACATGTAATATCTCATTGGAAAAGCAACTGACCTGGAAAATACATCCAGGAGAGACAATTTGAAAATTATTGATCTACTTGAAAACCTTGATCAAAAAATGAGCCTAGATATCATCTTCCAAGAAATTATCAAGGAAATTGCCCTGAAATTCTAGAATCAGAGGATAAAATAAAAATGGAAAGAATCCACCAATCACCTCCTGGAAGAGACTCTAAAAGGAAAACTCCTAGGAATATTGTAACCAAATTCCAGAGTTCCCAGGTCAAGGAAAAAATATTAAAAGCAGCTAAAAAGAAACAAATTCAAGTATTGTAGAAACACAATCAGGATGACACAGGCTTTAACAGCTTCTACAGTAAGGGATTGGAGGGCCTGGAATATGATATTCCACAGGTCTAAGGAGCTAGGATTAAAACCTAGAATCACCTACACTCAGGAAACTGAGTATAATACTTTGGAGGGGGGATTGGATTGCAATGAAATAGAGGACTTCCAAGATTCTTGTTGAAAAGACCAGAGCTGAACAGAAAATTTGACTTTCAAATACAAGAATCAAGAGAAGCATGAAAAGGTAAATAGGAAAGAGAAGCCATAAGTGATTCATTAAAGTTGAATTGTCTACATTCCTACATGGAAAGATGATATTTGTAACTCATGACACCTTGCTCAGTATTAGGGTAGTTAGAAGGAATATATACATATACATGTATACATATACATACATACAAGTATGTATGTGTACTATATATAATTGTATACATGAATATGTATACATAGGGCAGGATGAGTTGAACATGAAGGGAGGATATAAAAAAATAAAATTAGGAGTTGAGAGGAATGTACTGGCAGAGAGAGAAAGGGAGAAGTGGAATGTAGTAAATCATCTCATATAAAAGGGGCAAGAAAGGACTTCTACAATGGAGGCTGAAAGGGGGGAAGTAAGAAGGAATAAGTGAGCCTTACTCTCATCAGATTTAGCTTCAGGAAGGAATAAAACACATTCAACTGAGTATGGAAATCTATCTTACCCTGAAGGAAGACAGGGGGAAAAGGGAAAGGAGAGGGAGGGTAATAGAAAGGCTGGCAGATTGGGGGAAGGGGCAATCAGAGGCAAACATTATTGTGAGGGGACAAGTTAAGAGAGAGAATGGAATAAATTCTGTCTCAGGGAGGGAAGGGCGAGAGAGGGGGAGAAAATCTAATACTTATGGAAGTGATTATAGAAAACTTAAACTAAATAAATTAAAATTTAAAAAAAGAATCACACTAGAAACAGGGACACACAGAAAGTAAAAAGAAAGAGCTGGAGCAGACTTTATTCTGCTGTAGCTGAAGTAAAAAAAAATAGGGGCAACAATCATGATTTCAGACAAGTCAAAAGCAAAAATAAATCCAATTAAAAGAGATAAGCAGGGAAACTATATTATGTTCAAAAGTATAATAGACAATGAAGTGACGTTAATAACTAAATATAAATGGAAAAGCTGAATGAGTTACAAGAAGAAATAGATGGTAAAAATTGTACTCATGTGAGACCTCAACTTTACTCTCTTGAAAGAAGATAAGGAGATGAATAGAATTTTTTTTGAAGTTAGATATAATAGACCTCTGGAGTAAATTGAATGAGAAATAGAAAGGAGTGTACTTTTTTTCTGTTATGCATGGTACCTTCGCCAAATCTGACCATGCATAAAGGTATAAAAACCTCACACTCAAATGCAGAAAAGCAGAAACATTAAATGCATCCTTTTCAAATTACCATGCAAGCATTCAATAAAGGACCATGGAAACATAGATGACAAATTAATTAGAAGTTAAATAATCTAATTCTAAAGAATGAGATGGTCAAATAACAAATCATACCAACCATAAATAGTTGCATTAACATGAATGACAATAATAAGAAAACATACCAAAATGAAGGTGATGGAACTGAAGTAGTACATAGAAAATTCACATCTTTACCCATTAATAAAACATAGAGATAGAGAGAAAGAAAGAGATGAAAAGAGAGAGCAAAAGAACATCAATAAAATGGGCATGGAAATAAAAACACAAATTGGAAATCTTGAAAATCAAAGGAGAGATTAATAAAACTGAAAGTGAAATCATTGAACTGATAAATAAAACCAGAAGCTGGTTTTATGGGGGAAAACAATAATATAGATAAAACATTGGTTAATTTGATTTTTAAAAAGAAAATCAAATTACTAGGATTAACCATGAAAACAATGAATTCACCACCAATCAAAAGGAAATTAAAGGAATTTTAGGAGATATTTTACCCAATCATATACCAATAAATGTAACAACCCAAGTGAAATGGATGAATATTCACAAAAATATTAATTGCCCAGATTAACAAAGAGAAAATAGAACACTTAAATAACTTCACCTTAGAAAAGAAATTCAACAAATCATTAATGAACAAATACCCAGGGCTAAATGGATTGACAATTGAATTATACCAAACATTTAAAGAACAATTTATTTTAATAATATACGTTTTACATATATATACATATATATATATATATGTATATATATGTTATTTGGGAAAATAGGCAAAAAGGAGTCCTACTAAATTCCTTTTATGACACAAATATGGCGCTGATACTGGAACTAAGAAGAGTAAAGATGGAGAAAGAAAGCTAAAGTCCAATTTTTGCAATGAATATTGATGCAAAAACTTTTAATAAAACACTATCAAGGAGATCATGGCAATACATCACAAAGATCATACAATATGACCATGTAGAATTTATACCAGGAATGCAGGGCTTGTTTGATATTATAAAAATGATCAGTATAATTGACCATATCAATAGAAAAACAACAAAAATCATATGACTATATCAATAGATGCAGAAAATGTTTTTGACAAAATGCAATACTCATTCTTTTTAGAAACTCTAGAAAGCATAGGCATAAATGGAGCTTTCCTTCAAATAAAAAGTAGGATTTATCTAAAAAAACTATCAGCAAGCATTATTTGGGGATAAGCTAGAAGCCTTCCTAATAAGATCAGGGGTGAAGCAAGGATGCCCAATATCACCACTATTATTCAATATGGCACTAGAAATGCCAGCTATAGCAATAAGAGAAGAAAAAGAAATTGAAATTAAAATAAGCAATAAGGAAACAAAATTATCACTCTGCAGATAATACAATGGTATACTTAGAGAATCAACTAAAAAAGAAGCTGAAATAATTAACAACTTCAGTAAAGTTATGATATAAACAAACCCACATAAATCATTAGCACTTCTATATATTGCCAACAAAGTCCAGCATCAAGAGATAGAAAGAGAAATGCCATTTAAAATAATTTCGAACAATATAAAACACTTAGAAGTCTACCTTCTAAAGACAAACCCAGGAGCTATATGAACATAATTACAAAAACACTTTTTGCACAAATAAAGTCAGATGTAAACAACTGGAAAAATTTGATTGTAGGCCAACCCAGTATAACAAAAACGAAAATTCTATCTAAATTAGTTTACTCATTCTATGTCATATCGGTCAAACTACCATAAAAATTTACAAAGCTAGAAAAAATATTAACAAAATTCATCTGGAAGGAAAAAAGGCCAAGAATATCAAAGGAATCGATGGAAAAAAATGTGAAGGAAGGCGACCTGGCAGTACCAGCCCTTAAACTACCAAAAAATGGTAATCATTAAAGCAACTCATTTTCAAAGGGCCAGAGGAACTACAGACCATATTGTCAACATTCAGTGGATTATGGTGGAAGCAAGGGAGTGCCAGGAGAAAAAAAAATCCACTTCTGCTTTATTGACTACATTACAGCATTTTACTGTGTGGACCACAACAAAATGTGGCAAGTCTTCCAAAAGAACCCACTTGTCTCCTGAGGAACCTGTATGTGAGTCAAGAAGCATTGGTCAGAACTGACCATGTAACAACTGACTGTTTTAAGATTGGGAAAGGATCAGGACAAAGCTGAATACTGTCACCTTATTTATTTAATTTATATGTAAAGTATATCATACAAAATACCAGGGTTCAATGAATAAAAAGTCAGAACTAAGGTTCTCAGGAGAAATATCAATAATCTCAGATATACAGATAATATCACATTATGACAAAAAATGAAGAATTAAGAAGCTTCTTGATGAGAGTGAAAGAGGACAGTGTAAATGCTGGATTGAAGCTTATCATTAAAAAAAAAAAAGGTAAGATCATGGCAATTGATCTCATCAGTTCCTGGCAAATAGAGAAATGGAGGCAATGTCAGATTATATACTTTTGGGCTGAAAAATCACTGCATATGCTTACTGAAGTCATGAAATTTAAAGACATTTGGTCCTGGAGAGGAAGCAGACATCACCTTGTCTGTATAGTCAAAGCAGTAATTTATGGATATGAGCGTTGGACTAAAGGAAATCTGCATACCACAGAACTTTTCAAACTGCGATACTAGAAAAAAACTTTTGTAACTCATGAGACCTTTCTCAGTATTAGGTTAGTTAGAGGTAATATATAATGTATGTGTGTATGTATATGTATGTCTGTGTATATTTTATATGTAGGTATGTATATGTATATATTATGTGTGTGTGTGTGTGTGTGTGTGTGTGTGTGTGTGTGTAGACAGAGGACACAGGGTGAGCTGGATATGAAGGGAGAATACCTAAAAGTTAAAATTAACTGTTGAGAGGAATGTACTGGGAGAAAGAGAAAGGGTGAGTTAGAATGTAGCAAATTATCTCACATAAAGAGGCTTGAAAGAGCTTTTACAATAGAGGGGAAGAAGCGGGAGGTTAAAGGGAATACGGGAAACTCACTCTCATAGGATTTGGACTTATAGAAGGAATAACACACATTCAATTGGGTATGGAAATCTATCTTACCCCGCAGGAGAGGTGCGGGGGGAGGGGATAAGAGAGAGCATAATAGCAAGTCCTGCAGGTTGGGGGAAGGGGCAATCAGAAGGAAATACTATTGTAGGGGGCAGGTTAAGGGAGAGAATGGAAAAAATGGATGGCATAGAGAGAAATGTAGTTAGTCTTTTGCAACGTGACTGTTATGAAAATGTTTTGCATGACTACAAAGGTATAGTCTACATTGGATTGCATGCTTTCTCAATGACGTGGGGTGGGGAGGGAGGAAGGAAGAGAATGGGGAACTCAGTGCTTTAAAAATGAGTGTTAAAAATTGTTTTTGCATGCAACTGAAAAATAAGATGTACAGGCAACGGGGTATAGAAATCTATCTTGCCCTATAGGGAAATAGAAGGGAGGGAGATGAGAGAAGGGGGTAATAGAAGGGAAGACAGATTGGGAGAAGGGGTGAATGGGGTGCATGTTATCCTAGGGTGTGGGAGTGGAAAGAGATGGGGAGAAAATGTGGAATTCAAAATCTTGTGGCAGTGAATGTTGTAAACTGAAAATAAACAAATTATACATATATATATATATATATATATATATATATATATATATATATATATATATATAATATACACACACACACACACACACATACAAAACAAGAGTGGTGAATTTCATTCAGGCTTCCTGAAAGGTGTCCAGCAAAAACCTTTTTCTTAGATGATGAGACTTCAGTCCTTTTCTTGGTTATCCTTTAAAGTATTCATTAAAATGATTGCTATCTGAGGTTGTACTATGGCCCACCATTCCTAAATGAACATTTAAGACCTTAAATGTCATCAACAGATGTAAAAGAAAACCAAGACCCTACATGAGGTACAAAGCTTACTTTGCCATGGAGAAGTCATATTGTCATTATAGAAGGGAGAAAATAATGGATTATGGGAAAGAAGGGCCAGAAAAATCATTTTCTCAGGGAAGATTAAATAGGTATATGCTTGCTTCAGGATGTGAGATACTCCTGAGTAAAATGGAAGTAAGGTTGCCAAATGATGAAGAACATAGTGATAGCTTTCAGCAAATCCATATTCCCAGGTGGAATGTACAACAACTCTGACAGTGACTGGCTAGACTTCTTTCCCAATTACCCCTCTCAGTGGAGTACAGGGTAGTGATCAGCACAGCACCTGATGACTTCAGTATGTTATTCATTAACGAGTATTGCATAGCTAAATCATCAGTGACTATTTAAACAGTGGATCCCTGATGTTCCCGGCAGGTCTACAACTTCAGGAAGTACTATGTTCAGATAAGGAGAAACAGTTTCTAACTCTGATGAGCTTAAATGAAAGTCAGAAAAATTCCTCTGATGAAATCTCATGAATCTTCCAACAGATTATAAATTCCTGGAGGGTGAGGACCATGTTTTATTTTAAAAGATGTATTTGTTGTTATCATTTTTAACTATGTCCTCCCCCAACCGTCTCCTTCTCAAATTTTCCCTATTTCTCTAAAGGGTGTCACCATCCTCTCAACCCTCCAGGTTCACCTCCAAAATCTTCTCAGTGCTTCTCCCCTCCCTCATATTCCATATATTCTGAAACCATGTTAATTTTGCCATCATAGCATCTCTCACATCTGTCCCCTTTTCTTCACTTACCCAGACACTACCATAAAGATAGTATAAATTCTGTCACCTGGAATATTATAATATTCTTCTAATTTCATCTTTCTGTTTCTAGCCTCTTCCCATTCCTATACACCTTCCACATAGCTGCCAAAGTGATTTCCTAAAGGGCAAGTCTGACCACCTAACCTCTGCCCCTAGACAAATTTAAATGGCCTCCTAGTATATCTAGGAGCAAATATAAATTCTTCTGATTGGCATTTAAAGCACTTCACACCCCAGCTCCAGCCCACCTCACAAGCCTTCTTATACTTTTTACTCCCCTTCACATATGCTACAGTCTAACCAAACTGGTCTTACTATTTCCACATCTCCATGCCTGAAATGTACTCCCACCTCATCTTTGTCTTTTAGAATTTCTTGTTTCCTTCAAGATTCTGCCAAAAGGTTTCTTCTACATGAAACCTTTCCTGATTCATGCTGCCTTACTCCCTAGATTGCTAAAGGCAGCTAAGTACTCAGTAAGATCAGAGTTCAAATCCTGTTTCAGGCAATTACTAGTTGTGTTACTCTAAACAAGTCATTTAACCTCTGTCTTCCTCATTTTCCTCATCTGGAAAATGAGGATAGTAACACTATCTATCTCACAAGGTTGTTTTACGGATAAAATGAGATATTTGTAAAGCACTTTGCAAACCCTAAAGCACTATATAAAAGATGATGATGATCATGCGTGCCTTTCCTGCCAAAAGCACTTTGTATCTATTTTGTATGTGCAATATGTGTGTGTTGAAACACACAAACACAGAGACACACACATACCATGGCTCTCTCTACCAGAACCAGACTTATCTTAGCTCAGTTTCAATATTGCATTGATTCTGTCTAGTTCATATCCCTATATGTCATGATTGCCAGATGAGCCCTTGCTTTGATTTCCCTTGGTATGAGTCTAAGAGGTCGCTCTTTGCTCCTTAGAGTATAAATGCTAGGCTAGCTACAAAACCAGACTTGGACTCCAACTCTCAGGCATGTGTGGCTCATTCTGCTGACCTTCTGAAACTTACAAGTTCAAAGTTTCTGTTCTTGTCACCTAGAATTAAGAACAGAGAAGCCAACAGCAGACTATTTCCTAGAGCCATGTCACCTCAGAGAACAAAACGTTCCAGGACCTGTCCCTTTACAGTATAGTTTCTCATCAAATCCCATGAATGAAAGTTACCAAATGAGGCAAAGAAAGCCATGGTAGAGCTGGCTAAGACCACCACAGCCACAGAACTTCTCATTAACCACATTGGTCACTGACCAGCACCCGTTAAAGTCCATTCCCCGAGGTCTTGTAGGCACTTTCCTTACATGTTACTACAACAATCCAGGAAGCAGGCTCCTCAGCTTTTCACCACTGAGATTCACTGTTCTAGACCTCTGTTCATTTGCCAGGCCCCCATTCCAATTGTAGCTTGTATATACTTGCATGTTTACCTGACATCTCTCCTGATAGAATACCAATTCCTTGAGGGCAAGGATTTTCACTTTTGTTTATATTCCCTGTACTTAAGATTATACCTGTGACATAATAGCACTTAAAAATATTTGTTGATTGATTATAGAAGAGTTGTAGTAACCAGCACTTGAGCTAAATAAGTACACTTAGAGTTTCTGAAGTCTTAATGGTCTTTTGTAACACTAAGGGATAAGGAAGAACTAGTAACTTGAATGATCTGCTTCAAGCTATTTTCCAAAAAAGAAGCACCCGCAGAAGCAGAAGCAGTAGAAGGAGAAATAAGCCAGAAATCATGATGAACAGTTATCTGGGTATTCAGTAGACTGTGTGTGTAGATTCAGATTGTGCTCTCATCTTGCCAAGTGGTGATGGCACAAAGAATGAAATCAAGAGCCGAAGGCTCTATATCCAGCCATTGCAATTGTTCTGAATTTTTATTTAGAGGCAAAATTGATTAAGCCCCTCATGAAGTTTTGGGTTTTTTTTCCCCAGAAGTCACAGACAAATCAAGGGCATGCTATCTAGGGGGAATCACAGCCTATTAGAAAGAGCAGTGTGAGTAAGAGCAAGGTAACAGGAGAAGGGAAGAATCATTTCTGTATTTTGCCAAATCAAATATACACTAGACAGGTGGGCCAGTGAAGTTGACATTCTGGTTGGTTCTCAACGTGATACTGAATCAAATCAAGAAAATGCATCAGCTGCTTAACTACATACTTATACTTCTGAACATAGTTCTCAGAGGCTAACAGGTCTAACAACCACATTAAGAGGGGAGAGTAGTAAGGCAAAGTTGGGGTTTTTGTTAGGTCAATGCATATTTATAATTTGAAAGCATGTAGTCTAACACATCTTTGAAAGGGATGCTACTACAATCTCTCGTTCTAAACTTCTAAGTACTTAGATACAAGGTCAAAATACTGTGGTGGTAGTCAAAACATCTGAGGTTTGAGTAAATTATTTATTCAGAGTGCCTCATTGATAGAACAGTCACAAAAAGCTCTTTTGGATGCTTCTCTATCAAAGAGGCAGCATAGTAAAGAGACTAGACAGATTATCTCAAAACCAGGAAGACTTGGGTTCAGATTCTACCCTTGACACATACTATGTGACCCAGGACTCTTGAAGACTCTATGTTTCAGAGAAGGTACCAATCTGCATTGATAGTTTCTTTTACTGAAAATTTCCTATAAGAAAGAATCTACAGGTCCAGTCCTTATTCCTCTGACAACACTGCTGTGGGGGTTAATGAGTTAATGGGAAGCCCTGAATTGCTTCTATGTGAAAAGCAATTATCACATTATCAGCCTCTCAAACATTGTTCACTTCATAGTTAAGCTGAAAAATTATTCAATGTTTAAGGAAACAGTGGAATCTGCTCCCAAATCAAGTGTCTTTGTAATGAATGAGTAAAGCTTATGTTACCTACACTCTTGGAAAGAAGACTCCTTATCTATTTCATAAACAGAAAGAGAGAAAGCAAGAAAACAAGAAATCACAGGACAGGATGTAAGGGGAAAACAGTATGATGAGATGAAAGAATAAAAATTTATTGCCAGTTACCAAGTAAACCATGTTTGAATGTTGTCTCACATTACAAAACTGACAGTGATTAGTAAGACAAAATTTTTAAATGGTATTTTAGCTTCCCATTTTATGTAAGAACAGTCATTTTATGAATAAGTGATATTTATCATAAAGTCTATAATATTGTAATAGAGCACAGGGACAGGAACAGTCCATTTCTATGGCTAAATTCCAGTTTTCTTTTACCCTTCCAAAGTAAATAAATTAAGATATTTATTCAATAGGTCTACCACAAAGGAGGAAAAAGGTATAAAGCACATGCCAAAATAGAGTCATTCTTCCAAAACAAGAGTGCCAACTGAATTTACAAAACATGGACTTTCTCTCTGAAAGCTCTACCCTTGAAAAAAAGAATGTTACAAAATCCATGGGTTTTTCATTTTCGTTGAAACCATTCTGGATAATTATAAGGGATGAAATATTAACAAAGCATATCATTTCTAAGCAGGACACACACCCTCCAGTGACTATAGTCAACTATAGGATCATCTCAAGCAAAGTGGTTGAGAAATGCTGAGGCTTTGTTATATATGCAAATGAGAAATAAAACAAACATTTATTTCCACAACCATTATTAAATTATGACACATTATGAGTCATTAACAATCAGCAGGCTTGGGAACTGGATTCTACCAGCCTAACGCTCCAATCAAAAATAATATCCATGGGGCAATTAATTTACTGCATATTGATTATTCCAATTTCTGAACTAATAAGTAGGAATAAACCAAACAAAATTAAATGGTAAATCAAGAAGCAAAACGTTGAGTCAACTCATAAGGTGGGGTATACATCTTTCAGAGATGGGCTCACTCTCTTAGGCTACTAGGTCTACTATTCTATTTAGTATGTTTTAGGCATAGAACACAGAACTGTTGAATGTGAGAGCCGTGTAGGACCATAGATCTTGGAAGCTAACTGAGATTGCACAGGCTGATCTGTGGCACGTGTTCTGACAGGGCACCCTATTTGTATTGTCTAGTTAATACAAGATGGAGCCTCTTCCATTTGGGAGAAAAGCTAGGAGGTTGCCAGTAGAGGTCAGTGTATTATCTTTCTAGCAGAGTACCTACATTTCCTTTCCTGATTGTATGGTCCTCAAGAAAAGAGAAAACCCTAGGGTGAATGAGGGAAATCATGCCCTCCCAAGGAACCAATTAAAAGAGGCTACAAAAAACCATTCCCCTCTGGCAGCCTAGCCTATACTGCTCAAGTCATACCAGGTGCTATATGCCTCCTTTTGGCTGAATGCTGACACTCTGTTCCTGTCACATCACAAATCACAAACAGAGTGTGATGTGACACCATCCCCTTCTCAAAAGATGTGTTTTGGGACACGGCCACTCACACTGCTTACACGAGCAAGGTGTCACCAATTACAATATTTCTGGCATCATGATGGAGCACTTGGCCTCACCATCTTTTCTGACATTGATTTCTAAGGTCAACGGGGCTCTTTAGCATTAGCCCTGACACTTTGCCCTTCAGATCGCCTCCCAATCACTACCAGATATCTCAAAACCAAGTACTGTTATATGTATTATCTAACTTAATTAGATTATAAACTCCTTGAGAATAGGGATACTCATGCTTTTCTACCCCAGTACTTAATGTGTTGTATGGAATATAGTAAACGCTTAATAAATGTATTTCCATTCCATCTAATTCTATCTTTCATTTCAGAGATGAGGAAATTGAAGTGTTTTAAACATAGAATTCCTAACATCACACAGTGACAGACTGGAGACTACAGCTTTTCCATTGTTTCCCATTATCTCCTTCCAGGGCACGAAATGGAATAAAAGGTCCTAGGCTTTAAAACTAAGAGAAACCCTAGAGTCATCTAGTTCAATTCTCTTCTTGTACAAATGAGGAAACTGAGCCCTAGAAATGTAAAGCACCTTAACCAAGATACATAAATACATAAGAAATAGGAAGTAAAGCCAGGATACCTTTGGGCTTAAATAACTATTTCCTAATTCTTCACTAAGAATTAAAGCAATCATTGCTGGTCTTAATTAATCCCATAGCATAGTTCAAAGCTTCCACACTTGCTAATTTAAAGCAAGGGTTCTTAACCCTTTTTTTGTGTCATGGACTCCTTTTCCAGTCCGGTAAAGTCAATGGACCCTTTCCCTGAATCAGATTTTCAGACACATAAAATAACATAGAATTGCAAAGAAAAGCAATTTTATTTAAATTTATAAAACTTATGCTTGTATTATTATATTATATAAGACATATAGAATTTACAAATGTTATATATTTATATTTTATAATATTTTATGAATCAATTTATATTTATTTAAATACAGCTATAAGATATTTTTAAATAATTTCATCAACCCCAGGTTAAGAATCCTTGCTCCAGCGTAACTATAAGGTCAATATGTAGAACTATATAGATTAAAAAGTTCCCTTACTAAAAGACTAAAAATGAAGTCCAATCACTTTAAATCATATATTTATGTTGGTAATGTTATTATTTGTAGTAGTATCTTACTATTTCATGAAAATATTTAGTATCTTACAGAGCTAATGTCTACCTTTTCAGCACCTGTCCTTACTTTCCTAGGCTACACTGATTTCAGGCATGATCCATTTTGCTTCAGACTATAACAAAGAGGCTCAGGTTAGGTCTACTGAGTAGTTTAATGGTTATCAGACACTCTCCTTTGTTCTTCAGATATTTTCAATAAGCTGAAATGTCAATATTTAATGGAAATGTTCACTGCAGATAAAAGTTCTACTTTCTCATTACCCTCATTCGACCTTATTCTGTTAAAATATGGTGGAGATAGTCTGTCTCATGTGTCTCTATGTAAAAATATAAGCATAAGAGTGATCATAAAGGTCTATGACCCAAACTCTCTGAAGTGCAAAATAGGTATCATTCAAAATGATACATCTTAAAAGTGTCAGTTAAATTTCCACAGTAAAACACAGAGATTGAATCAAAAGCCTCCCCAGGTATGAAACTTGCCCCATGAAAAATAAAATTCAAAGGTGATGAATAGAGATAAAACCTAAGAGGGAAAAAAATTTTTTTCACCTACCTCCATCACTCCCTAGGAATTTATCAAGTAAGTTGAAAAAAATGTGATAAAGGTCCCTAAATGAACTTTAAAAAATGAAATCTATGTTTCTAGAGAGGAAATAGATAAATACAATAGTCACACAAAGTTTTTCTATTGTAAGTAATACAGGAATCTCATTTATATCAATGGTGGAACCAGAAAATAAAGTCCAGTGTTATTTTTGTGTACATGTATAAATATCCAGGGGAAGGGAGAGGGTGACATAGTCATATCCATACTTTATGAAGATCAATCTTACAGGTGAATGGGGGTTAGGGAGTGACCTGAAAAACAGCACTCTGTCCTTTCTCCCTCTTCTCTATGCCTGGAGAGCCTCATCATCATCTCTATTGAGATAACATATATTGGGGGTAGGGGTGGGAGATGATAGTTAGGTGGCACACCAGGCCTGGAAGACTCTGGTTCAAATCCAGCCTCAGACACTTACTAGCTATATGACCCTAAGTCATTTAACCCTGTTTGCCTCAGTTTACTCATCTGATCAACATCAACATGGTATGGTAGAGGGAAGGGTCCAATTTTCATATACCAGAGAGCAAATTTTTCAAAATTTGACTAAGATCTATAATTACTTTCTCCATATTTTGCAAAAAAAAAAACTAACTGATCTATTTTAAAAGACTTCTAAGCAGAATATTTTGTTATCCCCAAAAATGTGAGACAAAAAATTCACTATACTTTCACTTCTTTTTATGTTTGTAAATACTTTTTGTTCCATTTTCCCAGTAGAATGATGTTAGAAAAATTACCTTTTGCCACTGAAAAAAAGCAACAGGTATTGAAATGATAAGCAATGAAGTTAAGGGAGCAGGATGTACATTTAAAATATGATGATCATGATCACGACATCATAACTTATATGATGATTTGAAGTTTAGGAGGTGTTTCACATATATAATTTTATCCTCAAAACAACTCTGAGAGGTAGGCACTATGATTATCCCCATTTTATAGATAAGGATATTTAGATTAAATGACCTGCCCATCGTCACATAGCATATAAGTTTCTGAGGTAGGATTTGAACTCAGATCTTGACTCCAAATCTAATGTTCTATTCTCTTCCACCTACATTCCACTAATTTGCTTATATTGAAATGTTTTGGCAAGTAACTAATTATCCTACAATCTACAAATGATCCTACCTCATGAAGTAGCACAAAACTCTGTGCTGGTGTATTTGTGTGTGAATCCATCATCAGACCGCAACGAGCCTTTACCTGAGTTGTTGGAAATGGGGAACTGCCGAGACAGATTGCTGATGAAGACACTGTCTTCCAAGTGGTGAGTATCAGTTCTTTTATTTCTCCAAGTATATCTTGGAAAGATGCTTATTAACCTTTAGTGAATTGGAACTTGAGGAGAGAGGTCAATATTACCTTAAATTGAGAACGTAGCCTACTAACGCTAAACAGTTCATTAACTGGAAGTTGGACTGTACTCAAAGGTAAACTTATAGAAATTTTGAAAAAGAATAGATTTTTAAGGTTATCTAGGTCAACTCCTTCATTTTACATATAAGGAAAATGTGTCCCAGAGAGACTAAGGAACTTGCCCCAAATCATCTAGCCAAATAGTGGGGATGGGGACAAGAATCCATGTTCTTGCTTTTGTACCATATTGCCTTACTGAAATAAATACTGAAAAGTGGTTAGAATATTTTTTAGCAAATGACTTCAAATATAAGTGGAAGAACAGCCTGAAAGGTGTACAGAAGGATATAATATTAAAAATAATGTATTCCATGTATATGGTCTTTTACCCTTTTCAAAATGCTTTTCACATTCACTATCTTGAAAGGGAAAAAAAGCCCAGTGACATATTCCAGTGAATTTCTGCTCTTGACAAGAACTTTTGGCCACTTGGTTGATAGAGTCAAAAGCTATTTTGAGGTCACAGGAGGCCACATAGATTTGCATTGCTCCTGACATTTTCCTGCAACTACAGAGCAGTAGAAATCATGTCAGTTCTGTTCTGTATGACCTACATCCATGCTGAGAAGCAGCTCTTCAGCTAGCAATAGGAAATAATTCAGGAAGGTTCTTACAAAGATTATTCCATCAAGAAGTCATTTCTGTCATTTCCACAACTAAACTAATCCCTTCCTTTCATAAAAATTATAACATAATGTCCTTTTCTATACAACTTGAAATATCCATCAAGTATTCCATCTGCTCCAGGGTCCTGTGAGGTAGAGAAGAAAAAAGAACTGCATTTAGAGATGACCTATGGTTCAAATCCTGTCTCTGGAAATTTACTATATGTGCTATATAGTAGCTGCTTTATCTTTCGGGGTTTCAGTTATCTCTTCTGTAAAAATAAGAGTTAATTGAAATTCTCTGTAAGGTAATTTCCAGTTTTAAATTCTATGATTCCGTTTTTCTTTCCAACAGTTTGATATCTTTGATATCTGAAAGAATACTGCACAAAAGACCTGAGGAGAAATATTTAACAACTGTTTCAAGTGAAATATTTAAAATGTTCCTTCCACGTATATGGTGAATACTCTCTCACTAAAGAAATCTCTCTAATTTGACTTCAAGACAGGGAAAAGTGGTTGGGGTGAGGTAAAGGGTAATGCAGATACCACCTGAGCTAATCATTTCCCTTTTCTTATCCTCTGTGATCTCATGTGTCAAATAAGTGGGTTGAACTAAGAGATTACTAACATCCCTTTCAATTCTAATATTCTATAGTTCTGTGTTCAAACCATTGTAGACATTTAATGTCATTTACCTTGACATTCACCTGCTATGCTTCTGTTCTAGATTCTATTTATAATGACCTTAGTCAACAGATGCCTTCACCTGACTTCAGTACTATTTTACCAAATGTACACAAATGATCAAGTCTATCAGTCTTATCAAATAAAAACAGGACAAAATTCCATCATAAAATTTCCTGAATCTCCAGAGGAAAACAGATCCTAAATTTGAGTTCAATTCTGAAGCCTCCTAAAGTCATTCTCTTAGGAAGGGAGACACAAGGATCTAGGCTTGCCAAGTACAGATTCTAAACTTGGCCACTAGTTAGCTATCTTTGGGTCACAAGTCCTTCTCTTGCTCCTCACAAGAATTAGATAATCCTGGAATCAATGATACACTGATGTAACAAACACTTGGCAATGATAAGCCCACACTCCTGATGTTTTAAAGGAGAAGGTCACTGGGTGCCTCTCTACCAGTGTTCCTTAATTTCAACACAAAAGATCTAATTTCTTCCAAATATGACATTAATTTTAAAAATTAAATCATTCATTCATTCATTTTGAGTACCCATTATATTCAAATCACTATGGTAGACATTGTGTAGATTCAAAGATGTAAAATATAATACAACGTACTTCCCCATGGGAGCTCAAAATGCAGGCAGGAAGGAGACAGAAAAATAATGCAATAGAAGAAAGGATGTGAAATGAATGGTAAAACAAAAGTGCAACAGTCTATTTCTCTCCACAAAGACAGATAGTGAAATTTGCTCTTAATTAGTATTAAAAGTTCTAGTGTTCTGGACACTTGTTGTTGGCATGTTGATTCCTTACCAGTTTCACACACGCACACACACACACACACACACACACACACACACACACACCCATATACACATACACATACACGCACACATGCGCGCACACACACAATGCATATCTATCTATACCTATCTCTATATATGTATATACATATAAGTACGTATGTGTGTAATTAAGGAGTACAAGGTGCTGCATTTAATTAGTTCAGGAGATAATATTTTAGAGTAAAATCAAGTCCACGAGGCTGACATTCTTACTGTTGACCCTTTCAGAAGATACAATAACTTCTCTTCCAGCAGCTATTCCTCATTCATTATCAAGTTTCACTCGAAGTAGTTGAAAGCATAGCTATAAAACCAAAATCTGGGTACTCTCTAAGAGGACTATCTATCAAGATCCCAATGTCCCAAGTTTCTCAGTTGATTGAATTGGACACAAGGGAAAAAATGATTTTTTTTAAAAAAGACTGCTTAATTTTTTACATTTCCTTAGGCAAATGAGAAGGAAATTTGGGACTATTTCTTCTGAGAAACTGGGGCACTAGCTATATCATGCACAATTATTTTATAATTAGGTTGACATTATGTTAAAATGGAAGTCACTGTAACCCTGACATTCAAACGTCTTTTCACTGGTGGCATAAAAATTAGAATGCATGCCAGTTATTTGCATTGTTATTTTCAACAATCCTGTCTTTAAAAAGGGCACTATAAATTCAAGCACTAAATATTTCAATCATCATACATTTCAGTATTTACATAACTATTATATTCTATTACCCATGCAAACTAAAAATATTGCTTTTGACAATTCAAAAGGACTATTAAAACTGTTAGAAGTCAACGAAATCCCTGAGGTTTTTTTATTATTTATTTATTTTCCTCCGATTTATTAGAAGGGGAAAACTGGAAGTGGGAAGATATGGATGAAAAAAAAATCAGGCTATAAATCCTTATCTAAATCCTACAAATAGCACTGAAAAACACAGAAACTAATGGCAAGGAAAGAGCTATCCACGGAGCGCCTTCCTGTTCTGAATTCAAGTTAATTATTAGCCAATGTTCATCATCATATTATCATCAGAAAGAGTTCCATCTGCTTCCTGTGGGTGGAAATGACACAGACCATTGTCCTACCCTACCACAATGTAAACATTGGCAATAATCATTTCACTAAGGGAAAAACAGGTCTCAGTTTTATTGAAATTGGAATTATTTGAAGCTGCTCCTCTATAGAGAAAGGAAAAACAAAATTTCAAAGAAAGGTATTACTGGATAAATTAATTTACAGTAATGTATATATCTAGGGCTTTGCCAAGAACAAGGAGAGTTATCTACACAGCCAAATACCAAATCAGTTATTATCCATCACCACCACCACCCCAGCTCCAGCCCTATGCTACAAAGCTCACACAAGCCCTTCCATCAAGCATCTAGATTTCCCTCACTTAACTGAGATACCTGGAGAAGTAAAAAAAAAATCACCCTTTCCAAGGGTAAGAGTTATTCTGTTTCTCGAATTGAGAGATTTACTAAGGGGCCTATGTCACATTAGGAAAAAATCTACTATCTCTTATCTTACTAATCCCTATTCACACTTTAGTTGCCCAAATCCTAAACAAATGATTGCTGCAAAGCCTTCAAATATGATTAAAGAAGTTGTGAAATATGAGAAAAGGGTGAGGTCTAAATCTCTGCCAGTGTGGTTAACTCCTCATCTGAAAAATAAAGGTTGAAAAAAAAACAACAACACTGAGCACCTTTAGAAAACACCCATCTCATCTAGTCCCAGGAAGGTTAAAGTGGCCAGTTCTGACAGTAACAATTTCTTTGAGAAATTAATTCTAATTATTTTACTTTGGAATTAGTTATGCCTTCACATCTAGGGGCAGAATGTTTCCAAAAATGAATAGTTCTGACCTTATGTAATATCTGAAACAAGCTAATCAGCAAAGAACTATGTCCCCTTGTTCAATGTGTCACTGGAAGATAACTAAATTCAATGGTTTTTTGGACTGCAAAATCGTGAAAGCAGCCAAAGTCATAAGTAATCCATGAGCTCACTGTCCAATCCACTCCAAGGTTAGGACATTATCACATTCTTCATTTCACAAATGGTGAAAAGGAAACAGTGGATTAAGCTTGCCTTACCCCAGAGCTCACAGAAAATCAGAAATAGGACTACACAGAGTAGAATAGAAACCTCAAACTTCAATTATTTCTCTGTTACTAACCCTTCTACAAAGATCAATTATAACAACATCTCTGCCTGGGAGTTGTCTTCACCCTCAGTCTTGCTACACACATTGACATCAATGGAATTGGAGCCATAAATGGACAAAAGTCTTGGCTTTTACCTTTAGGATCATATGGATATTGTGTTTTCTCTTTCAAAATCTGTACTTGTGTTAACTCATAACATCTAATGCAAAAACTTCTTAATTATCTCAAGGTTTGGTTGGCTTTTATTTATTGTAGAGATGGAAAAGATGAAAAGTGTGCTATTTTGAAGTTGGTAGTTATGATGTTTCAGCAAAGCATATTAATCCCAGGATAATACTGAATTAAAGACACATTTTCAACTTGTTTCATAACAACAGGAGCACAAACAGTTAGTGCAATGATATCAGAAATATATTGTTCATTTCTAGTATGCTTCTCAGAGAAAAGCCAACACTTCAACAAATATGAAATCTTGACATCAAGTTCCTCAAGAAAATTATTATAGCAAATAGTGGGAAGTCAGTTACTAAATCAGAAGGTGATATGCAAGTGAGTGTTCTATTGCTCAAAGGCCATGACATCAAGCATCTTTGCTCTATGCTCTGGAGTCTAGCTTAGCCATCCTACATACTCAATTCAACTTGGAGAATTAGGGCAAATTCTGGGAAGATCCCTGGAAATAATTCTATTTACATCAAACTAGAATGGAGCTCTAGAGATTGTCATCAGTCCATGTATCTCTGAAAGGCTGTTGTGTTTCCAGGGAAACCCAAGGCTGATTGTCTCTCTTTAAGAGGAAGTAAATACTACCATTATAACCAGCAGCTTTCCTGGATGGAGGCTCATATATCTCAGATGCATTTCAGTTTTATAGAATAATAATAGCTTACATTTATACTTATATTTGCTTCCACTGGTTTACATTTTCCAAAGCATATCACATACATTATTCTATTTCATTCTCAACCACTCTGAGATAGAGACTATTGGTCTTATTATGTCCATTTTGCAGATGAGGAAACTGAGGTCAATTGATTTGCCTATGATCACACAGCTTGTAACCATCAAAGATACTATCTGAATCCAGGCCTCTCTTGACCCCATATTTTCCAGTACCACATTACCTCTCAATATGTGTTCAAATAAGAAATATTATATATGCCATGTAACTTCCCTATCCAAGAAAAGACAGCATCAAAATTAAGAGAAATTGGTCAATTAAAAGAAATTGTCTGGCTGGAATTTTAAAGCTACCTCTCATACATTGGTCTAGAATTTTACAGATGCCCTTCATAAGAGCTAAAGACATTGTAACTATAAATTATATACTAGTTTGCTAGCACTCATTTGGTTTAGTTTTATGAAATAATAATTGCTTTCTGTAAATCACCAGTGTGTGTGCTTATCTTTGTTTAGAAGTTAAGCTTTATGTTGTTACACTTTCTTCATTACACAAGTTTTAACTTCACCTTTAAATTAAAAAAAATAACAAACTGCGCAGTTTTTCCTAGACTGTGGACAACATCCCTCTACTGTCTACATTAGGATAATCTTAACGATAAAGTTGGTCAAAAGGGAAGTAGCAACTCCAAAAATCCAATTATCTGAAATATTGCATGAAGACTTAATTATGTTGTTTTGCTTTATTAACTACCATTCCTTCATCTTCCTCATAGGAATATTTGTAAGGACCAATCTTTATAAGTAGCAATGAAAATGAGGTATAAATAACATACACAAACATACTGGTATTCTGAGTAGGAATAATTATCATAACACTAAGCTCACTAACCAAAATGTGACATATGGGAGCAAAAAAGCACTGTGTGGTTCTGGCTATTTCTTGTTCAAAACATGTTTTCAAGAACTGGGTTGCAACAATGAAATAAAAGTGAAAAATTGATGTGAGTCACTTTAACAGTAATTTATCTATCCATTTCCTCTCCTGATAGAGAATGATGAACTGATGCATCAGATTTCTCTTCAAATTCTTGGTTTTATTTCCTGATTAATAAGAATTTTCTATATAGAACTTGTGAATCTGTGATGGTAAAACAGTGGAAACACCATAATGTGTGTGCTCAATTTATGTCCTTCTTGACTATTTCTGTCAAAGTACAAATGCTTCTCTACTGTCAGAGAATATAGAATCCAATATAAGATAGAAGTATGTGTTAACTATACTTCCTGCTGTATCTTGTATTCATGCCTATATTTTTAAAGAGCCAGTAGATATTAACCAGAATCTGTCTTTATTTTGTACTGTCAAATATCATCTAACAATTAGAAGTTATGATGCAAATCACATATAAAACACACACACACACACACACACACACACACACACGTGTGTGTGTAACACCACTAGAAAACCAGAGATATTCCATAAATACAATTAATTAAAGTTACCACATTTGAAATGAGGTTCTTCCTCTGACCGCTAAAAAAAAGAGTAAAATGCTTGTAACAGTAAATTCTATATGCCATTAAACCTCAACAATGAATTAAAGAAGTCAATCAATGAAGAAGGTGAGTCATGACAGTTATAATCCTATATTATTTGTGAAAGTTTGAAAGAATGGGATTTCATTCTATTCCCTAAGACTTCATCAATTTCTATCATTAAGGTATAGTACCATATGAGATGGTATAAATAATGTATGCTTAATTTGAAATTAACACTCAATTCTCAAACTATCTTCATATTTTTTCACCATATAACATTTGTATGTGAAAAAAAATTAGAGACATTTATTATCTTTTTTAAATTGATAAACTTTAAATTGCTGAGTATTTGGACCTTTAATTTTGCAAAGAAAGGCCAAAAAAAGAATATTTCAGTCCCCTAAAAAGCAACTTTTTTGGCAAACTTTAAAACCTTAAGTCTAAAAGTCTAAACTTTCATATTCTACATGCCTAAATACCCTTGACAATATTATAGAGTTCAGATACTTTTTAGTTCAGATACTTTTTAAAGTGCTAGCCTTAGTTGAGCCATTAAAGGAAGGAAGGAAGGAAACAAAGAAACAAGAAAATAAGGAAAGGAGAGAAATTTTCAAAGATGTTCCATAGCACACCTTCAACAAAGATTTTTTTTAAATTACCCAGCACACAGCAAAATGGGCTAACAGGATGGGGGCATTGAATAAGCACTATTTAAATCCCAAATGTTTTTTTTTTTTGCTTGATTTATCCATTTGGGGACAAATCATTTCTCAATTTTACCCTTTTACTTTGTAGATTCATCTATTATACCCTCAGTCTAAACATATATACCAGGTATAAAGCATAATGATATTTGAAAGACTGGAGAAAATAAAAGCAGTTCATTAGCTCTGCCATAACATCTATACACCTCTGCATTAAAAGAATAACTATAACTATTTTCAAAAATGTTTTTCTACTTTTTATTGGTCATAAGCTAAAAGTCAAATTACAGTGTAGGCAGTATTAGGCCAGATATAATTTTCAAATTCTCATTTGTACTCAGCTTTGATAACACCTCAGTAAACTGTATTTATTCTCTCTTGCGCTACTTAGACTTTTAAAGTTGTTCTTATGCTCAGGTTAATTGTACCTCTTTACCTTGGTTAAATATAAGTTCTACATCTTAAGACATTTCCCACAGTGAGTATTCCAGATAAAATATCTCTGAAATAATACCAGCATAAAATACAATGGTAAACATACTGGATGGAGGACTTAAATACTGTTCCCTTATTGTTGATAATAGTTGAAATTAAGTCATTTAAGCAACTATTCACAAATGTACATGGCTGTTAAATTCATTTTGATCATTGTAGTTCAAGGTCTAGAAGCTTGTTGGTGATATCACTCCTAAAGAATGAGTAGAACTATCGATCTATTTTGACATACAAAAGTTCTTTTTTGTCCTTCATAATAGATTCAGAGTCATAGAAAATCAGTCTCTATGAGCACAATAAAATTAACACAAGGACAAAATGAACACTTGATTCAAGCTAATACAAAGTTCAAGGATTACTTGGCTTAATAAATAAAAAATAACTCATCTTCACATCCACACAGATGCCAGAAATTTTACACTATAATTCACCACCATAGAGCTACAGCCTAGTCTATATTTATTCCTGGAATTAAAATACTGGTAAATATTAAATGCACTGCGCATTTGCTAAAATTTGAAAGGTTGAGTTTGATCATAACAGAGATAAAATAACTATTAGATGATAAATAATAATCATGTGTGCATCCCAAAAAAAGTTAGAATGCAAGAATTGGCAGTTACGATGATAACAGATCAGTAGATCAATTCATGTAAAATATTCAGGAAAACTTATCAATAAAGCATGACTAACAACATCTATTTCATCTTTGTGTTAACAGAATTATTATAGAACAATAATAACACCTATTACTTTTATGCATCTTTTTTTCACACTCTCTAGTAGTTATTTCATTTTCTTATTAAGAAGACCAAACAAAAAAAGAATTTAAAAACATCAGAAGTCTCCCTTTACCCAAGGAAAAGAAGAAATCCTTACCTTTCTGTACACAAGCATGTTGGGCGATTCATCAGCCACCCCATTGCTGCTCTGTCCATAATTATTTCCCTGTGCCATGTCACCCCAAATCAGATAGGCTCTTAAATAATGGAATTATCAACTCGCCACTGAAAAAAGAGAGATCCCAATGAGACTTTTATGATTCACAAGTGGTTATTTGACCCTTTCTATCTTTTTTTTTTTAGTCATTGATCCAAAAGCTAACTTTAGAATATTTCTACTCTGGCACCGTGGAGGAAGAAAAGACAAAGCATACAGTGAAAACTTAATCAACTATAACATTAATATGACCAGAACACACAGAAGCTCCAAGTAACCTTAGGGATTATGAATAACTACTATCTTTGGATCATACATGTTCAGCTGATTCCCATTTTACTTAAGACTTTTAAAAAAAGAGGAATCACTTAAAGAAGTATTGAAGGCTCACAATTATGAAAAAAATAACTTTCATCTAAGTACTGAAAAGGAGGATCTTCTTTTTCTTTGCAACTAATAGCATTCCCACTTGATTTTATTTTCCAAAAAGGTCTGTAGGGCAATACATACACCATTATCTTTTCGACCGCCCCCCTCCTCCCTACGGCTTCTCAGGTGCCACAGATCTGCCCTAGGCATATAAATAAGAGATCCATATTACTGTGCAATTCACTCACACGTGTGTTCCCTCTTTTTACACCTGGGTTTCCTACAGGAGAGAAATACAGCACATTTCTGCTTGTCCTGGTCACCTAGTTTCACTTTATGTCAGTGTCAGCTATCTGCTCTTTTTTGCCCCACACTACTTTAAAAGAAGTCGGAGCACAGTCTAGTTCATCTTTGCAGGAAAACATTAGAATGTGCCTCAACCATAATTAGGACTCGGCAACCAAGGAAGAGAAAACAATTCGGATGGCTACCTGGGCAATTATCAGTAGAAACCCAACTGTCAGAGCAATCAACAAAGGAGGAGACAAACAACCAAGCCCCAAATCTCTTCGCTTGACTCGATCACGGAAGCAGCAAATGGCAGGCGAGTCTGTTTGCCCTGCAATGAAGCCGCCAAAGCCCAAGCCAGCGCTTTCAGAACCGTGGACAGCGCCACAGAAGGCGGTAACAGCAGCCCCAGCGAGAAAGCTATAGACTCAGCAGTAGCCGCCTCCCAACGCACTGGAAACGTACTCGCTTCACAGAGTGTCAGATTGGGGAATAGAGGTGGGGGGTGGGGGGGAGAGAACAGGGAGGGCTCCTCTACTTCCTCTCCCTCCTCCCCTCTCACCACCTTCTATTTACCTCCTCGGCCAAGGTCACGGCACCGCGGCGTCTCCTCTGGTGCGCACTGGGTGCAGTTGAGTGTCAGCTAACAGCAAACGGAGGAGCAGGGCAATGAACCTTCATCACATAGAAAATGCAGAATCGCGCCGCTCCTGATCCCGCGACCTCCTCTGCCAGCGCCCCTCCCTCCCAGCCACCTTCTTCGGCTGCCTTTGCAGGAGCAGCTCCAGCAGCTCTCTCCGTTGGTTCGTTCGGTCCTTCGTGCCTTCGTTCGCTCGCTCGCTCGCTCCCTTTTCCCCAGGACTGGTAAAGCGAGCGCGTGCAGGAGCTTGAGACGCCCTGGCCTGTGCGCGCGACAGCCCGGGGCAGGGAGGAGGCGAGGAGGGAAGAGATCGTCACGTGGACGAGCGGAGCGTCCAAAGGTGCTGGTTCTGGCTGGCGTGGCTGCTGCTGCCTTCCCTCTCCGCCCCACCTTTCCCTTTAAGTAGGAGCTGGGCCAGAAACCCACTGAAGCGCGTTTCTGCTCTGCTCGCCTTCTCCGGTGCTTCCTCTCGCCTATCTCTGCTTTTAATACTGTAGGAAGTAATGGAGATCGGCGCTGCCGAGAGCAAACGGCAAAGAAAGGAAATGGCTTTAGGCATGGAGGGCTCAATCCAACTGGTAGTTTTTTCTCCCTAGCCTGAGGTGGGTGTACTCAGGTAGCAATCGAAAGTAATCAACTGAATTACTGTTACTATAATTTTTAATGTACTCAATTTCACACAGATGATACAATGATTCTTTATGTCAATCCCCAGATTGGGAGGCACCCTGGAAATGGGGGGCGGAGGAGAAGTAAGAAAAGACTACGGACTGATCTAATAAAGATTGCCTGCAGCCATCCAGGCTTCCTAAGAAGTAGAATGAAAGTAAAGTAATTTTGGTCAACTTAAGGGTGAAAATCCTGGCACCTGTGAGAGCTATTTTAAAAGGGAGAAAACTAGAATATTTCTGTTTTTTGACAACAGCCACGCAAAGTTACTTTCTCCCCCACCTCCACCTCCTTTCATCCCGACTTTCTACCACTTCTTTAACCAGCAGGAGGTGGGGGAAGGAGAGACTGTGGGATGATTCATCAGGATTCTTTCCAATTAATTGTCATTAACTCTCCAGCAAGAGCTACTATAGCATGTATGACTTCTTAAAAAAAAAAAACAGAGGGAGAAAGTGTATTCTACAAACTAGAGGCATCCAGCTTAACAATGACTCCTGGCAAAATTATAGAAGGGATGATTTAAAAAGATGTTGTGTGAGATTGTGGCAGGGAAATGATGACTTCAAGGCAGCAGAGGTTCATCAAGAATAATGTCAAGCTAACCTCATAGTCTTTTTTCTGATAGGTTTACTAGACTAATGGATCATGGGAATACCATAAGCATAATATGCCTGGATTTCAATAAGTCATTTGACAAATTCTCATGGTATAAGAATCACTCATATATGTCTAACACTTTAAAATGTATGAGATACTTTCTCCAGAACCCTGTAATGAAATCAAAAGATGATGGAATGTGGGCTGGATCATTGTATAGTGTGGAGGATTCCAAACTGGTTCAGCGACCAGAGCTGAGGATTATTGATGCCATCTGTAGGTCACTAGTGAAGGAATCTATTCCTGATTCTGTACTTTTTCACATTCTTATCAATGGCTTGGATGGAAGCATAGATAGGATTCCTCTTAAATATACAGGTGATACAAAATCTGGAGAAATAACTGACACATTAGATAATACATTAAGGTTCTTTAAAAAAACATTCTCAACAAGGTAAAACAAGAAGTAAATTTAGGGATAGGAATAAGGACCTCTGCCAATATGGATCAGCATGATTTTTGCAACATAGAATCTTAGATAGTTGCCTAGAGCAATGAGAAGTTAATTGATTTGGCCAAGTATGTGCCAGAAACAGGGCTTAAACCTTGATCCTCCTGGCTTCCAAGGTAGCAAGAAACTTAAGAAGGGTAAATACAAAATCCCATATTTGGTTTCAAAATATCAACTACCATACACAAATCCATAGTGGAAAAGGAATGACTAAACAATAATCCATATGAAAAACCCTTAGAGATTTTAGTGGATTCTAAGCTCAATATGAGTTAAAATGTGACATGCAACCAGAAAAGCTACTGTCATTTTAGGACACATTAAAAGAGTCATAATTCCTAAAATGAGTTAGGTTATAATATATGCCTTTTGCCTTCTTTGCCTTCTTTACACCACATAAGGGATATGACAATATACAGTTGTGGGTGTTATACTATAGAAGGGCACTTATAAACTAAAGCACAAAAAAGTAGGTTGGGTAACATAGTGAGGGGACTCAAAAGCATGCATTATAAGGACTGGCAAAGAATAATAATAAATGTTGATTTTTAATCTAGAGGAGAGAAAACTTGGAGGATAAGGGATCATCAGAGTTGTATTCAGGGATTTGAAGTTGAGTAGGGAAGTGGTCTTTGGACCAAAGTAAGGAAATATATGCTAACCAAACAGTCCAAAAGTAGAATAGGCTGTCCTAGGAAATCATGAGTTCCTTTAATGCAAATATTATACATTCCCATAGATGACCTTGAATGTCTCTTCTCAGTCTGAGAGTCTTTAAATGTGTGAAATTACTTTATAGTTCAGTGAAAAATGAAGACATTGCCTTAAAGCAATTTGGGAATCAAGCATGTTTAAGATCAAGAGGACTCAAGAGTGAGTCAAGGAGTTCTTCTCTTGCCAGGGTAAGTATGTAAGGATGGGGCTGTAGGAGAAAAAAAGGATGTATAAAGAAACTCAGTCCAAAGGTGCATCAAGAAAATTATTGTATTGCAAAGATAGGCCTTTACTATTATAGAATCAGTAAAAATGCTTTGCACTTTCCACAAATCAATCTAGCTCACTCTCTTCTCATTCAATTCTGGGCCCAGCGTATTGTCCAAATTCATTGTTTGTCCTAGATATGTAGGGTGTCCCGAAAGTTTTAGTGCTCTTTGAAGATTCAATCTGGTTGGAAAAGTTCTTTTGGATTTCCATTGAGATGCAAATTGAAATCTGGGCATTAGACATTTATCATCTAAGTGGTCTTTTCTGTGTGGATGTACTGGTCAAACTCCTTTGTGAGATTACAGAACCCCTTCAAGAGCCTCTGCAATGTTTTAGAGCTTGATGCAAACAACAGTGCCATCTGTAAATAAGAGGAACTGGAGGACCTCACAATCTTCAGAAAATTCTTCCTCAGCCTAACTTCTGTGATGGATTTCCTCCATTACAGTGGCAAATACTTTTGCTGATTAACATCTCCATCTTTTGTATCTCACCTGATGCTTATTATTAGAAGGCTATTGAACAGGATTGTTTTTGTGGTTATATTTCCAAAGCTTCCTGGGTTATTCTGGTAAGGCAATGTTTTGTTCAACTGAGTGGAAGACTTCTTCATAATCCATAAGTAATAAACAAAATGTAATCTTATATTTTCTATATCTTTTAGTCAGTTCTAGTAAGATGGTAAAAAGTGCAGTCCATCAGTGAAGATCCTTTGCAAAAAGACTTCTTATTATTTACTGACACCCTCATCAAGGATACCCTCAGTAGATGACTGTCATGAGGATTTTTGTATAGATGTGAAAATATATATACAGGTTGGTAATTGTTGAAGTTTTCTTAGTCACTATTTTTTTATAAAAGGGTTGTTTCTTTCCATACCTTTGTTATCTTCCTTTCCTTTATAAGTCGGTACCACATTGTCCTCATGTCTATATCACCTTCAAATCTCCTCTATACATACCTAATAAAAATCTGTCTTTGTTTTCTTTACAGCATTTTTACTTGCTCTGCAAACATCTCAGGAACTGCAGTATCTAAATGGAGATTCTAATACCCTTGATGGAGAAAAGAGTTTGTTGAAATTACTTTTTGCAAATATTTTACATTTTTCTTCTTTGTAGGTTTCTTTCCATTTTCACCCTTGAATGCCTTTAAGATAGCTTGACTTAGTTGATATCTTGGTTTCTTTAAACTGGTTTTACCCTCCACTACTCTCTATTTTATGAGACAATACTGTTCACAATCATCTCTCTCTGTTAGATTTTATAAACAAGTTTATATTGTAATTTGATGTTGCTTTTGGCAGCCATCTCTCTCCATTTGGCAAATAAGTCAAATGTTTGCTGACTAAGGTGTTCTCTGATTTTTTTTTTGTTCTTGTAGTAATTAATTTACATTGGCTTGTTTTCTGGATTAAATTATCATTATTACAATGCCTATGTCATTACCGTTGTCCATTTCCATTTAAAAAATTTTTTTCAGTAGTTTATTTTGATAATTCAGGGTTCAATCTTCTTAACTGTATAAAATATGCTTTTTTCATTACTATTCTTTCTTGCTCATTATAGATGCTGATTTTAGCTCTGAAAACTTCAAACATTGTATAAATCCACTACCATGGATTAATGGAAAGGCAGTATTGCCTAATGAATAGAGATAGCCTGAGAGTCAAAAAATTCAGGTACAATTCCCAACTCCCACACATATTAGCAGTGTGACCCTGGAAAAAATCACTTTATCTCTCAGTACCTCAATCAACATTCTAAAAATTTAAATTGAAGAGCTACACATTTGCATTGGTAAAAAGAGTTTCCTCATTAGGAATTTCTTATACCAATGAAATTAGAGATCTGAAACTCCCCTCTCATCACCCAAAGGATTTTTAATTTCCTTGTTAGTTGTGCAAATCAGTGGTGTCAAACTCAAATAGAAAGAGAGAATCACAAATCAGCATTGTCTGTTTTAATCAATCAATGCCTAAATGTTTATCATGCACCTACTATGTTCCAGGTACTGCTGCTAAGTCCTGGGGATACAAAGACAGGGAAAAGACAGCCCTGCATTGTACACAGTAATAGCTACAGTATTTGAGAACTATTTTTGATAGACTTAGTCCTTTACAGCAATGCAAGGACCTAAAACATTTCCAAAGAACTCACGATGCAAAGTGTCATCCACATTCAGAGAAGGAACTATGGATTCGGAACACAGAATGAAGAAGACCATTTTCTCTTTTGTTATGTTTGGTTTTGTTTAGTTGTACTCATGGCTTCTTCCATTCATTTTAATTCTTCTATGCAACATGAATAATGTGAAAATGTGTGTAATAAGAATGTATATGTAGAGCCCATAAAAGATTGCATGCCATCTTGGGAAGAAAGGTGAGAGGGAAAGGGAGAAATTTTAAAACTTATGGAAGTGATTATTGAAAATTGAAAACAAGTAAATAGATTTGGAGAAGAAAAAATAAAAAGAAAGCATGCAAAGCAAAAAATATATATGTATGTGTGTTATATGTGTGTGTGGGTATACATGCATGTATATGTTATATATAATATATGCATATACATACATATATGTGATAAATAAGAAATAGTGAACATAGGGAAAGCACTAGAATTAAGAAGGGTTAAGGAAGACTTCTAGTAAAAGATGGGATTTTAATTTTGACTTAAAGGAAGCCAGAGGTGTCAACTGGCAGAGTAGAGGAGGAAAAGCATTCCAGGCATAGGAGCAGTCAGAGAACATGCCCAGAACTGAGAGATAGTATCTTGTCATTGAACCTGTATCAGTCTATTTCTCATCTGTAAAATGAGAGGTTGGATTTCCTAGCCTCTAAAATCCCTTTTAGCTCTAAATCTATGCTCCTATATCTACCTCTAGTATTCTCCATATCCAACATCTTATTTTTTCTTTTCTACTTTCTTTCTGGAGGAGGGGAATTTCCCTTTTCTTTGACATTGAATTTTCTTCTACAGCAATGGAAAACAATTACTCAAAAGCCTCTTGATATAGAGACTGCATCTGATTATGTATACAGTTAGGCAGCTCTCCTCCTACCTATCTGACTGAGCCTTCTCTGCCTCATTTGCTAGGTCTTCATCTTTGTCACTGCCGCTAAACCTAGGGGCTCCCAAGGCTCTGTCTTGGATCCTCTTCTCGTCTTCTTCAAATATCATCTCTGTGTTGATTATGTACTTAGCACTCTGTCTGGAAAATACTAGGAGTTTAATAAATGAATAAATGTTTATTGCCTAAGTGACTGATGCCCAGATCTACTTAGTCAGTCCTTTCTCCTAACATCCAGATTTAAATCTCCAACTGCCAATTAGACATTTCAAACTACATGTCTCATAGAGAACTTAAACTCAGCACATCTAAAACTGAACTCATTATTTTCCCAAAAAAACTCAGTCATCTTCCAAATTTCCCTATTATTGTCAGAAGCACTACCATCCTTCCAATTCTTCAGTTCAAAATCTAGATGTCATTCTCAACTCTTCATTCTCTCTCCCCACCCCCAAATCAAATCAGTTGACAAATTCTGTCAATTTTACTTTCATATCTCTCACATATATACCGCTTTCCCACTCTGACACTACCACCTTGCTAGTGCAAGCACTCCTCGTCTCACATCAAGATTACTGCAACAGCCTGCTGGTTGGTCTCTGCCTCAAGTCTCTCCCCATTCCAATCCACTCAGCTATAAAACTGATCCTCCTAAAGCGAAGATCTGATCATATTACCACTATACTATCTCTAAAATCAAATATAAAATCCTCTGTCTAACTTTTAACCTATCATAACTCTGCCCTCTCCTATCTTTCTAGCGTTTTTACTCCTTTTACACTCCCCATCATGTACTCTAGGATGCAGTGACACTGGCCTCTTACACTACATCTCCTAATTCCAGGTACTTTTCACTGTCTGTTTCACTGTCCATGCCTAGAAGTCTTTCCTTCTCAATCTCTGCTTTCTGGATTCCCTGACTCCCTTCATATCTTACCTTTGGCAATAAGTATTTCCCACGCTTCCTTAATGCTAGTCTCCTCCCTCTGAGACTGCCCCAAATTTATCCTTTATATATCTGGTTTGTACAGTTGCTTGCACAATGTCTTCCCCATTAGACTGTGAACTCCTTGTGAGCAAGGATGTTTTCTGTCTTTCTTTGTATCCGTGTCATTTAATACAGTGTTCAGCACATGGTAAATACTTAATAAGTTGACTAGTTGAGTACCTAGGTGGCATAGTAGATAGAGTTTTGGACCTGCCTGGAGTCAAAAAGACCTGAGTTCAAATCTTGCCTCAGACAATGAATTGTGTGATCTTGCACAGTCACTTAACCTATATCAGCCTCAGTTTCCTCTTCTATAAAATGGTGATAATGATAGCACCTACTATTATACAATGTTTTGTCATAGTATTTACCTTCTCAGCCATGAAAAGATAGTATATTTTATTACCTGTGGCCCAGTACCTTTGTTGATTTTTTAATTATTGAAAAATTCATATTCTTTTTGCTATTTTTCATTATAATCATTGTGTCCATTTTTTTTATTCTGTCTATTCCTTTTTTTAATTTAAAATTTATTTATTTACTTTTGGTTTCCACAAGATTTTGAGATCCAAATTTTCTCCCATCTCTCCCCTCCTCCCACCCCAAGACATCACGCATTCTGATTATCCCTTCTACCAGTCTGCCCCCTCTTCTATCACACCCCTCCCTTCCCTTATCCCCATCTCCTGTATTTCCTTGGAGGTGCAAGATAGATTTCTATATCCCATTACCTGTATTTCTTATTTCCCAGTTGCATGTAAAAACAATTTTTAACATTCATTTTTAAAACTTTGAGTTCCAACTTTTCTCCCTTCCTTCCTCTCCACCCACCCCAGTGAGAAGGCAAGCAATTCAATATGCATTGTACATGCATAGTTATGCAAAAGACTTCCATAAAAGTCGTGTTCTGAAAGACTAACTATATTCCCATCCATGCTATTCTGCCCCCCATTTATTCTATTCTCTCTTTTGACCTTGTCCCTCCCCAAAAGTGTTTACTTATAATTACCCCCTCCTCTCATTTGCCCTCCCCTCTATCATTCCTCTCACACCCCACTTACCCCTTTCTCCCCTACTTTTTTGTAGTGTAAGATAGATTTTCATACCAAATTGAGTGAGCATGTTATTCCCTCCTTTAGCCAAATGTGATAAGATTAAGCTTCACTTTTTCCCTCAACTCCCCCCTTTTCCCCTCCATTGAGAAAGCTTTTTCTTACCTCCTTTATGAGAGATAATTTGCCCCATTCCATTTCTCCCTTTCTCCTCCCAATATTCCTCTCTCACTCCTGAATTTTGTTTTTTTAGATATCATCCCTTCCTATTCAACTCACCCTGTGCCCTCTGTCAATATGTACATAATTCTTCCAACTACCTAAATACTGAGAAAAATCTCAAGAGTTACAAATATTATCTTCCCATGTAGGAATGTAAACAGTTTAACTTTAGACTTAAGTTAAGTGGATTTGTCTTTCCTTTTTACCTTTTCATGCTTCTCTTGATTATTGTGTTTGAAAGTCAAATTTTCTATTCAATTCTGGTCTTTTCATCAAGAATGCTTGAAAGTTCTCTATTTCATTGAATGACCATTTTTACCCTGAAGTATTATACTCAGTTTTGCTAGGTAAGTGATTCTTGGTTTTAATTCTAGTTCCTTTGATTTCTGGAATATCATATTCCAAGCCTTCTGATCCCTTAATGTAGAAGTTACTAGATCTTGTGTTATCCTGATTGTATTTCCACAATAATCAAATTGTATCTTTCAGACTGCTTGCAATATTTTCTCCTTGACTTGGGAACTCTGGAATTTGGCCACAATGTTCCTAGAAGGCTGTCTTTTCAGATCTCTTCCAGTTGGTGATTGGTGAATTCTTTCAATATTTATTTTACCCTCTGGTTCTAGAATATCAGAACAGTTTTCCTTGATAATTTCATGAAAGATGATGTCTAGACTCTTTTTTTGATCATGGTTTTCAGGTAGTCCCATAATTTTTAAATTATCTCTCCTGGATCTATCTTCCAGGTCAGTTGTTTTTTCTGGTGAGATATTTGACATTGTCTGCTATTTTTTCATTCCATTGGTTTTGTTTTAAAATTTCTTAATTTTTCATAAAGTCAGTAGCTTCCATCTGCTTCATTCTTATCTTTAAGGAATTATTTTCTTTAGTGAGCTTTTGGATCTCCTTTTCCCTCTGGCCAATTCTGCTTTTTTAGGGTATACTTTTCCTCAATGACTTTTTAGATCTCTTTTGCCATTTGGGTTAGTCTATTCTTTAAAGTGTTATTTTCTTCAGCATCTTTGGGGTCTCTTTTAGCGAGCTGTCAACTCATGTTTCATAATTTTCTTGCATCAGTCTCATTTCTCTTCCCAACATTTGCTCTGCTTCTCTTACTTGATTTTCAAAATTCTTTTTGAGCTCTTCCATGGCCTGAGACCAATTCATATTTTTCTTGGAGGCTTTCAGTGGAAGTGCTTTAACTTTGTTTTCTTCTGTTTGCCTGCTTTGGTCCTCCTTGTCACCAAAGAAGAATTCCATGGTGTGATTCTTTTTCCAGTTTTTGCTCATTTCCCCAGACATTTACTTGACTTTTGAGCCCTTTGTCAAGGTAACTCTCTGCTTCCAATGGGGGTGGGGGAAGTTTACTGTGAGCCACTTGATTCCCCCACAATCTGTGGGGCCTAGAGCTCCAGAAACAGTCTCTATCTCTGCACCTGGTGCTGCTGTGACTTCCTTTGTTCCCTGCCCCCTCAGCCACCGTGAGATTGGGGACAAACCACTCCACTCTCCCACATGGGTCCCACAGGCTTTTTCCACTGACCTTCCAATTTGTTCTTGGCGCTTTGGGCTCCCGAAGCCTCGAAACTGTGCCTGCACAGCCCATGTTGGACTGCCCCCTGCCCCCACCACGACATGATAGACACTTCCCAAGGAACTTCCAGACGGCCTTTTGCTGGAGATTTGCTGCACTCTGTCATTCTGTGGGTTCCGCAGCTCCAGAATTTGTTTAGAGCCATTTTTTTACAGGTATTTGGTTGGACTTGGGGGCAACGCTCTAGAAAGTGTGCGCTGTTACTCCACAATCTGGACTCTACCCCTCCCATTCTGCTTATTTCTCTCCATGTCAATTTCAATCCAATACAGTCCAATTTATCAAGCACCCACTACGTGCCAGGCACTGTGCTGAGCAATGGAAATGCAATTAATGAAAAAGAATAACAATTCTTATACTCAAGGAGGTTACAGTCTAGTAGGGAAAGAGATTATGTAAAAGGAAGCCAGAAGTGGAGGGGAGACTAGGGGAAACCCCAGTACGAGGGCATCTTGTTCCATAGAGTTGAAACGAGGCAGAGCAGCTAATAAAGAGCAGAGTGAACAAAAAGTCCAGTTTCTGCCCTCTACAAAGGAGAGCACTGGAAAGGTTTCGCTCCTCCTCCCTCCAGCCTTCTAATAAAGGGAGAGAAAACTGTAGAAGGTAGTGTTAGTCTAGGCTTGAGATGGTAGCATGGTGATGAGAACAAATAATGAACTTTACTTGGGGGTGTGGGGAAAGAGCCTCTTATTCATGGAGCAGAAACCAAGCACAGCAGTAGATGCAGAGTAATTTTCCCACATTTCTCTCAATTAATCATTTTTATTGCACAATAATACTCTATTACATTCACATAGTTTAGCATTGTTTTCTCAGCCATTTCCCAACTGATGGTCTTAAACTTTATTTCTAGTTCTTTGTTACTAGGAGGAGTGTTGTTGCAAATGTTTTAGATATATTGAAGCTTCGTTTTAGTCAAAGAAAGTGGGGTTTATACCCAATAGTGTAATTATTCGATCAAAGAATATGGAAAGTAGAGTCAATTTTCTTATATATTTTAAATTTGATGAAGAGAACAGTTGGATGCATTCAAAGTTCCACCTATGGCATATTTGACACTCACTAGCTGTATGACCTTGGGCAAGTCACTTAACCCCAACTGCCTCATCCTGGTTCATCTCCACTCATCCTGATGAATATCTAGTCACTGGATTCAGATGGCTCTGGGGAAGAAGTGAGGCTGGTGACCTGCACAGCTCTCACTCACTGAAAACAAAGTCAAGTGCAAATCATGTCATTATGTCTCTGACAGCATGGTCTTCTTCAGTAATGAAGGATGAACACACACATACAACACATTAATGTGCCTATTGCCATCAAAGACTCAGGTAAGCCATGGAGTGAAAGACCAGACCTATTATGAGTAAGTGATCCATGGTTGCTTATTGCCCAGCATAATGACCATTTGAATGATGAAGGGAGAAAGACTGATGAGGTACATAGCCAGGAATGTATCTCCCACACTGTTTATATCTCACCGTTTTAAAGTACCTCATATCATTGACTTTGATACTATGCTTTTAAAAAATCAGACATGATTTCATCTATATGACAATTCCCCAGAAGAACCTTTTCTCCCAATACCAACTGGTACTATCTCTGCAAATTATAGTCTTAGAGAATTGTTTGGGGCATTGAAAAGTGACTTGACCAGTTATATAGCTTTTTTATGTCAAGGCAGGGATCGGATCCACGTATTTCTGGTTCCAGAGTCAGTCCTGTATCCATTATGTCACAAAACTTCTCAGTTATTATATATATTGTGATTCAATCAATGAATATTTATTAAATATCTGCTGTGTACAAAGCTTTGTGCTAAGTGCCAGAGATATAGAGACCCCAAAAATAAAATCTCTAATTTCAAGAAGTTTCCATTCTATCAGGAGATATGGCATGTACATAATAACTATATGCCTAATAAATAAAAAGATTGGTTGTAGAAAGATGTCATTAGCAGTTGATAGAATCAGGAAAAGTTTTGCGTATAAGATGTTTCTTGGGTTGAAACTTGAAGGAAGTGAGGGATTCTATATGGTAGAAGTGAAGAAGAATGGGGGATAGCCAGTTCAAGAGAACAGAAATGAGAGATGGAGTGTCATGTGTGTGAGGAGAAGAGAGAAGAACAGTTTATCTGGATCATAGAATGTGAGAACTGGACAAAATGAAGCTGGAAACCTAAGATGAGGCCAAGTTATGAAGGATTTTACAGAACAAATAGAAGTTTATATTTTAACCTAGAGGCAATATGGAGCCCCTGAAATTTGTTGAGAAGGGCTGTGATATGGTAAGAACCACACTTAAGGGTAATAACTCATGATGACATGGATGACAGATTGAAATAGGGAAGATAGTTGAAGCAAGGAGAACAATTAGGTCATTCTCTCAGGAAAGAGAAAATGAGGGCTTAAAACAAGATGAGTCAAAGCATGTCCTTCAATTTTATGTCTCTGGTATTCAGCTTCATTTATATAATGCAAGGTTTGACCCTCCTACAATATTTCATACATCTGTTCCTTTCTCTCCACTCTCACAACCACTACCCTAATTTGGGCCCTCATCATCTCTGAGCTAGACCATTTCAATAATGTCCTTTAAGCCTTTCTGTCTCAAATCTCTTTAGATATTCATTCATCTTAACTTAGCTTGTTTTTTTTCTAAATTGTAGTTCTGACGATGTCCAGCCTTTCTTAATAAATTCAAGTGGCAGAATGAAAGCTAGCCTCAGAACCAGGGTCACTTGGATTCAGACTGTCCTACCAACGGCACATACTGTTTGTGTGATTCTGGGGAAGCTACTTAGTTCAAAAATCAAATATAAACCTCTCTTTTTAGCACAGAATGTCATTGACAACCTAGCTCCAACCTACTTTTCCAGCCTTGTTACATATTATTCTCTGTCATGGCCCATTTTCAGTCAAACTAGCATTCTTACAATGCCCATCATCATTGGTGCTCCCAATTGTTAAGGACTTCCTCTCCCTTCTATTTTGAATACAGACATATATACATATATATATATATATATATATATATATATATATATATATATATATACACACATTCATGCACACTAAGTGAATATATACACATATATACATACATGTAATGTGTAACTTTTCTCATATATTTTATATATGTACATATATACATGCATGCATCTATGTGTATGCTTATGCATGTATTTGGGTGTGTACATGCTGCTTCCCCCAATGGCATGCAAGTTCTTTAAGGGTGGAACATTTCATTTTCTCTCTCTCTCTCACCATAATACCTTGTACACATCAAGTACTTAATAGGCGATTGTTGATTGTTTAATTATATGAGATACAAAGATGAAAAAGGTATTCTCTGCCTCCTAAAAGCTTATCATCTTGTAAGAGTGATAAGGCATATACAAATAATTAGAATGCAATATAGTATTTTTAAAAGGTCAAATGAGTAGTAGGTAGGACTAGGGACTGGATTTGTGATTTCATTAATAAAGGGAACTTTCAAGGAACAACTTCATTTTTTAAAGCAGGCACTTCCCGGTCAACATATAGTCTTAGAGAGCTGCCTATAGTACTGCAAGGTTGAGTAGCTTCCCCAGAATCACACAAACAATATGTGCCATTGGTAGGACAGTCTGAATCCAGGTGACCCTGGTTCTGAGGCTAGCTTTCATTCTGCTATGGCATTCTGCCTTTGAGTGGTTCAGACAATAAAAGTCAAAGAAGTTCCAAGGTCATTTTCATTTAGAATAATCAGGATATGCTCCATAAAAGAGGTTGCATTGTAGATTAACTTTCAGGGATGATTGTGGTTTTCAAAGGAAGAGATAAGGAAATGTGTGAAAAATAAAGAATATTTTAGATCCTCTCTATTATGTCTAATATATACTTATCTTACCCTAAAACCATTTCCTCAGGGCCCAAAACCTATATAATAGTATTTTAGCTATATTAAATTTCCAAGTGACTAAAAAGCAGAGCATATCTAAGGGCCTGAGCTTCTTGAGAGGCAGCAGAGCCTAATGAATGGATCACTCAACTTAAAACCTAGCTGATCAGAGTTAGAGCTCTACAACCAATAGTTTATTCAGAAATATTCTAATTTTAGGTACCCCAGTTTCCTCGTAGTTTATGAACAAGGATAAAAAGTATGTCCCTGCTACACAATCATTTCATGGAAGGATGCTGAGTGAGTTAATGAAACGGTAGAGTGGGAAATGCCCTATATATTTTCATTTATTAATTCAAGGCATTTATAATCTGAAAGAGCTGGGTTCCACGAGACATAAGAGCAAATACAACAGTAAGAGCAATATTAATGAAACTCCCTTCCACACTACATTATTTGGTCCTCACAGAATAACTCACTTGGTGTTGATATTAGTGGAAGAAAATTAAAAAAAAAAAAGCTGGTTTCCAGAAACTGAGTGATATGGGTTTTGAAGAAATGCCTCTTATTAAATAAGCTACACTCCAACTCTCAATTATAGGAGATAAAATAACCTACTTCATGAGTCATATACATATATACACACACAGATAATTCTTTTGCTTTAGTGCTGTCCATTTTGTGGCTATTTTGCTCCTACTCAGCACCCCTATCAGACAGTTGCCTTAGCAGAAAGAGAAAATTCAAAATGTGCCCCTTTCAGGAGCTAATTCCTCATTCCTGCTCAGGGCCATCAATAAGCTTAAATATTTCAGTTCACTCTTCTGGGTTCCTGAGAAGAGTATGTCTGAAAGTCTTGCTAGTACTTGGTGCCCCCAGGCAACAAATTCAGTTCAGTCCAGTAAGCATTGATTAAGTGCCTACTATATGCATGACAAAACATTTTGCTAGGCACTTGGGATATAAACAGAATAATGAAATAGTCCTTGTTTACCTTTTACTTTTGGGAAAAGGAGAGATATAATATATACAGAAATAATATTCCTAAGGGTGAAATTGAACCATATTACTAGAAGAATAGCACAGTGAAAAGAACACTGAGTTTATAGTCAGAAAACCTGGGCTCCATTAGAATCTTCTGTATGTATGTGAAGGATTAAAGTATTAAAGTGTAGTGAAGGATAAAGTATTAAAGAGTTTGGGCTAGGTAAAAAGTGATGGCTACCAGAATTTGGATTGAGTAATAAATTTGAATTGCATGCATCTCAAAGAAGGACAGATTGCTGAGTGATGGTGGTGCAGAGTCTGAAAGTGACATAAAAGAACAAGGAGAATTCTGACCCTCACTGAGACCTTTGAGTCACAAGTATGAGTAAAAGTAAAGCCAGTACTAGAAAAAAGTGGCCAGTGATTCAGTGTCATCTAGGAGAAGCCAGTTATCAATGTTAGAAAAATGGAAAGAGCATGAGAGAAAATTTTTGATTATAGTGTTGATTATAGATGTGTTGCACATGATATAGTGGAAAAATTGTGCAGATCTAGACTAGGACCTTACTGGGGTAAGGGAAGCAGGGTAATGAACTGTAGTAAGATAACGATCATGTCAGTGTAGAGAAGGAAAATTGATATAAGAGAATTTCTGAAGGTGGGATTTATAGAATTTGACAACTATACATTATAGGGAATAGAGGAGAGAAATTAATCAAGATTGACTCTAAAGTTAATAAGAGGATCATAGTGTCTTAAACAGAAATAGGGAATTTTGATAGAGGGGAATATAGAGGCCAAAAGATAATGAGATCTGGTTTGGCTATTCCGAGTTTGAGATTCCTGTAAGAAAACCAAATGAAGATGTTCAAAAAGCAGTTTAGGAATGAGATTAAGACTAGACATATAAATTTAAAGGTTATTTTGAAAAGATAGTCATTTAACCCAAGGGAGAAGGGACTATGAATTATATTGTTTTTAGACTCTCCATTAATACTACAGTAGCTATTTATGCTCTGTTTATGTATACATATATTTATCAACATTTATAAATCTTGGACACTACAAATGGACAATGAGCTGGACCTAAGAGCTAAGGAAAATGACAGATTTTCTTTGGAAATTTGTAGAATTTTTTTAATAACCCTAGGTTTCTCCCTGAAACAAAGGCCTACATTTTTAACCAATGTTCTTGTGATGTTTTGTGACATGGATCAATCATGGAATCAATCAATCAATCATGGAACACTTTGGTTTCTGAAGGACTGAAACTGAGGATTAACCAAAAGTAATATAGAGGTCCATGCTGATGTGAAAAGGCAGCAACACACTAGCTACTAAAAATTGTACAAAATAAGTGATGTAAAGGTAAAAAAAAAAAAGATTAATGAAAGGAGTCAGGATGACAGACCTGTAGAAGCTCCCCCCCATAGCCCATAAAATACCTGTAAAAAATGTCTCTAAACAAATTCGAGAGCAGCAGAAGCCACAAAACGACAGAGTGAAAGAGATTTCCAGCCCAAGGAAGCCTAGAAGGTCAACAGGAAAGATTTATAGTACCCCACGTGGAGTAGAGTGCAACATGACCTTGACCACATGGCAGGGACAGGACTGGAATAGGCCTTAGGGTGCATGGAATCCTAGGTAGCAGCTGTGGTTCTCAGATCCCTCAACCCACAAATGCCAAAGGCAGCTTCAAAGGTCAGTGAGAAAGCTCTCTCACTTGGGTGAGAAGAGAATGTGATCTGGTCTCAGTAGCCCCAGGTTGGTAGCAATTGTTGTGGCAGCAGCCTCCATTTTAGGAGCCCTCAGCTTAAAGCCCCTAGGGGAATCACACAGCTGATCTAGATCTCAACCTTGAGTGGTGTTCCTGCGGTGAGGAGGAGCTCTGGCTGGCCTGGTCAAGCTGGAGGCTTTGGAGAGGGAACTCTTCTCACAGATCCTGGACAGAACAGAGTGCTTGTGGTTGCTCCCAGACCAGAGTGCAGGCCAGGAGAGGAGTAAACGCCTCTCCTTTGATTGTGCCACCTTGGAGGAACTGAGAACTTACAGGTCCCCAGAGTATTCCCTCTTCTCAACAAGGAGTCAAAAGTCAAGTAACTGTCTGGTAAAATGCCCTAAAAGGAGGGAAAACATACAACCATAGAAAGCTACTTTCTTGATGAACAAGTATTTTCTTCCATCCTTTCAGATGAGGAAGAACAATGCATACCATCAGAGGAAGACCTAAAAGTCAAAGCTCCTGCATCCAAAAACCTCCAAAATAAATATGCAACGATTTCAGGCTATGGAAGAGCTCAAAAAGGATTTTGAAAATCAAGAGAGGTGGAGGAAAAATTGGGAAGAGAAATGAGAACAATGCAAGAAAATCATGAAAAGCAAGTCAATAGCTTGCTAAAGGGGACTCAAAAAAAAGTCTGAAGAAAATAACACCTATAAAAATTGACTAATCCAAATGGCAAAAAAGTTTCAAAAAGTGAATGAGGAGAATAACGCTTTAAAAAGCAGAATTAGCTAAATGGAAAAGGAGGTTCAAAAGCTTACTGAAGAAAATAGTTCTCTCAAAATTAGAATGGAGCAGATGGAAGTTAATGACTTTGTAAGAAACCAAGAAATTACAAAACAAAACCAAAAGAATTAAAAAGTAAAAGACAATGTGAATTATCTCATTGGAAAAACAGATGACTTGGAAAATAAATCCTGGAAAGACAATTTAAAAATTACAGGACTACCTGAAAGCCATGATCAAACAAAGAGCCTAGACATCAACTTTCATGAAATTATCAAAGAAAACAGCCCTGATAATCTAGAACCAGAGGGTAAAATAAATATTGTAAGAATTCACTGATCACCTCCTGAAAGAGATCCAAAAAGAGAAACTCCTAGGAACATTGTAGCCAAATTCCAGAGTTTCCAATTCAAGGAGAAAATATTGCAAACAGCTAGAAAGAAACAATTCAAGCATTGTGGAAGTACAATTAGGATAACACAAGAGCTAGCAGCTTCTACATTAAGAGAATGAAGGACTTGGAATAGCATATTCCAGAAGTCAAAGGAACTGGGACTAAAACCAAGAATCACCTACCCAGCAAAACTGAGTATACTACTTCAGGGGAAAAAATGGTTATTCAATGAAATAGAGGACATTCAATCATTCTTGATGAAAAGACCAGAGTTGAATATAACATTTGACTTTCAAACACAAGAATCAAGAGAAGCAAAGTAAATAGGAAAGAGAAATCATAACTAAAGTTGAACTGTTTACATTACTACATGGAAAGATAATATTTGTAACTCTTGAAATTTTTCTCAGTATTTGGGTAGTTGGAGGGATTATGCACATATATACATATATATACATATATATGTAATATATATATATATATAAAATATATATATTATATATATAGGCAGAGAGCACAAGGTAAGTTAAATAGGAAGGGATGATATCCAAAAACATAAAATTAAGAAAATTAAGGGGTGAGAAAGGAATATATTGGGAAGAGAAAGGGAGAAATGGAATGGGGCAAATTCTCATAAAAGAGGTAAGAAAAAGCTTTTTCAATAGAGAGGAAAAGAGGGAAGGTGAGAGGGAAAAAGTGAAGCTTGTCATCACATTTGGCTTAAAGAGGGAATAACATGCACATTCAATTTGTTATGAAAATCTGTTTTACACTACAGGAAAGTAGGGGAGAATGGGGTTAAGGAGGGTGGGAGATGATAGAAGGGAGGGCAAATGGGAGGAGGGAGTAATCAGAAGTAAATACTTTTGGGCAGGTACAGAGTCAAAAGAGAGAATAGAATAAATGAAAAATAGGATAGGATGCAGGAAAATATAGTTAGTCTTACACAACATGACTATTATGAAAGTCTTTTTCAAAACTACACTTATATAGCCTATATTAAATTGCTTGCCTTCTCAGCAGGGATGGGTGGGGAGGGAGGAAGGAGAGAAGTTGGAACTCAAAGTTTTAGAAATGAATGTTGAGAATTGTTTTTCATGCAATTGGGAAATAAGAAATACAGAATGGGTATAGATATCTATCTTAACCTACAAAAAAAGAGACAGGATGGGATAAGGGAAGGGAGAGGTGCTAGAAGAGAGGGCAGATTGGTGGAAGGGGTAATCAGAATGCACGGTGTTTTGGGGTGGGGAGAGAGGAAAGATGGGAAGAAAATTTGGAACTCAAAATTTTGTGGAAATGAATGTTGAAAACTAAAAATAAATAAACATTTTTTTAAAAAAGACTAATTGCATGGCAAGAATCTATATAGGTTACATATACAGTATAAAATATAAATGGTAGCGGAAGGCATATAAGAGATTTGGAATGAAGAGGAGAAGAAAAGAAAGGGCTCTCTGCAAATGATCTCAAATTTTTTAGAGAAATATGAGGCTAAATTCTTAGGTGAGTGGAAGAGGAGTATGAGAGGTTTGGAAAGAGCTGAAAAGGTATAGAAAAACTACTCTGGTGATTGGGATAGTGATTCCATTAAGAGATAGAAAAGGTTTTGTTTTCAGCAGTGAGGTCCCATTTATACTGGATCAATTCAGCATGGTTTCATGACCTTCTCCAGCACCTGAATAGAAGTAAAGGCAGCAAATAGTGAGAGAAATCCAAGGCTGGGATATGGCAGGACAAGATGGTGACAGGATAAAGGGGCAAGGGACTCAGAAAAGAAGACAATATAAAGTTAAATTGACAAGACAAATAATAATATTTTCAAATAAAAAAATCAAGGACATAAGATTACACATGAAATCAATATATTGAAATAAGATGTATTTTTCTATACAAATTCAAGGACCCCTCTGAAATCTATAAGAACGCCTCCTCTACAAGATCCCTTTAACCTGAGCTTGAATATTTCCAGTGGCAAGGAACTCTTTATCTTTGTAAACTTGAGCAAGCCATATAAGCTCTCTAGGCCCCAATTTACTCATCTTTAAAATGAGTTTAACTGGAGGACCTCTAAAGTCCCTTCCAGATATAATTGTATAAACCTATGAGTTTCTCAGGGGAACTCATTCAATTTTTCAACCACTCTAATATTTTATAAAGTTTCCTCTATATTGATTAAAAATTAAGTTATACAAGCTACATCAGCTACCTCTTCCTGTTGGAAATGAAAAACTCCTTAAGAAATATACAAATAGCAATTTCTGGGATATTGGATTATAAAACCAAAGCTGGTGGTGTTGCCAGAAAATGTCTTGACTATGAATAAACATCCTGTGCTAAAGATAAAAAAAGCAAATTTTTATTTGTTTTCTTGTTTTTTATCAATATCCCTTCTGGAGGAAATGGAAAGAGACTGGCAATATTGTTCATATTATTCTGGTTTCTGGCAGAGGTATACTTTTAAGGGATGGAGTAGGATGTGACTTTATGTAGACCTGCCATTTAAAGAAAGACTGGGTAGTACACTTGTGGTATGTAGCAAACTCTCAAGCCCGTGGCAGATGTGATCTTTTTTTAATTAATACTAGAATCTCAAGCTTTAGGACAAAATATAACATCCTTAGGAATATTTTTTGTCTAGTTTCCACATTTTCAGATGAGGAAACTGAGTTCTAGAGTGGTTAAATAACTGGTCAAAGTTAAAACAAATGACATCAGTTACTGACATTTATATAGCACTTTTCATACATTATTTAATTTGATCTTTAAAAATACCTATGATATAATTCATCTATGCAACAAGACTAATGTGAAAATGTATATAATAGAAATGTATGTGTAGAGACATATGAGATTGTATACTGTCTTGGGGAGGGAGGAGGAAAGAGAGGGAGGAAATTTAAAACTTGCGGAAGTGAGGTGCCAGAAATATTATTATGGATATTTTACAGACAAGGAAACTAAATCTAAGAGAGTTTAAATGACTTGCCCATGATCACATAGCTAATGCATGTCAGAGGTGGGATGTGAAACTAAGTCTTCCCAGCTCTATTGCTATGATCACGTTGTCTTTCCAGGAAGTAAGCAGAAAAGTCAGCATTCCAACCCAGGTCCTCTGGGACTGTACCTTTTTATTTTTAACTGCACCACACTGTAATCTCTTTGAGGGCAGGTATCTCCAGTGTCTTGACTATTAATGTGTATTTAATAAGTGTTTGAATTAAGTTGAATTAAAAAGACAGTAAAAATCACACTTGAAATTTATAGGGAAAAAGTAGTCCAAGAGAGAAAAAAAAAGAGTAGAAAGTCCTAGAAGCTACAAATGTAGGGTCATGTGAGCAATTCCTATGTCCTTATAAGGAGGGCTGAGTGAGCCCAGAGGAGAGAAGCTCAGATCAGGAAAATGTGTTTCACTTCTGAAAATGCTGCTATGTAATAGCATGAAGCATGGCACCCAATTGTCCATCATATGTACCCCTACTTTGCCCAAAGTATTTAATTCAGGAGACTGGGGAATTTTTCTCTTAGAGAATATTTCCTTGGTTTTATAAGGAAATTCAATTAAGAGAAACTTACTCTACATTACTACATTCAACTTGGACTGGAATGTCTTACATCACATAGAGGGAGTTTCCCATACTTAGCACTTAAATGGTAGCTTATACCTTAGGGACTAGGTCTGCTTAGCAAACACAAATTCAGATTTCGAAGGACACTCCTCAGGTAGGTAAGTGCAAACTATTACTTTCTCTCAGATTGAGAAACTGGAAGGTTAAGCCCAAGGATGCACAATAAATCAACGGAAAAAGAAACTAAATCTCAGACCTTCTGACTTTGAGTTCATTCCACTTTAACTGAGACACCAGATATTATCCATTCCAGAACAAAGGCCTCGTCCCTGTTAACCTTGAATCCTTTTTGGGCTCCTGGCATTCAGAAGTAGCTATGAGTAATGCTCCCTGACAACAACACAACAGCAGGTTTGAGTGTGAATTTTACAAGGATGACAAATATTTAACATTTCATTTGAGACATTTTAAAGGGTAATCAATTCTCCCTTGTGATGTTAGGCAAATACATATGTATACACAAATACATAGTAGTGTTATAAAGGAAGGATTACACATTCAGAGATAGGTCTTTCTACCCGTGTTCAGGTTGAAATGATCTGCTGTCAAAACAGAAATGACTTATAGCTTCCATACCATGAAAACCCAGCATCTAATTAATGACACTTTGTATCTAGTGGATTATTTGACATTTAGAAGACTATTGCTGTTTATCTGATTCCTGGATTTAAAATACTTCCTCAGTACCTAATTTATTCATCAGAAAAAGAGGATACTTACATACATGCATAGGTCTACATGTGTTTTTGATAGCTGGATTATAGAAAAAAGTTAAGGTGCTGAAAGGAAAATTTCAAATGTACCTTTCTTTCCAGGAAAAAATTAATTTAATTTTCATTCTGATTGGTTTATTCCTTCCATAGTATAGTAGAGACAGAAGACCTGAGCTTAACTCTTAACTCTATCACTAACTACCTACCTTACCTTGGGCAAGACCCTTCAGCCCTCTAGGTTTCCATTACCTCATTTGCAAAATAAGGTGTCTGGGTGAAACAAACCTGTGACCTCATTGGTCCAAAGAACCACTCTTTCTAGCGATAATACATCTGGTGTAGGAGACAGGGAAATACTTTGCAATAAAAAGAGTCCTTCAGACAAGGGTAGAGACTAGAATTAATTTCACTGGTATAGGCAGGCCCCAGGGACTGAAGAACATGCAGAAATTCCCTCTTCCAAAGCAGTGCAGAACATTCCCCACAATTTATAGTCTTAGACAGTTGTCTAGGAGTTTGTGACTTGCCTTGCCCAAGGTGACATAACCAACTATGTATTAGAAGTTGAATTTGAAACTAAGTCCTCCTGGTTCTCTCTCTCTCTCTCTCTCTCGCTCTCGCTCTCGCTCTTGCTCTCTCTCTCCTTCTTTCCCCCCTCCCTCCATGCGTGTGTGTATCTCTCCATACACACACACAGACACAAATTTGATTGTCCTTTAGGGTCAAAGAAGAGCAAAATGGCATCACTATGTTGAGGTCAAAGTACAATGTGACCAGCTGTGGTCGATCAGATCCATACGAGCTCAGAATATACCACAGGTTGGACATACATAGTCCATATGAACATTTGAAATGCAGATGTCTCTAAATTTGTACATCTCACGTTTCTTTTGAACTCCTGCAATTCTCTTCGATGTGGGCATGCCATGCTAGGTGGTCCTATGCCAATGTCTTCCATGTCTTGCAACCTATTCCAAAGTTCTTCAGAGAGACATCGAGTGTCCTTATATCACTTCTTCTGATCTCTGTGTGCATATTTGCCTTGTGTGAGTTTTCCATAAAATAGTCTTTTAGGTAAACATACATTTGGCATTCCAATAATGTGGACAGTCCACCAGAATTGTGCTTTCTGCAATAGTGTCTGAATGCTTGGCAGTTCAGCTCAAGAAAGGACCTCAGTGTCTGGTACCTTCTCTTGCCAGGTGATCTTCAGAATCTTCCTAAGACAATTCAAATGGAAGAAATTCAGTTTCCTGGCATGGCACTAGCATACTGTCCAGGTTTCACAGACATACACAGACATATACCACAATGACTCTGTAGACCTTCAGTTTGGTAGGTAACCTAATAACTCTTCTAATAACACACCTTCCTTCAGAACATTAAGCAAGCTCCTGTCAACATCATCATCAATGACTACATCCCTGGAAAGCATAGTGCCAAGGTAAGAGAACTTATCCACAGAATTAAAAATTTCTCCATTTGCTATAATTTCTGTAATTTCTCCATTTCTACACATATGTATGTACACATGTATCATATATGGACATACATGTGTATAAGGTACCATCCCTTTCATATGTGAAGTTTGAATGCTAAAAGGAGATTAACAAGAACTGTTGAAGATTGAATTAAATAGAACCAAGAAAATAATACATACAATTACAAGGTAAATGGAAAGAACAAATATAAAACAAATGAAAGTGAAAGTTGCAAGAATTTAAAAAGAATATGCATAGCCCCAAAGAAAATATGAAGAGAAACCTCCTCACTTATTTTGCAGAGTTGGGAAGTCATAGGTATGGAATATTGCAAGTCATTTCTGCTATAATGCTTGTTTTGAAAAGTTAAATTTGTTCTAATGTGGTTGATATATTAGGGAACAATTTAAACATAATGAAAATTTTGTGTTTGCTTATACATGAGTTCATCGAGGAGAAACTATGAGAAAACATAATAAATTGCAGCACTTCATAATAACTTGCAAGCTGCAATCCTTCTAGTGCTTACTTCCGCAAGCAAAGCCTGAGTCTTTTTCAAGATAAAGTGTTGTATTTATTTTATGTCTTAGGAGCTGTGGGATGAGGAAAACTAGTTTGCCTCAACCTCCCCACCCACACTTCCCACCGCGGCTGAAGCTCCCTACCCAAAGCAACTAAGGCTCTACAGCAACTTGATTTTGCCAGATTGCTCCCTGTGGGAACCAGAATGCAGGTGGAAACCACCACAATTTATGTATTTCTCAACCATTTAGCATGTATAAAACCATGCTACCATTTTTTACATTCCTATCTTTATTCCATGTGTCGCTGATGAAGTTTTTGAGTGTCGTATTCCTAATCCCATTTTCTTTATAAGCTCTGTAGTTTTTATTGTGTGATTTTGCACAATTATGTTACCACACTGTTAAATTTGATATATTTATATTACATACTTTTAAGAAAACCATCTTTATAAAACCAATTCAGTTTCTCATAAATACTGTTTCTTACTTTTGTGTGTATAATGAAATGCTTGTGTTTGATAAATAAGTTCACAAAAAGAAACTGTAATTTTGTAAAAAGTGTGTAACTAAAGAAGATAATGGGAAAGAAGTTAACTCTTTTTTAGAAAAACTAATTTTACTAATTATGAATAATTTTACTGCTTTTTTTATACTAACTACTTGTTACTCTATTTTCTGTAGCCAATGTCCAACTGGTTGGATATTTTCTGTGTAGCTTAGGAATAGCCAGCAGCATTTCCACTTTTCTCTGTTAGTATGGGATGGATTATCAATTGCCAGCTGCCCTCAGGCATTTTACCCAATAATGACTGGGATTATGAGAATTTTTCATTTGTTTGTTTACTTGCTTGAAATCACTTGACCCAAAAAAAAAAGATTCCTTTCTCTCATGCTTTGAAAGTTCTTCTTCATTTCTGCCTCCTGGCTTCCTTCAAATCCCAGCTAATATCTTACTTTCTATAGGAAGCCTTTCTCATTGTCTCTTCTTTATATTTCCTTTCCTCCATTGCTTATTTCCAACTTATCCTGTATGTAGTTTGCATGTATATTGCTATTTGCATGTTTCTCTCCCATTAGATTATGAGCTACTCAAGTGTAGGGATTGTCTTTTACTTTTTTTTTGTATTCCCAGCATTTAGTACAGTGAAAAGTTAATTGTTTGTTGACTGACTGATTGATAAATGTGAGTGCCAGACATATGAGATTGACCCATCTCTAGGAACCATCAAATCTGGCACTATAAGTATAGGCTAGAATCAGTGAGCTGGTCTAAAGAGCAATAGTAGGGGTTTATGTCATGTCTAATAAGAAAGAAAGAAAAAAGAAAGAAAGAAAGGAAGGAAGGAAGGAAGGAAGGAAGGAAGGAAGGAAGGAAGGAAGAAAGGAAGGAAGGAAGGAAGATGTGTTTATGAGTAGGTGCATATACAATGTGTATGCACTGTATGTATATATATACATAAATACATAGTATGCATATGTGTGTATAAATACTTAGTATGCATATGGATATAGAGTATGCATGTGTATCTATAAATACTCACATGTATACATGTATTCATCAATACAGAGATAGAAGGGACTACAGAGTTCAAATAATCCAACTCCCTTATTTTGCAAATGAGGAAACTGAAATCCCTTGCCCAAGGTCAAGTCGGTTGTAACAGAGCCAGAATTCAAACTCAGGTCTTCTGCTTCCAAATCCATCACTTCTTTATGGAAGAGATAAGCCAAATGGAAAGGATATTCTATTTTTTAAACTTTCGTCTTTAAGTGAAGGAAATTTGAAAGATATCTCTCTCCCCTAGAATTCTCTACTGTGTTAACAAACACACAGACACACACTGTGACTGAAATTAGGTACTGAAGAAGCACCCTAAATTCAGTGACTAGATTTAAAAAATAATAATACTGTGGATCTCAAATAACTTTGTAAGAAACAAATACTATTAATTAGATGCTGGTCTAAATGGTATGGAAGCTATGTCATTAGTATTTTGATAGCAGGTCATTTAAACTCAGAAAAGAGTAGAAAGGGAGGAGAAATATGAATGTTCTATCATTCATTCGTGATATGATTACTACCTAAGTTCCTTAGTTTCAATTTATTTTTGTTGTTTGTTTTTTTCCAAGGAGGGCAAATTGATTTTCATGGATCTATACTCATCCACTTGCGGTTAATGCCACCCTTCTGAAAGAAGCTGCTAGAGGTTAAAGGTGCAGTGGCACCTAATACAGTTAATTGGTTCAGAGAGAAAATTAAAGTCATAATTTTGGTTTTATCAGTACCAAATAAGTGAACTGGCCAACTCGTCTTTCTCTGATCTCAGTTGCAGAATTTCAGACACTATCGATATTTAATAAGTTGCTCTTAAATGGTTTATGGGAATACATCACATCTTATTTGGTAGTTTGATCAATAGCTTTATGCTAGATTGAGGAAGACATTTTGCATTTACCTTACCCCCAGTTCTTAACCAGGAAAGTCTGAGAAATTCATCAGTGAGGTATATTCTAATGGGAGTTATAGGTTCAATAATGCTTCTGGAGGTTGTTTGAAATTCCAAACCTGGGAGTATACCATTAAGTCATGCTAGCATCAGTAAGAATGAAAGGTCATTTGAGTTCATTAAAATGTTAAAAATAATACCCGCCAAACAATATGGAGGTGAGTTTGCCAAAAATGTCATTTGGAAAAAAAATAATAAAGAACTAAGGACAAAATAGAAGGCACAGACTAGGCAGAGCTAACACCTAAAACTTTCATTGATTTATAATTTATTTATAACCTGAAAAAAATAATAGTTATGTCATGAATTTTGTGTTCTCTTAATGAAAACAAATGTTACTAGTAAAGATGGCATGTTGCCCTGTACTATGAACTGATTTTTTAGTAGCACCTTCAGTTTCACAAATTTATTCCCTAATGACTTCAGTCTCATAACAGAATAAAGATGAAATTATTAATATAGCAATTAGGTGTGAAATTAAAAATAGAATATCTTTTACATCAACAATTCTGAAAGCCCTTCCAGCTTAATCAGAATATTTTAAATAGGGCTTTGAGCTTTCCTTTCTGTGGACACTGATATACTTGCCAGTATAACCAATTCACATTCCTCTGCCTTTGACCCCTAGAGGAAAAATAGGAACTCCATCATTCACATTTCTTTTGGAATCTGAGTTTCTTCACATTTTCTTTGCCTCTCTCCCCATGGTAAACATGACAGTGCTATAGTGGCTCTTACCTATTCAAAGATTGGTGAGGGAAGAGCAATCCCACATTCCATGCCACCTCAAACTCAACATGTCCAAAATATGTCTTTCTCCCCAGACTCTCCTCTCTTCCAAATTTCCTTCTTGCTACAGGGGGTATCACCATCCTCTCAGTTTTTCAGGTTCACTGCCTCAGTATTCATTTTGACTTCTGACTCTCTCACCTTATGTATCCAATCACTTACCAAATCTTGCCATTTCTACCTTGACATTTCTCATGTATGTCCTCTTCCACTCACACAGTTATCACCCTAGTTCAGGCTCTCATTACCTCTCTTAGGACTATTGCAATAGCCTTCTACTTTGACTTCTTCCTCCAGCCTCTCCCTATTCTAATCTATCTTCCTTAGGTGCCAAAGTGATTATTCTGAAGTGTAGATCACCCTACTACCCAGTAACTGCGAGGCATGCCCTATTACCCCCAAGAGCAAAGATAAAATTCTGTTCGACATTTAAGCCTCTTCATAGCCTGGTTCCTTCCTTCCTTTACAATGTTTTTCCTTCACATTTTACTGCCATCTACACACTCACAATTCTATATTTGCTCTACCTCTATTCTATTTTTGCTCTACCTCACACACTACACTCTCTTTTCTGTATCCATGCCTCTGCACTGGCTATTCCCCATGACTGCAATTCCCTACTTCCTCACCTGTTGCTTGACATCACTAGTTTCTGTCAAAAATCAACCCAAATATTGTCTTCTATAAGAACACTTCTCAGTCTGCCCAGCTACTTGAGCTCTCCTCTCTATGTGTACTGTCCTTCTACTCTGAACAGATCTTGTAAGCATCTATTTATTTTCCATGCTGTTTGCTTCTTAATATGTAAGTTCTTGAAGTCAGGTGCTGTTTTGTGCTTTTGCCTTTCTTTGTCTTTGCACAGAGTCTGGCAAATAGTAAATATTTAATAAATGCTTGTTAATTGATTGATGGATGGATGTTTTAAGTGCCTCAGTCTGTAAGAAGATGTTATAATTCTTTGTATAAAAATTATGTTTGTTATTCTTTATGTTGCATTTGGGGGCAACTAGGTAGCACAGTGGAAAGAGGGGTGGATCTGGAGTCAGGAAGACTTGTCTTCCTGAGTTCAAATTTGACCTTAGACACTTAATAACTACGTGACCCTGAGTGAGTCACTTTACCCTATTTGCCTCAGTTTCCTCATCTGTAAAATGAGCTGGAGAAGGAAATGGCAAACAACTCCAATAGTTCTTCCAAGAAAACCTCAAATGGGGTCATGAAGAACTGGACATGAGTGAAAAATAATTGACCGATTACCACAAACCTACAATTTGAGAAAGGACCCAGACTAGCCATCTTTCCCTTCCTACATTTTGTTATCATTTCTCAGCTTCCTTCTCCCTTAGCTCCTACAGCTCCCTTCTCCCACTGCTAAATTCCTTTTGGGAATTCCAGCTTGAGGAAGTGCCCAAACTCATCATCCTTCATTTTCCACCACTTCAACCTTGGAGGTACTTCCCTCTCTCCCTCGCTTTTCATTTCCTTTTCATATATTATTTTCCCCTATTAGAAGATAAGCTTCTTGAGGGTGGTCTTTTTGTTTGTATTTGTTTCCCTAGCACTTAGCATAAAAATAACCACTTAATAAATGTTTCTTGAATTGACTATATAGATGTTCAAAGATCCACCAGCAAACTGAATGCTATGACCTATTCTTGTTTATTCTAGTAGTATTCTAATCTCTAGTAGATTCCAAGAATCACATTTTACAGACCTATTACCTCTCTGTTTACTTACAAATTTAATGATGGAGGATCAGGCAGGGAGAGCTTACCTTAAAGATTTGTGGGAGCCAATACCAGAAGATATTATTCTGATACACATATTAAGAGAAACAGTAATTGATACTTTTATAAAGGGAACTTTAGTTCAAAACATGCTTATTCTCCTTTTCTTAAAAACAGAATTAAATATTATAAACACTGCCTTGTGTATATTCTGATGAACTACCAAGAACTGACAGTCTTCAAAGCAACCTACAAGTGAATAACTTCCTTTGTCACTGGACAGTTTCAGGTGAATGAAAAGTAACTTCTCAGCACCCTAACGGTGGCTTCTGATGAAGATGATGACTGCAGTATTGAGTTGAAAGATCCTACAAGCCCTCAGAAAAAAACCCATCTCCAATATTGCTTAAGACATAAGTCAAACCTCTGGCCAGAAGTGCATCAATTAATAGGGATGGTAGAGATTCCTGATCTTTGCGATGATATATAGGCAGCATATATGCTGCCTAATGACATATGATTAGAATATCTGAATATTATTGTTCTGTCCCTCAATTTCCTATCTGTATTCCTAATTTTTTTTGGTAACAATTATGTGTTAATTTTTAGCATCTATGATTGTGGTGAGAAGTCATAATACATAAAGGTCTAACTTTGGAGTCAGAAAGAATTGAGTTCAAGTGCTATCAGTGACACATACTTTGTGACCATGGGCAAGTCACTTAACCTCTCAGTGACATCCAGAAAACTAAGAGTATAAGTTCCAGATTACTTGTCCTTATGTATCTGAGGTGGAAGTTTCCACACCTGGTAGCATCCCACATTGATATTATATGTTTGAGCTAAACAGAAAAACAAATAGATGATAGACAGATAAACAGATAGATAGACAGATATAAAGGTAGGAATCATAGATTGTAAACATAGAATAAGTTCAAGAAAGGACAGTGATAAATGCAATATTATGGATGTAGTATTTGGAGTTCTTAAGCCTGCCCCTTAAAGGATGGAGGGAAGTCTCAGAGTGATTTCATAGATGCATGACTTTTTATATGAATTACCGTGCCATCACTTACTCTCCCAATACTGTGGGGCGGCTACCAAGCACAGCACCAGACTCTTGGAAGGGAGACACACATGTGTCTCAAGGCCCCTCCAGCTGCCTTCCCAATGAATAAGCACCCTGGCAGAACACACCAAACACTGAAAGGGAACATTTTCTGAGTTATACTCCACACATACAGAAATTGTAATTGTACCTTTCTCCTTATGCCAAAGGCTTATAAGGGTCATTTCTTCTTTCTACTTCTAAATTAATTCCACACAGAAACAACTGAGCTGTGATGAGTCTTACACCTATCTTGAGAGTAACTTTCTTCCCTTCTCCTTAAAATATCTCAGCTTACCATGGCTCCAAGAGTGACTCCCTGCTTTCTTTATTTTTTCCAGTGGATGGGGGATGAGGGTAATTCCCTGAATTACCATGTCTATAGCATGTCTCTCCTAAGGGTCCTCCTCTCCTCCCACCCTTTCACTTCTATTCAGTTTCCACCAGAAAAAGGTGTTCAAGCCCTTTCTGGTTGTCTCTGGTAAGATCTAAGTAAGGAAGGGGCATGGATGTCTTCAACTAATTCTCATGAACAACCGTAGAGGATGCGTCCTTTTCAATACAATACTATTTGCCAACATCCTTGAATCTTTTTACCATCCAAAATCATATACATTTCTTGTTCCTCTCTAGAGGGCCAGCATAAGAGTGAGGCATTTTTGCTGTTGCTATAGAAATTTTGGAGAATTTGCCTATTTGAGGCATCAGATATGGAATTTTGCGTAAATTTTCAGGTTCAGGTTCAGTCATAATTCAAAGCTTACAGAATTCTATTTCTAGGGGATGATAAATGCATTCAGATAAGTCTCATATAAATTTTAGAGGGCCTACATACAGGAAGCTGTGTGTAATCTAACTGTATATAGTCTACTCATTTAAGAAAGAAATTTTAATTTTCATCTATCATCCTATTGCTTTTCCTATTCTTGCGTCTGCTTCAATGTTCACTGGGTATTGCATATTCTCATTTACAAGTGTCTCCAATTTATCAGAGTTATTTTTTGAGTCTCTAAAATAGAGGCTCTTAACTTTTTTTCTGTCATGGACTCCTTTGGAAGTCCAGTGAAGTCAATGATCCCCTTCTTATAATGTTTTAAAAATACATTAAAATATAACACATATGATTACAAAGGAAACTGGTTATACTGAAATGCAGTTATCTATATATTTTTAAAAATAAATTCATGGTTCCCAGCAAAGAACTCCTACTCCAGTAGACCTATTAGATAAAGTTATGGGGAAAGTCACAGGCTACAAAAAAAAAGGTGTAAATTGCCAAGAGCCAATGTATAAAAATCTGCTGGTTTTTTTTAAATCAAACTCTACCATTGAAATAGCAAGATTAATTTGAATAATAATAACAGCTAGTATTTATATAGTGCCTACTAGGAGCCAAACATTTTCAAAATTGAAGTCAACCGAGGTTAATGTTTGCCCAAGGTCACAGTAAGTGTCTGAAGTGGGATCTGAACTCAGATCTTCTTGGCTCCAGGTCCAGTGTTCTAATCACTGTTCCATCAAAAATGGTAGTTTGATTTCTATGTTGATAAATCAATTATTAAATAAAATCCTACTCAATATTATGATTCTGACTTTACAGCCACAGTCTGAAGGAACCACATGGCTTCTAACTGGACCACTTTATGAAATGGGATCATCTGTAACCTTGAACATGCTGCCAGACTTCTTGCACTCAATCTGTACCAATAGTATTGCAGATTAAAGCCTTCGCTCTCAATTCTACTGTGTCCAACTAATAGAGTCCAAATAAGCCCTTCTCCCAATTGTATAATGATACTACTGATCACACCTGACAAACACATGCCTAGAGTTTTTCATGATTCCTCATCACTACTGTACATACCTCATATTCTAAACTTCAAGTCACAGTATCTGCTAATATTTTTCTCAATCTAGCATATGAATAATTTTTGGAGAAGAGGGAACTTTGAATATAACAAAACTCATTGGTAATATCATATCCCAAAGATCTGCTCCTCTATAAATAGACTGTATTTGCTGTCACAGCTCCATAACTGAGAGCCTAGCCTTATTCTTACATGATATAATGTCTTCAGAGAAGACCTGAAAGTCCTTTTGTTCCTTAGTAGATATAACCACAATTATAACTTTGTTTAATGATCATGTGATTATCAATATTAAGCAAGGCATAAAACATGGAGATGTGTGGTCTATAAATATATTGGAGAATGTCCTGGGAAGAGTTTATGTAGAAAAGGGATTTCCTTTAAATGGTGAAATTCTGCAAGTTCTCCTACATGTGAATTACATTATGCTAGTTATCATCTCTCTCAAAGTTACCTCTGACTTATTCATGGTAACATACCTAGATTCACAGGCAGGTTTCAACCCTAGGTCTTTCCAGGTCCAGCACTCCACCTCTACGCTACACTGCTTCTGAAGGAAGCCACTTGTCTTCAGGAAGCTAACGCTAAATCTTTGTCAGTGAGACTGTAAGGTTGTAGATTTAGCTCTGGAATCAACCTGCTACTGAAAATATTAATTCCTATATTGTTTAGAAAAGTATAATTCAGTATGATTGGACCTATTTTAACATTTAGATATCCTGATGATGCTTCACGGCTATAAATCAAGATGCAGCACCATTTATGGATTAATTGCTAATTTGTCCTAGAGTCTGAAGATTTTATCTTGAGAGGGCAACTGATACTTCAGGTTCTAAGGGTAATCCTGTGGGTATGTACTGCCTCCAATATTGTTCCCTTTAATTCTGTCAGTGAAAGATGTTCACACTTCATAAAAGTATCAATGGGTATTAATACCTTGCTAACAGATTAACAACTCATCATCTCAGTTTTTGTTTTTTTCCTTTCTAGGATCACATCAACTTGTGGCAGAGAATCAATCAAGTGGCAGAGAAGAGGAACAAATCCTTCCCTTCCTTCACAATACAATATCATGATCTCAGAAGAATCAAAATTATGGATAATTGAAAGAATAATGAAGAGACGCATGGTATACATAATTAGGTTTCAACATATTATCATTAAGGGCTTACCTGCAAGAAGCGGTATAAGATATCATCAAGAAAACGTATGATCAAAAAAATAAGAGATAATCGTGTACCAAATAATAGATGAATAGTCAATATGCTTCATTGGTACCCACACAACATTAAAAAAATCTAGAAGAAGACTTCCACTGTGTTGAGTAGTGTTTAATGGATTTGTGGGAGAATCTAGCCAAAATCACACAAAGAAGGTAAGGATAGGTAGCAATCTGCAATGAGATGGGAGTGGGTTGCAATCTGTACTGATAGATAAAGTACTGATTTTGAAAATAAGAGAGATCCATTGAAGCATGGCTTCCCAGGTAATTATATTACAATTCATTGTCCTTGATGATAAAATTTTTTAAAAGATTGCTACAAAAATCTTTATACTTTCCATTTTTCTTCTGCAATTATTTTCTTAAAGTATTTTCCATTTTTTCTCTGTTGTCATCTTTCCATTTTCATCCTTAAATGCCCTTGAGATGACTTTTTAGTTGCATGTTTTGCCAATTTTAATTTTTATTTTGAACTTAAACATCAAATAAAAAGGGTCTTTTGACATAAATAGATGATTTTACATGAAATTGCAGCTATCTATAATGTACAGCTTGCTTTTCTTCTTAAGAATGTAATAAATTTAGCCAGTAGCTCTGACCTTTTGCTTCTCTTTTCTTCATCTTTTAAAAACTTTAATATTTTATTTTTTCAAATTACACTTTAAGGCTATTTTTGAATCTTTGTTTTTTTACAATTTTGAGTTTCAAATTTTTCTTCCCTCTCCTTCCCTATCACTGAGAAGGCAAGCAATTTGATAAATGTTATACATGTACAGTCATGCAAAACATATTTCCATATTAGTCATGTTGTGAAAGAAAACAGACTAAAAGAAGCAAGAAAAATAAAGAAAGTAAAAAAATGGTATTCTTCAATCTGTATTCATATTCCATCAGTTCTTTCTCTGGAGGTGAATAACATTTTTCATCATAAGTCCTTCAGAACTGTCTTGGATCTTTGTATTTCTGGAAACAGCTAAGTCATTCACAGTTGATCATCTTACAATATTATTACTGTATACAATGTTCTCCTGATTCTGTTTACTTCACTTTCATGTCTTTCCAAGTTTTTCTGAAAGCATCCTTCTCCTCATTTATTATAGCACAACAGAATTCCATCACAATTATATACCATAACTTGTTCAATCAATGGGCATCCCCTCAATTTTCAATTCTTTGCCACCACAAAAAGAGCTTTTGTACATATAGGTCCTTTTCCTTTTTATCTCCTTGGGATACAAAACTAGTAGTGGTATTGCTGGGCTAAAGGCCATCTTTTTTTTCTCCTTTTTTTCCTCTTTTTTCTTTTTGCAACTCTACCCTTTCTCCCCTTATGCTGATGTTCTCCTCCGCACTCCATTGGAAAATGAGAAAAAAGTCTAATAACTATGCACAGTCAAGCAACATAAACATCTACATTAACTGCACCCAAAAATGCGCGTCTTCCTCTACATCTGCAGTCAATCCCTTTTTTGATGAGATGGATAACATGCATCATTATTCTTTTTTATTCTTCTGTAGGTAATTTTATTATCAGATTTCCCAAATCTTTCAAAGTTGATTTCTCTTTATAGTGTTATTACAAAAATTGTTCAGTTGGTTCTGCTCATTTCATTCTATATTCGCTCTCTCAGGTATTTCTTTTTTCTCTGAAACAGTCCATTGCATCATTTCTTATAACCCAGTAATATCATATTGCATTTATGTGAGAGAGATGGAGAGAGAAAGAGAGAGAGAGAGAGAGAGAGAGAGAGAGAGAGAGAGAGAGAGAACATTTTTTAACAATTTGGTATATTTTGAGCAATGTGCTGAACACTGAGTATGCAAAGACAAGAAAAAAACAGTCCTTATTTTCAAAGATCTCACATTCCAATGGGAGAAGATAAAACATAAAGGGGATCTGAAAGAGAAGAGAGAAAAAAGAGTAAAAAGGAGGAAAGAAAGGTTACCTAAAGAAAGGTGGGGACAGTCATTACGGAAGTCGAACTGGATAGTGAGTAATTTGACTGGATCTCATGATAAGAAAGTTCCAGGCAAGAACTAACCAATAATTGCCAGCCTCAGGATAGAGTCATTGCTAGATGACCTTAATTTGTGCTGATGGCATTAATTTTTTAAGTCATTCCTCAGTAGATGGATACACTATAGTTTCCAATTATTTGCTATCATAATAAGAACAAAAATATTTTTGTACATATGGGTCTTTTCTCTCTTTCTAACAACCATGCATGTGTGTCTGTTTCCCCAGAACCCTTCCAACATTTGATATTTTCATTTTTGTATCATCTTTCTCGATCTAATGAGTTGCATTAATTTGTATTTCCCTAATTAATAGCAATTTGGAACTTTTTTTCATATTTTTGTTGATAGCTTAGATTTCATCATTTGAAAACTACCTGTTTATATTTTTGACCAGTCTTTTTTAGGGGAAATCATTTTTGTTCTCATAAATTTTTTATATATCTTGGATAGTATCCCTTTCAACAAAGAAACTGATGGCAATAAAAATTCTCATTTGCTAGTTTCTCTTCTAATTTTGACGGCATTGATTTCGTTTTTGTAAATATACAATCAAAATTGTTCATTTTTTTTCATCTGTAATCCTCTCTATCCATTATTTGGCCACAGACTCTTCCCCATCCATAAATTGGGAAGGTAATTTCTTCCCTGCTCTCTTAATTTGTTTATAATGTCACATTTTATATCTTAGTCATGAATTTATTTGGAACTTACCTTGATATTGGATGTGAGATGGGAGTCTACATCTAATTTCCTTCAAACTACTTTCCAGTTTTCATAACAGTGTTTGTCAAATAATGACTCCTTAATCCAGTTATTGGGACCTTCGGATTCATCAAACATTAAGCTACTATGTTCATCTGTTTCTGTGGGTTATGTACCTAATCTTCTTCTCTTTATCAGCTTCTCTATTTTTTTTGACCAATGCCAAATAGTTTTGATAATTACTGCTTTGTAGTATAGTTTGAGATATGATACTGATTGACCCTCTTGTTTTTTATTTTTTGGTACTATTTCCTTTGAGATGATTGACCTCTTGTTCTTCTAGATGAATTTCATCACTTTTTTTAGTTCTGTATAATATTTTAGTAGTCTGATCAATATGACACAAAAAAGCAAATTATTTTATATAATATTGTCATTTTTATAATAGTGCTAGGGTCTGCTCATGAGCAATTAGTATTTTTCCAGTTAATTATGTCTTTATTCGTACAAACAGTGTTTTGCCGTTGTGTTCATGTAGTTTTCCATAGATATATATATGTGTGTGTGTATATATATATATATATATATATATATATATATATATATATATATATATATATATATCTTACCAGTTGTATTTCCTAGTATTTTATATATTCTGTAGTTTTGTTCAAATGAGATTTCTTTCTGTCTGTCTTCAGGGTGCTATTGGTAACATACAGAAAGAAAGAGGATTTATGTGTATTTATTTTACATCTTGAAATGTTGCTGAAATTCATTGTTGACTTGAGTTGTTTAGTTGACTCTTTAGAGTTTTAAAAGACACAATAATATCATCTTCAAAAAATGACAGTTTTCTTTCTTCTTTTTCAGGTCCTTATCTTTTTTTATCTTTTTGTTAGATTTTCTAAACATAAAGGAAATACATAGAGGTTCACCCCTATTATAGTCTTACTATCTATTTCTCCATGCAATTAGGATATTTCCTTTAAATATTTAGATGCTAGTCTGTTTAGTGAGTATATATTAAGTGTTGATACTGATGTATTTTCCATGGTGCCTTTCAACATAATGTAATAATTTCCTTGCTAGTCTCTTTTCATTGAAATCCTTATGATCAAGACATTCTTTTGTTTGAGACTCTACATGAACTTGTGGAATTACTCTTTTCTTCTGGGTTTACCCCTTTGCTTGTCTTTCAGTCCCTGGCATTTCTTCATTGGTTGTGTCTATTGTTTTTCTCTGTTTATTCACATCTCTAGCCTCACTATTGGGCTTGTGCTTGTGCCAAAATGCTTCTGTATTTCTAGATTTGGTGGGAAGGTCCTTCTTGAACCTAATTTAATGGATAAAATTAGATTCTACCTTCTGTCAAAATGGTTTAGGGTTGTTTCATGTCACTGTGAATGCTCAAGCTTCCTGGACTTATCTGGGACCACCTGGATGTTAGATTGGACATAGGTTGTGTGTATGTTTCCTAGACATTGCTCTTGCCTTGTCTTCTGACTTGACTGAAGCCCGGAGGTTGCCCCACACTGCATGCTGTTAGTATCCTGGGTCCCACTATAAGACCAATTGCTTCTACCCCAGCTTGTCTCTAGGCTGTACTTTTGTAGAATTTTGAAAGTCCTTTTGTGCAGTCCTGTACTATATAGAGGGGCTTATGGCTGACTCTATTTGGTTTTCTTTATCATTGTTCCTTCTGGTCCATTTTTAGAACTTTACTAGAATATTTGTGGGGTACCTAGACTCTTCTAGCTCAGAAATTCTTAAGTGAGGTACATAAAAATATTTCAGGCATCCATGAAATTGGATGGAAAAATGCATCCTTGCTTTTTACAAATCTTTAGTTTTCTTTGTAATCTAACGTATTTCTTAAAATCTAAAATATTGTCCTGAGAAGAGGTCCAAAGTCTTCACCAAACTGCCATAAGAATCTGTTACATAAAAACTTAAAAGCTACAGCTCTATGTCCTGACATTCTGTCATCTTCTCATAATCCCTCAAAATTTTGCTTAAAAAAGTTTTCATCTCGACTGCATCTTTCTGCTAGATGTAATAATGTTGCTCATAATCATCTTTGCAAGATTTTAAAATGAGTTTATATTCTAACCTACTGTTTCCTTTGATAGCCACGTCTCGGACAAAATAAGTCAGATATTTGCTGACTGTATGACTTCTGAGATCCTTTCTTATCCCTATATATTGTCTAAATTATAATATTCATTTAAATGGACAGCTCTATATCAATGTATCTATCTGGGATAGACAGTACAGAGTGACAATAAGGTGGCCTGGAGGTGAACAGGAGGAGGAGACCAGGCTGAACTACAAATCTCTTTTAATGAACTCAGGCTTCCCATGAAAAGAAGGGCTCATCTTTTTAATATTAAAACTCACTGTCACATATATGGCAGTGAGACATGGGATACAATTTCCAAAGATTTAACAAAGGACATCACTAAAGTTCAATAAAAATAATAGCCAATATTAATAATAATAGATAGCAGTTATATATCACTTTAAGTTTTACAAAGCACTTCTACCCTCACAACAACCCTGGGAGGTTGTTGTGCTATTATTCCCTCCATTTTGCAGGTGAGGAAACTGATACAGACAGGTTAAATGACTTGCTCAGGGTCACATAGCTAGTAAGTATCTGAGGCTGGATATGAACTCAAGTCTTCCTTACTTTAGTAAGTAAATCCAGTGCTTTAGCCACTGTTCCACCTGGCTGCCTCAAGAGGACCAGGGTAGGTAGAACAGGCTAAAATACCTAACCACTGAGAAAGTTCAAAGAACAAGAAGTATCATCAAGGAACTGTATAATGGGAAAGGAAGATGGCACATTTTGAGAATGAGCAGTGATAGGTAGAAAATTGGAAGGGTCCATTGATGCCCTCAGAATATTAGGAGAAAGTGAGAAAGACCTATAAGATGTCAGGTAAGTTCCTATGGCTGATTTATCAAGGACATGGGAAAACAATAGCACTGAATGGGTAGGCATGGATGAGTTACAATCTACGTTAGTGGCATGAACTTCTAACATCATAGCCTTGTATATCTACTTGAGTCTATAAACATTCTACATCATAATAAAAATGGAAAGAGATCTCACTCGTTAAAGAAAAGAGCTTTCTACTACTTTTTCTCAAAAATATCCTTAGCTCCAAGTTATAATATACTGCGGATCAAAGAAAGGCAATTGTGAGTAGCAACTAACCACACTGTTAACCTCAAATAGTTAAATAAGAGTAAAAATGGAGGGCATGACTAACTGTAAAAAGAGAAAAGACCCTGAAGACACTGAAATTTCACACTTAATACAAAACTCCAGAAGTTCTGCATCATAATGAAACAGATGGCAAGAATAATACCAGTCTTAAGTGAGTTTGGAAAGGCAATGGACATTTTCAGACTAGAATTTTAGAAAGTTTTTTTCAGTCTGATATCATGAATACAACCAATTGACCAACTGTAAAAAGAATAATTCAAAAAAGCTGGTAACTGCTATCATCTTCATGAATAAACACGTTCTCCCACATTATTTGACAGAGAATAGATAACCATCTCAAGATCTTCACGCAATAATATAGACTACAGCCATTACCATAATAAGGCTCATGGGAGGGAAAATTTAGCTGTTTAGGAGTAATCCTAATGTCAGGCAACAAATAAAACCATGGCATAAACAATCTGAGAAAACTACTAAAGACCTATGCAAAGGTATAGAAGGGTATATTAATATCTGGTCAGTAGGTATAGAAAAAATCTGAACACTACCTTGACTGACTAAAGACAAAGAAATATATGAAACAGAATTTGTGGGAGAGGAGAAAGTGTCTCATGAATTCTTTATATCCTTAAGGAAAGCAAAATGTTAAGATGATAAAAGATATAAAAGTAGTGTAAAGAATAAAATAATTAAACATCAATCAAAAACTATAGAGCAGAAATTCTCAGTTTTTTTATTGTTGTGACTGCTTCTGGTAGTCTGATGAAACCTTGGACCCCTTCTCAAAATAATGTTTTTAAGTACATAAAATAAAATACATATAATTACAAAGTAAATCAGTTATATTGAAATACAGCCATAAAAGTATTTTCAATTCATGGACCCCAAGTTAAGTTAAATTAGAATCCCTGATATAGAGGAGTAGGAAGGAAGGGAAATAAAGGTGGGAGAATTCCCCAAAAAAGGAGAATGTGCAAAACTGTAATTTAGGTAAAGTATGAAAGTTTGGATATTATTAATTGCATGATTGACAGAACAGTTATGTTAAATGTGATGACTAAAATGTTAGCTTCTCTGATAAATTAGAAAGTTGCAGGGTCAGATAAGAGTCATACTTATTGGCTCAAATGCCTCACAATGGTGCTTGAAAGCATTTTATTAACCTCCCTGTTTTTAACCTGACTGTATTTCTTAACAAAAAGTATCAGGAGAAGGCAGTAAGTTGACTTGTTGTCACCTATTGTGAGATGACTTGAAAGGAGAGAAGAGAAGGTTATGTAGGGTTTTTCAAATGAAATTGAGGATTTTTAAAGTTTTATTCTGGAAATGAGAGGGAGCCATTGCAGGTTGAGTAGTAGAGTGAAATGATCAGACCTATGCTTTAAGAAGATAGTTTTGTAATCCTATATATTTTATTTTATGCATTTAAAACATCTGATGTATCGCAAGTCCCAAAGCCCTCAGAATGGGACTATCTCTTCGTTGATGGAGATCAAAGCTCTGGACCTGCTTGAGTGGCAGGGTGGCGTTGGAGAGAGGGCTAGAAGGGAGTTTCAGTCTCTACAGTCTCTTGAGTTTCTTTGGACTCTGCAGTACTTCAGACACCTTTCACTTTCAGATTTGACAAAAAATATGGACAATATCCATCCCACTTCAGGTTGCTGAAAGGATAATAAGACTCCAGAAATAAGCCAACATGAGAAGAGCTAGCCATCTCCATTGTTCCTGGCTTGTTTGAATTGAGTTACCTTCTTCCAATGGAAGAGCTCCTTCATTTTGTATTGTCTGGTATATATTCTTCTATGTAAATTTTCCCTGATTTCTGTTTCTCTAATGACTTGGATAAATAGGTTTCTTTGTTACTTCCTATGTGTTTTCATTGTGATACTGGTATTTAGTGGGGAAGGAGTCAAGCCTTAGATACAGAGCCTGAGGTTCTTCTTGCTCCATTAATTTACAGTGATCATTTTAGATCAAGCCTGAAAAGCACATTCCCTAGAATATTAATTTATGAGAATAGACTGGTATAATTCTATCTTGATACCTCTTCTCTCTAAGGAAAGTATAAAGTAGCCACAATTCTGACTCCAACCTCTTTCTTCTCCTGGCAAGAAATAAAATCTTTCTTGAAATAGTGTTGGGAGAGAAGATGCATTTTCTGCCTCCTTTCAAATCCCGCTGTGATAACCTTATGTTACCTATATAAAAGTCCATTGGCTTTACCAGACTGTCAAAGGGTCTATGACACACAAAAAAGCAAACTCCTTCTCCAGAGACCAAATTAAACAAATGGATGAGGGAAATACAAATACTTTGCTCTTCTCCAAACAAGACACATAGAGAATAAGACTATAAAGTAGAAAAGTGAAGTTGTGCATGCTATAACAGAGGTATCAGGTGGGATGCAAGCCTCAGCAAAACTCCCTAGTGAAGGCAGAATCAGATTAAAATGTAATTGTGAAATGTTTAATAAAATAAATAAAAATACTCCCAAACCCAGCATAGATAATGCTAATTTGTGGTTTTCTAAGTCAATATGCAGCCTCCAGGGATTCACTCCTAACTGAGTTTTTTACCATTGTGCTAAGACACTGACTGGCATCCTGAAGTCAAAGCTTAATGGAAAGAACACATTTTGAGGAATAAGCGTCTATGTAATAACTGTCTCTGTGAATCCCTTTAACATGGTAAAAATGAATGACAATGGATATAGATGTCCAAACAAAAACCTATGATATTTTCACAAAATACAGCATTGATCAATTCAAGACAGTTATAGAAAAATTGGCACTTGTCTAAGAGACTTGATAGATATTGTTAGAGTTCACAATAAATCAATTCAAACTTCATGGAAAAATGCTTCTGGAATAAACACATCTCACTTCAAAAAGCAGTACTAAAGACCTATATCATATATATGTCATTGAATTTGTCTAATGTAACTGAAAGTGGTTTGTCTCTGGACAGAGTCTGTGAAACAAGCTAAGATGTAAGAGTCTGTTTTGGAGATAACCAGGAAGTGGAGAGATAACACAAAAGGCCACCTATTAGGGCCACAAAACTAAAGAAGGTAGTTCAAGATTCTAGGTATAGAGGATGAGGACAATGGTGACAATAACAGTGAGAATAACACCAAGGTCACTGAAATGATGGTTTTGTCCTTAATAGTAATACAAACGTTCCTAAAAGGGGTGAGTTTGTGGGGCGAGAAATCCATTCTCTTCTGAAGAAGAAAATCTATCCATGCCTATTCATTCTGTGTAATTCACTCCATTCCAACAAAAGGAGGAGAGGGAGTGGGAATTTACTGGCTACTGTCCTGGAACACAGACCTAATCAAGAAGCACCTGTTATAGCCATAAAGTGATGTAGAAAGCATAAGATGGATATGCTGAGGGAGGGAGTAGATTTTCCTGATAGGATCTATGCATCAATTTCTGGTCCTTGGATTGTGTTTAAATTATAACTGCACCCAAAGGGTAGCTACCTGGCACAAAAGGAGAATTTGGGAGTTTATATAGCAGTTTTGCCACAGACGATGGAGTGGCAGAGTTTGGGGTAACTTTAGGTTACATTGTGACTAAATTGTGTTGGAAACAAGCCCTTCATTTGGTTCTTGTGGGAAAGATGAAATATGGTCCACTTTCCTACTCTTAAATTAGTTAATCATGCAATTCCACAGGTCAGCCCACAATTCCTTTGAATGAGCACTTCCCCACTTTGGAGACTACTGCTCTAGAAGAATGGTCATTCTGAAATTAATGGTCCGCTCCAATGGTCGTTGTTACAAGTCATGCAGCTCCTCTGCTATGAACTCTGCATTAATCCTTCCAGAGTGACAATAAAGAAATTTCCTTAATGACAAAACTGTGAAGTCTGAGTTTCTTAATGATGTTGTCAGAGGTTGCAGCTAAGGTTTCAACATTGCTTTCACAGATAAGTATCCTAGGTTATATCTAAATCATAATGTCGTCTTAGACTCACTTGGAGCAATTATAAAGTATGGCCACAGTATTCAAGATTCCCGAGAAGACACAGGTGAAGCAAAAATTCCACAGCACCCCTTCTCCACGCCACCTTTCTAGTGGGTCAGTGTACCCAGCAGAGCAGACAAAACACCTTGAAAAAGGAAGACTCCCTGAGACACTCACAGAGCCAAAATGACATCCTTCCTGCCATACTCAATCCTTTCTTGGTCCATTTCTCTGTACTTCTAAACCAATTATACCCAAAGGCCATGGAGCTGCAAACAGTTTTATATTCACTGTCATTTGTAAGCAATTTCCCTTCCCTTTAAGTACCCCTGACTAAATTTCACCCCTGAATTTGCAACCCATTGCTCATATTTTATTTGTTCCCCTAACTTCCGTAGCTTTTATGGTTGCCATAGCTAGATGCTGAGTAGACTGGATATTATAAACTAGAGAGAGAAAATAAAAACCTTTAAAACCAAGGAAAGGCAATGGTTCTATTGGGACAAAAGGAAGAATTAAAACAGCTTAAAGACAAAATAGAGGGAATAAAAGACATCTAGAAGAAATTGTGTCCTACAAATTGACTTTCTCAAAATATCAGCTAGTTTACTTTTTTGATAAAACCCATTTTACAACATTTTTCAAACCTGGACTTTTTAATGAATAACATTTGTCCTCTGGGGTAAGGTAAGAGAGGATCTTTTTTATATGAGGAAAAAAATGTGACTCTCTTGTTGTTTTAATTGGAAATAACTTGAACAATTTCAATGTACTTTTTTTTTCCTTTGAGGGACATTATGCACCTGAACAAAACTGTAGGGAAGGAAGCCAAAATGTTCTCTCTTTATCTTTATCTTGAACTGCTTCCAAACGTTACTTATGGCCTCCATCAACAGAGCGACTTTTATTGTTTTGGGGGATTTGTCTATATTGGATATAGTAACATTCATCAGATATCACCCTAGTTGGTGAGGTATATAGAAAAAGTGTTAGAGTCAAAAGAAACATTGCAAAGTTTCAGATGGAAGAAGGATTAGATTTGTTCTGTTTGGCCTAAGGAGGAAGACTAACACTAAATTCTCTAAGCTTTGATAACTGAATATCCAAAGGATCCAAGAGATAAGAAAGCATTTACAGCATTTCAGTAGGTAGGTACAGATTAAAAGTATAAATCATAAACAGATATATAATATACATGTATATTTGTGTATATATATACATATACATATGTATAAAATACTATCTTATAGAAGGATTTTACAGGAAGGGATGAGATAACACAAAAGCCTACCTATTAGGGTCACAAGACTGAGCAACAGAATGAAAGATTCTAGGACCTTATAGGTTTATATGTATATCAATGACCATTAATTGACACTAAATTGAACTTAGCGTGCTCTGACTTTGCCATTTATTACACCTAATATTACAATCTAATAAAGTAAAAAGTATATATGTGTATATATATATATATATATATATATATATATATATGCACGTATCCTTTGAAGGACCACACATACTAGATAATCTATTATATTTTGTATGTTTTATATTTTATGACATGTATACTACATATATACACATAATATATACATATATATATATATATATATATATATATACACATGAAATTCTTTCCTCTACTTTCCCTCCTTTGTTCTCTCTTATCTTTTATTATGTTGTTATGGTTAATGTGGTTAGAGTGGTTAAAAACTACCACTCTTTTTTTACTAAGGAAAAAATAAACTATTTTGTTAAGTTTAAAAATTGAATAGTTCTTGAAAAATCTATGCCAAAAAAACCAAGTTCAACCAAGTTCCACAGGGCTAGAAAGATGACCCTTGTCCAAAGGCTAAATTTGCTAAGTATGAAGAGACTCAATGTCAGTATTCAGGCTAATAGACTTTTTTAGCAACAGCAAAGACATAAAGAAAAATACAAACCAGCCCTCAGTTCCAAGGAGATCTTTGTCCATTTCTTCAGCAATGGTAATAGAGAGACAGAAAAAGAGAACAAAGGTGATTAGATACAATGTTTAAATCTACAAATATTAATTCTCTATTGACATTTTAAATGTGAAATTTTTATCAAATGATCCACATTTTAAGATGTTACTTGAGGAACTTATACCAATATTAACATTATTGCTTTAAGTGAATCTAGAATATGTAAATGAATTTTAACTAAATAAAAGGATATACTAGTAGTTGTTCCTTGGAGAGTGAAATACTGAAGTTTGTAGAATTGGCTTCATTACATAGATATAGAAAACAAGAACTATATCATTTCATGAGACACTTGATCATATTACCTTTCACTTAAACAAAAAAAAATATCACCATAAAGATAATTTTGGAGTGTTAGACAATATCTGTCACAAATAATGAGGAAATGAAGAATTTCTATCAGGAACTCAATAAGATTTTCCAAATTATAGTGTCATATATTTTAATCCTTTGTAAATTCAGTGCAAAAGTGGACATAATGAAAGACGATGAAAACTATATTCAGAATTGTGATTCAGAATTAAGAAATCAAAGCGGTCAGTGATTTATAAAACACATGAAAGATATAGATAGATATAGATATGCACACATATAATTTGTATTCTCTTCCAGAAGAGAATTGGAAGGAAATAGTAAACGCCAAACAAAATAACAAAAAAAAATGAAATTGAGGGGAAAAAATCAAAAGAATTGACCTTGAGGAAGTCATTTCACCTCTCTAGGTCTCAAACTACCTCATCTGTAAAATAAGGGAGTTAGGTGAGATGCCCTCTATTGTCCCTTTGCTCTAAGTGTGATCTATGATCCTAAACCTTCTAACAGACAAAACATGATTGGTTACCACTGTGAGAATCATGTCTTTGTCAGTTCTCTGTATATAGTAATACCACTGACTTGTTCAGTACAAATAAAAATCAATGTCAAATTATAAGAAAGCACAAAGATAAGAAATAGCATGTAATTAAAATGGATTAAAACTACAGTATAACTGAAAGCTAACAGAAAAACACAGTGATAAGTGACAATGGTAACAGTTCATATCTATAAAGCATTGTAAAGTTTACGAAGCACTTTCTGTAAGTTAGGATGAAGCTACTAACTAATGCTTCACAGAACGTCAAGCTCAGAGGCTGTCTAACCTAATCCATACCTGAACAAGAATTATCTCTACAAAGTCTTATGAATTATCCCAGACGGTTTCTACCTGAATACATCCAGTGATAGGGGACTCCTTTCCTTCTGAGACAGATAATTTTGATAGCTTTAATTATTAGCAAGTTTTTTTTTCCCCTAAAGTTAACGAAAATCTGCCTCCCATCTTCTATTCATTACCTTCTAATTCTGCCACTTGACATCAAGTAGAGCACGACTAAACCCTATAAAAGGGTCAGAGTTTTGCCATGTTGAGATATCCTGAGAGACCAATAAGGAATAGACAATATGGAATTTTGCCTTAAAACAGACCAGAGAGAGTGATGCATTCTTGGAACAGTTAGCAGAACATGCAAACTTTCTCTTTCACTGGGCTGTGAGAGCAGCATGCCAGATGCCATCTGAGGTCTTTAATCTGCAACAAGGTCAGTAGGTGTCCATGCTTTGTCAAAGGGGTGTACTGACCTCCATTTAAGTACTGAAGCCAGGGCTTGTAGCCTTGACTCCTTTCTCCCTGGTTGGATGGCTGCTGGCAGTTCTCCACATCCCCTTACTTATTCCAGAAAGGTTCCTGGAGAAGGTACTCTAAAAGAAAAAGGACTGACCAGTGCCAGGAAGTGCCATGAAGTAGTTTCCCTGGGAACAGTTCCAGGACCGTGACTGGGAAAAGGCAGCTGTTTGCTACAGTGGTCATATTAAAGACTCATAGTCAGTTTCTGTTCGACCATTTATACATAATGAGATAACATACAAAGTGATTTGCATACTATATTAACACTATCTAGAAAGAAAAACCAGGCAGAAAAAGCTTGGTGTGTAGATATACAAAGGAACATAAGGAATTATAATCAGTGTTGTGACAGCAAATTGTTTAAATTTGCTACTACTTTACAGGGTTCAAATGAAAAAAGTTCAAGTCCTTTATACTTCAGTAAGTTGCTTAATTATTTTAATTAGTGATTATTAAAGTTTAATTAGTAATCATCATTGCTTTTGTCATTTCTCTTCAACTCTGTTTCATGTACTGACAGATAGCAATTTCCAGAAGATCATAATACGTGCATCCAAGTGGAGTGACTAGTTTTATTTAATATTTTGACCAATCATCTTGGAAAACAAGCATTGTAATTATTTGACGAAAAGCTTTAATTGGTCAATTGCTTCAATATTTTGTCAATACTATCTTAGCATTTTTGCTCATACATAGTTAAATCTATAGGGAACTGACATTGGAGCTCCACTTCTCACACTTCCAATCAATATGCCATGGGCAAATCCCTGAATCTCACTGAGTCCCAATTTCCTCAGCTGTAAAATGAGGATGATAACATCTGTAGAATCTGCTTCACAAGGTCTTTGTAAGGGTTCAAAGCTGTCATGTTATTATATGAAATAAAATTTTTCCCATAAGTTATTCCCATAAGAAAATATGACAAATATCAGGAATGATGAATTGGCAGAATTTTCTGCAGGTTTTGTGACTCTACAGTGGAGTCTGGTTATAATGTATACTATTAAGAATACTGTAGCCCCAGATATGCTGGTACACATCTATAATCCTTGCTACCAAGGAAGGAAGAGGTTGATGGGTTGCTTGAACTTGGGAGTTCTGAGTTACAGAGGTTAAGCAGATACGGTATCAGTACTAAATCTGATGAGCACCCAGGAGTGGGGGGGGAACAAGGGGAGGATCCTAAAATACCTAAAGAGGGATGAGTCAGTCCTGGTCAGAAATGAAGCAGGTCAAAGCTCCTATGCAAGTTAATAGTGGTATCAGACCATAAATAGTCACTGTACTTCCAGGCTGGAGAAAATGAAGAACTCAAATATCAAAAAAAGATGAAAAATGCCATAGCATTTGACATAATTATTGATTAAATGGCTAGAATAGTATGATGTTGATCATGTCCATATTGAGGTTATATCAACAACCTAGACAGAGAGAAGAGGGAACAACTCAGGTCTCAGGTAGGAATGTGTAGACAAGAGCCTTTCATCAGTCATTTGGAATAAATTGGGTATTAATCCTTCTCAAGGTACCAGAGATCAATTTGTATAGTGGAAAGGGATGGAAATGATTTTGGCAAAGCCTTGTAATCAGCAAGTTTCTCTTTTCTGCTCCATTTGGCATGACCAATTTTAGTTATGACTCTTTTCTGTTATTGCAATTTTCCCAAATGTTTGTTTTCCTTTATCAAATTGTAGCACCCCTTGGAACTGGTTTTGATTTCCCGTTTATGCCTATCCAGCTACTTAATTGTTTGTGTCATGTGTCCCTTCAAGTTTGGGTGCTATATCCCAAGCCTTTTTCTACCTTCATTTTTAGATAAGATTGTAAAATTGATTACTGAATTCCTCATCATTAATATGAAATGGTTATTTGGTTCTTCATCGTTAACATTATCACCATAATTATTATAAAAAAGAAGAAATTGAAAATATTATACAAGGTTTTAATGAAGGAACTGGGAGTATTTAAATTAGAGAAGAGTTGAAGAGAATACAACAGATACCTCCAAGTGAAGTTTCGAAGGCTGTCATTTTGAAGATAGGTTCGATTTGTTCCAGCTTGCACCAGATGAAAGAACTAGGAATAACAGGAACCTAGAAGAGGTCATGTTTTGGCTCAATAAAGGGAATATTATAACATCTGAAGCTGTATAAAAAAATTGCCTTGCTTAATAGTAATCTTTCCATCACTAAAGGTATTCAAATTAAAACCATGACCATCTTTTAGAGATACTGTGTAGAGGAAATCTCTACACTGATTGGACAATGGACTCAATGAACTTATAGGCATTTCCAACTCTAAGGTTCTATGAAAGTTTTAGGAGAACTTTGCTGAATAACTTAAAATCTCTTCCCAGGATAGCACACACATGTGTATATAAACACATATATGCATATGCATATATATTACATATATATGTATTTGTATTATGTATTTTTATTAGTCTAGGGGAAAGAAGTGAATGGCATTCCCAAGATCCATGAGGCTTTTCCTTATCTTAAAGAAAAATGACAATAGAAGAATCTTATTTGCTTTTGCCATCCCTTTCAGTATGCAGTATTTTCAAAGAGCTCCTTATGCCTTTCATCTAAAACTTTCTTAACTTATTTCTCACTTCACTTCTTGATGCTGTAAACCCTAAACCAGTAGTGATGAGGGATTTTTTTATTTACTATAGGATCCTACTAGTGTGACTTGTCCCCATTCTCTTGTTTTTTTAATTATAATTCCAAATGTTGAAAGGTCTACCACAAAAATTTTCCTCCCCTTTTAAAATGTCCAAAATTCCTATCATTTATTTTACCTCCATAAACAATATCTATATATAATAAATATGGTTATAAGTATATTATTTATACATTATACGTGTATATGCATATAATACATGTATACATTGATGTATTGTGCACACAGACTAAATATATTTGTTCATAGAATAAGGATTTGAAATCATATTTCTGTTCCAAGAGTTCAGAGACTTGCTTATGATGTATGTGCATTTAAAATGCAGTTATTTCATGTCTACAACATATGTATGTCTCTGACTTCTGGGGAACAAAGTGGATGCGGCAGAGGGTGCCAATGACACATGAAATTCCTAAATAGCTAGGGAGAACAGTGGGTAGAATTCTGGGCCTGAAGTCAGGAAGACCTGAATTCAAATACAGAGATTTTTCTAGCTTATGACCTTGGATAAGTTATTTGACCGCTGTCTCGTTTTCACCAACTGTAAAATGAGGATATAAGCATTTACATGCAAAATTGTTGAGGGATCAAATGAGATACTATTTGTTAAACACTGAGCACAGTGCCTGGAACATAATTGTTCCTAATAAATGCTCGTTTTCTTTGCCTTTCCCCTTTCTTCTAACAAGAGAATGAGATCCGCCATTTTGTTGTAAGGTCAAACCCTTAACACAGAGGGTCATGAGATCACATATATGGTACCTAAAGAGTTCGTGGACCATATTAGACTGGCTCAAGTTCTCAAAGGAACTGTTTAGGACATTTTGCATGTGACTCTACAAAGATAAAGTATAGAAACTAAGAGAAGGGACTATTTCCCCACAGAGACCATAGTACTAACAGTTGTATTGCACCAAGTGGAAAGGAGAGAGGCCCAGTGTAGAGGACATGAGATGAGAAGCTACCAAGATACACCATTTAATGGAGAGCAGCTGAGATATGATGCAGCCCCAACAGTCAGCAGCACCTATCAGGGAACAGCGCATGGAGGGTAGTATGATCACATTACCAGGAGATATTGGCAGCTCTATGTCATTGGATAAATAATCCTTATTTAAGTTCATGCTTTCTAATAACGATAAAAGTGTGCCCCAGGTTTATTGGAGGGAGGGATTGGTTATCACTATTTTAATTACTTTTATTTCATTAAATAATAACTAACAACAATACTAACTAACATTTGTATAGTGCTTTTAATGTTTGTACAGTACATTTTGCATAGTGTTGGATTAGATCTTCACAATGCCTCCGATTGGAACTAATCCTGTCTTCCTATTGGCTAGCAAATGTAAATATATCTGTGGGAACTTATGAGACACATTTTTGAATGCATGTGGTTCTACAGAGTACCCTGAAGACAATTTGGGTAACTTTTCTTGGGGCCACATAGGGGACAAGAAGTTATTTCAGATGATACACATGAAAAAAAAGATCTCCCCACTAGCTAAACTTCAAAGTTTAACACTCTCTCTAAACTTTTTTTCATAAGATGTGGGCTGTCAGCAAAAATACATTTCTGAAAATTACCTTGTAGTTTCATTCCTTCTCCAAAGTAATGGACCAAGATGTCAGGTCAAAGCTGAGCTACTCTAAATAATGTTCAAAAATTTTCTAAGACACTAACCTTGAAATGTCAGTTCCCCTAAATGAAAATTTGAAGTGCTATTTTTTAATGTAAAACCCAATTAACCTTTTAAAATGTGTATTATTGGAAAAGTTTTGCATAGAAAATCCCACAGCTGAAAGCACAGTTTATTAAGAGAGTCAAGTTCAGAGTTAAGATCATTTATCCATGTGTGCAAAACTTTTTTTTGCTGTTTTTACCCACAAATTATCACAGAAGAAATTGTACCAGTCTGATCCTTTCCACCCATCCAGACATTTCTGCCAGAATACCTATTCCATTATTTCAGGATCATTAAATATGCCTTTATGACTACACACAAACCACTTCATGAGTGTCTAATTAATCAAAATGGACAAGCAAGTGATTATTGACTCTTTGTTGATTATTTTAAAAATTACTAGCCTATCCTGTGTGGCACATGTGATTTATATGTGTTGTGTATAATTTTTACTAATATCTTTTGTTTTCCCTCACTTTACATTCCTCAATATAAATATTCCCTTTCCCCCTACTCAGAGAACCATCTCTAGAACAGAAATTAAATAGAAAACAGGATAGAGGTTGATATATCATTAAAATCCAATAGTATTCTATGCTCATTGGCTATAGTTCCCCACCTCTGCAAAAAAAGTGAGGGAGATACATTCTCGTTGCTCTTTTTTGGCTTTCAACATAATCACTACAATTACACAGCATTAAATTATGTTATTTTTTTTCTGCTTAGATTGTTATAATAATCCTATATATTGTATTCCCGATTCTACTTTACTTTGTATAAATGTATATGAGTCTTTCAGTGCCTCCTTGCATTCTTTATATCCATTGTTTCTTATAGTTTGGTAATATTCCATTACAATCATAACAGTCTATTTAACCATTACGCAGTTAATGATCATATGCTTTGTCTTCAGTTCTTTGCTACTACATAAAGTTGCAACATAAGTATTTTAGTATGTATGATACCTTTCCTTCCCTACTGAATGTCCTTGAGGTAAATAATTAACAACAGGAACTCTGTCAAAGGTGCTTACGTATCAGTTACGTTCTTAGCATGATTATAAATTGATTTCCAGAGTGGTTAAACCAATTTACAGCTTTCCCCAACAGTGCCTGACTTTCCAGAATTCATCCAACATTTACTATTCCCATCTTTCATCATCTTTATCGAGGGGGTTGCTTGGTGTAAGTTGAAATTCCAGTTACTGCAATTCATGTTTCCCTTATTATTAGTGATATGAAACAATCTTTTATACGGTGAATTGTTTGCAATTTTTGTGAGAACTGTTTGTTTTTATCTTTTTGATCATTTACATATTAAGGAATGGCTTTTGGTTTTTTACATATGCATATATATATATATGTTTTAGTTTGAGTTTTTTGTTTTGTCTTTTTTATTGTTGTTTCTTGTCTTAATTCTCTATATATCTTTTACATCAGATCCTCATCACTGATATTTGTTGAAACAATTTTTTCATACTCAATTAATTCCCTTCTTATCCCAGATGAACTGATTCTGCTAGTACAAAAGTTATTTAATTTCACGTAATCAAAATTATCTATGTTATCGTTTGTGAACACATTTATCCTTCAGTATGTAGTGTAATGTGCTGATCTAAACCTAGTTTCTGCCAAACTGTTTTCAGTTTTCATAGCTGTATTTGTCAAATAGAGGATTCTTCCTCAAGTAATTTTTGTTCTCGACTTTATTGAACACTGGATTATTAACTTCAATTGTTTCTGAACTATCCTTATCTGGTCTGATGACTATTGCTTTCTAATTTAATCAGAGATATAAAAGGATTACATAACATGGAAGAACAACACTGTACTTGGAGTCAAAATGTCTTTGTTTGAATTCTGACTCAGTTACTTACCAGCTTTGTGACACTGGGTATTATCTCATTTCTCTGGACCTTAATTCTTCCATCCATAAAAAAAAAAATGAGAATTTCAGGTACTCCAAAATTACATCCAAATGAACTACTAAACATTTCTAGAGCAAAGAGAGATTTCCCCCTTTCCATTTCTTATAATCACGTAACAGACTTGCACAAAACCATTATGACATTTACGTGATAAATGAGCTATTATTCTTGTCAATCAAAAACATGATATTTTTGTTAGCGAAGAGAATCTGCTCCAAAGACCCATTCCATTGCCAAAAATGTCACTCTCAGAAAAAAAATAGTATATGGCAAGTAGATTGGTACAGTTGGAAGAGCAATGATTTTTGATTGAGAAAGCCTGGGTTCAAACCCTGCCTTTAACCTTTACTACCTTTGTTTCTTAACCTCCCTTGGCCCCAGTTTCCTCATCTGAAAAACAAGGGGCTTGACCTGAGGTTCCTTCTAACTAGAAATCTATGGTCCTATTAAATAGGAGAATTAAGGACATATCTTGGGGGATTGTAGTGCCTTTGAAGAGCCTGTACCCTACACAACAGGCACACTACTGTGTAGTCCCAAATGAAATGACTTGAATGCTGCAGACATAAAAGAATTTTGTCTCAAGCCTGTTCTTTGCATAGAAGTCATCATTCGTTCACACTTTGTTCTCCTCTCCTCCATGGTAATTCCTTGACCTTCCTCTACACATACATCCACCTGGCATTAGACCTTTTGCTATCAGACTCAGGTCATTACTCTCTGTCTAAATCCCTGCCTTGTTTGCTTTTGTAAACAGATTTTTACCTTAACCAGATATTTTATTTACCACCACACTTACAGACTGTCTTTCCTGACTACTAAACTTATTCTCTCCCTCTGATCCCCAACATTCATCAGTACCTTCTTTTCCCTTCCCTCCTACCTAACACCCCTCTTAAGGATCAGGCCTTTATAATTTAGTCTCCTGCTCCAACACAGAAAAAGGATTTATTATTCAAAAGATTTATTGAATTAAATTTGTGCTAGTAATATGTAATATGATAAAAATTTAAAAAATGACAAATGTAGTTGTAACCATATTTCAATAAATGACATAATAGTTAGAATGATCAAAAAATTCTCCAGTAAAATGCTGCTGTGATATCTATTCCTGCTCTCAGTCCTCCTAGTTCTCAAAAGAATATAATATGACTTGTAGTAAACTAGAATTTCAAACAATTCCCCCCTCAAAAAAAGAACATAAGATTTAGAACTAGAAAGATGCTTTGAGATCATTTAATTTCACCTCATTCTTCTGTAGAAAAATAAAAAAAAACTCAGGAAATAGAGATGGCGTGTCTAAGATCAGACAGTAGGTAGCAAAGCCAGTATTCAAACCCAAATCTTACATTTTAAAAATTATTTTTCTTTCTAAAGTATCATGTTATCTTCCTATCAGATAAAAACACCTACAATGTTCTTTTGTTTGAAAAGACTTCAAGTATGAGCATGCAATGAACTTTGCCTCTTTCATCTTAGGAAAAGACAGCATTCAAAGAATCTCATCACCACTGAAGGCTGGCTCCTAAGTGATATGCAAAATCAGCGTGACGTAGTTGAGAGGGTGCTGGATTTGTAGTAAGAAGGACTTGCTTTCAAATTCCACCTGGATCACTACCAATATGTCCCTTGCTAAGTCGGTTAAACTTTCTATACTTTTATTTCTTTATCCTTAAAGTGAGGGATTGGATTGGGTACTCTCCAAGAAACTTTTCCACTCTGGATCGTTGATTTTTTTTTTTTTTGCTACAGCAATACATAATAGTGTTTACTATGGTGTTAGAAGCTACATTATAGAAAGAGACATAGTGAGAATATTCAAATTATAAATGGACCATAACCTTCTCTGGAAATGGGAGCAAGAGCCTCTTCATTGACTGTACCCAGGCCAAGTAGATTCCTGATAGAATGGATGTGAGTGAGGGAATGTGGGATGGGTTGAGAGGTGCCAAGAAGAAGAATATCATTGAGCAACATGTGCAGTTGCCTTAGTATCCTTAAGTGGCTTAGGCACTCACCTCCTTCCACTGATCTTAGGGAATCCCAGTGAGGAGTAAAGTGGTAGAGGTTGGGAGTTTATAATAGCAAGTCTCTAATATCATCAGGATATCATTGGCTGTCAAGCAATGAACCTCTTATCTGAGGGATACAGAGAAAGGAAACATCACTGGAACCTGCAGTCCATACCTCCTTACTTCCCTATCCAACCCCTTGTGTTTAGGTATCCATCTCCATTTGAAAAGCCTTAGGATAGCCCACCTCCACCCCCTTCTACTGTCCTTGGTCTCAGCTTCAGTGGAGCTAAAGTGATTTGAGCCATCTCAGGGAAAAGGAAAAGGGCAACTCTGACTTCTACCATTCAAGGTGAAGGAGCAGAACCCTGAGCACTGGTGTTTTACACCACTTAAGTCACCCTAGAGTTTGTACCACAGCCACCGCCCAACATCTCCACAGCCACTTTGGCAACGTCTAAGCCCAACTCTGGCTATGGTTTGAATTTCAGGTGCCCTGACTTTTTATTCCAATCTGGTTTTCTTATCTCAAGCTCTCTTACACTCCCAGGTTTTGGATGTCCCTAGTAATTTGACCTGGCTTATCAGAATCATTAACCTAGACTCTTACCCACTCTACTTTCTTCCCAGTGGTTATTTCCTTCTGGCACCAGAACCGAACTTATCAATTCTATCCCCATTCACCCTTATTGTAGATCCCAAGTCACAGAAAGGAAATCATTTACCCTAGTTTCTCCTATTACCACTTTGTTTTATGCTACATGTACATCTATTTTCATATCTATATTTATCTATTTTAAATGACTAGATGAATATATGTATATATCTACATCTAAATATATATTTATATTCAGTCACATTCAGTCACAGGGAAAAGGAAGGATATTAATAATGCAGTAATGTATAAATGACAAGAATGGAGTGGAATTACGTCTGCTCTTTCTCCCCCTCCTTCACTGAAGAAAAATGGAAAAATACAGCTCCTTTGTCCACCCTGAGCTGCCCTTGAGGAAATGACAGGATTAATACTTCCTTGTATCCTTGTCCATTATATAACTATTTGACTTGGATTCTTTCCTTGTCCTGATTTCTGAATGATTTTTTTCAGGACTCAGGATTTTCACCTCCAGAGTTGTATTCTCTCATGTTATGATGTTCACTTTATAATAATAAAAGAATGATGCTACAAGTCCTGTTATAGTTGTGCTTTATGTAGTACTTAGGTGCTTACATAACTTTTCTATCCCAGAAGAGCTCTGTGTAATCAGATCACATTTAAAGAATAGGTGGAGAATTTATCATGTAAAGAAAGTCACTGTCTGTTTTGTAAGGTGAATATAGAACTACTTACATACTTTGGGAAGCACCATGGCCAGTGACAGTACTGGACCTGAAATTTGAAGACTTAGAATCAAGTTCCACCTTCAATAGTCCTTTAGTATGGGACTGTAGGAAAGGCAACATGGAATAGCAAATAAAACATTGACTCGAAGTCAGGAAGACTAGAGCCCAGTTATGGCCTTAGATATAAGATATAAGTATATAAACTCTCTGAGCCATAGATTCCTCATCTATAAAATAGTGATAACCACAATTGCCTAGAAACAGGACACACACACTAAGGAAAGGTAAAATTTGGTTATTAGTTGGATCTTTTGCCATGTACCTAAGCACAGGTTGAACTCTCTCTCCTCTACTCAACAAATGCCATTGACTCCCTTTTACCTCTAGGATCAAATAGAAGCTCCTCCCTTTGGCATTTTAACGCCTTTCACAACCAGGCTCCTATTACCTTTACAAACTTATTGTAAATTTTTCCTCATCACATTTCTATGATACAGACCAACTGTCCATCTTACTGCTCCCCATATGTGATATTATCCTCCACCTGGTGGCTTGGATTGTTTCCTATGCCTAGAATGCATTTTCTTCTCACTTCAACCTATTAGAACCTCTAGTTTCCTTCAAAGCTAAATGCCACCTCATAAATGAGGTCTCTTCCAATCCTTCCAGCAGCCAGTGCCTGTCCTCATCAAATTATCTCGTATTTATATTATCTATGCTAATGTGTACAGAGTCTCCTCTAAAAGACAACAAGATCCTTAAAAGCTTCATTTTTTGAATCTCCAAGACCTGATACGCTTCCTGGCATGCAATAGGCATTTGATCAATAATTTTTATTGACTGATTGGTAGCAGTTACCTTGTGGGATTGTCGAGAGAAGGAAGTGGCCCAGAAATCATCAAATCCAATCCCCTCATTTTATAAATGAGGAAACTCAGGTTTAGTAAGGTTATATGACTTGGGCTACATAATTCACGAGTGTCTGAGGGGGGGATTGAGAGCTTTCCTGAGTCCAAGTACAATGTTCTATGCATTACAATATGATGCCTCAAACAATGTGTATAAAGTGTTTTGTAACACTTAAAGCAGTGTAATACATGTGAACCATCCTCCTCCTCATCCTCATCATCTTCATGATCGCCATCATCAGCTCACTAAATTTCTCTAAGCCTAATAGATTTAGAGATGGGAGAAACCTTAGCCTATTTCTTCCACCATAAATGGAAATAATCTTACTTGCACCACCTCACTCACTAAGTTGGTGTGAGGAAAGCACTTTGCAAACCTAAGTGCTATAAAACATGCAATTATAATTATTTGTTCTTGTTTAGTCATTCAATCATGTCCAACTCTACCCCATGATTTTTTGTCGAGGGGGTTTTCTTGACAAAGATATGGGAGTAGTTTGGAATTTCCTTCCCCATGTGTCCCCATTTTACAAATGAGGAACTGAGACAAACAGGGGTCAAGCGCTTTGGCCAGGTTCACACAGCTAGTAAGTGTCTGAGGCCAGTTTTGAACACAGACCTTCCCAACTCCAGGAGCAGTGCTTATCCACAGTACCATGTTACTGTTCCAATTTATTATTACTTTTAGGTAGTGATTATTGAGTTTTTATTTTTTGTAAATCAATTCTAAAAGTCTAGTGATAGAGATATAAGCAAAAAGAAAGGCAGTCCATGCCCTTAAGTTATTTACATGTGGGGGATGACAACACATAAAAAAGTACTGAATGAGTCAGGGAGGGCAGAGGAGATAATTAAACATGATGATGAGATCTGGAGAAGCAGAAGTAGAGCCAGGAGAAGAACAGAGAATGACTGATCTAGAAAATTCCTCCAAATGGAAATTCCAGGAGGAAATTACCAATGAAAGAAGGGGACCACAGAGGTAGGGGGACATTCCAGGATGAGAAGCTACCAAGGCTAAGGGAACTTACAGGGTAAGAAGGCATGGTGGCAAAGTCCAGAGTAGAAGCCGAGCTAAGAGAAGGAAGAAGATGGGTAGCCTGGGACCTTCCTCAAAGTGGAGATTTATATAAATTGATTGAAATTATTAAAGCAGAATACAACATTAATTTATTGTTATTATGAAAGTTGAAGTCTGTGCCACAAAGTCTGTGCTCTGGAAACAACCAAATTTATCTGAGCAAAGACATTCATCAGGATCTTAAAATAATTCCATGATGGTAGCATCAATTATATTTAAAAAAAAACAACTTTGGACTCTTTCCTCATTAACAGAGAATAAGGCAGAGATATCCAACATTCCCAGTCTTAATCAGTTTCATAAAATCTTAAATTCTTAGGCATTATCTAGTTCCACCTCTAAGTGAATAGGAGAAATCCCTTCTACAAAATCCCTGACAAGGGAAGCTGACATCGTTTCCACTAGAAAACTTCCAGTTCTATCAACCTACTTCTTATCGAGGAAAACATTCCACTTTTGAACAGCTTTAAAAGTCAGGAAGATTTTTCTAACATGGAGTCAAAATCTATCTACAAATTCTATTCAGTGCCCCCAATTCTGCCTTGTGGGGGCCAAAAATACTGAGTACAGTCCTTTTATGGGAAAACTTTTCAGTTATATCAGGCTCAGGGACTAAGTAAATTGAACAAATTAAATCATTTTCTATAAGGTAGTTCAGAAAGATAGACAACCAGAGGGAAAAACTGATGGCATTTCCTAAATGGAGTACAAAGATGCAAGGTGCCCTCTGACTGATGATGAAGTTGTGACTTCTTCTTTTGACTTCTTTTAGGAGTGCAATATATATCTTCAGATATGAATACACAGTCTTCTTTTTGACCAAAGACAAAATATTCCAGGGGAGTTGATTGTTGTTTAAGACAGATGACAGTCCATGGAAAATATTTTGCCTCATTTAAATTACTTTCAGCTGTAAGAATTGCATATTTTAATTTAAATGATTTTTAGATCTTTGTATAAAATAACTATTGTAATTTAAAGCCCAAATGAAGGACTTTAAATTCTAATAGTTATTTTATACAAATGAAGGAGACTAAATCTCCCCAGATTATAGCAGATTGTATAATTCCTCATACATAGAATGTTTAGATTTTTATCCTGACTGTTACTTACAAGACAGTCCTTTATTGGGGGAGAATCTTGTGTGTATACCATTTGCAGTGGGTTGGGTAATTTGCTTTAGTGGGGAAAAACAACTTTGTATATGTTTGAATTGAAGGAATATGATCTACTATGTGTAACTCCAATTCAAGCTTGAAACATTTGCGTAAGACTCTTTTCACTGGTGGAGAAAATGATAGCTTTCACTGCGTGCCTGCTTGCAGAGCTAGTACAAGAGGACCAGTATTCCTTTTTTCCCTTCCTGCTTTGAAAGACCTACAAAGAGAACAGACCCCTGGAAGGCAGACATGTAGGAGAAGACCAGATTCTCAGCATGTCCCTAATTTCCAGCTTATCTCCCTAAAGGCTACCAGGAATTTCCTTGGGTGAGATTGGGTCCTTTCTCTTTGGGGTGAATTAAAGTATCTCTCCCAGGAGTAGAGTTCATTAATTTTCTGTATTGTCTGGTGTATTCTAATCTATATAATTTACCTGATTTATCTTTGCTATATGCTTGGATAAACGGGTTTTTATTCACTATTCATGATTTGGTCTTTATATTGTTCATCTCTTATATGTCTAGCATTTTATAACAAAGCAGCAAGCTTCTGGATGTGATTTGGAATACCATTTCTTCTTTACAAGGGAATGAGCAGGAAGTTAGTTTGATCCTAAAAAAATTGAAATATTGAAAAATCATTGAAATATAAATAAATTGAAATATTTAGGAAAATAGATAGATATAATTGTTGTCAGGTACTGAGGAAAATAGAGCGATCAACAACATGACCAATTCTCTTGTTCCCCTGCAGGCAGGAATCAAGGTATCCTTTGATGAGGAGAGCCTGGGCAACATTCCCAAAATATCTCTTGAACTTTCTTCATTTAGCTACATTTAGACAAAGCCCTGTTGATGTATAAATAAACTACATATTTCTTCACTGATCTCATCAATGGATATTCTACTTCTAATTATATATCTGATAACCCAGATAACCTAACTGTCCAAAAGTAACAGAGAACAAAATTTAAAAGGGTAGAAAGAACGATAATATTGTGAGATTCAAAGGCATTTGAACACAATGAGGTATAGAAAACTTGAAATCATACTCATTAGGGAAAGATATTCAATTTTAAAAGGAAAATTTTGATCTATGGATTTTATCCTATAATTTTTATTTATTTATTTGGTTGTGTTCATCCTTCATTTTAGAAGAGGACCATGACATGAGAGAAATGATGACATGACTTGCACTTGACTTTGTTTTGAGTGAGGGAGGGCTGTGCAAGGTCTCCAGCCTCACTTTCTTCTCCTGAGCCATCTGGGTCCCACGACCAGATATTCATCAGGATGACTGGAGACAGCCCAGGATGCAATGGGAGATCTTGTCCTTTTAGGCTAAGACCTTTACAGGGACTCACTTAAAGTGAGGTAATGTCTATTCAGTGAATAGGTCTCTTTAAAAAGTAGTCAGGGGATGGCCCCTTTAAATAGAAAACAAACAAAGAAATAAATCAAGCTGGGAGGGGCAGGAGCCCCAGGGTTGCGGTTTTGAGCAACCCCAAGTACACTGGGCAGCTTCTGGCCATCAAAATTTACCTTCTTTTGTAGAGGAGGAGGAGAAGGAGATGTTGAAAGAGAAGATGAGCTGAGTTACCCAGCTAGCTGAGTCCTCATTCAGTCTAGTCAAAGGCTGTGTTCATCCTTTGTTTTTGAAGAGGACCATGATATCAGAGAAATGATAACATGACTTGCACTTGACTTTGTTTTGAGGAAGGGAGGGCTGTGCAAGGTCATCAGCCTCACTCTCTCCTCCTGAGCCATCTGGATCCAGTGACCAGATATTCATCAGATATTAGATGGTACCTAACTCCCTATCCTTTTTTATTTGATATCAGTATCTTTTTCTATGTTGTAGTTATATGTACTTTGCTAAAGTCAAGATTACAAGAGTCTAAAATTAAACTGAGAGTAAAATAGGTTTGAAATAGAATTGTTATTTTCAAAAGTGATTTCCTAGTAAACATTTTCATAGAATCTATTTCTGTTTTGTAAGGGAAATGGAATCTAGCTTCTTAATGTAATGAATTTAAAAGCTAGTAAAATAATAGGAGGTCATTGGTTAAGGTTTACTCATTCACTGAGATGACTGGTTTTAAAATTTATTTTTAGAGCAATTGATAATATTACTCTACTGGATAATCTTGGGAAAACAAGAACAGATATAGGAAATATTTTATGCTATAGTAAAACTCCATATTATATGGGGAATATAGCTCTTGGTAAGCATTCCATAACCTACAAATTTCATAACTGGAGACATGAGTAAATCAATAGAAAATTAGGGAATAAGGATATATAATCAGTTTTATGAATTTCATTTTATATTAAAAGATATTCAAACAAAACGCTGAAAGAAAAGCATTACTAAGTTCTTGGCTCACGAACTATAGTGATAGAGACCAAGCCTATGGTTTCATTGGTACAGAGAACTCTCAGATTAGGAGACCCCTTCCATAAATGCAAATCAACACCTCAGTGGCTTAGTCTTCAAGAGCTGCCTAGAGCACTGAGAGGCAAAGAGACATCCAGAGTTTCATATCAATATGGATCAGACACTTGAACCCAGGTCTCCCTGTCTCCAAGACCTACTCTCCATCAAACACGCCAGGGGTCTCTTTATGTTAACAAATTCCTTTAAAAATTATAAATAATTCCTATTTCTAATTAATCAAATTACTTAAAATCCAGCAGATTTAAGAATAAGAGTTTTGATTTAAAGCAAAGAAAGGACCAGAGTAAACATGAAGCAGGCAATTTGGAGTTGAAACATTAATTTGCACTGATTCATGTATGTATTCTAACTTCAAAGTACATAACTTGAGATTGCGTGTACCAATCTGCCGCTCTCATCCCTGGTTTCCTTTAAGACTCAGTTTAAGGTCCGTGTTCTACAAAACACCTTTCCTGGTCTTCCTGACTGCTAATGCCTTCCCTCTAAGATTCAATATAGTCCCTACATTGCCCATATTTACATAGAAATTTGCATATTATGTCCCTCATTAGAATGTGAGTGCCTAGAGGGTGGGGACAAGCTTTCTTTTTACCTTTTTTTGTATCCTTACTATTTAACACAATTCCTGACATATAGTGAATACTTTTTGATTGTCTACACCTGAGTGTACAATCTTTTCCTAATAAACACATCTGAAACATCTCATCTTTATTTATATCTGCCAATAAAGGTGGCTAGGTGTCACAGTGGACAGAGTGCTGGGACTGTTGTTAAGAACACCTAAGTTCAAATCCAGCCTAAGACACTTAGTGGCTGTGTGACTTTGAACAAGTCACTTAACCTCTGTTTGCCTTAGTTTTCTCAACTATGAAAAGCCCCTACCTCCTAGGGTTGTTGTGAGGATCAAATGAGATATTTGTAAAACAGCATAGTGCCTGACACATAATACTAGCTATGATGATGATGAGGAAGAGGAGGAGGAGGAGGAGGAAGAGGATTTTACTATTACCGTCAATATCATCATCATCTTAAATATGTTTCTGGAATTTTTGCACCAAAATAATTTCAATGAATTGTATTAAGCTAATTAAATGTGATCAACGATCATTTTTGCCATTTTGAATTTTTTTCTTATTGAAAGTTGTTTTATAAAAAGCTTATACATGAAATACTACTCCCAATTTTATCTATTTTGTTCCTTTTAAGAGCCTTGATCAAATACTTCACTGAATGCTAGGCATACTATGCCTGTCTCCTTCACCTGTTCTAACCTTGCAGCAGTACCATTAAAAAATAAAAAGGAAACGGGGCTAGCCTGGAATAATACTTTTTTGAACTCATTTTGGCTAGGTTATACTATAGTGTAGTCTCAAGAACAGCTGGCACTGAGGACCTGAATTCAAATCTAGATTCTGCTACTTACTTTTTCTGAGACCTGAGACAAGACATAAACATCAATAAGGGGCAAGGTTGGATGATCTCTAAGGTCCTATCTAGCTATTAATCCTATGGGAAGTGACTAACTAATGAATATGATGGTATCTGAGAATGGGTTTTGGATTTCCACATATAGCTTAAAATATAGGCACCTGCTCAGGGATAGAGTAAAACTAAAGAATACTACTAAAGACTACTAAAAAGATCTTTTCTAAATCCAGTTATGATGGGTATCTATTGCATACCATCTCTGATCTGCTCACTAACATGTCCTCCACACAGAGGACACCACACTAGTTTCCAGGAAAATTGTGATAATGTGTAAGTGAAATGAATGTGTGGATATTCTATATTCTGGTTCCAATTTGCCTACAACATGATTGGGAGAAGCCTTTTTTGAATGACTGCATAGATGGTGAGAATAAAGTGGAAATGACCATTCAGTCTTGAAGTCTGTGATAAAGAAGGAAAGAAATGGCAAAATGGTACAACATGAATCCAGATTTTCATGACAAAAGATTTCAGAAGTGCAGAAAAAGGATGGTTTATACTTATTTAGTACATTAGTGTACTAAAATTCTATAGGGGAAATGAACCCAGAAGGAATAGGAAATCCTGGAGAATAAAAATCTTTTATTTTTTAAACTGAGTCTTTCTAGTTTGAACAGTCCCAAAGTGACTCTGCAGGTTATATCCCAGTACTGATCAGCATGGGATCTTTGAACAGCTCTATTTCTGACTTGGGTCAGTTTTGCCCTCCTTAGGCAGCTTGACGGCCCCCTGCTCCCATGGGCTGACTATTTTAGTATAGATAATATAAATACTTAGTATAGATACTTAGCCTACTACAGCTCAAAACTGTAATGTTCAAGCAATCACCAACTTGGCCTCCTTGATAGCAGGAAATACTGTGCCTCCATGAAAATTAAAATTTTGATACAAAAAGAGAAGAAATTCTGAGGCAGGAAATAAAGGTAAATGTCTAAAAAGACTGATTAGGTCTGATACACAAGATATGTAAATACTTAACAGAAATATATAAGACCAAGAACTATTCCCCAATGAATAAATGGTCAAAAGATATGAACAGTTCTCAAAATAATAATGGAAACTTACTAGAATTATATAAATTACTAATAACAAGAGAAATACAGATCAAAACAAATCTGGTTTTACCTATGCAAAGATAACAAAAGAAGAACACAGTAAAAATAGAAAGTGTGTACAAAGACAGTAATATTAATAGAAGTGTAAATCAATCCAAAAAGTCCAGAAAAGAATTTGTAATTGAAAAGAATTTGTAATTGTGATATTTTAAAAGTTTCCAAATTCTTTGATTCAGAGATGTAACTACTTGTTATATATACCCCAAGGAGACAAAAGTCAAAAAGGTTGCATGCATTCCAGAATAGTCATAACAGCACTTTTTTTTGTGGTAGCAACTGAAAATAAAGTAGATGATCATCAGTTTGGAAATGGTTAAGCAAATCGTGATGCATGAATATAATGCTACTGAATTCTAATAAATTATTAGTATGATAGTACAGAGAAGCATGAGAAGATATATAAACTGATGCAAAGTGAAATAATCAGAACCAAGAAAACAATTTACAAAATGATGATGAAAATATAAATGGAAAAAAAACAACACCATAAGTGAAACTAAAGGAAGTATAATTATATTTACCAAACTTGAAAACAGTTGAGAAAGGCATCTCTTTTCATCAGAGAACAGAAGGAAGAACGTAGGTATAGAATTTTGCCTTCTATCGACAGACATAGATAACATGTTTTTAGTTTTGCTGAATATTGACTTACTATTTCCTTTTTGTTTCTCAGGAATGCTAACCCTCAAAATGAGATAATGCTTGAAAGAAAAGCTAAGGGCAACAAAGAGGTTTTTATATACACTTTTGAAAGTTATATTAGAGAAAAATGTAAGGGAAGGGAAGGGATAGGAGATGCTATGAGTCTCTGTTGGAGTTGCTGGAGAAGACCCTGATGAATGATTTTTAAAAGTCTTTGAGTGGCCCTAAAGAAACTGCTGAGATAGATAGTAAGACCCTGAGAAGTACCAAAAGAGATTCTGAAAGGAAAATTCTGTGGCATCCCTGGGAATGAAGGTCCATGCTGCTTCAAACAAAACTGTTTTCAGGACATTAAACTTCACAAAGTTACAAAAAGAAGGGAGGAATCAAAGGTGTGTGGAAAAATCATGGATCTTATTATTTTCTGACAGAGCACATATTCACACAATTCACTGAAAAGCATAAGAAATTTAAGATCCCACTGTTTTATTGTTTATTACCTAAATAAAGGCATTTCTCTGAGTACAGCAAAATACCCCAAAATGAATTCTGGTGTAACAGAACCCACAAAAGAACAAGACAAATCAATTTTCCAACCCAAGATAACTTAGAAAGACAGCAGGAAAGGTCTGTCTCACTTGAATAAAAAGGGAGTACAGCTCAGCACAGGCAGTATCTAGGCAAGCCACAGAAGGTCCTGCCCCCAGCATACATGAGCAGCCAAGGCCCTGTGGTCTGTGCTCAGCAGGCCAAAGGCACAGCAGTGAGGCAGAGAGGCAGTGAGGCCTCTAGCCCTGAGGTAGCAGGCTAGTGGTCAGGCCTGACAGACCCAGAAGTCCCTGTGCAGTCAGCTAGATCCAGCACAGACAGTCAATCACCAAACTTCTGCTCCCTCCTCAAACTTCCCCCTGCAAGAAACTTGGGACAGTGCCTCCTGTACCCCAGGAGCAGAATTCAACTTCAAAAGTCAGTGAAATAGACATGAAAATGAGAAGAAAAAAAAGCCCTGCCTTAGAAAACTACTATAGCAACAGGAAAGATCAAGACACAAACTTAGGAGAGCATAATTATGGTAAAACACCTACATGCACGGTCTCAAGGAGAAATGCCAATCATTCTTAGACCCAAAAAGTCCTCCTGGAAGAGCCCAAAAAGTGTTTTAAAAATCAAACAAGAGAGGTAACACAAAAAATGGGATAAGAAATAAGAGTTATGCAAGAAAATCATGAAAAAGAGTCAAAAGCTTGGAAAAAGAAAACATCTCAAAAAGTAGAACTGGCCAAGTGGAAAAGGAGGTCCAAAAATTAACTAAAGAAAATAAAAATTAGAACAGGACAAGTGGAAGTTAATGACTCTATGAGACATCAGTAATCAATCAAACAAAATCAAATGAATAAAAAAATAGAAGAAAATGTAAAATACATCATTGGAAAAACTACTGACATGGAAAATAAAACCAGGAAAGATAATTTAAGTATTACTGGACTACTTGAAAGCTGTGATAAAAAAAAATCCTGAACAGCTTTTTTCAAGAAATTATAAAGGAAAAATATTCTAGAACAAGAGGGGTAAAAAAGTAATTGGAAGAATCCAGAAATCACCTCCAGAAAGAAATCCCAAAATGAAAACACCCAGGAATATTACAGCCAAACTTCAGAAGGTCAAGGGGGAAATACTGCAAGCAGTCAGTAAGAAACGATTCAAATATTCAGCCTCAGGATTACACAGAATTTAGCAGCTTCTACATTAAAGAATTGAAGGGTTCCCGGAGCCAAGATGGCAGAGTAGAAGTAGGTACCTGCCTGAGCTCTCCTGCCCAAACTCCACAAAATACCTGTAAAAAATTATACTAAACAAATTCTAGGACAGCAGAAGTCACAAAATGACAGAGTGAAACAGATTTTTAACCTAAGATAATCTGAAAGGTCAACAGGGAGGGTCTATTACACCAGGCTCAGAGCACAGGCTGTGCTGGCACAGATGGATGGATAGATTGATTAGTGGCAGTCTGAAGCAAAACACTGGTGAGGAGGGATAGGGTAAAAGATGAGAGTGAAAAAAGCATAGATAAAGGGAATATAAGATGAAGGGAAATATATAATTAGTAACCATAATTGTGAATGTGAATGGAATGAATTCACCTATAAAACAGAAACTGATAGCAGAATGGATTAAAAACTAGAATCCTACAATATGTTGCTCCCAGCAAACTCATTTGAAGCAGAGACACACACACAGAGTAAAGGTAAAAGACTAGAGAAGAATACATTATGCTTCAGCTGAAGTTGAAAAAATCAGGGGTAGAATAAGGATTCTCTTATTTGTCAGTGCTTAGCAAAATGTCTGGTATATTATAAGTACTTAATAAATGCTTTTTCATTCCATTCCAAGGGAAACATGCATGGCAGAGGTATTTGACAATGTAATCAGGGATGTTATGCCTAAGTCTGGATAGTACTCTGCTGACTGTATCAAACCCCAGAATGCTACAAGGCTTCCTAAATTAGATTTATAACCACTCAGAAGAGTCCAACATAACAGTTTACACGAGAGTTGTTGACCTGGTTGACACAACAGATGACCCAGGGTCACATGATTATTCTTCATTCAGAACTGTCCATCATCAGTTGGGTAACTCAAGATGGTCCTGGAACAAGATGAGTAGGGCACTAGATACCTCTACTGTCTAATGGAAATAGAAATTCCAAGAGTGTGCTACCTAGGCCCCTCAAGTATTAGTGCCCCTCCTTAAACAAGTTGTGACATGGCCAGTGGGCAAGACATCTAATCTCAGTTTCAAAATCATATGAAAAAGGCAAATCATCATTTTATCATCAGGGTGATCTAAAATTTACTTGGAGAAAAGGCTATCATTTAAATTAGTAGTAAACATAAATCCCTGGATGAATGAGAAGGGAAGTCATTATCCAACACTGATGATAGAATAGACCTCAGCAGAAGACTCTAAAAAGGTCAAAATTTGGCATGAGGCCCCCTGACTGGTACTGCTAGGGAGGAGGTGTGGACAGGCAAGAATAGGAACATTAATTTGGTGGCAGTTTGAGTGAGTCGCAGTATCAACTATATATTTTTTTAAATTAGCATGACTGATTTAGATTTATACCAAAAAATAATGGTTTATTGGATCATAGATTTAAAGTTATAAAGGACCTCAGAATACAACTAGTCCAATCCCCTTACTTTACAGATGAAGAAACTGAAACTCAAGAAATTTTAATGCCTTGTCCATGGTCACATGGGTAATAAATAATGGAGGAATAGTTTGAACCTGATAAAGTAACAAGATTGTATCAATAGACACAGAAAAAATGAGCAAAAATATACCATTTATTTGTGGTTAAAAATTCTTTAAAGCTATAATAATAAATAGATATTTAAAATATATACTCCAATGTATCTACTAAAAACTAAGAGTTAGTATAATGTGTAATGTAAAAATACTAGAAGCTTTGTAGGTAAGAAGTGGGGTAGAGCAAAGATGTCCACTGTCTCTATCTACCATTATTCAACAATGCTAGAGATGTTAGCTCTAGCCAGAAGACAAGAAAATAAATTAAGAGTATAACCATGAAACAAATTTATCTCTATTGGTATATTGCATAATGGTTTACTTAGAGAATGCATTAAAATTAATGGAGACAATTATTCATTAGCTTTAGAAAAGCAGTATGATGTAAAATAAATCCACAAAATCATTAACATTCCTATGTGCTATTAACAAAACCCAAGAGGAAAATGTAGGGATAACAACTATTGAAAGTGACCACAAAATTTAATTTGAATAGCAGAATACATTAAATATAGGGAAATTAACCTATCAAGGCAAACATGGGGCTTATACAAATATAACCAAATACAATTTTTATGGAAATAATCAGAAAACTAAAAAGGGGGAGGAGGGTTTTGTTTTATGGCTGAAAATCATCAATATAATTAAAATGACACAACTATTCAAATCACTCTTTGGATTTGCCAAAGGTAATTTTTTGGTGAGGAAGCAAGAGGTCCTGACATAACACTTTATTGTGTGGGGAAATCTCATTGTGGAAATTCCTACCACTGATATAACTTCATTTGTATAGAATTCCCTTGAGTATCAAGAGATTAAATACTTACCCTGAGTTACATAGTTAGTATATATCAGAGGCTAGACGAACCCAGGTCTTCCTTATTTCAAAAGTGGCCCTTTATTCACTACACTATTCTACCTCTCACCAAAGATTTGCTTCGTAAAATTAAACAAAACTCATTTAAAGGAATAAAAAAGTGTTGGACAGCAATGAAAAGAAGTAGAAAAAAGGATATGGCATAACCATTTTTCAGACCACTTTTGATTCTACCTAGGAAAATAGAAAAGTTGGTCAGTGGAACAGGATAAATAAGCAAGACTTAGAAAAGATACACACATCAGTCTGTGTTTAATAGACCTAAGAACACAAATTACTAGGGAAGAAATTTCTTATTCAGAAAGAAGTTCTGTGAAAACTGGAAATTAGTCTAGGGAACTCCAGAACTATATCAACAACTTATGCTATACATCATAGTAATCGCCAAATGGATAAATAATCTAAACATTAAAAGTTATGTGTATATACACACACATACATGTACACATACGCAAATCTAGTGAAGGTTATGTGCTTCGCAATTGTGAAAAGATATAAGGAGATAGTGATTTGCTTGTTGGAAGTAGACCAGAAGTCACCAGCCTATTTCAGTTTTCTCTATCCAGCTCCTGTGATTTGCATGGACAATGACTGTTATAATGTCAGTGGGAAAACTTTAAAGGGTTGTCAAGCGTTTTTTTCCCACTCTAAGTCAAATTGGGGATCAGACTAAAATTCTGAGAAGTTCACAAGGCAGAAAAATATCTAAGAGCTTTTTATAGACAACTGGCTAAGTGTAGGTCACTTACATCACCATGTTAAAAGCTTTGACTGCTTTGACAGATCATAACTGAGATCTTTGCACCCAAAGCTGCCACGGTTTAGCAAAGACACCATGTCACAGCTTGAGAGACCAGTAGGTGGTAGCAGAGAGCAGCAACTCAGTTTCAAGCATTTGAAAATAGATGACCAACAGAGAACAGGACCACCACCACATCATTGGAGCACATCAACAGCTCTGCACCCTTACATCTGTGAGGGAGTATATTACACTCACTTATGTCTCTTGGCCACAAGAAGTCATGTACATTCCTTCTATGTATCCCCCTCTCCACAGGTGGTATGGTAATGTAAGTTTGGCTGGATCTATCTTGTCGTTTATACTATTTTAAATGTCTTTTACTTTGTACTAATGTGCCCTGTGATTGGATTAACAAAGGAAAACACATTGCTTAAGGCTCGGAGTGGATAGTGTTTAGAGGATTCTAACCCACAAAGTACCTTGAACCTGAACTATTCTTCTGGGGGTGGAGGGGAGAGGGAGGAAGGAAGGAATTAGCCAGGAGAAGTAACAGAGAAATACAAAAGACAAAATGGACATTTTCATATAATATTTAAAAACAACAAAATCAACTGAATTAGAATCACCATAAATGATATGGAATGAAAAAAAGGCCCTACATAAATATTTCTGCTTAAAGTCTGAAATCTAAAATTTACAGAGAATGAACACAAATATATAAAAATGAGAAGCATTCCACAATAAACAAGTAGTCAAAGGTTCTACTCAAAGAGTTTTCAAAAAGTGAAATGCAATTGTCAACAACTACATGAAAGGGCCACAGAGTAGAGACATCTCCAGGTTGAGAAAGCTGCTATTATAAAGATGAGTTATTATCAAAGCTCTACATGAAGACCTCCAAGGAATGGGAAGCTACCACCAGAAAGTACATTTCAATTTTGGACAGTTTGCATTGTTAGTAAGTTTTTCCTTAAAATCAGAGTAAATTGACCTCTTTTCAACTTTCCGTTGTTCCTGTTTCCCATAGAGCCCAAAAGAAAAAGTTGCCTTGTTTGATATGCTAGCCCTTTCAAATATTGAAGAGATCTTTCATGTTTTTGCTTAGTTGTTTTTCTTTATACCAAGGGTTCAATCTATGAGGGATAACTGTGATATAGAGACAAAAGACATCAACAACAACAAAAAAATATATATATATATACATACATTTTTTTAAAATTAGGAATGATGAGCAAGCTGCTTTTTCTCTATATTTTTAAAACTTTGCTACAAGAGACTTAATAAAGGAGTGAGGAGAATATATAATATTTGAATTTGATATAAAAATGAAATCAATGAGTATATCAAAAGGAATACTAGGGAATTATGACTCTTACATAACCATAGAGCTCAGAACACCAATACTTTTCAGAGCCTCTTGGTTTTTTCCTTAATACTCAATCTAAGAGAACAGCTGAAATAGAATATCCGATCCTATACTTGCTACCATACTACCATAATTGGGTCCTTCCTACTGCTCACCACGTATTTATTTTTGTAACTCTACTAACCCATCCATCCAGGATATGCCCTTTTACACAAACTCTAACACTTGTAGAGAACTTTCATCAGTATTACCCCCTACAAACCGTAGCTTGAGATCCAGTGGAAAATGCTATTTTAGTTCCTCCATTTCAGTGAGTCAGGAAGGGGCATTGTGGACCTGGCTTCTGACCATGCCACCAATTCATAGTACAATGTGGGCACTTCAGAGATGCATGTTGTATTGGTTATTTTGCCAACATAGTATATTTCTGAAGCGTATTCCTTGAACCAATATAGCCTTTATTACTTCAAAATTCCTCCTCTCCTATTCGAATTCAGCCTCTCAATTCTTTCATTATGAGAAGCCCTGGCTCCAACCTAGACCCTGATTTATGCTTGCTTAGGTCCCATTTAGATACTAAGCCCCTCAGGAGTGGGGCTTTCTCTCAGCTCCTTTGTAGTTGTCTCAATCATAGGCTCATGGTGGCCTTCCCTCAAGGGATACCAAATAACACAGTCCTTTATTTCTTTCTTAGAGAAGGCCATTCAAGAGATGGAAAAAGAGGAAGCCCCTTCAGGCTCTGAAAATGACATTCACAGAAATCCTGCCTTTATAATGCACAGAACCAATCTTGACTCTTTTTTGTTTTTGCATGGGACACCTGCTGCATCACAACTGTTACAGCATTAATGTACGCTCTGCCAAGAAGACTTCATTGCATAGTGTATAAAGAACCAGTTGCAAAGTCTAAAAACCTGATTTAAGTCCAGCGTCTGGTGAGGTACTGGCTATGCAATCCTGAGCAGATCCTTCATCCTCTCAGTGTCCCAGACAACTCTGAGATTATGGGTTTCAAAACTACTACTAATAAACATTGGCAAAGGGAACTTCTTCAACAGTAATCCTGTAAGCTAATAAAAACACAGACAGAAAGAGAGACACAGAGAAACGGAAACAGAGAGAGAGAGAGAGGGAGGGACGGAGAGAGAGAGAAAGAGAGAGAGAGAGGGAGGGAGGGAGAGAGAAAGAGAGAGAGAGGGGGGGGGAGGGAGAGGGAGAGGGAGAGGGAGGGAGAGAGAGAGAGAGAGAGAATGAAAATCTTCACTTAACATCTCAATATGCCACAGGACAAGGTCCATATTCAATTGGGGACATATGTAAATTGTCATACAACTATAGCATCTGGAAGGATCAATGATATCTTGCTGGCTAGTCATCTAAAATTGATCATAGACCAAAAATCCCATCTGCCAATATTATCTAATGGTCAACTTGGATCAAGCTGGACAAAGCTATTTCTGAGTTTTACACAATAGGATATGGAAAGCCTCATGAAAATCTTAAGTCAGGGGCTAACAGGGTGAATCTTGAAGACCTTTCGTGACTTATGCAAGTACTGACTACATCCCTATGATCCTGATATCATGTCCCATTAGACTTTCTAAGAAATCTTCCTTGTTTGCTGGGATATACCACTATAACTCTAACCATTAATCTCTCCCCATAAATATGCCTTATAATCGCCTGTCTGAAGTTACCTTCTACCACAGAGATGGCCTGATATTTTCAAATGAAAGTGATATAATTCTATGGATTCTCAGTACAAATTGTCTTGGAATTTGTTCTTTCTATAGAGAGCAGAACTCTTTCCTCCAAAGAGGAAAGAGTCTGTCATGCTATGTGCAGTAATGAGATGATTCACAGGTATCATTAAGAGAGGGGGCATCAATTACTGACCATGGTCAGTAGTGGTTCAGATGATTGTCAGATCCACCCCAACCCTACTTCTCAATGACTATGGAAACAGCCATATGACAACCTGTAGTGATGATGATGATGATAACAAAAATTAACATTTGTATCTTTTCCATTTACATAAGCAAGAGCCAGAGCAAGATCAAAGAAGTCTTGAGATATTTATTTAGGACAGCTGCAAAGATGTTAATAGATTATAAAATAAAATGTAATATGTTAATAAATGTTAAATGTTAATAGATTATAAAATAAAATGTAATATGTTAATAAATGTTAATAGATTATAAAATAAAAAGAGAGACAGAGATGGAGGAGACGTTCATTTAACTGATACTAGAATAAGAATTCCTTCTATGACATCTTTGACAAGTAATCATCCGTTTTTGTTTGAAGATTTCCAGTGGGGAGAAACATACTTGATTCATTTTTAGATAGCTTTAAGAGTTAGAGAACTTTTCCTTATATCAAGCTTAAATCTACCTCTATTCAACATTCATGCAAAGGTCCTAATTATTCTACCTTTGCCTTACAAAGCAAGTAAATTTTTTTCCTTCATGACAGACTTCAAATACTAGGCAATCATGCCCTCCAATCCTTAAATCTTTACTTCACCAGGCTAAACATCCCAATTCCAGGACTTCAGTATGGTACCCAGTCCTCTCCCTGGATCACTTTTCTCTGGATGTTTTACACCATGTCATTGTCTCTTTCTAAATATGCAGTGCACAGTATCATAATGTATGTAAACTGGCCACTATAGAAAGATTATCCCCTCCATCATTTGAGAAATTCTGTTTCTCTTAACGTAGCATAAGCTCATCCTAGCTTTGTTGACTGCCATATATTTAAATAAAACCTCTAGTTTTTTTGCATCATCCATTACCTACTTAGCCAGGATTTCGCTGTCATCTACACAAACATTTGAATTCTTGAACCCAGGTGTAGAATTCAATAGGTATAGAAATAATTTTGGATTTTAACTCACTAAAGTAGAGTATTAATCTCCCTTTGAGTGCCGACTCTATAATCCAGACTTGGTTTTGCAAGTTTGATAAATATACTGTTAATGTCATCATTCTTATAATTTATTTAAAAACATGTTAAATAGCGTGGAGGACAAATCTATGACCATTCCATTAGTGTTCTCCCTCTATGTTAACATCATCCTTTAGTGATTAACTTTGTGAGTCTGGTTATTCTGTAAGTGAAAAGTCCATTGGAATACGTTAGGTAAAGAAAGGTACAGAAATAAATGAATAGTAGCATAGTGTTTGATGGACCAAATCACCCTAATTAATGCAGTAAGGATTCAACATTCAACAAAAACTCCTGGGAAAACTGGAAAGCAGTCTGGCAGAATGGAGTCTTAGACTAAAGTCTTATCCAAATGAACTTTAAGTGGGTACAGATCCCAATACAAGCTTTAAACAGATATATGTTAAATATAAAAGACTACATAATAAACAAACTGGAGGAGTGAGGAAGAAAATATATCTTGCTACTATGCATAGGTAAAGAGTTCATAACTAAACAAAAGACAAGGAAGATCACAAAAGATAAAATTGACTATTTTGATAATGTAAAATTTTTAATGTTTTTGCACAAAGTGGTGCCACTAAAATTAGAACAAAAATAGTTAACTAGGGGGAAATATTTGCAGTGTTTCTCTGATAAAGACATATGCAAAAAAAAACAGGGAGCTGATTCAAATTAATAAAAACAAGAACCATCACCATATTGATATGGTCAAAAGATAGGAACAGTTTTCAAAGGAAGAAATCCAAGCTATAACAGCTATTTGAAAAAAAATGTTCCACATAACTAATAGAGAAGTGCAAATTAAAGCAAAAATGAAGTTCCAACTCACACTCCATAAGATTAGCAAAAATGGCAAAAAAAAAAAGAAAATTTAAGATAATAGACAAATGGGAAAACAGGTATACTGATGTGAATTGATCCTGCCATTCTGGAAAGCAATTTAGAATTATACCTAAAAAGTTATCAAATTCTGCATCCTCTTTGACCCCAGATATCACTACTACATCTCTATACCCCCAAAAAAAGAAAAAAATAAAAGTACAAACATATACAAAAATATATTTATTGCAGTACTTTTTTATGGTGGTAAAGAACTGGAAATTAAGTGTGCCCATCAATGAGGAATGGCTAAATAAATTATGATATAAAAATGTAATGGAATATTATTAGACCTTAAGCAACAATGAAAGGTATTATATGAACCAATGAGAATGAAATGTACAGAACCAGAAGAACAAATTATTATAACATATTGTAAAAGAAAAACTACTTTGAAATTTTTTAAAACTCTTATCAATATGGTGACCAACCAAAATTCCAAAAGATCAAGGCAGTAAGGATTCAACATTCAACATATCTTCACACACACACACACACACACACACACACAAACACACGGAGAGGTAGGTGATGGTCTCAAAAAGCAGAATGAGACATACATTTTTTGGATGTGGCCAATATAAAAGTTTGTTTTGCTTGACTAGGCATATTTATTATGAAGGGTTTTGGTTTTTCTTTTTTTCCAGTAGTAGAGGGGAGGTAGAAAAAAAGGGTTATGGTTAGAAATAGTGTTAACAAAATTTTTATAAAAGAAAAAAAATAGAGGCTACTGAAGAATTTTATTAGATGCCTAGAAGAAAGGTTGAAAGGAATCATAAACAAGCATGACATGTAAAGTTATAAATGAAATTTATTGAATATTAAAAAAGAAAAGCAAGTTTTATATAATAGAGATTTACAGCTTCATGTATAGCCATCTTCCTTTCTTCTATGTATATGGAAATACTAATTTTATTTGAAGTTTATTCAGAATTTAAAAAATTTTAAGGTTCAGAATTAAAAAACATTTTAAATCTTACAATACTTATTAAATGGTTGTGAGTTAAGCAACCAAGATACACTCAGAATCTATATAAATAGGTAGAAATTAGAAATAAAGAATTACATGATTAGAAAGATTGATTTTAAAAGACTAAGCTGTGCCAGTATAATAACTGATTAATAAATTAATTTACAAAGTTCATATTAAAAACAATCAAACAGATGAATACTTTATGGAACTAAAAAATGTTAAAAAAAAAAAATTAGAGACCCAAATAGTAAAAACTTCCTAGGGGAATAATGAAAAAAAAGTAACAGAGAGGCCTGGCCTTACCAGATCTCAAACTATTCTATGGATCCATTGTAATCAAAATGATTTAGTACTGGTTAAAAAAATGGAAAACTAGATTAATGGAATACACTAAAGAAGCAAAACATTGATGTAAATAAATACAGGGCGTCTGAGGGCACACGCTACTGAGAAAACATTGTTCTCTTCAAAAGTACTTGCTATGAAAACTGAAAGGAATTTAACAGGAAAAAAAAGTTAGACGAACATCTTACACCATACACTACAACAAAATAGAAAGAGATACATGGCCTGAATGTAAAAGGTCTGATGAAAAATCTTATTTTCAAGACATACAGGGAATCAACACAAATATTTGACATAGTTCCATTCCTTGAGAAATAAGTGTGCAATGATAATGAATAATATTTGAAAGAAAAATATAAGTAATCAGCAAACCTTATGGGAAAATGCATGAAATCAATAAAAAGAAAAATTTAAACAGATCTGAAATTTTACTTTCCACCCACAATGTTGGGCAAGGATGACACAATAGAGAAACATTCTATCTAAAAGGGACATCAAGGACTTTAAAAATACCATTTGTAATTTTTTGGATTGGTCTAACCATTCTGAAAACAATTTTAATTATGCAAAAATGTTACTCAGCTATTCATAACTTTTGACCTAGTGATTCAATACAAGTACTTGTACTTGAAAAAGTTCAAAGAGGAAAAAAAGGTTATAATCCAAAGTATTTATAGAAGCACTTTTTGTATGGTATTCTAATATTTTTGTGGTTTTTCATTGCATTGTAAGCTCCTTAAGCTCAGGGAATAATTTTTTGCTTCTTTTTGTATCCTTAATGTATAATATAGTTTCTGGAACAGAATAGATGCTTAATAAATGCTTACTGACTGACTAGTAACAAAAAACTGAAAACAAAATAGGTGTTCATCAATTGGGGAATGGGTGAACAAATTGTGGTATAGAAATACAATGAAATAGAAATATTTCATTAGCAATATATTTTAATTAATTAATATATCAATAATATGAATGTAAAAAGTGATATCAGAGACACATGGAAAGACAAGAATGAAATAATACAAAGAGAAGAAAACAAGACCAATTTAATAATAAAACATCGAAGTACAGATGGACTCAGATTGCATGCAATGATCGATATTGATTCCAGAGAACAAATGATTTAAGATCCCTTTTGTCTTAGTAGAGGTGGTAGAGGACCATGGATGTCAACATGAACGGATGCAATTGGCATTTATTCTCTCTATTTTCCATATTCTATGCAAACAGAAGAAGAAAAAAGAAAAACAAAACTCTTGCAACAAAAAGGCATAGTCAAGTAAAACAAATTCCCATGCTGGCCATATCCAATCTTCTGTCACTGTTATAGGATCAAGGAGATTGCTTCATCATCCCTAAGCAAAAATGCTTTGGTCTTGACATAAATGTATCACTCGAACTAACAACGGAGTTCAGCTCAACTCCCCATATGCTCCATGGGGTCATCCCTGAAGATCTATCCCATCACATGTAACATGAAGTGTGCTGAAATCCAACCCCTACCAGAGGATCATAAGATCATAGACTGAGGGATGGAAGAAACTTCTAAGTTAGACCTAGTCCAATCCTTTTATTTTACATTTGTGGCATATGAGTCTCAGAGCAGGTAAGTGACTTGCCCAAGGTCACACAAGTTATACATGGTAGAGTCATGATTTGAGCTCTGATTCTCTGACTTCAAATATAGCACTTTGCACCACAGCAATTTGCTTCCATTTCAAATGTCCCTTTTCCTTCTTACTGGTTGAGGCAGTCAGATGCTTTTGTTTTTAAATGGAACATGAATAATTGTTATGCTATGTTTTCTAAGCCTTTTCTTAGGGTTTTTTTGTGAAATTTTTACAATCAAAATCGAAGAGGAAACATTGCGTGTCAGAGCCTATGAAAATGTATTAGAAGATACATATCTACTGATATATGTTCAATAACCTTGAAAAACTGACATTATACTCCAAAGCATTTTTCCTTTCACTTACATTTTCATCACATTACTTTACTTATAAGACTGAATAAAAATGGAACTCCTTTATGCAATATGGTACAGCTCTTCCCTGGATATCATCAAGCCTCAGCTGCTTACTTTTCTGAGAAAAAAACAACTCTTAGAACTGTTAAGAAGGCTGAGCCAACCCTGCTATGGAACTAGACTGGAATCTCTTCTAGTTTATGTCATCTCAATAAAATACTCTGGCTGTATAATTTTTAACACCCTTGGGTAAAGATATGACACTGTATTTTCAGATTTCCCAAGCATCTTTTGGCTGACTGCTCATAGGCAAAATTCTCATTTATAAATGGAAATCTTTTACAGGAGATGGCAAAAAGGGAGAGAAAAAACAGACAGGGAAAGGTTATTATCTGAGCTCAAACTGAATTCTTCAAGTCAAGAGAGCTTTCTCTTCACCAGGCTATGGTGCCCCAAAACTTCACCCACCATTCTTTCTCTAATCCACTACTACTTTAATTCTGAGCTTAAGTCAAAGGGATTATCTTCAGTCTAGCCGTAATTATTTTAGCCTAAACCTAAAGATCACAAACAGTAGTTTATATGCACAATACTTCATATCATCTTAGTGTGGTGGGAAGAGATGGGTTATGTGTAACTCAAATTAAATACCTATGACTCTTAACCGGTACTCTGATTTCCCAAAACCCAACACAGATAAATGAGGGACATGCTGGTATGAAATGTTTCTATGTGTCTGTCTCCAACTTTCTATATATAATTGTGGGTTGTGGTTTGTTGGAATGCTAGGAGTCAATTCACTACATCTACACACACACACACACCATCTGATTTTCATCTAGGTTGCCTTATTACTGGTCCCTATTTTGAAACTCTTCTACTCCATTTTAGAATGTTTTTTGTATTGTATAAATCATACTCCTAGTTCTACTAAGTCTTCCAAGTCCCTAAAAGTGTCTCTATCATCATACCCCATCATACCCCAATTGATGGGTATCCCCTTAATTTTCAAGTCTTTGATACTACAAAAAAGAATTGCCATAATTATATATATATATATATATATATATATATATATATATATATAATACACACACACACACATATACATATATATTTATATATATATGAGTCCTTTTCCTCTTTCTTTGATCTTTTTGACCTTTGAGTTAAAGGTATAACGTATAGGTTTAATAGTAACATCTCTATTTCAAAGTATATGCACTGGGGGGGCACAGTTCTAAATCACTTTCCAGAATGGCTAGACCATTTCATAGCTTCACTAACAACGAATTAATGTACCTGTTTTCCCAATGAGCATTTGTCATTTTCTCCATCTGATGGTATTTTAGTTGGAACATCAGAATTGAATCGTTAAGTCTGATAACATTCTAGTTATTAATGTTTTGGATCACTTTTTCATTATGGTTATTAATAGCTTGTATTTCATCCTTTGAAAGCTGTTCATATCTTTTGACCATTTATTGATTAGAGAAATCTAATTAGAGAATTTGGCAGCTAGGTGGTACAGTGGAGAGAGCACCAGTGCGGGAGTCAGGAGGACCTGAGTTCATATTGACACTCACTAGTTGTATGACCTTGGGCAAGTCACTTAACCCCATTTGCCTCATCCTGGGTCATCTCCAGTGATCCTGATGAATATCTGGTCACTAGATTCAGATGGCTCTGGAGGAGAAGTAAGGCTGGTGACCTGCACAGACCTCCCTCACTCAAAACAAAGTCAAGTGCAAGTCATGTCATTATTTCTCTGATGGCATGATCTTTTTCGGCAACAAAGAACGAATATACCTTGATTAGAGAAATGCTCTTACAAATTTAAATAAATTCCTTATATATCTTAGCAGTTACCTACTTCCCTTTTAATTTTAGCAATTAGTTTTGTTTGTGGGGGAAAAAACTTTTAAATTTTATATGATAAAAATTGTCCAGTTTGTTTCCTGTTTTCCCTTCTATCCTTTATTTGATCATAGAATTTTTCTGAAGAGTATTTTCTTGATCACTCCTATAGTTTGTCTATAACATGACTTTTTAAATCTAAGTCATATATTAATTTGGAGTTTATCTAAATGTTGCCAGGCTGCTTTCCCATTTTCCCAGTAGTTTTTCTCTAATTCATACTGCAGTTGTGGTCCTTGAGTTTATCAAATCCTATTCTACTAGCTTTATTTACTACTGTATTTTGCGCATCTAATTTGTTTTGTTGAAAAACTATTTTAACTAGCAGCAAAATAGTTCTGATGACAGATGTCTTATAGTATAATATGAAGTCTGGTACTGCTGAGCTTTCTTCCTTCCTACATTTTTTATGATTTTCCTTGAGAATCTTCATGTTTTATTTTTCCAGGAAAAAATATTATTTTTTCTAGCTCTATAATGTAATCCTTTGATAAAGATTAAGTAAATATTTCTCCAATTATTTAGGTGTATATTTATTTAAAGAGTGTTTGGGATATGGTCCCATATTTCTTTTGTGTTTTCATAAGTATCTGTTTTCTTAAATATTAATCATGAATATAATATCATCTGAACTTTAATATTGTTGTCCTATTACAAGATAGATATTGTTCAAGATATTTTGAGATATTAAAGCTATTTAATCTAATTTACTTCTGGCTTGAATCAAAACCTGGGTAGTAGAGTGAATCAGCTTGTAGGGATAAGATTTATTTTGCTTCTGTTTTCCCTGCTAAGAAAGTTATCTTTAGGCTAGAAACTATAAAACAAAATCAATTTGGAATTAAAACTCAGAATAACACAGAGTGTATTTAGTTTGTTTTTGATGAAATTAAATTACCTGGTCCCAGATTCAGAGACTGAAAGAACTGATAAATGTAACTACTGAGATACTGTCAGTAAATTTTGGAAAACTATGAAGAATAAAGGTGCCATAGAATGGAAGAAAGGAAAGTGTCCTAATTTTCAAAAAAAACAAAAAGGTAAGAGAATGAGATCTGAAATTAATCATTCAACATGCATTCATTAAGTGCTTACTACATATCAGGTACTGGTCTAGGTACTGGGAATACAAAGAAAAACAATCCTTGCACTAAGGGAACTCACATTCTCTCAGGAGAGATATAACACGCATATATGTGATTGTGACAGAAGAGTGGACTGGCCAAAGAAGAATGCATAGATATTTCATGCCTGATTTTAGTTCTTGTAGCACGGATAGATCGTCCCTATCTGCTTTTAATACAACCATGTAGAAACTAGGGGAAGCTAATTTCAAGTCATGATTACTCATAGATTGGTACTATATGATGACAAAAACAAACAAACAAAAAAAACCTTTCTAATTGGCTGCAGAGTCAGAAGAACTGATGACTCAGGACTTCCTGAATGGAAACTTAAGTGTGAATACAAAAAGTGAAATTCCTCTTATCTCTCAGCTACTTTCCTTGGCAGCTACAAGTAAGTGGGACTGCTTTGAACTGCCAGGTAGGGAAGGGACATCCAGCTACCATGTATACATGGCACCGATGCTTCTCTTTGTGTTTATGCTTTCCTGATCATAGATTAATGACTATTCTGAGAAGGGGGTGAGTTCAAGGCATTCAGAGAATTCATAATATACCCAACAACCAATGAGAATGGGTAGCAGAATTCGTCTGAGATGGGAACCAGAGTAACAGAAGTCAGGAGATAAGTGAGTAGTAACACTGATATGGATGTTCCAAGGCAGAAACTTTGTGCGAATTACAAAATCTGAAGATATTGTAAAATAACAGAGAACTACATCTAATGGAACTTCACAAGGATTCTGTGAAGAGAAAAAAATAAATTCAGGGCTAAGAGTTTGGAAGTACCCCTAAACTACACGTATGCTTTAAGTTTGATCCCACTCTGTCATATGTGTTCTAAGGGATCATTGATTCTCATTCAGGGCAGGGCCAGGGCAGGGTGGGGGGAGGTGTTTGATACTGACTGTTCTGCTTATACTATCTCATGTATAAGATCGTCCTTGTACTTAGTTTTAAAAGAAACAAGATTTTAGGAGAGAAAAAAAATGAATTCATTCCAGGAATGAGGGGCAGCCAGTGCTAATGCACAGAGAGTGAAGGTAATGGAGAAGCATTAAAAAGGCCAGTCTGATTAGACCATGAAGAATGTGAAAGGGAATCATGTATAACAGAGCTGGAAATATTGTTTGGAGGAAGCTATAAAGGCATTTAAATGCCAACAGAACAGACTGTATTTTCCTAGAAGCAATAAGGAGCCAATAGAGGTTATTGAAGAGAGTGACATAGCTAAACCTGTGTTTTAAGAAAATCATTCTAACATCGGTGTAAATGACAGATTGGAGTTGGGAGAGGGAGACTTGAGGCAGGGAGGCCAATGAAGAAGCTATTATAATATTCCAGGCAAGAGATGATAATGACCTAAAGTAGGGTTGGGATTCTTTTGGTGGAAAGAAAGGGACAGATGTGCCAGATGTTATGATGAAAATACAAGTAAAGTAGAAATGTGGAGCTGGATATGTAGAGTGAGTGAAAATGAACAGGCAATCATAACACTTAGGTTGAGAATATAAGTGGTTAGAAGGATACACTAAGGCTACCTTCAACAAAAATAGAAAAGTTTGGTAAAGTGGTGAGTTTGTATGGGGAGGGGGAGATAATGAGTTTTCTTTTGAAAACAATAAGTTTGAGGTGCCCATGGGACTCCCAATTTGAAATGTCCAATGAGAAGTTGGTGATTTAGGACAAGATCTCGGGAGAGAAACTAGAATTTAATATATAGATCTGAGAGTGAACAGCAGAGAAAAGATCATTAAATCCGTGGTAACTAGTAAGATCACCAAGTGAGAGTATGGAAAAAGAAAGGCACTCAGTAACAAATTTTGGCTACACCCTAGACATGGAGAATACATGAATGACAACCCTGTAAAGTAGCCTTCAAATGAGCCTACTTTGACATAATTACTGGTAACATTTTAGAAGGTACTTACTGTTCAAAGGGCAGTCAGTGAGCAGTAGAATAGGAGGAGGTAAGCACAGTTTCATTAAAAAAAAACCAGTTCATGTCATACTAGATTAATAATTCTTTACTTTTTGCAAAGAATTATTTGACTGGTTGATTATAAGAATGCTATTATTTTACCATAATTTTAGCAGGTAGGTGGCACAGTGGATCGAGCATTGGCTCTAAGGTCAGGCAGATGTGAACTTAAATCTGGCCTTAGACATTTACTAGTTGTGTAATGTTGCAAAGGTCATTCTAACCACCGTTTGCCTCAGTTTCCCCATTTGTAAAATGAGTATAATAGTAGCACCTACCTTACAGGGTTATTATAAAGATTAAATGAGAATATCAGTAAAGTCCTTAGCACAGTCCTTATGCTAAGCCTATAATATATAGTAAGTGCTATGCAAATACAGTGTAGTACAGACTAGTATAGCATGCCTCAAAGATAACAGGTTCAGTTCCAGACCACCACAATAATACAAAAATTGTAACAAAGCAAGTCACACAAATTTTTTGGTTTCCCAGTGCATATAAAAATTACGTTTACACTGAACTGTAGCCTACTAAATGTGCAATAGTATTGTCTTTAAAAAATGTATATACTTAAATTTTAAAATACTTTATTGCTAATAAAAAAAAAAGCTAGCCATCATCTGAGCCTTCAGCAAGCCATAATCTTTTTGCTGGTGGAGGGCCTTGCCTCAGTGTTGATGGTTGCTGACTGATAAGGGTGTTAGTTGTTAAGAGTTGGGGTGTCTGTGGAAATTTCTCAAAATAAGACAGCAATGAAGACTGTCACTTTGATCTTCCTTTCACTTGTAAAATTAAAGGAAATTTTAGAGGGTTATAAATTGGCCTAATTTCAATATTGTTGTGTCTCAGCAATAAGCAGGCCTAAGGAGAAAGAGAGATTGGGGAACACCAGGTTGGTGGAGCAGGCAGGACACATACAACTTTTATTGACTGAGTTTGCCATCTTATATAGGCACAGTTCATGGTGCCCCAAAACAATTACATTAGAATATCAAAGATTACTGATTACAAGTCTGGTAGACAGAATCATCATAAAAAGTTTGAAATATTGAAGGAGCTACCAAAATGTGACACAGAGACACAATGTGAGTAGGTACTGTTGGAAAAGATGGTACCCATCAACCTGCTTGATTCGGGGCTGCCACAAACCTTCAATTTGTTAAAAAAAAAAAAAAGTAATATCTGCAAAAGGCTATAAAACAAAGCACAATACAATAAGATATACCTATAGTGCATGCTAAACAAAGGCTAGCTAAAACACTTGTACAGATGTCCTCATGCTAATGTTAAAATGGAGAGATATAGATTACATAATTGTACAGAGAATTCAGAACTAGTTCAATAAACAAGCTAAAAGTGTAGACATTAAGGGGCCAGTGTTCATGTGGAGGAAGGGAAGGTCTCTAGTGAGGTACCACATGCATCTTCCCTTGGTGCTCTGCTGGTTAATATCTTAGTCAATGACTTAGATAAAAGATTGGATGATGTGATTATCAAATGTATAAACTATTTAAAACTGAGAGGTGTAGTTAACACATTGGATGGCAGGCATGATCCCTAAGGATCTCAACAATTTAAAATGTTAAGCCAAGTCTAATAAGATGAAATAAATAAAATCTTGGAATTTTAGTGGATGGTAAATTCAATGTGTCAAGGGTATCATATCACACCAAAAAAGTTAATGCAATAGCTACATTTAAATACACAAGCTTGGACTTGGCACATAATTTGCATTAGTCAGTGCTAGGGCTGAGGGATCCTGGAGAGCAGGTAAATGGAGAGCTAAGCTGCTAAATCTTCCCAGGTTTCCCTCCTCCATTTTCCCTTTTTTTCTTGCCAGTACCTCCATATCAATTTTATTTTTGGAAAAATTCCTTGATAAGCATGACTGAGTTCTGGCTTATATGAAGAAAACATGCCTGCAAACACAGGAGAAACTACATGTAACCACAGCCAAAAATAATAATCTCTCTATTAATTCAAAGTTCAGCATTCCTGACTATAAGGCTGGCACATTGGATGTTTTAGTTGGATTATCAGATGAATTGGCCAAATTGGATATATTTATGGAGGGAGTTGTTAAGGAAATGACCTAACATATGGCTGGCATACTGGAAGATAGTAGAGATAAAATTCAAGAAAACCTGTTGGCCAATGGAGTTGACTTGGTTACATATGTAACAAGGTTCCAACGGGATACAGCCAAGTATCCAATCAAGAAGTTCCTGAAAAATATTTCTGAAATAATTGGCAAGGGAGTAATCAGATTGACAATGATTTGAAAGCCCAAGCATCTGCGTATAATAATCTGAAAGGCAGTCTTCAGAGTTTGGAAAGAATGTGGGAAATTTATTAGCTAGAAGCCTAGCAGAAATCAAAAAAGAAAGATGACTTTGTCCTTGATTCAAAGTATCATATCACATTATTGGTGGTTGTTCCAAAATTAAACCACGACTGGGATGAGTAACATGAAACATTGACTGAGATGGTAGTCCCAAGGTCTAGCAAAATTCTTTTAGAGGACTAAGACCTATTCAATGTTACCTTGTTTAGAAAGGAAGTAGATGACTTCAGACATAAAGACAGAGAAAACAAGTTCATTGTTCATGATTTTCAGTAGAATGAAGAGGAAATTATAACAAAGAGGAAATGAACAGGTTCTCCATTGACAAGCAGCAGCAGTTTGGACCACTAGTTCCGTGGGTGAAAGTGAAATTCAGTGAAACTTTCATAGCTTGAATTTATGTGAAAGCATTAACAGTTTTTGTTGAGTCTGTTTTAAGATATGGATTGCCAGTGAACTTCCAGGGAATGCTACTTCAACCCAATAATAAAACCATGAAGAAACTAAGAGAAGTTTGTATGATTTATTACAGACACCTGGACAGTAGTGCAAAATCTTTTATTGATGTTCCTATGGCTATTCCAGGCTTAAATCTCAGGCAACAGGAATATAATCCCTATGCATACTACAAGACTGATTGCAGTCTATTGAAATTCAAGTAAAAATGGTGCCCAATATAGGCAATCCTATCCTAGTACTGGTAACCATGAGCAGAAATGAGGTTGAAGTACATCTATACTTTTACTAACTCTCTATTAACCCAATGCTTGCTTCTTATTTCCTTTCATTAGGTTAATTTTCCCATCGTGGTCCATCTCTTCATATTTTCTTTTCAAAGAAAGGTATATATATTGTTGCTCTTTTATTGATAAGGTATGTAAATGTGTACTGAAAAAAATTGGAGTTTATTTATAAACAGATTAGTATATTTTTAAAAGGTTTTTCTTCATTGATATAATGGTGTGTGTTGAGTAATCTCATTACTATTGTTCATAAAGACTTTGTTTACAAGGAAAAAGTATAAACATTTGTTACCATTTTGTGCCCAGTATTTAGTAGCTATAACTGTTAAGTGGTTATTGAATTGTGATATTTAAAAAGTTTTCTAAAGCTTTCCAACAATAATCTATGAGCACTGAGAACACCCAAGGCAAGAAAAAAACTACCTGTGTAAAGAAAAAGAAATATACATTCTTAAAAATGGGAGAAATGTTAGCCCACTGCCTGCTCTTCTGGCCTAAGCACATCCAGAGTCCTGTGCTCAGTACTGTACATTACTGTTTAGGAAGTCTTTTGATGAGGTAGATCAGTGGTGACCAAGCTTTTTTAATAACATACTCTTAGCAATTAAAAAAAGTGTGCTAAGGCAAAATGCCTTCCACACTCAGAGAAAGAGCTACAGAATTCATTTGAAGAATGTAGCAGATCATGTTTGTGCATGTGTGTGTGTATTATGTTTTGAACTGTTTTATGATTTCTTCCATTTATTTTAGTTCATCTACATAGTATGATTATAGTGAAAATGTATTCAGTAGGAAAGTATATGTAGATCCTATATAGAATTGTATGCCATCTCAGGGAGGGAGTGGGGAGGAGGGAGGTATGTGTGTGGGGGGTAAAAATCTAAGTTTTATAGTAGTGATTGTAGAACATTAAAAAAATAAATAAAATAAAAAAAATAAAAAGTGTGTTCCAATATGCTTATTTATATATAAATTACATATGTGTTGCAGTATTAATACTTATGCACATTGTAAAATACACTAAAATATAAAGTAATTAAAGGTAAGATAAGGATGACTTTAAAGTTGAGTGAACCACTAAAGTTTTTTGAGTAGAGAAATGTCATAGTAAGACCTGTACTTTAACAAATTGCTTTGGCAGCTATGTGGAGGACAGATTAAAATATGGGGAAATTTGAGGCAGGGAGACTAAATGTGGATATTTCAGGTAAAAAGTTCTAAGGGCCTAAACTAAAGTGGTGGCTGAGCAGAAAAGGAGCAAATACAAGAGATACTGAGAAGGTGAAACTGACAAGATGTGGCAAATAATCGGATATGTGGGTGGAGGAGCTAAGGATAAAATACTAATATTGTAAACCTTTGGCAACTGGTAGAAGGGTGGTACCCTTAACAGTAATAGGGAAGTTGAGAAGGGTAGATTTGGGGAAAAGATAGTGTAATGAGACCTCCTGATCATAATCTATCTGTTATCTTACATGACTTACTCTGCCCCATCCAAAACAAAAAAAAGGGAAGACAAGTTTTTATAGCACTCAGTACAGACTTCATTCTTCAGTGGGGTGCCTGCTGACTCTGGGATAATTTTGAGGAAGTGTAGGAGGTAGGTATGCTGAGGATGAGGTAGAGATTTTCCCAATGGCACCTCTGTTGCTGTAGGTACTCAGGTAACAGTTGAGCTATAACTTCCATAAGGAGCTAATGCTCACCTCAGAAGACAGAACTTGGGAGCATGTAAAATGGGGAGAGGGAAATGAATAAGAGAGTGTTGAACGGGACGAGTAAATGTAATTTTGTTAGAGACAAGTCCCATGATTCACTATTGTGGGATTGCTGGGATAAAACCAAATTTCTCTGATTAACTGATCACATACTCCTGCCAGTCCCACTTGCTTTGACTCCCACTTTGGAAACCATTATGCTAAATAATCTCCAGAGGAGGACAGTAAGGGTTGTGAAAACCATATCCTCAAAACTGTCCTATCCACAACTAGCTTATTGAACTGGGAATAACAGATACAGAGTTGGAAAGAAATTTAGAGATCATCTAATCCAACCCCAGACATTTTGCAGATAACAAGGCTGAAACCAAGTAAGGCTTGTTTTGCTTAAAAACACAAAACTAATGAAGACAGAGCCAGGATTTGAAGCTGCAACCTCTAATTCCAAATCCAATACACTCCCTATAATATAATGATACTTAACCTAAAGCAAATAGTATGTAGAGGAGAGGGGAACATAATAGCAGTCTTCAATTTTTCTTTTTATTTGGCTCTCTAGGACAAAATTGGTAAGTAGCATTGGGTACAAGTCACAAAGTTGCAAATTTTGTCCAAATAAAAAGAAAAAAATGATCAAATAATTAAAGTAAATGAAAAATGGAAGTCAGAAATTAGGGAGTAGTGAGTCTTCTTTCCCTAAAGATCTTTAGGCAACTCATTTATCTGGAATGCCCTACCCATGGTAATTCTGATTCTTCACAAAAGGCAATGTAATGTTGTGGAAAGAGCACTAGACATTAAGAAACACCTGATCTTCCATGGCATTTATTAGATGTATGACTGTGGGCAAATCACTTACATATCTGAACCTCAAATTCTTTATCTGTATAACAAGAATAAAAAATTCCTATGGTCATTGCATTGTAAATTTCCGTGAGGTGAAAGTGAGATAATAAATATAGGATGTCCCAAGTCTTAGTGCAATTTTTAGCTTTGATAAACTCAAAATTTAAAACATAAGGTTTAATAGCTTAAAATTGCACTAAGGCTTTTAAGACAACCTGTATAGTGCATTTTAAAAGCCTTAAAATACTTTGTAAATATCAGCTGTTATTATTCAATCAACAAGCATTTGTTAAATACTCCATCATGTTTCAGGTACTGTACTATGTGCTAGAGTAAAATGAGATAATATTTGTAAAGTACTTTGCAAATCTTAAAGTGCTACATAAATGCTAGCCATTAGCTATTGTGATTTTGTCTAATGTAGACAATATCTGACTTTTGATAGATTCATCAATGATCTTAATGGTAATGATAGCAGTTTTGTAAAATGCATTATCAAGTTTCATTACCACTGAAAGCATTGAACTAAAATCTTGACTATGCAAGACTTTTCCTTTAAAAGGGTTTCCTTCGTATCCTTTTCCACAGCCCAACCCCTTATAATGTGGCAAAGTCTCTATTACCAGTAATTAGGATTTGAATTTGAAATGCTCTCTACTGACTTCTAGGAATGAAAGTGGCACAATCAACAGAAGAAAGCTGAAAATAGAAGAAGACAGAGGAAGAGATAGTACAGTACTGGATATCTCAATTTTAAACTATTTCTAATAATAGAAAGTCAATGAAAAGAAAAAAGGTTATTACATTCAAGGAACAATGATCCATGAAGAATAAGCTCATGAACACTCATATCTGGCCAGGATTGGTGGATGGGAGTTGGACTGGATAGGAAAGAACTTAGAATTGAACATTCAAATAATGAATTCTGTCCATGTAATTACAGAGCATCAAATTTCTAAAGTATTAAGAATATCATTTTTCAACCATAAATTAGAAAGTATTGCCATAGGGAAATTAACCTACAGTTATCATATTATGATCAATGCTAAGTAATGGAGAACCTTAGTAAATGGTGTGAGAACAGTAGCTATTGGTGATCATCCATTTCTCACCTTTCAGAAAGTGTCAAAATTTGTTAGCACTAATCTAAAGTTACAGTCTACCAAAAGTTCTTCCAGTTTAACAAGTTGCTCATTCCTCACCTTCACAGGCTATGGAAAGGTATTTAAAATAGATTTCTAGTGGGACTGAGCTCTCTTTTCCCTGGGGTTTTTCATCATTTGTTTATGTGACCAACTTCTCCAGGACACTAAACTCAGGTTCAATCAATAGACATTTACAAAACCTATGTGCCAGACCTGTGCTCAATATGGGTGAATTTACCCTAAATTTTTCCTTGTTAAGACAATTCTTCTGAATTTTATATAGATATAGCCTTTAAGGACAATTGAGTAACTTCAATATTCCAAGAATCAATCTTTCTGGAAAGATGACTTTCTATATATTATGATTCAAAAGGTTGAGTGTCAAACAAAAGAGGACTAACGTAGATTCCTGGAATCTTTAACTCAACCTATGAGTCTGTAAAACTTCATTCCTAGGGGAAAAATGTTTTCCCCTAATCACTTCCCATCAACATCTTAAAATTATAAATTTTTTTCTGACCATTATTAGACATCCTTCCAGTACAGTGGTTGAAACTCTTATGGAGAACTTCTGAGAGGCTATGGGTGAAAGTTACACATGATGGACAGAAACAGAGAGGTTTCAAGATCTGTTTGAGGGAACACCTGAATCTCTGAGTTCATAGATTCATTTGAGCATTGAATATTAGGGTTAATTGTTTCATTGCTTATTGATAAGTGTTATTGTGGTATAATGAATTGAAGTGTAATTGGACTTCATCTCAAAAGACCTATATAGACAAAAATAATTAAAAAAGAAATCTAATTGACTTCATTAGTTCTTTGTTGATTTATATATATGTGTGTGTGTGTGTGTGTGTGTTACACATACAAACACACACACACATACACATAGGTTTATATTCAGCCCTTCACTATGCAGTTGTCTGGAGAACTGCTATTTTAATTCCGCTCACAACATAAGCCACAGTGTACCAAGTTTCTTAGAAACTGTCATTCTAAGGAAGGAATGATCTGCAATGGGCTTTATATTACTACCCACATTTAATTATTTCTAAGATGCTGCTCTACTTTCTTTATTTTACTTTTTTAAAAAATTTCCTTTTTTCTCAATTGCAGGTAAAAGAATTTTTAATATCTCTTTTAAATTTTGAGTTCCACTCAAAGCTTTATTAATGAATATTAAAAATTGTTTTTGCATGCAGTTGGGAAATAAGATGTACAGGCAAGGGAGTATAGAAATCTATTTCGCCCTACAGGAAAATAGAGGGGAGAGGGATGGTAGAAGGGAGGGAAAGAGAAGGAAGGACAGACTGGAGGAAGGGGTGACTGGGGTGCATGTATGGGGAGAAAATTTAGAATTTAAATTCTTGTGGAAGTAAATGTTGAAAACTGAAAAATAAATAAATTATTTGATAAATATTAAAAAATAAAACAATAAAAATAAATTTTGGGTTCCAAATTCATTTTCTTTACTCCCCACTCCTTGAAAGGGAAGCAGTTTGGGGGAGATTATATCATTGTCATCATGCAAAATATTTCTGTGTTAACTATATTGCAAAAGAAAACAAACCAAAAAATAAATCTTGAATAATAAGGAAAAATTTAAAAGTATTCTTTGATCTGCATTCAGAGTCCATCAGTTCCTTCTGTGAATATGGGTAGGAATTTCTTATCATAAGCCCTTAGGAATTGTCTTGGATCATTGTACTACACACAATAGCTAGGTCATTCACAGTTATTTGTTACACACCATTATTGAAACTGTTTACAATGATGCCTTTGTTCATTTCACTTCACTTTCTATAAGTTCTTATGAGTCTTTTTCTAAAATGGTCATGCTCACCATTTCTTATGGTTCAATAGTATTCTATCACAATCTTACATCACAACAAGTTTAGTTATTCCCCAATTATTGGATATCTTCTCCATTTCCAATTCTTTGCCATCGCAAAAAGAGCTGTTATAAACATTTTTGTACTTCTATGTCCTTCTTTTCTTTGATCCCTTTGAAATACATACCAATAGTGGTATTGCTGACTAGATCAAAGTATGTACACAAAGATGATGCCGTTTCAGCATAGTTTCAAATTGTACACCATGCTGATTGGATCAGTTCACTACTACACCAACATTACCTTAGTGTCCTTATTTTTCCACCTCTTCTCCAACACTAATCATTTTCCTTATTTGCCATATTTGTGGAATACGGCTTATATTGTCTGAGTCCATAAAAGTGATCATTAGATTTGTTGAACTGCTCTCTCTTTTTATTCCTTGTCATAATGAATGGGTTTTTTTTGCATAGAGAGGTAGAAAAATAAGCTTGAGCAGGGGAAGATGATGTAAAAACAAACACATCACTAATATCTGAAATTACAGACTAGAATTTTTTCAGATATTGAAAGCACTCATGGAGTCTATAAGAGAAGTTAGATGGCACAGTTGACAGAGTAGTCAGCAGCACTGAGTTCAAATTTGGCTTTAAACACTTAACAAACTTTGTGATCCAATGCAAGTCATTTAACCTTGTTTAGTGTTCAGTTTCCTCACCTCTAAAATGAGATGGATAAGGAAATGGCAAACAATTCTAGCATCTATGCTTTCTTTCAATACTAAGGGAGAAAGAAGGGGCAGCCAGGCACCTGGTGCAGTGGATTGTTTGTCCTTCATTCTGGAAGAGGACCAGTGATATCAGGAGAGTGATGTCTTGACTCGCAAGTGAATGGACTTTACGTGAGGCAGCTGTATAAAGACATCAGCCTCACTCCTTCAGATTCACATGGCAGGACGTAGGTCAGGACAACTGGCTCCCAATGCAGTGGGAGACCTTGGACTTTTTAAGTCTTTTCCAGGTCTCAGTTTATCTGAGGTGAAAATCATTCAGTAATTAAAAATAGGTAAGAATTAAGACAAAAGATGATCTAGTTTGCCTTCAAAACAATCAGTTAGAAAGGAGAAGATCTATCTACGCAGTGGATAGAGTTCTGGATATGGAATTAGGAAGACCTGAATTCAAAACTAAGTTCAAGTACTGGCTAGCTGTGTGACCCTGGACCACAGGTATAAAATGGGCAATATAGTAGTACCTTCCCAGGCTTGTTGTGAGGACCAGATGAGATAGTCACTGAAAAGCACTTAACAGGATCTGGAATATAGTAAGCTCCAGATAAATGTTGGCTCTAATTTTCATTTAGTCCATCTACCAAATACCTTCACTATCTCCTGGTTTCCTTTGGCTCCATCTTCTTGACAGAGGAAACAGACATAAAGTGGGCATGGCCTGACTCAGCCTTCTCCCTTCTTCCATAATCCTCATCCCCACAGACACAGGGCTTAGCTCTTCTTGGATCCTCGGCTTTTCCCCAACATCACTTCCCCAAAACACAGTCCAGGCCACAGCAGAGCTTTCTTTCCATCCTCACCCGGGGGTCCCCTCTGTTGGCCAGCACCCTCTTGACATCTCCTGCTGCCCCAGGCCTCTTCATGTCCTCCTCCTCTGGCCAGAAGCTCCCAGCTCATGCTCTACTTTCTAATCACAATAAAATGCCTACCTTTGAAGAAAAGAGGGTGAGGTGGACTTTTACAATAGTTTCACCCGGTCTTATTTGCCCTCTATTTCAAGTCTCAGTAAGTAGTATCTCAGACTATTGTAGAATAGAATTGGAAGAGATCTCAGAACTCTAAATCCATTCTCTTCCTGAGGCATGAATCACCTACAAGTGTTCAACTAGCCTCTGCTTGAGACTAGCTTCTAATGAAAAAGAGCTTGGTACCCATCACGTTAGCCCATTCCATTTTAGGATAGCTTAAATTGTTAGGAAGTCTTCTCTTATACAGAACTGAAATCCATCTTTCCATAATTTCCATCCACTGGTCCTAGATCTTCCAACTAAGTCCAAGTAAAACCAAGTCTAACCTCTCTTCCACATGACAGCTACTAAAACTGACATCCTAAGTCTTGAATTCTTCAAGTTAGAAAATCCAGTTCCTTTAAGACAACTTCAAATATCATGGCTTTCAAATATTTCTCCATGCTGGTTGCCTTTCTCTGGACATGAAACTGTAATAAGCATGGGACAAACAAGGCTTAGCCTCAGGGTGCTAGTGAGTGTGTGAAGGGCTGGGAGGGAATGCATCTTTCTGTTTGCCAGCATCTTGACCATCAGCCCCATCACAATGACACTCCTCCCCCTGGAGTCCTGTTTTCTGCCCTACACCTGTGGGAGTTAGGGTCACTCCTTTGCCCACGTACAACCATGCAATCAAATCATAAGTACAACTGAACTGCCTTCTGTGCTGCTATTCCTCCTTCAGTGCCAACTGAAAAAATTTCTGGTTACAATTCTACTGGATACTTTCCCATTTGTTAATATCATTCTTAAGTTGTTAGTGCCTGAGATGGAACATAATACTTCCGGTAAGGTCTGAGTATACAATTCTTATGACTTCTATGTTTGATCCATAGCAACTGGTTGCCACTTTCCTAAAAGTAATATTATTTGACAGTGATCTCTGAGCCAAATGTTTAGTCACATTCAACATCTGTTTGCATGGAACTGGAAAAATCATTTTTCCCCTAAAAAAGGTTTGGTTGTTTTTTTCATAAACACCAGAAAAAAATAAAGAGAATTCACTTAGATTTTTTTTTTTTGTCATCAGTGTTAAAAGTCTGGCTCAGGCCTCTCTGCCAACAGGCTTGTTAATAAGGCAAACTCATGAAATAGAAGCCAAATGCCCAGAAGGCATAGTGGGAATGAACTGTAGGTGGCAGAAATATCAACTTGAAAATGGAAAATCCTCTTTAAAATGGATGAAAAGCAGCTCTTGAAGGTGTGACATGAGGTAAAGAGATCTGATTTCTTGGCTGTCTTTCTTTGTAATAGAAACCCACAAAATTTTTAAAAAAAAGCAGCTTTCAAGCCTTGTGTCTTAGTAATAGCAGTGGTGGTACCCCAGCATGACATGACTTTTCATGTTCTCGTTGCCCTATTATTGGAATTGCCTTTCTTCATAAAAATTGAATCCCTCTGCTATCCCTTTAATAACTCTGATTAGCCATTAACCTTTCTATCCCTAGGGACTGTCAGTAGGATGTCCTATAACATATGTAATAGAGTGTGAATCCCTGGGGTTGAAAGCGAAACACCTTTTTCAAGCCCCAGGTAAGCTCAGTGATCCTACTTAATCCAAGTTTCTGGAGGACACAGAGCCTTTTGACCTGAAATGCTGACTGATGCCTGTCTGAATCAGTTTCCTTCATTACTTACAGAATCTCCCCTAGCCCTATCGTTTGCTTTACTACAACCTCCACTGCATCTCAGCAAAAAGGTGCTCATGGGAATTAGAGTTGAATTATTTCTTAACAAGGGAAAGTGTCTATTTTAGCCCATTTAATTCTAACCCTCATGTCAATCAACTGAAAGGAATCTCCAAAGAAAACATATTAACAGTTGCCTATTCAGATATTACTAATGCTGAAGAATAAGGGGTAAATTTCTGGTTACTCAACAAGAAGGAATTTCCCATTACTTAGGAGGACATTGTCTCTACCTTCATCCTCTAACTAGAAAGGGGTAGCACAGTGATTTGCACATAGTAGGCATTTAATCAATGTTTATTGATTGGGTGGCAGAGGACATATGTACACTGAAAGTGGTAAGAAAAAAAGAGGCTAAGTAGTAGGTTCAAAGACAATACGCTAAATTGTCATTATACTTTATCACTAGTGAGTAGATATCCCAAAGGTGCCAAGGGAAAAAAAGGATGGGTCTTCCAAATGACCAAATATTTTGGTGGTGGCAGAATGTTTATAAAGTAAGGAATGGTTGAGTAAACTATGTATGTGAATATAATGGAATAGTATCTTACTATTAAGAAATGCTAAATATGAGGAATTCAAAGAAATGTGGGAAAGCAAGAGAACGAAGAATGAAGACAGCAGAACTAGGAAAACAATATTCATAAAAACACTGGTATAAATGAAAATAATAGGGGGCATTAGAACTCAGATTAAAAGCAATGACTTCATGATTCCAAGGCACAAAAGATGAAACATTTTCTTCCCTCCCTCTTTGTATGTAGAGAGATGGGTAACTATGAGTGCTAACTCCTGTGAACCTTTCAGATGTGTATCGTTAGGTTTTGTTGAACTGTTTTTCTTTATGACAAGAAAGAGTTCTATGAGGGTAGGGAGAGAAGAAGAGATGGAAAGTGTCTTAGATATAGAAGATAACTGCATGAGTGATATTTTTAAAAGAAAGAAAAGGAAAGAAAAAACATCTGGAGTGAAAAGAAAAACTGGTATTCCAATTCTGCTTGACACTTAGCTACTTCACTATAGGTAAGACACTTAACTTCCCTAGGTGTCAAATTCCTTGCATATGAAATGGTAATAGTAATATGTATAGTATCTCCTTTAATGTGCTGTTGAGAGGATCAACTGAGATCAAGTGCAGCATTATCATAAAGGCAATGTGGCATAGTAGTAAACACTTTCCTGGAGACTTGGAATCAAGAAGACTTAAGCTAAATTCAACACTTACTAGCTTCGTAACCAGGATAAATCATTTAACCCCTGTGCATCCGGCAACTCCCTAAAATTTAAGACATCAATGGGTGGCTATCTGCCCAATGAAGGAAGTTCACACGTTGAAATAAAGAACAGTACTGTTATTATGGCTACTCCCTAAATAATCTCCGGTAAGGAAATAAGAAAGTGCTTTGAGGCTTAGTTCAATGACAGAAGGAATCTCACAGATTCAGACATTTAATACCACAAGATTACTTAGTTCAATTTTTACAGATAAAGAAACTGAGACCTACTTAGGTGAAATGGCTTACCCAAGGTTACATAAAGAGTAATTAATCTAACCGAAATTCAAAAATCTGGTTCCCTGACTCATTCTCTACAAAAGGCATTCTTTAATATGGTGCTGTAATAAAAAGTTGTAATAAAACCCAAGTGCTTCACCTTCTTCCATAGAGAGGAAAACCATGGGGGAAACCACCCCAAAATGCAGGAAGTGCTTACTTAACCCACAACAGATCAGGCAGGTGAAGGTTAATTACTCAGACTATTCTAGTTTTTACAGGAAAAGTACAAAATCAAAGAATGACAAACCAGAAACAGAGCAAGTGAAAGAACTTTCCAGTTCCTCTATTTTGTTTTCTCTATGTATGGGTGTAAAATATCCAATAAATAAACTTCATTGTGTTTTATTCGGGGAATCCACAAGAATGAACCTGTTAGGAACTTTTTAGTTTTGAGACTGACGAAAGGTAAGGAGGGGCAGGCTACCTTCTAGAGCTTTTTTTTTTTCCTTCTTTTTTTTTTTTTTTTTTACTATTGGAGGTGGCCAGGACTGTAATTTAAAATAACATCGCTATTTCCAATGAAAGTAATTAAGACTACAGAAGTAGTAACCCAGAGTAAATTATTAAAAGATTAAAGAGGAAAAATGTTCACCTAAAAATAAAAGAGGTATAAATTAGTCAGTAACAAGTCCTAGTAATGGGGATTTGTGGTTGAAACCAATGAGAGAAAGTGCTACAAAGCCACTTAAATACAAACAGAAATTTGTGTTTGGTAAAAAGGGTTGTCATTGTCACAGATGAGGCAATTCAAACTTCTCGTTCCTAAATGTCATAAACCCGGTATTTGGATCCCACATTTAAAAATCCCTCTTCTAGACAAAAATGTTATTCATAATTATAGTATTATAATTGATTTACTGTGAGTGCTTCATTATTTGTGACTGGGGAGATACAAAAGAGGAAAGAAAAATCGATGGCATATGGGATGAGGAGAAATAGATGCAGAGAATGACACAGAGAAAGGGAGAAAATGGTCCCTAAAAAAAAAACAAAAAACCCAAAGATTTTCAATCTGAATTTCCAAAGCGGAAAAAATTTTATTTTTCTCCTTCACATCTACCTGAGTGCTGAGGAGAGCGGACAAATGAGACGGAATCTTAACGATATTGATCTCATAGTTTTACAAGCCTCCCAAGTTGGAGCAAGTATGGATTCAGGTCTTCTCCAGTAGCTAAAAATATCAATGACTATCAGAAAGGGAGGGGGTGCAATTTTCAGACTCCCTTTTTCGTTGTTTCTCCCTTTCACCACCCAGCCCCCACCCCCCCCCCCAAGCATGTGCAGAGAGTTCAGAGTCTTCACACCTGGTGAAAAGGCAGTTTTGACAAAATTGGTGATCCAAACATACCAAAAGTAGCAGACAGGGAGGTAATGAGTACCCCTCCTTTCTTGTAGTAGCTCAGCAGATGAACTTTGAACATCTTCCACAGGGCCCCCACAGCAGCAGCAATAGTAGTAGTAGTGGTAGTGGTGGTGATGGTGGTGGTGGTGACAGTAAAGAATTTTATATAACAATTTTTAATTTTCTTTTGTATTGTAAACTCAACAATCATCAAAAAATATAAATATTTCAATATTTAAAGAACAAGAAGAGATCACATAGGAAACTGGAATTTTGCTACATACAGTTTTTAAGCTATAAATATATAAATAATTTAACAGACAATAGTAAAATTGCGATGTTTTTGGTACTTCCTTTTGTCTTCCTCTGTGCACTTAAAAATTATTTACTGGTGCCTTTTTTGTACATTGTCTACCCCCTTTCCAAGTAGAAGCCAACTGTTGTAACAAGTATGTATAGTAAAACAAAAAGAAATTAAATTTTTAAAAATTGATCTGAGGGACGTTTCATTCTGTACCAATGGCTAGTTATCACCTCTCTGCCTAGAGGTGGGAGGTTTTGTTTGATTGTCTCTGCTTTAGTCCGATTTTTGAGGCCTAAGTTGTTTCCCCTTAAATTTTTATGTTAGTGATTGCATAAATTGTTCTCCTGGTGCCTGGCACAGAATAGGCACTTGATAAATGTTTATTGACTGATTGATTCCCCTTATTTCATTCTACATCAATTCATACAAGCCAATTTCTTATTTTTCTAATTCTATCTCATGTATCATGAGACATGTAATATTTATATTTGATGATTTTCTTCAGCCATTTCCCTGTTGATAGGCATTTATTTTTTTTTTGTTTCATTACTATAATAAAAAAAATCTCACAAATATTCTTATATACATGGGTCCTTTACCTCCATCTACCACTTCTTTGGGGTATATGCTTAGCTATGGTCAAAGGGTCACTATGTCAAAGACTTTGTACAAGAGTTTGGTGACATGGGGAAAACGAGGAATGGTCCTACAATTCATTTTTACTGCTTCCATCATCTTTCCAAATAGCATGAGTGTAAGATGGAACCTCAGACTTATCTTGCTTAAATTTGCATTTGTTTCACTATTATGAATTTGGAGCATTTTTTTATATGGTTGTTGCTAGCATATATTTCTTTATTTGAGAACTTTCTTTTTAATATCTTTCATATACATATATTTCAAATATTATGGTATATAATTTTACATACATAATCTCATTTGCTTATCCCAACAATCCTGTAAAATATGAACCCCAGGTATCATTAGCCCCACGGCTGACAAATGAGGAAACTAACACTCCAGAGAGGTTATGACAATTGCTAGGAAGTGCCAGAGATGTGATTTAAACCCAGGTCATTGTATATTTACTTTTTTATTCCATGACTTAAACCCAGGTTACAGTGTTATTTATTTTTTATTCTATATAGTTTATATTTTTAAATTTTTTTCAGTTGTCAAGTATTTGTTTTCTTCTACCCATCCCACCCCCCTCTCTTTTTAAAAATTTATTTATTTTTAGTTTACAACATTCAGTTCCACAAGCTTTTGAGTTCCAAATTTTCTCCCCCTCCCTTTATTTTTCCCTCCTGTCTAAGACAACATGCAATCTGATATAGGCTCTACAGATACATTCACATGAAACATATTTTCACATTAGATATGTTGCAAGGAAGAATTAAAACCAATGGAATGAACTACGAGAAAGAAAAAACAAAACAAAAAAGAGAGAGAACAAATAGCATGTTTCGATCTGCATTCAGACTCCATAATTTCTCTGGATATAGATAGCATTTTCCATCATGAGTCTTTTGGAGTTGTCTTAGAACCTTGCCTTAGTGAGGAGAGCCAAGTCTATCAAAGTTAGTCATCACATAATCCTACCCCCCTCTATTGAAAAAAGAAGAAAAATGAAAACTAAAACCCTTATGACAAATATATGCATAGTCAAGCAAGGCAAATGCTTCTGTTGGCTATGTTCAAAAAAGACAGATCTCATTCCATGGATGACCTACTTTCTCTGAAATCGTAAATCCAAGTCACTGATAACGTCAAGTCCAGCAGCCTTTCTACTACAAAACATTATCTCCCCTGCCTCCAAGCTGTGGTCCTTTACTTCAATCACTGGTCAGCCTCTCTGATCAACCATTTCTAGACACTGTAGGAAGTGATTGAATGTCATTTTGTGCCTCCTGTTCTTCTGTCAAAAGATGATAGCAAAATGAATAACTGAGAGATAAATGTGACCCTAAAAAAGAAAATGGTGCAATTTGGGCAACTCCAGCTTAGTAAAGCACCACAACCAGATGGCGTTTAGCTGAGGGATCTGGAAGAAATCAAATGAAATAAGGGAAAGACTGACAAGGATGCGTCATATTTCAATAGAAGTAACAATTGTTGCCAGAGCTCAGAAAATCACCCACATAGTGACGACCATTATAGACTGAGATTCTAGGAATTGGAAATTTATGATCGGGCACAACTGTGAAGTTAGTAAATCCGTCTTCCATCTCCCTGTCAGTGAATTAACCCACTTTCCCATCTTCACAAAGCTACCCATGCTACTTCATGCTGCTCTAGTTCTACTTCATTCTGTGCTCATCCATTTAACCCATGTTTGCTAATTATCTATGCTAGGTGCTAGGGTTAGTGCAAAATTCAGATCAGCTAGGGGTTTAAGACACCAATATAGATAGCAATAATATATGTTATTGTATATTAATATATACAACATACATTGAGTAGTATACATTACCCAATAAGCACATAAAAATTATTGCATCCCATGGAGTGTGTGCTGTGTTGCCCTTGACACTTCCAGGGAAACCTCCTTACCTTTGAAGGATGTCTTACAAGTATAATAGAGGTTTGCAAAACTAAGCACTGTATAAGGTACAAGGAGGGAGCTCATTACCAACAGAAGGGATTATGATGGTCTCCATGGATAAGATGGAACTTGTACTAGGGTTTAAAGAATGAGTAGGGCTGAGGGTGGTGACCCTCATTTGTAATCTCTGTTACTGGAGGAGGCTGAGGAGAGGGAGAGACGATGACAGAGAAAGAGAGGTAGAGACACAGAAACAGAGACAGAGATAAACAGAGAGAGAGACAGAGAGAGAGAATTAAAGAATGGGACTTGTGTCTGGCTGCTTACTGAGGCACTAGATCTACAGGTGAATGGGAACAATTGCATCTTGTAGACTCATCTCATACTTAGACTATTGCAGTAGCTTATTGGCTTGTCTCCCTGACATAAGACTCTTCCCCTCCAAATCATCTTTCTCTCAGTTGTTCTTCCTAAAGAACAGGTCTGACCATCTTCTATTCAACAAATTCCAAGGATTCTCTCTCCCTTGCCTCCAGAATCAAATATAAAATCCTCTGTTTGGATTTTAAAGACCTTCACAATCTAGCCCTTTCCTACCTACCCAGCCCTCTTTCACCCCACATGTGCTTTCGGCTCCAGTAGTGCCAGTCTCTTTGCTATTCCTCTCACAAGACACTCCATCCCCTGACTCTAGGCATCTTCACTGGCTGTGCTCTCCCTCCTCACTCTGCCTCCTAGCTTCCCTGGCTTCTTTCCAATCTCAGCTCAAATCCTACTTTCTGCAAGAGGTAATTGATGTTATTATTTTCCCTTCAAGATTGCCTCCAATTTAGCCTTACATATATCTTATGTATTCATAGTTTGCATGTCATCTTCCCCACTAGATTGTGAGCCCTTTGAGGTTTGGGACCATGATTTTGCCTTACTTTGGACTTCCATTGCTTAGCAAAGTTCCTGGCTCATAGTAAGTACTGCATGAGTATTTGTCAACTTGACTTGAAAAGGTTAAGCTTCTCATTTTACAGAAAAAGAAATTGACATAAGTCTCAATAAAGGAAAATTCAAGGATATTAGATCAGAGACCAGAACTCAAATGCCTAAGCAACTCATTCTAGTGATCTCTAGTCCCACTGTCTGATACAATTTTTTTTAATCTATGAAACCTCACCTTTCCTGGGTCACATTTCACAGGACTTTGATAAGAGATTAATTAATTATAAATCAATGTATGCCAAAAATGTCAGTCTGATGATACTCAATGCATTACTTTTTCTGGATTACATATTTACATTTTAAAAGGAGTCTTTAAGGACCTAAATAAAAGGAGTGAGTGAATGACAATAATTTCAAAAACCAACAGCTCCTCTGTGGTGTGAGGGGCATTTTGAACCCTTTCAAAATGGAGCTTGTGAATGGCCAACTAGAGCCTTTCACCAACAGCTGACATCTAGTTTCTAATAAATGATGAAATTTCTCTTCAATTGGTTGTGACATTTTAGTCTAACTACCCATTCATTCTTTAACTCCTAGCTCCTGGTCAGAATATTACCATTTTGGGTTGTTTCTTTTTTCTCATTAGTGAGGTAGAGGCAAGAGAGGAATTTTGAGAGTAGGTTATTTGAGAAGTATTTCCATATTCCACTTTCTGAATATACTGTCTTTTGTGTGGCAGACTGTACTCATTAAATGTTCTAATTTGGAAGGGATAATCAAGGATCTCCATAACCCAAAAGGAATAATTTCCTAGCTGTGCAGAAGACTAATAAACCTCCATCCTCAAGACAAAAGTAATTTTACAGGACTGTGTGAGGTTTCCCTTGGGAGGAATGTTTTACAAAGTCCACTGGTCACACAGCTATGCTGTTGAACTGCACTGTCTTTACTCTGTGTCAACAGGGAGAAATGTAAAATTTTCCGCTAAAAGAAATAGGACCTAATTAAAACTCCCTAAACATATAGTAAACTTCACTGTGCCCATTGGCCATTGAACATAGGCAATGGCTTCTAACTCCTACCTCTTAAAACTTTGCCGCCCAATGGTTTTCTCTAATCCCTTAACACTGAATTTCCAGAATTCTCTTACTCCTTAGAGTTTGAGTCTTTGTGGGTAGATACTGTAGAATTATCATCCTTCTAGGCTTGTGTGTTGAGTGTCTCTGGATCCATAGTATTTCTTCATGATTGTTTTCCTTGTTATTAATTTTTCTAGCCCTACTTTATGTATTGAACCTTTTTATCAGGGCCAAGCTCGGTGGAGCTGGAAGGAATTCTAGGGTGTTGTTTGGTCCTAGTCAGTATTGCATGGGATCCTTTCATTGTTTCCTTGATTTCCTGAGTGCAGTATTCTTCAAAACCTCAGAGGTGGCTCAGACTAGCAAGCTAGGCAGGCTGCTATCTTATGATTCCAGGAGCTCCCTGTTTGTTGTCTAAACAAACTTCTGACCTCCAAGTCCTAGGTTAAGTTGCTGCAGACTCTACACCTCCCATCAAGATAGCTACCTCTACAGTACCCACCTTCAGACTCCAGGTTTCCTAACTTATCTGTGATCCCTTCGGTCTAAGGCTTCTGTGTTCCACCATCATGGGGTGGGTTTTTCTTGGACCTGTTTTCTAGTGCCCACAGATTTCTGGCTATCTCTTTGCATGAAACTAAGGTGGAAAAATACACTTGTTATGTTTTTTCCATGGATTTCTTGATCATTGAGTGGTCTAGTAATTCTTTTTCATTCTTGTGGGTTAGTTGTATGAGAAATCTGGTCTGCTCTCATTCACTCTGCCATCTTAGGGACGTTGATCAGAAAAGGTATTTCATCAGCAGATCTCTAGAACCAAGATTAAACACTGAATCCGAAATCTGATCTCTTTTAGATTTGATTTACATTATTGTACTTACTGGAACATTTTTCACCTAGTTCTGCTTTATTACACTCCACTTTTTTTCACCTTTTCACTCTGCAAAAATGCTAGTAGTGAGTCATTCTCAAATAGACAAATATTCAAGGGATATAAGCAGGTAGTCGTTCCCAATGGAAAAAGACTATGTACTGTCAACAGTCATATGAAAGAAAATTCTCCAAATTACTACTAATTAGAGAAATGAATTAAAACAATTATGATGTCCCAACTCACACCCCATTAGAAAATGTCAAAAAGGAAAATAAGAATAAATAGAGAGGCCACAGGAAAACAAACACATTCATGTACTATGAACTATACAACAAATCAATTTAGATCAATGTTCACCAAAGTCACTAAAGTATGTGTATACCTTTTAACCCAGAGATACCACTACTAAGGTATATCCTCAAACCATTTTGTACACAAATATTCACAGAAGATCTTTTATTACAGTAAAGAACTGGAAATTGTGGAATATCTATCAATTGGAAAAAGGTTAGACATATGGTATATGAATATAATTGAATATTATTACAATGCAAGAAATGATTGCAGGAGCAATTTCTAAAAAAGCTGAAGACTCATGAAATAATGTAGAGCGAAATGAACTAAAATATGAGGAAAATGTATAATAACATTGTAAAAAAACAAAAAAACTTTGAAAGACTTAAGAATGCTCATCAATGTACAACCTCTATCCCAAAGGTTCTATAATAAAGTATGCTTTCTTCCCTCCTTGCATAGAAGTAATGGATTAAAGGCACATAATTAGATATATTTTTCAAATTCAGCAATGTAGGAATTGGTTTTGCTTGATTTTTTTATTATAAGGGTTTTGTTTTTCTTATTTTTCAATCTGGGAGATGGGGAATTAGAAGAGAGAACAAAAAGATTGCCAACAAAAGAAAAGGAAAAAGAGGGATCACTGAAGTGTTTTTTCATGGATAAAAGAGAACAGAAAGAAGGCCAGAAGGAAACATAAACTTAAGAGTTTTGGAAATTATATATGGAATTTATTATATAGCTGTGTATAATCAAGCTCTGCAGTTTCTTACAAAAATCCTCTTTGTTGTGTTTTGTATACAGAAATGCTTATTTCCAGTTTGTGTCTAAGCTAAGAAAACATACCTATGGTAAAGAGAAACATGCTAGTTCAAAAAGAAGCTTATTTCACTATGTGACAACTCAAGTTGGTAAGGGATTTTTTTTTTCTTACATCACACTAAATTCTGCATTTCCTAATTTCAATTCATGTCTCCTTGGTCTGCCCTGTAAGACCAAGCAAAATAAATAGAATCTGTCTTCCTCATGCCAGCCCTTCAAATTCTAAGACAACTACCATGGTCCCCCTAAATCTAATCTTCCCCAGAGGGAACTTCCTCAGCTCCTTCAGTTACTCTTCATAAAGCATGATTCAAGATTCTACATTATCCTGTTTCTCCTCATTTGAGGTAGGAAAGGGGATAAGAATATATCTGATTTGATTATCTCTGTATTCTGAATTGATTGTCCAAAAAGTGCCAGTGAGTGTACACTAGGTCACATTCTAACCCAATCCCACTGAAGACAAATGGTACATACTTTTAAAATGGCCTCTTGGACTATTGGTGGACACAGTGACCAAAGTGCTTCTGAAATATTGAGAAACAGATTGACATGTGAGGGAAGTAAAGTCACCTTCCTATACCTTAATACAGAAATACATATTTTTATGAGTTATAGTCTTATATCATTCTAGTTATAAGTGTGCCTTATGCCCCTTGATTGAAGTACTTAAGTTATCTAGTTATCTATACTTCATTTGCAATGGCATGAATAAAATAAGAAAGGTTAAATAGATTTCTTGCCTCCTTATCTTTATTTACCCAGTTTCTCCTGAGTACCACCCTAATCTCCAACTCTGCTGGTTGAAATTTTCATCTTTTGAAGCCCAATTCAAAATCAAAGGAGTCCTCCAAGAAACTTTCCCTGTTCAACTCAACCAGAAATTCCCTATTCCTCCCCCATACTCTTACATACTTCTTTTTTATGTCAATCCTAGTATTCCTAATATGCTGCCTTGTATTACAATATTTTCTGCATTCATTTCTACTTCCCCTTTTACATAATTTTTTTGGGGCCAGACATTATCTTAACTATCCATTTATTCCTCACATTGCCCTGTCCATGGTAGAAACTCAATAAGGGAGGAAAGAAGGTAGTAATAGCCATTACTCATTGGCCTAATATAGTAACTCTTTAAACCAGCTGAATAGTTAGTAGATGAAAACTGATGTCATTCTTTTTATTGTCTATTTGCACCTTCTTTTGGGAGCAGATATCTAAAAAATTAATGGTATATATAAATGCTTGTTAAATTGCATTGAATTAAATTCCAGCTGGAAAAGCTTTTGACTTTATGTACATTTTGAGCTCCTGAAAGGTAAATAGGCTACTCTCTCCAGTGTCTATCTGTTAACAGCATCCAAAGAAATAGACATAATCCCTATATAACTGTTTCCAAGTATTCTTGGCAGAGGTCTACAACTTGATCAAACTATGTTTTTCCTAGATGAGATAATTTACTCTAGCCCAGAAAACCTAGGTGACTGTCATCATATACTTGTCCTCGTTTCAGTCTCTTACATAGTCCTAGTTTATTACTGAACTGGACATATTAAATATACAAAAACAGAAAGAAACCACCACTCTGGTGACAGCACAATTGACAACAATGCCGATAATAGCTTATATTTAATAGCTAGCACTTTACGGCTTTTTTGATCCTTACAACAATTTTGCAGTTAAGAAATGCAAGTATTAATACCCCCATTTTACAGATTCAAGGGTAGTAATGAATCATCCACAGTCATATGACTGACTAATATTGGAGCCAGGTTTTCTAATTCCAATTCCAGGATTTGTTCTGTTTCACCGTGCTTCCTCTGTTTAAATGAAATCTGTAAATTCTCAAATGATTAAAGACCTTTTTAAAAAAAAATGTGTCTCATACATTATTACAAGCTTACAGGATCACTGGAAGTTAACCAGAATCTCTCTGGCATAGAGATGATTAAATTATTCAATTTGAAGATGCAGATGACTTAGAAAAAAAAGGGTAGAATCAAACATAACATCTGTTAATAAAACAACTTCACCATGCAGATTAAATAGGTCCATCAGCAGTCACTGATTGAAGAGAAGGGTTGGCAATTTCCAAGAAATTGTAGGTGATGTATGCAATTAAAATAAGTAATTCAGGCATGAAGCAGTTTTTTAAAAAATTAATTATCTAACAACTACAGAATATAGTAGTCTTATTAAGTATTTATAAATACTATTAAGCACTGTTAAATTCTGTGACATTTTCTCTAGGATTTCCATTGGCAATTTGTTTTGCAACCATCTAAAAGAGGTAGAATGAGATATTGCATAGAGGGTTGGCACTGGAAGTGGGTAGACATGGAGTCAAGTCCTGACTTGTATATACTAACACTATGGCCATGGGGCAAGCCACTTAACTTCCCAGGGTCCCAGAGAACTCTCTTGAGACTGCAAGTTAGAGAAGGGGTGATGAGCTGTATCAATATAAGGAATTTCCACACCAGGAGTTCCCTCTACAAAAGAATTAACAGTTGTTTACAATAATAATAATGTGAAAATGTGCACTTAACAAGGTGCCTGGAACATAGTAGATACTTAATAAAGGTTTATTGGCTGACTGCTTATCTCTGTGTTAGACTTTAACATAGGCAAGAACTGAGGTTTATCCAGACTTTGTGTATCTCTCTCTGGATGGACCTAGCCTGATGTTTTAAACACATTAGACAGTTTAAGAAAATGTTATTGAATGAATAAATGGGTACATGAATGACTTTTTAGTTTTGAGGATGCTGGTGCCGATGGCTTTTATTTTTAATGGTGTGACTGCAAATTGGGACAAAGATTGTCCCAAACCAAGTTGCCATACCACACGTTGGAAAGTTTGCCCTGTTGTTTGTTTTTTCATGGCTTAGTTCATGGCTACAGCAGAGCCTGTCATTCCTCATCTCTGCCTTTTAGGCTGGGTCTGCCTGACTACAACACAGTTGGTTGAAAAAGGAAGCATTCAGTCAAGTACCCATGTACTCGGCTGCAGGTTGCCCATGTATTCAGTTGTTTTCAGTCATGTCAGACCCTGTTGGGTGTTTTCTTGGCAAAGATACTGGAGTGGTTTGCCGTTTCCTTCCCCATCTCATTTGACAGATGAGAAAACTGAGGCAAACAGGGTTAAGTGACTTACTCAAGGTCACACTGCTAGTAAGTGTCTGAAACCAGATTTGAACTCAGAAAGAGCAGTCTTCTTACTTCCAGATCTGGCACTCTATCCACTACTACTGAGTTACAAGTGGTCAACTTGATATTTTGTCAATGACTTGACTGATTTATTGTCTGGGTCTCAAATGTCTGGAATGAAGTCTTTATCTAAAAAGAACTTTTCCATCCTATGTTGGTTATATGTATATATATATATATATATATATATATATATATATATATATATGTATGTATGTATGTATTTGTGTATATATGTGTATGTGTATATATGCATTTACACATTTATATACATGTACATAATGTATATATTAGCTAGTATTTATATAGTGCTTTAAGGTTTGAAAAGCACTTTATATATGTATATACATATACATATGTGTATATATGTATATATATGTACACATATATATTACATCATTTTGCCTTCACAATAACTCTAAATTAGGAGCCATTATTATGCCTATTATATAGATAAGGAAACAGGGCAAAAGAGGACACACATTTAGTATCTGAGGCAGGATCTAAACTCAGTCCTTCCTTACTTTAAAATTATTAGCTATATTTCTCAATGAAAAATGTAACCTTTTTATACTCCTTAGTCTCGTGTACCTCCTCAGGCAGCCTTTACAGTCAGTCAGTTTATAGAATCAGTCAATAAGCATTTATTAAGCCTACTATGTTTCAAGCCCTGGGTTGAGTGCTGGAGATATAAAAAGAGGCAAAAAAACAAACAAAAAAAAACTGTCCCTGCCCTTAAGAAGCTCACATTCCAATGGACATCAATGAATTATGGAATCTCAGAGTTGGAAATAATGTTGGAGACGACCTAGTCCACCCTGCACATAAGGAAGAATCCTTCTACAGCAAACCAGCAGTCTTCACGTGACTTTTGTTTGCAGATCTCCAGGAAGTCACCTCCTTAAGAGGCAGCCTAGTTCACTTGTGAATAATCTGAATTTTTCCTTACTTAGAGCCTCAATCTATTATATCCATCCCTCCCATCTACTTTTTTGGCTATCTCAAAAATAAATAGGATTTAGATAAAGAGACTTGAGAAAGAAGGAGGGATTCCAGGATAGGGAAACAAGATGAATTGGCTTGTAGATGGAATAAATATGTTTCCTAATACTTGTCTTTGAAACGACAATATTTCATGTAATAGGGTGGCTATGTGGTGTCTGGGACCTGGAGTCAGAAGGAGCTGAGTTAAAATCAGGCTTCAGTACTTACTAGCTGTGTGATCCTCACAAGTCACTTAACCCTGTTTCCCTAACTTTCTTTATCTGTTAAAGGAGTTGGAGAAGGAAATGTCAAACCATTCCAATATCTTTGCTAAGAAAAACTCAAACAGCGTCCACAAAGAGTAGAACATGACTGAAATGAACGAAGAGCAACGTATTAGGGAAATTCACAGTACTCATAACTCATCATTGACAGTCTTCTGTGTCAGGCATTGAACATTTCTATTACTGTTATGTAACTTTTTCTTTTTCATTTCTATACTTATTTATTTTAATGTTTAAAATCACATTAGATTTTATGAGCTGTTGAACAGTAGAAAATTATTTCTCTCCCAAAGCTACAACCATGTTATCAAGAGATTATAAATAATATAATCGAACTCAATGATACACCACCGTTTTACCAATTACGAAATAAAAACAAATTATCGCATGTCCAAATATTACAAGTCACATGCTCAAAAGGCATGCAAAGTATACTGAGGTCTTCTCAGTTCATATCAGTGACCCATTTCCCCCGTGAAGTGCGGAAGAGCAGAGAGGGTAAAAAAATTTAAAAAAACCACTTTTGACAAAAGTTGATACACAACTTCTACTTCCAACGGGTACATTAAAACAAATTATGAGTCTCTAAAATGATATGACTAAAAATTGTTTTAACTACTACAACAAAACATCTCCAACTTTTAAAAAAATATTTACTACAGTGACAATCATAAACACATTAGAAGGCAATTGCTGCCTTTCCTTTAATACTGAGAGAACAAAAAACCACAATGTTCAAATTATTCTCTGCAGTTTCCAGGATGTGCCGGGTGTTTTGATACCTACTCTCTCTAATTTCCTAACTGCTGATAAGATTCTGGTGTTGGGTAAAATATTTGAATTGGATTTGGAAGTTAGTACAGAATGATTTCAGGAATGTCCAGTTGATGGAAGTGATAAACAAGAAATTCCAAAGGCTGAAGAGTAAAAATCTTTTACTGTGTACAAAAATATTAGTAAACCAAAGACAGAAGTCACATTTCTGCAAGCTATGCCAAGCCTATGATATGATGTACTGGGGCCTGCTCACCAAAGCCTCATCCGTAATAACCATCATAGTGTTGGAGTTTAAACTCTGCCCACCCAGGATGTTGGGGTGGGGGGAGGGCTGCTGTTCAGTGGGCCTAAAATGAGGTTAGAATATTGGGGCTGAGAGAAGCTCTATTAGGATTCCATCATACAGTGTGCTTTACCTATGGCCAGCCGATGTGTAGGAGTCAGAAGAACTTGCTTCTGGAAAGATTTGAAGGTAAATAATGGAAAGGGAAGAAAATAAACATTTATTAAGCATCTACTATATGCCCAGAACTGTACTAAGTACTTTACAAATATTGTGTTGTTTGATACTCACAATGCTGGAAGGTAGGCACTATTAAAATCTTCATTTTAAAGTTAAGGAAACTGAGACAAAGATTAAATGATTTCTCCAGGGTCACACAGCTAGGAGGTGTCTGAAGCTGAATTTGAACTTAGTAGCAACACCTAGTTGTCCTGATTCCTTATTTAGAGTATGTGTAGATATTTTCTAACTTGTTGCACTTACAGAACCCTAGTAATGGCAGTTAGGAGGTGTAGTACCTCAGCTGGGAAAACCAGTGTTCATAATTCAAACTGCAGATATTTCTTAGCTGTGTGTTCCAGGGCAAGTCGCTTCTATTCTGCCTCAGTTTCCTCATCTGTAAAATGCGGCTATTAATAGTATCTACTTCCCAGAGTTGTGAAAATCAAATAACTGTAACATGCCTGGCACATAGTTAGCATTACACACATTTTCTTATTATAACTAGGCATTTGATGAAGAGATGAATTGCTGTATTGATTGGTTGCCAAACTGGAACTGGGCTGCATTCAGAAAGATGCTAACTGACCAAGGCAAGGCTTTCTTTGTTGTTTTAGGCTAACTGTGTTCAAATGAAGAGGCCACGATTGCCTGAAGTCCTCAAAGGGGGAGAAGGCTCAGACCTTTATTTTCCTACTGGGGCTACTATCATGTGGCCTGCAAACACATAATCCTGTAACTGCTTCTGTTTTATTTTCTCTGTTTTCCGCTGCTTTTAACTGAATTAATGAAGATGGCTATGACCTTGTGAAATTCCAAAGGATGAATTGAGTCACCAGAGGTCAGGGAACCAGAATCCACTCCAGATTTTGTGGCCATCTCTGAAAATAGAAGTACCAAGCACCCTGTTTGGGTCAGTATAGACTGAGGCAGCCAAGAGGATTGTGATTCATCCATCAGTTAGGCTTTATTTGGGATGAATGCTTGTAGCAGCTGAGTTAAGTTTAAGGCATAGGAAATATAGGAGTAAAGCATGTCCACTCCTCCTCCAGGTGTTGGGGAGAAAACGTTAGGAATTCTGCTCTTGCTGTATCTTCTCTGTAAATATCCCTTTGTAAAAGCTCATTGATTTTAACTGGTTAAAAGAAACTAGAGAACTAATCACTGGAGGTTTACATTGTGGAGAACACATCACAATAAAGACTTGAATCAATAGCACTTAAAAAAGATAAACCCTTCCTTCCTCCCTGGCCCCCAGGAGGGCCTCTGCAATCATAAGGGGAAGATGTAGCCTTTTGCAGGGAACTTGACTCATCACTAAGAATGAGAGTGGGAGAGGGGAACCTCAGATCTTATAATGGCTGCACAAATAGGAGCGTGCTGCCCTGGGGTGGTCACTACAGTACAGTAATCAACACCCATACATATCATGCTTCTCACCTAAGTCTGTTAAAAACAACAACACATTTTTCTATTTTGACTTGCTCATTCTAACTCTTTCCCATGCTCACAGGTTAGGGTACCAGAAACATGAACTTACATCACTACCACACTGTTACATTCAAACTCTCTATTTACCTCTCTGGCACTTGAGTCCTTATCCAATATATTTTTATCTAAATAACCAAGCACTCACAATATAACACAGCCCCACAGTCATTTTTGTTCAGTCATTTCAGACATGTCTGACTCTTCCTGACTCTATCTGGGGTTTTTCTTGGCAAAAATACTGAAGTGATTTGCCATTCTCTTCTCAAGTTCATTTTACAGATGAGGAACATGAGGCAAACAGGGTTAGATGACTTGCCCAGAGTCACACAGCTAGTAAGTGCCTGAGGCCATATTTGAACTGAGGAAAACGAGTCTTCCTGATTCCAAGCTGCCCAGTGAATGAAACAGCATGTCCCAAAAGTCTTAGTGTAGTTTTAAGCTATGAAAGCTATCTAGCTATTAAAGCCTAAAGCTGTACCCAAGAACTTTGGGGACACCCTTTATTTACATATCTAGCCCCTCACAATAATGACACTTTTAGGTCTTAAACATAACCATTTACTTAAGAAATAAGCACCAAAAATAATATTTTAAATACTAATGTGATAAAGCAAATGTATAAATAAAAAAATACATTAAAATACACATACAAAACCAGATAACTTTCTCCAACCAATTTATCCAATATCTATGCTAAATAAACAGTGGGCACACATTTACAGACACCTGACCAGGAGCATGGGAGGGAAACACTTGTGGAAGGAAAATACATGTGCTTAGATTAGCTCACCACTCTGGACTGCAGAACTCAACACTACTGTTCTATTTAGGAACATGCACCACATAAAATTTGTTTTTTGCTCACTGCTTGAGTATTAATCCTCATGGCTCTTCAACTGCTTTGGAATCCGGATTGATGTGTGGCTTAAAGAATCAACCTCAACTTGAGGGACAGAGCCGTAACAGCAGAGTAGAAAGACACACATAGTCTAGCTCTTCCCCCACAGCCCATAAAATACTTGTAAAAAAAATGGCTCTCAACAAATACTAGAGCAGCAGAAGTCACAGAAAGACAGAGTGAAAGAGATTTCCAGCCAAAGGTAACCTGGAAGACTGACAGGAAAGGTCTATCACAAGGGACACAGAGCGGAACCCAGGCCTGGCCTCGTGGCATAGGAACCAAGAGAAACAGGACCAGAACAGGCCTCCAGGGCAGAATCCCCAGTAGCAGCAGAGGGTCTCAGATCCCTCAACCCACAAGTGCCAAAGAAAGCTTCAAAGGTCAGTGAGAGGGTTTTCCCAACTGAGCAAGAGGGGAGCAGGGTTCCCCCCTAGTACTGGCCATGGGCAGCAGCAGTGGTGGCATCAGCTGCAGCATCCATTTGTAAAGCAATCTGCCTAAAGCCCCTGGGGGAACTGAGGAGGTGATCTGAATCTCAGCCCTGAGCTTAGGGTGAGGAGGAGCACTAGGACCCTCCTCTTGACAAAGGATTCAGAAGACAAGTAACTGGCTGGGAAAATGCCCCAAAATTGGAAAAATATAAGACCATAGAAGGTTACTGTCTTGATGAACAAGTATTTCTTTCCATCCTTTCAGATGAGGAAGAACAATGCATACTGTCAGAGGAAGTCAAGGCTTCTGCATCCAGTACCTCCAAAATGAATACGCAATGGTTCCAGACCATGGAAGAGCTTGAAAAATGAGTCAACAGCTTGCTAAAGGACACCCAAAAAAATACTGAAGAAAATAACACCTTTAAAAATAGACTAACTCAATTGGAAAAAGAGGTCCAAAAAGTCAATGAGGAGAAGAAGGCTTTAAAATCAGCCAAATGGAAAAGGAGGTTCAAAAGCTCATTGACGAAAATAGTTCTTTAAAAATGAGAGTGGAGCTGAGGGAAGCTAACGATTATATGATAAACCAAGAAATTATAAAACAAAACCAAAAGAATGAAAAAATAGAAGATAATATAAAATATCTAATTGAAAAAACAACTGACCTGGAAAATAGATCCAGGAAAGACAATTTAAAAATTATGGAATTACCTGAAAGCCATGATCAAAAAAAGAGCCAAGACATTATCTTTCATGAAATTATCAAGGAAAACTTTCCTGATATTCTAAAACCAGAGGGCAAAATAAATATTGAAAGAATCTACCGATCACTTCCTGAGAGCCAAAAAGAGAAACGCCTAGGAATATTGTGGCCAAATTTCAGAGTTCCCAGGTCAAGGAGAAAATATTGCAAGCAGCTAGAAAGAAACAATTTGTGTCTTGTGGAAATACAATCAGGATAACACAGGATCTGGCAGCTTCTACATTAAGGGATCAAAGGGTCAAAGAAACTGAGATTAAAACCAAGAATCACCTACCCAGAAAAACTGAGTATAAATAATACTTCAGGGGAAAAAATTGTCATTCAATGATAGAGAGGACTTTCAAGCATTCTTGATGAAAAAACCAGAACTGAAAAGAAAATTTGACTTTCAAACACAAGAATCAAGGGAAGCATGAAAAGGTAAACAGGAAAGAGAAATCATAAAAGAGTTTCTAAAGCTGAACTATTTATATTCCGACATGCAAAGACAATATTTGTAACTCTTGAGGCTTTTCTCAGTATTTTGATAGGTAAAGGGATTACACACACACACACACACACACACACACTCAGAGCACAGGTTGAGTTGATTTAGAAGGGATGATATCTATAAAAAAATAAAATTAAGGGATGAGAAAGGAATATATTGGGAGAAGAAAGAGAAATGGAATGGGGCAATTTATCACTCATAAAAGAGATAAGAAAAATCTCTTTCAATGGAGGAGAAAAGGGAGGAGATGAGAGGGGAAAAGTGAAGCTTACTGTCTTCACACATGGCTTAGGGAAGGAATAACATGCTCACTAAATTTGGTATGAAAATCTACCTTACATTACAGGAAAGTAGGGAAGAAGAGGCAACTGGGATGAGGTGGATAAAGAAGGGAGGGAAAATAGGGGAAGTAAGTAGAAATAAACACTTTTGGGAAGGGACAAGGTCAAATGAGAGAACAGAATAAAGGAGGGACAGGGTACGATGGAGGGAAATAGAGTCTTACACAACATGACCATTATGGAAGTCATTTGCAAAACTACACCTTTATAGCCTATATTGACTTGTCTGCCTTCTCAGTGGGAATGGGTAAGGAGGGAAGAAGGGAGAGAAGTTGGAATTCAAAATATTAGAAACAAATATTGGGAATTGTTATTGCATATAACTGGGAAATAAGAAATATGGGAAAAGGGGTATAGAAATTTATCTTGCCCTACAAGAAAAGTGAGAAGATGGGAATAAGGAAAGGGTGGGGTGTGATAGAAGGAAGGGCACATTGAGGAAAGGGGTAATCAGAATGTAAGGTTATGGGGTGGGGCAAGAGAGAGATTGGGGAAAAATTGGAACTCAAAATTTTGTGGAAATGAATGTTGTACTCTAAAAATAAATAAATTTTTAAAAATAAGAATCAACTTGAAATGACAAATAGAAGATGTATAGAATAATTTCACATACACACACACACACACACACACACACACATACAGAGCCCTATTTGTGTCTAATGGTAGCCATCTGGGAAAAAGATTACAAAAGAAAAGAAGAAAAAAAGAAATGCACATGATAATTTTGTTGTATATTGAATAGCAAGTTGTGTATAGTAGATTTGTAGTTTCATGTACAATCATCTTTTTTATTGTGCTATGGCTATGAAAATGCTTGTTTCAGTCTATAATATATATTAATGTAATAAAAATAAAAGAAAAGAATCAACCTGAGCTCTGTTTGAACATAGTATTTACAAGCTCTTTCATTAACCATCGCCCTTAAAAGAACATTTAGAAAGTATTACCTTTAAGAGTGAATAACAATTCTCTTTAAGCTATAAAACTACAAAGTTCACCAAAATATCTATCTCCGAGCTATCCAGAACAACCCATCCATCCCTGAATGTTGTGCAGTTCAGTCAGAAGAAAGCTCATGGAATAAAGCTCAGGTTTGTTCCTTAAAGCAACTCACCAGGATACCAGAGCAGTTTCAAAGTCCCCTCTGCTTCTTCTCCAGCCAAATGTGATGGTAAGAGAAAGCAACAAGCCTTTTTGGAAAGCTTTAACCTTCCTCCAATTCTAGGTGGTGCTCAAGGACAGTATCTGCCATAGGAGCTCTTGGTCAAGGAGGGAGAGGGTCCTGATCCCTCACTGACCAATCAGGAGTCAATAAGCTGAAGGTTTCCATGGGCTACCTTCTTCAAACAGGTAACAGCTTTGAAAGAGCATCTTTTCAGCCCCCTGCTGTGTCTTCCGGTTGGGGTGGGAGTAGGGGTTCCTCTATTTCTGGTTGTTATCTTCTTCTTATCTATTCTACCTCAATGACTTTCTGTCTGTGATTCACCTTTCACTTAAAAGTCACAACTCTTCAAATTTCTTCTTTGGAATCAATAGTCCTTTTAAAATCGTTAAGCAGTCTCTAAATGTTTATATGATTATTTTTTTTTAAATTTTTTTTAAAGTTTTATTTTTTTTGACATAGAACAGCATATGCAAATTAGCTCTGGTGCCCATCATATTTACAGCTCTGAAGTCTTCAATATTGCCTTCTATGTCTTTGGTGTGATTTAAACTGTTTCTTTACACTTATAATTCTCTAGTTTTTAATAAATAAAAGATCTTTCTCCGATTCTTTATAAAAATAGACTGCTCTCTTATGAGCAAGGCATCACTTCCATGTCATTCACAAAGATTCACAAAGAGTCTATGTTTTACACCACCGGCCTTTTCCTCTCCAAACCTACTGGGTATCAAAATGTTCATTCCCAACAGTGGCAATGTCTCATATCCTTTGATAATATAATTCCCTTGCTTTACAAAAAAAAAATAAAGGTCTGTCCCCTTCAATAACTATACTGTTCCATTTATTTAAAAAAGGCAGAGTACCTTTATAGTACAAAAGCTTCATTACATTTGTTCATCAAGATTACATTTTGGTTAGGATGAACAATTTTGTCCTAGATTCTTTCTCTAATTTCTGTTTCCAAGGCAATAATATAGGCAGGCAGTCCAGCTTTACTGAATTCAACGTCTTTCTATGTCCTTGCGAGTCTCTGAAGTATAGCAGCATTTCAGGCAGATACTTTTCCAAACAAATAAGCCTGCTTGCTGTTAAAGGCTCCCAGACATTTTTGTCCTATGTCTTATACGCTGTATCGTTATACTTCATACTTCCTTCAATGAATACAAGGGCAATGACCACTGAGCTACCTAGGATCTGCAAAACAGTTAACAGCAATGAAACAACCAACTGCTTGACAACATTTATTTTTCACTAAGTTCAACAAGTAATGAACAGTCTGGTTGGATTGTGGTACTCCATCATCAAAAGGCCACTCCTGAACCTGGATGTCTTCTTTCTCCACAGAAGCCATGTCCTAAGTAGCTTCACATAACTTTATCCTTTTAATTTTCTCCATAAAATTTGTTTAAGATTGCATTAAGTTGGATTGCATGTAATAAGGAAAAACGCATGTTTCTGTAGATAATTTCCACAGGAGCGGAGCAGTTCATTTGTCATGCAAATTGATTTTTTTTTTAAACCTTCAATATGGTTATTAAAGGATTTAAAATTTGGAATATAGAATTAACTTAAAGAAACTAGTCTTCTCTAATTCAACTTGAAATTCTTAGTGCTTAAAGTATAAATATGAGGACAATGGGAAACATAAAGAATGTCCTAACAAGCAGAATTCTTCAATCCAGTAACACTGAGGCAAAGAAAGTTAGCTCCTGGAGGTTTATTCCCATCCAGGTAAGACTCTTGGAAAATGTTTCACCAATTTCAACTCAACATTTCATGTCCAAGTTAATGTGGTGGCAGCAGTGTATGGGGTTGGGGGTGGGGCCAGAGGGATGTCTTTGAAACTCACTTTATGTTAACATTTCACCTATTTACTTATCTATCTACCCCAGAGTAGAGACTATATCTTTACTCCTGATTCTGTCTCTACGGGGCCCAGCAAAGTGTCTTATGCACATTATTACTCAATAAGTATTTGTTGGGTCAGCTAGGTGATACAGTGGATAGAATACAGGGCCTGAAGTTAGGAAGACTCATTTTTCTGAGTACAAATCTGGCCTGAAACACTTACTAGCTGTGTGACCCTGGGCAAGTAATTTAAACCCTGTTTGCTTCAGTTTTCTCATCTATAAAATGAACTAGAGAAGGAAATTGTAAAGCACTCTAGTATCTCTGCCAAGAAAACTTCAAATGGGCTCACAAAAAGTCAGACATCACTGAACAACCACAAGGTATTTGTTGACTGATTGAAAGCCTTTCTATTAAATGCTAAAAGGTGAGCCTATTTTAGATTTTAATTTGGTTACCTTCTCAACTTTGCTGTTCTCAGCAGATGATAACAGATGTAACATTAAAGGATGATAGATGGTTATGGTTAACTGACAAACCTTTCTTTTTTTTGACATGGACCTTTCCTTATTGATCAAAGAAAGCACTAGAAACCCAAGTGGGAATTTTTTTTGTCAAGAAAAATACCATTTGGCATCAATAGACTATGGGGTGGGCTGTCTGCCAAAGTACTCATTTCCTATCTATCAGCTGGGGAATAGTTGAACAAGTTGTGTTATGGAATGGAATGGAATGGAATACTATTATGCTATAAGAAATGACAAGCATAGCAATTCAACAAAAAACCTGGAAAGATTTATATGAATTGATGCAAAGTGAAGTAAGAAGAATCAGGAGAGCATTGTAGACAGTAAAAACAATATTGCATGATCAAATGTGAATTTCTTATCTATTCTCAGCAGTACAGTCATCCAAGACAATTCCAAAAGACTTAGGATGGAAAAATGTTACCTACCTCCAGAGAAAGAACTGATGGAATCTGAAAGCATACTGTTTTTCACTTTATTTTTTTCATTGTTTTTTGGGGGGAATTATGTTTTCTTTCACAACTGATATGGAAATGTTTTGCATGATTGTACCTGTGTAACCTATGTCAAGTTGCTTACCATCTCAGTAGGGGTAAGGGGAGAGAGGGAGGGAAAGAATTCAGAACTCAAAACCTGAAAGAAAAAGGATGTTAAAAATTATAATAGGTAATTAGGAAAAAAATACAAAAAGACAAGCCTATCAGACACATTAAAGACATGCAGCTTCACATAGAATATTTTATTACATATTAAAATGTCCATTTTATTTGGTGTTAGTTAAGCTCAAAATAAAAATATTTTTAATATATTTTAATATTTTAAATATTTTAAACATCACTATCTCTATGAAAACTAGGATATTTATTGAAGAATATTTTGACTTGGAATTATGAAAACAGTACAAGGTAGTTCATAGAAATAAAAAAACACTTTAGGAAACAAAAGATTTATGACTTTAATAAGGCCTTCTGAAACTCAGGATTTAGTGCCAAACTGGGTTTTAGCAAACAAGGCCAGCTCCCAAAGCAAGTTATTTGAAAGAGAGAAAATATCAAAATTTAATTCTTCAAAAAGCTCCCAGTTTTCTTGGGGGATACTTAATGATTTATAAGTGAAATCAATTTCTTCTTCTCTACCACTAATATTGTTAGATCATACTGTTTGGCAGTGCCCAAGAAAAACAATATGAATATTTTCTTCCAGTTTTCTGATTTTTCCAGTGAAATAGCCTTCAAATAACCTTTACTTCCCAGGAAGCAGAGAATCAATTAACTAGCATTTTTCAATCACTTACTCTGTGTCAGGAACTGTGTTAAGTTTTGATATATAAGGAAAAAGCAAATAATAAGTCCCTGCCTTACCCTGGAGATTCCATTCTGTTGGAAGAGACAGCATACAAAAGTTGGAGCATAAGAGATGAGTATGGAGTAGTCAGAAAGTAACCTTTAGAAGGGGATGACAGTAGCAGTTGAAGAGCAAGGAAAGGTCTCCTAGAGAAAGCAACTCTTGAGCTGAATTTTAACAGAAGTCAATTCTAAGTGTTAGAAGTTGGTGGGGAGAGTGAGCATTCGATGTGTTAGGAATAGCTGGTACAGAAGCTCGGTGATAAGACATAGTACTGGAGTCAGTTCAAACCAAAGTCCAGTGATAAAATTCTCAGTGGGAGCATTTACCCTTTAAAAATACATCTCAGAAATCTGCAAATAATGTAAACCAAGGCTTGATTTATCATGTTGTTGTCTAGACTTAAGAAAGGGATGGAGAAAATGTTAAAAATGCAGATTAAAATGTGCTGTGCTTCCTTTTTCTTAGAGAACCAATTGTTAAACATTTGTCAGGGCATTCCTGGGATAGCAAGTTGACAGAAAAAAATTACAAATATAATACCAAATGTAATTTTCCACTCCCTGAAATGATCCTAGTAATGTCAGAATTTCAGTAATGCCCTTACATTCCTACTTTAAGATATTTACTCTTGATTAGGTTGAGGTGAAACACACCCTAAGTTCCCCCCACCCAGAGTTTTTACCTTGGAAAGGAATCTAGCTTAAGCTGGGTCTCAGCTTCTAATGTTCTTGCCTCCCCGCATTATGATTCATGGCTTAATGGGCAAAACAGTCAGAGGGAAGGGGTTTTCCTGGTCGAGATTGCCAAAGGCTCTCATGACCAGGCCTTGCTACCTTTCATATTTCCTCCTCCTCTCTTCCTAAAAGGTATAAGAAACTTTTGAATGGGTGTTATCAGTAATGTCCTTCTGAGTTCAAAGTCAGGACTTTGGAAGAAAGGGGCTGGGGAAAGCTCTGAATCTCATTTTTCAGTTTCCTGTCAGCACCTTTTATCAATTCTCTAGATGTTCAGGAGTAATTGAGAATCAAAGTCAAGAGAGACCTAGAGTTTTCACAAGAGAGTACAAGTTAGAGAATTTCCAGTGTTATTGAGGTTTTGTGTTTGTCCTTCGTTTTTGAAGAGGACCATGACATCAGGGAAATGAAGATATGAATTGCAGTTGACTTTGAGTGAGAGAGGGCTGTGCAGGGTCACCAGCCTCATTTTCTGCTCCAGAGCTATCTGAGTTCTGTGGCCAGATGGATGACTGGAGATGACCCAGGATGCAATGGGAGACCCTGGCTCATTTTAGGCTAAGGCCTTTTCAGGTTCTCATTTTGAGTGAGGTAGCACCCATTCAATGGCTAGGTCTCTTTAAAAAGTGAATCAAGGGATGGTCCCTTTAATCTAAAAAAAAACTCAAACTGGTAGGGGAAGACCCTCAGGGATTGCTGATCAAAAGAGAAATAATTATTACTGACATTGATTTCGAGCCTGGAAGACTCAAAATATAGCCAGTAAGTGGTGCTTGGGCAGGACCTATTGTAGTCCAATCTGTTTGCTCCAGAGGTCCAAGCTTAAGGTCTAAGCAAGATGTGAGTGGCTCAAAAGACAATGAAGTTCTAAAGGGGCAGTCAGTGGGTACAAGCAGTAGAAAGCTGGACCTTTGGGTCAGGAAAATATGAATTCAAATATGGACTCAGATATTGCCAGCTCTGTAATCCTTGGCAAGTCACTTACTGTCTGCCTGCCTCAGTTTTTTATCTGTAAAATAAGTACCTACCTTACCAGGCTTACTGTGAGGATAAAATGAGGTAATATTTATAAAATGCTTTGCAAACTTTAAAGCACTGTATCAATACTAGTTAGTATTGTGGTTGTTAATAATCATGAGAATTAAGATTTAGCTTTCTTGAGTATTCTCCTGCTAACATGATACAACGTAGTATCAATTACCAATACAATACCATAAAGTGACTCCACAGTATCTATCAAGAAGCCACAACATGCCAAGCTTCATTTTTAACAAGCCACCCACACCTGCTGACAATTGTCATTTAGTGTTTAGTGTTATTAGAAAATTTTTAACAAATAATTTTACATTTCGTGATGAATTTCAGACATTCAGAGATTACACTGACAGAAACATGAAGGAAAACTGCCTCCCTTACACTTCTATAGTAAAGTAGTTTGGTGTTTATGCCACATCATTACATAATTTTCCTTGTGCTAGCTCACTTTCCCCTTTTATTATGATATTTTAAGTAAAAAAACCCAAAATACCTTAGCTGATGAATAACTTCTATATTACAAAAATGACCTTTACGCTGAAAAACTATTATACTGAGACCTAATTGATTTGGAAGAGAGAGTGGGCATAAATCGTTGGAAGCATCTGTACATTATTTAAAACAATTTATTTTTAAAAAGTTGGTGATTCGAAACTTAGGACTCAACTAAATTTTTCTCTTCTTTGCCCAAACCCTATGGAAATTGTTTTTATGACTAAGTCTGATGTCATCATAATATTCTTAGGACACAATCTTAATCTAGTGACTCATAAGATACAAGGGAAGAATTTCAAAGATGAACATGACTGGTATTTGAAATATTTCAATACTGAGAATCTCTTACTAAAAATAAGGGCAAATGAATAACTTCACTGACTGATGAAAGCCTTAGATCGAAACTACTATGGCAGAGCACAGAACAAAATAGAATAATTTAACAAATCGCCAAGATTACTCATAATAACCTTAGCATTTGCCAACCAATTTTTCTTGTCAAAATACATTGTTTCTTATGGGGTTCACACCCTCAATTTGTAAAATTACCTTCCATAAATATTCTGATGCTGGCTAGGAAACACATTCCCGAACTTGTTTCTGTAGGAATAACGATAGGGAAGGAATTGGATTTGGAGGTAGGAGAGAACTGAGTTCAAATCTTGCCTCTAATATTTAACACATCTGTGACAATGGAAAAATCCTATCTGTTGTCAAATCTTCAGTTTCCTTATGTGTAGAATGGAATATTAAATTCATGAAATTCACTGAAATTCTAAATTCACGGAAATACAAAATTCATGGGATGATTGTGAAGCTTAAAGGAGACATGTAGGCAAATTACTTTGCAAATCTCAAAAGACTAATAAATGTCATCTTACTGTATTAGCCGGCTGGGCATCAGAAAGTCTCATAGCTGAGAGAAATTTTCTCCACCCCCATCCCCCATCCAAGCAATGTAATTCATAACTGAATAGGAATCCCCATCCCCAACAGGTTGTCATAGGATCATAAATTTAAAATTAAAGGAATCTTAATATCATATAGCTCAACCTCCCCCTATTCTATTTTCCAGATGAGGAAACTGAGACCTAGAAAGAGGAAATGACATCCTAAGGTCACACTAGTCATTCAAACATTTATTAAGCACCTCGTATTATCAGGCATTATATTGACTGCTGGTGGTAAAAACAAGAGTAAAAGACAATCTCTGCTCTCAAGAATCTCACATTATAACAGGGAAGACACATATAAACAATTATAAACAGTCAAACTACATATAGTAGTAACCATTGTCATGGTTAACAGAGGAAAAGCACTAAAATTACAGGGGTTTGGGAAAGGTTCCCTACAGAAAGTGAAATTTTAGCTAGGACTTAGCCAAAGAAGTCAAGAGGCACAGATGAGGGGAAATGTCCCAGGAATGGGGGACAGCAAGGTGAAAATGCTGTTGGGAGATAAGGCTTCTTACTTGAGGAATAGCAGGAAAGTCAGAGGTAGTGGATCACGAAGTCTGTGAGGGCAAGAAATAGAACACTGGAAAAATGAATAGTGGTTGAGTGTTGAAGGGCTTTTGAGTGCTAAAGAATTTTATATTTGATCTTGGAGGTCATAGGGAGGTGCAGTACATGGGGAGTGGGACGAGGAGGATGGTGACGTGGTTGGGCCAATGTTTTAGGATATTTGAGTGGAGAATGAACTATAATGAAGAAACTTGTGGCAAGGAGACCAACTAACAGGCTAGTTCAGTATTCTAGGTGTCAGGTGTGAGGTGATGATGGTGCCAGTGTTCAAGAAGGGAAGATGTATACATGAGAATTTGTGTAAATAAAATGGATAGTCCCTAGCAAAAGCCTGGATTTGAATGGTGAGAGATGAGGCATCAAGGATGACACGTAGGTTGTGAGCTTTATTTTCTTTAATGAATTTTCTCTTTTGAACCTTTCTGAAAGATTTTTGCTAGGGCTCCATGATCACTAGGCACTTCAGAGGATTGTCTTCATTAGGCATGATTAGTTTGATTTCCTTCAAATTACATTTGTTTTCACTTTTAAGTTCTATTCATTCTTCCTATTGTTTTCAGGATCATTTCTGCAATGATCTGCTTGTGCACTGGACTTTTAGTATGTTTTTTTTAATTTATTTGTGGGCATGGTGGGTTGGCCTGAACAGGGACATGAACCAGACACTCAGATTAAGTCTGATGCTCTACCAACTAAGCTATCTGGGTCCACTTAGTATGGTTTTGTATTTATTTTTTTGGTACTGACCATTTTCTTGTATGCCTCATCACTGTTGCTCTTTGACCCCTCCCCTTTGGCTGGTACACAGACCCCTGAGTTTGGGCTGCTTTTGGTCTCAGTCTCACTGAGGAGAGGACCAGTCCCACTGGCTTTCCATTACCCTTTCCTTTAGGCTTTTTGTTATCCTCCTGAGCATGAGTGAATGACATCAAACATATTGGCAAGCTTTGTCCATCCAGTTCTTCTTTTCCTTTCCCTACCTTCAGTGGGTTGGGTAGAATCAGCACCTTCCATTTCTTGTGGAGTGGGAGATGAGCAGTCAGTCAGCCACTACAGTGGAGTGAAGGAGAGAGAGTTGTGTTGCTTCCATGTTCTTTGGCATGTTTTCTTCCATGTTGTCAGATGCCTTCAAGGGAGAAGAAAATGGCATGCACATGGATGGTAGCCTATTATTTTGAAAAAAACCCTAAGCCAAGACTAAAGTGGAGGAAGAGTTGGTGGAAAACTTTTTGTTTGCAAATTGTGCACTCAATGCAGCCTCTGAAGCCTAGATGCAACAGAGTATGGATCAATTCTGTCACCTGTGCTAATTTTGGCCTGACAATCAACACCAAGAAAATGTTAGTCCAATACCAGCCAGCACTGCACCATCATCTGTATGTGGAACCGTTGGTCCCAGTAAATGGAGCAATTCTGAACGCTGTGGATAAGTTAAAACTTATCTTGGCAGTACTCTCCAAGACATAGATGATGAGGTTGATGCATATTGCCAGTTAGCTCAGTATTTGGAAGTCTCTAAAAGAAAGTGAGGGAGAAAAAGTGTATCTGGTTGCATACCAAACTGACAATCTATACTGTTGTATACCTATGAGACCTGGACAATCTTATTAATGCCATGCCAGAAAACTGAACTTCCCTTTGAATTGTTTCAGGAAGATGCTAAAGATTACTTGGCAAGATAAGGTAAAACAGACTGAGGTTTTCTTTACAGGTCACTGCCAAGCATTTAAATTCTACTGCAAAAAGCAACTCCAATGGGCTGCTCACATAGTTCAAATGACAAACACACACAACCCAAAAGACTCTTTTATTGAGAATTTGCAGTGCAACTGCTCACAACGTGGTCAGAAGAAGCTGTGTAAGGACACTCTCAAGGTATTTCTGAAAAACTCATCACCAGTGAGGCAGAGGAAATGCTGTCACAGGACCATCTAAGCATGGCATGCTCATATCAAAGACAGCTCTGTACTCCATCAATAAAGTAGCACCACAGAAGCAAGCACAAAGGAAACATGAGCTGAGTAAATCTGGTCACTTCCACCCTAAGGTAAATGTTCTAATGGACCACCACTTGTACCCGATTTGTGGTAGTCCCTTCCAAACTATATTGGTCTGATCATCCACAGTCAAACACAAAACCTGGATTCCAACATCGTGATGTTACTGGTTGTCTTCAAAAGTAAAGGATGAACATTTGGTCACTACAGCCAGAGGCTCTATAGCTGGGCCTCCAGTCAAAACCCTGCATGCTTTCTTGGATTCACCACAGAAGGTGAACTTAAGTGTTTTAAACTTTGTACAGGAAGTTTCTGTTATCCTGTGAAATAAGGTACAGTTATTTACATTTGGTTCTCTAGTGCATAATGTTTTTGTTTTTTTTAAAAATAATTTCTGTTTTAGGTTTCCAGCTGAATAAACTTAACACAAAATATCTGTTCTACCACCTTTTTAGACTCAGGTCTACATTCTCCCTTTCCTGTTGCCTATGTGCGAATGCCTGATGTTTTTATGCATTTTGGGGGTAGAAGTCATCCAATTTTTCACTGGATTTCTTGATAAGTATTTGGCATGCTGTGAATTTCAGGTTTGTGCTGAGTAGCTCTGTGGGAACTAGGCTGTCTATTTCCATTCATGTAGCTATCACAGCTGGAAGTCTGAAGTCTCCAAGGTGGTAGTTGGGGCAGAAGAAAAGGCTGTATGTAAACAATGCTGTACTAAACTCCTTTTGCAAATAACAAAATTTGGCTAGTTCAAATTGGGAAGGTCTGATCTGCCTTTCTAATAAAAAAGCAATCTGTAATATAAAATGCTAAAAGCTACTAATATCTTTAAGGCTTATGTCACATTTCACTAATTCAACATATTACAATAATTCTCTTAAAAAATTTTATGGAAAGAATGACCTCTATTGGTAAATAACCACTATCAAGATATTAACGGATATTCAAAGGAAGAAAGAGGGCGATTACTGAATGATGGTGGCAGAGTGAGGATCTGAAAGTAGAAAAGAAAAGTAAGTAATATGTTTACTCAACCTTCCAGCTCAGTGTGGAGGAAGGGAATGAAAGGGGTACATCTGAATCCAATATTTTGGGAGGTTAAAGGTGACTTACAATTTTTTAAAAGGTTACCTGTATTTTTTAAAGTCATAAATTTACACAATTATAACTAGATTTAAAGACAAATAATGGTTTCAACAGAGAAAAGAGGATGCTAGATTTCTTTCAAAATTCAACACAGTTTAATTATTATTTTCTTTTTTTACAAATGCTTATTTAAATATATTACTTAGGACCCAACATGTCCTTGGGTTTCACCCATTCATCAAACTGTTCTGCTGTGAGATATCCAAGTTTAATAGCTGTTTCTTTCAATGTTGATCCACATTTGTGTGCTGTCTTGGCAATCTTTGCAGCCTTGTCGTATCCTGAAGGAAAAAATAAAGAGGACATAAAGAGCTGTTTCCACATAAAAAACAATGCAGCTACAAGGCATCATAAAAATGTCTATTTAAGAATGTAGCAAAGTAAATTTAAAAAATAAACACAATAACTTTTTAAATAAAGCCTTCAATAACCCACAAGTCAAATTCTATATTAACAGTATGCTGCAGGGTACCAGACACTGGTGATTAGCTTCTAGATATGGTCTACAATTTACAATATGCTTTACACATATTATCTTGATTCTCACAACAACCTTGTGAGGTAGAAAACACAAATACTGTCACTCTTGTCTTAAAGACGAACAAATTCAGGTTCCTGGAAGTTTAATACACAGCTGATAAACAATGGAACCAGGACTGAAATCTATATCCAAGTCCCTGGACAAGCTGCGCCAAAAGTCCTCTCTTTAGCCTGTTTCTGACTAAGCTTCACATCTTCTAAGTTCACCCAAGGCTTCTACAAATAATGTATTAAAAGTTGCTTTGAAAAACTCTCCTCTTTTAAGTTTTCTGCAGCTTTAAAGGAAGAAATGAATACCTATACTATACAAATGATTCTCAAAATATGAGAAACTTAAAGACACTTCTACCTATGTGACTCTGGGCAAGTCACTTAACCCTATTTGCTTCAGTTTTCTCATCTATAAAATGAGCTAGAAAAGGAAATGGCAAGCTACTCCAGTATCTCTGCCAAGAAAACCCCCAAATGGGGTCATGAAGAGTCTGACATGAATGAAAAAGCAAACAACAAAGAGGGCTTACAGGAGACAAAGGAGAGGAATGAGAGCATTTCAGGCATGGGAGAGAGTTTGTGTGAGTTGAAAGTCAGGAAGTAACATGTCTTATTTAGAGAAGTGAAACACACCTGCTTAGCTAGAAGGCAGAATTTGTGAAGAAGTAATACACAATTAGTATCCATTGGTAATCATTAAAAACTCCAATGGTAACTGCAGTTAGATTATGAATAGCTTAAAATAGTTTTCTTAAGAGGAACTATGGAACCACTCAAGTTAGTCGCTTAGGAAGACGAACTTAAAGTTCTAATGCAAGGATGCAACCTTTTACCTGTATCATCAAGACTTGATGGAATGAGAAGTTAAGAGTAGGGAATATGCCCTGGGCTCATTTTCTTGATGCATACTCACATGGGCAAGCTGGGCACAAAAATCCATTTAAGAAAAAAATGCCTTAAAAACGGAAATGCCCAAATGGAAAAGATGTACAAAAATTCAATGAAAAAAATAATTCCTTAAAAATTAAAATTGGGCAAGTGGAAGCTAATGATTCCATGAAGCAATAAAACAAAATCAAAAGAATGAAAAATTAATCAGCCTGTTTTTAGAAAAGAGATTTACTGAAAAGTTACAGCAAGAACCAGAGTTAGAAAATAATCTCTAGCTAAACACAGGGTCCTTAGGAAGAATGGATTCAGACTTGAGGCATATTCATAGAAAACACACATGGCCAAGGGGTAACTGCCAGTACACATCCTAAACATCTTTCTTCTTCAACTGTAGAGTCCTTATGAAGTTCTCTTTAGGTATAGCTCCCTGCTGGCTCTAAGGATAGGTACCTTTCTCAGAGTTTAGAGCCAACAATTCTCTTTGACTTAAGGGGTCACAGTCCCTGAAGCTGCTACTGTCCTCAGGGTACTGTCTTTCTATCATCCCAGGGCAACTGGAGAGAAGCAAACAGATGAGTGTCCACAAGGCAACCAGAGTAGCAACATCATGCTATGTAAGGACCTGAGTCTGCTTAGCCTGAAGAAGACAAGGTAGGAAAGACAAAATAATTTTTAACAATTTTCTATCCTTAAAGGGCTTTCAGGTGAAAGACCTGTTCTTCCTGGGCCCAGAAGGAAGAACTAGAAACCAGGGAAGTGGTAAAGAGACAAAAATCAGCTTCATGTCAGGGTAAATTTGCTGAAAATTAGAACTCTCCCAAAATGCACCAGTTTATTTTAGGAGGCATCATGCAAGATCTTCAAGGAAAAACTGGAAGACCATTTGTTGAGTAGCTATAGAGGGGAGACTCCTTCAGAACCCCTTGGAGTCTAGGGTCTCTGAACTCCTTTCCAACCCTGGAGATTCTCAAGGTACCAATTATGTCCATTCTGTGGATGGGTCTCAACATCCACATCTAACTCAGGGCTGCCTTGATCTATTAGAGGTGAAGTGTGGTCCACACAGGCCTTCACAGTTTAATTCCCAATATCTGCCTTGACAGATTAATAATACTGATTCTGTCCCCCACTACACTCCTTCTGAAATTCACCAATACAAAATGTATACTTCTTTACAAGCTCAGCTCCAGTCTTTTCCTCCTTCATAAAGTTTTTCAATCACCCCTACCCACAGTGATATCCAAAATCTCAGGATTTCTGAAAGTACGTATTTATATTACACAATCTACAACTAGTTTAATTTCTTTTCAGTTCGATTGTAAGCTCCTTAGGGCAGGAATACCTATATTTTTATTCCACACAGCAACCAGTCCCTCCATGGAATAAAGTTGGGATTTATTAATATTCTTAAAATTCCTTTTACAATGAAAAAACAAAACAAAATAACTAGAGGGATATTTAGCTGGCTAGACTATTTACAGAGTCACTGGCAAGTCAATAAAATTGCCAAAGAGATACTCTACAAGCTACACAAAACCCTCAAAAAAATTACCTGAAGGGGAAAAATTTCTAGAATATTAAAGAAAAATAATGGGTGGGAGGAAAAGGTACCAATGAAGGAAGAGGGAATAACATTTATAACCATATTATAAAGCAGTAATCATTAAAAACACTTGGTATGAGTAAGATCAGTGGAATAGACTAAACAGTGAAGAATTAAAAATAATTAAACTCAATAATTCGAGTGTTTGATAAACTTCAAAACTTAACTAGGAAAAAACTTTATTTGACCAGAATTTCTGCGAAAACTGAAAAAGTTATGGAAAAAAATAGGTTTATACTGAAATCATATCAGATACTTTAAATTTAAAATGGATATATGACATGAACACATATATCAAAAATTATACCATAAAAAAGAGAAGTAGAACACATTAATTTTCATAGCTATGGGTAAGAACCAAATAAGAGCAAGAGGTATTTCATGAAATTGAAAAGATTTTGCATGAACAAAATGAATGCAACTAGTTTAAGAGTTCAACAAGGGTGAAAAACCCTTTTGTATCAAATCTCTCTCATAAGGATATGCTATCTAAGATACAAAGACAACCAATAGAAAGATGAAAGACCCAAAGCCATCCTCCAATAGATGTGGAAGCAGTTTTCACCCCAGGACATCCTTTCTCTTACTGGGTGATTCCTTCTGGAACCTCCACTTCAAGCAGAATGCCTATACCAGCTGGGTTTTCCTTCCTCTCTGGATTTCACTTCTAACTATCTGGGATTTTCTCTACCATGTCCCCTCCTTCTCACTTCATTCCCCTCTTTGAAGTTTCTCCATAAAGTGTTGTTTTCTCTTATTAGAATGTAAACTCCTTAAAGGTAGAAACAGTCTTTCTTTTTGCTTGCATTTCTATTCGTCAATGTTCAGCACAGTGCCTAGCATATAGTAATAAGGACTTAATAAATGCTTTGAGACGATTCTTTCATTTACTGACATTTTTCCAGACATAAGCATAATAGGCTGCAAAGTGGTAAAAGAAACATAATATTGCATACTCTAAAAGCTAGGCTTTCCCTGACTTTTTAGTTGACAATAAGCAATTTATGCTGACATTCTATGACAAGATTTGTTTCTACTTAATGTTAGGAACAACATAAAGGTAAAAGCAAGAACAGCTTAAGAAGAAGAGATCACTGTGGTTACATATCCTTAGCTAGTACACGTCTTTGTATCATTTCTTAAGGCCAAACGCAGAGTGCAATCTGGAGTGGGAAAGACCTTGTTTCCCAGTTGACTTCAACTACTTATTAGCTGACTGTGTCACCATGGAAATGTTTCTTAACACCCCCCCTCAGGTTCCTCATGTGTAAAATGAATATTATAATATTCACCTCCTAAGACAGATGTGAAGCTCAAATAAGATAATACAATAGATATATAGGCACCAGCTAGCTAACCACTTGTGACATGTGTGTGTTCATCCTTCGCTGCCAAGGAAGACCAAGCCATCAGAGAAATGATGACATGACTTGCACTTGACTTTATTTTGAGTGAGGGAGGGCTGTGCAGGTCACCAGCCTCACTTCTCCTCGAGAGCCATCTGAATCCAATGACCAGATATTCCATCAGGATGACTGGAGATGACCCAGGATGAGGCAGTTGGGGTTAAGTGACTCACCCAAGGTCACACAGCTAGTGAGTGTCAAGTCTCTGAGGTGAGATTTGAATTCAGGTCCTCCTGACTCCTGCACTGGTGCTCTATCCACTGCACCACCTAGTTGCCCCAGCCATTTGTGACATAAATAATACACAAAGTATGGGAGAGAGGAGTAATGTATTAGACTGACTACCAAACTGAAGGTCTACAGAGTCATTGTGCTGACCTCATTGTTGTATGCCTGTGAAACATGGACAGTCTACTAGCACCATGCCAGGAAACTGAATTGCTTCCATGTGAACTGTCTTAGGAAGATTTTGATGATCACCTGGCAGGATAAGGTACCAGACATTGAGGTCCTTGCTCAACCTAAACTGCCAAGGATTCAAATTATGCTTCAGAGAGTGCAATTCCAATGGGCTAGCCACATTGTTCGAATACAAAACGTACGTGTGCCAAAAAAGACTACTTCATGGAGAACTTGCATGGGGCAGGCAATCCCATGGTGGTCAGAAGAAGCGATACAAGGACATTCTCAAGATCTCTCTCAAGAACTATGGCTCAGTGACATAGGAGACACTGGCACAGGACTGCTCAGCATGGCATGCCCACATCAGAAAAGGTGCTGTGCTCTATGAGCAAAATAGAACTGAGACAGCACAAAGGAAACACAGGATGTGCAAATTTGGAGTAACCACCCCAAATGTTCACATGTACCGTCTGTACCCAATGTGTGCTAGAGCACTCTGAGCTCATATTGGTCTGATCAGCCACAGTCGGACACACTGAAACTTCACTTTATCATGGTGATATCATTTTGGTTCTCTTCAAAAACAAAGGGCAACAACCAATACACAAGGCACATGAGAAAACAGCAGAAGGATCCGAAGAAGAGAAAGACTTCAAGGGAGAGGGAGCCCACAATGTCAATCTTAAAAGTAGAAAAGGATTCTAGTTACAGACAATGCCTACAAAACTGAGTAGAAGTACAGGATGGAATATCAAGTTTGAGGAACAATAAGTAGGCCAGTTTCATTGTACTCAGGCTCCACGCACCATCCTTGTAAATTCCCAGACAAAAACTCCCTAGGTCACCATTCCATTACATATTCATTTTCTTTGCCAACTAGAAGATAAGCTGCTTGAGAGACAGAATTGTCTCACTTTTGTATTTGTACCCCTAGGTCTTAGTAGAGTGTTTAGCACATGGTAATACTTTTGTCATTCATTCCAATTTGAATTTATGAAAGGCAGTAGTAGTATGAAATAAACCTGGAAAGGTAAGTGGAAGTCAGGAAAGGGAACTAAGGTCCAGGCTAAAGAGTTTGTATTTTATCCTACAGGAAACATAGTAGAGTATAAAGAGAGCCAGCTTCAAAGACTGAAAGACTTGGATTCAAGCCCTGTCAACATATATTACATCAAGTCAACACATATTGACTGTTACCTTGAAGTCCCTCAACAACGACTATATAAGCTGCATAACAGGTGTTGACTTGCACTGGTAGAGGCAATTTCCTTATCTGGGAATTCTTCGGAAGCAATGAAATTATAGGTCTTGTCCCTATCCTTATGAGCAATAAAGAGTCACTGAAGGTTTTCAGCAAGGGGATGCCACGGTTAGACACTAGGAGAACTGCTTTGATAACACCCATGGAAGATAAATTGATGATAGATAAGACAACCCTAAAAGTCTTGAATGCATGGATTCTAAAAGTCAAACATTTAAAAGATAATTCCAGGGTTTTGAAGAAAATAAATGCAGAGAGATTTATAAAAATACAACATACCAACAAATTCTTGTGATGACTGTGAGATCAGGAATACAATGTTAGTTGTTAGAAAATAATAAAAATGATAAAAATCACTGCTGTAACAGTGTTTAAATAAAGTAGGACAAGATTAGAACTGAGATGCCTAAGCCAGATTACCCTATTTCTGCAAAATTAGCTTTAAGTTGACATCGAATGGAATCTGCTGAGCTAAGTTAGTATTATAAAGGTAAGAATATTTACAAGTAGTCTAGATACTAATTTTCATGGCAAAATGATATTAAAATCAGACTCATTACTATGAAAAAAATTTCTAAATTTCCCTAACAATCACAAAACATTAGGGTGAAAACACATTCCTTCCTGATCCACAAAATAAAGAATTTAAAAATTTAATTTCTGAAGGAAATGAGTTTAGAAAAAACTAGCACATTTCGAAAAGATCAAAATAATATAGAAGAGCAAGAATATCAAATGAAACACACATTGCCAATATCGCAGTTATTAATCAATGGAGAACAAGTGCCACCTAGTGACATTTCCAACTGGGTACTATTCTCAATCATTCTTCCATAAACGTTAGCCTGATGAATTCTACTACAATAAAATAATCACAAAAAGTTTTTAACTAAGTTCAGTAAGCTGTGACATAAAAAAAAACTGAAAACAAGTGAATTTTGACCAAGAAATATAGCATTTTCAAAATACTATATATAAATTCTTTGCATTCACTATTTAAAGACAAAAAGTTTAGTGTTTACTGAAGTACACAATGTTCAAAAGTCATTTCTTGATTTGCTTTCTTTCTTTTTTAAATCATGACCTGTTTCTTCCCTTAATACTTACCTATATGAGGATTAAGTGCTGTCACCAACATCAAAGACTCGTTCATTAGTTTGTTGATCCTTTCTACATTAGCCTGAATTCCAACGACACAGTTATCAGCGAAGGAAACTGACACATCCCCTAGAAGCCTTGCTGAATTTAAGACATTTTTAATCTACAAAAGAGAAGAATGATTAAATGCCTAAGTTATATGCTCATAAATAGTATTTTATACATACATATATATGTACATGTGTAGATACATACTTAAATGCCCTATATAACATAGTGAGCAGACATATGACAAAGTTAGAGGAGGATGTGAACAATGGTCACACCAAATGGGAAGACAAGGATGAGTTGCAATCTGAACTGGGATCACAGAGAAATGGATTCCGTGTCATTCACACACACACACACACACACACACACACACTCTCTCTCTCTCTCTCTCTCTCTCTCTCTCTCTCGCAAATCCTGCTTTGCCTCATAACTTTTACTTTCTCTGACAGAGATTCAGTAATGGCTAATAAAATATATTCCATGAGAAGATACAGCTTTAGTCACAGATACCCAGTATAAAAGTTTCAGAGAACTAATGAACTATGTTTCTTCTTTAAGATGGGACACATACTAAAAAGATACATAAACAGTTTCAAGGTGTAAAAGAGCAGAAACAACTGAAATCTAACTCAAAATGGCTGTTGTTTTCTTATAACTGCAGGGAAACAAATAGAAAACATGACAGGAGAAAGGAATCAAAGTAAAAGACTTATTTTGGATTGAAATTTTTTGGGGGGGGGAGGTGTACCTGATTGAATTATTAGGAGAGGAAGAGAGTTTTTGTGTATTCTGCTAAGAAATTTATACTGAGGTATAAATGGACTATATGAATGAATTTGGTGAAAATCTTTTTCTCCTGGATTGTGTCTGGGTACTGTTAGCCAAGGGTCAAGAAAAAAATGAAGCCAAATACATTGGCCCAAAATTCTACTACAATTCCACTTCAAGATATCAAAGCACCCTTGGATTTTCAAATGCCTTGTCAGTCAAACAAACCCTGGTAAATGTTCCTAAGCTTCGGTCTCACTACAGATCCCATGACAGACTGACATCTGTTGCCTAAAGTCCAAGATGATAAAGTTTTGACCACAGAAATTCAAGACTGTCTGCTACATACAGAAGGTTTGCAATCTGTAATGGCAGAAGGAAAACCCACAGGGATGAGATCATAGATCCTTAAACTATTGGTTATGTTTTACAGATTAAAAGTGAATGGGTGATGCACATCAATTAATAGTCCTGAGTAGTCAAACAATACTAGACATTTTGTTACCAGATCCCTATTTGCTACTGTTAACTTAAGAATTTATGCTTTTTTCTTTTTTTTGCCCAAATAGGATATGGGGGATATTTTTTTATGAGCAACCTTTACTAGAAGGTATGGTTTGAAAAAATACTGAATTGAATATAGGCACTTTTAGAGACTAAAGCAATAATTAAGATTTGATGGCAAACCCTTAGTAATTTACTTTTAGAAGTATTTTATATAAGGCAGAAAACTTAGGCATTATCATCTTCTCCAATGAGAGATCATGAACATAATATGCTTCCCAATGTAATTCAATTGAAAACTTTTTCTATATCAAACAAATACAAGTCTTTATGCCAGAAAATTCAGGTTGTCTGGCAAATTAGAATGTGAACCTACAATGTTATTTTATGACTGAAGTTCTTGAGATATTATTTGATATGTTCCATGATTATCTTGTAATGGTTGGCATTAACATCCTTATACTGCTATAAACTGAATAGTGTAAGGATCACAAAGTAAGTTAACAGCAGAAGAGGGAGACATGGGTCTGGACCTCTGAGCTGCAGTTTCCTCCTCATAAAATGGGAAAAATACTCATAGCACCAACCATATCAAGTTATTGTGAAGATCAAAAAATATAATATGTAAAGAGATTTACAATTCTTAAGTGCTATATAAATGGCCAATTATATTTGTATTTTAAAAATGAGCTGTATTTTTACAGAACGTACTACATACAAAACACTAAATGTTTAAAAACCTTAGATGTGAATATGACTCATCTAAAATATTTTTAAATTATACTAAACATAATTATGCTAACTGGATGCATGGAAGCAATGTTCCAAGGCACTAAAATATCATCAAATCACTTGAATTACGTATAAGACACCAACATTAATACTTAGGACTAACTGTTTAAGAATAATGCTCTTTTAGTCCCTAAGCTGTATTTGTTTCTTGAGTATATAAGATGGCATTTCAGGAACAATCTATGAAAGATATACACCAAGATAATTGTCCTCTAAAATCAAGATATATTAAAGATGAATTTAAAGCTTACTATCATTGGTTTGAAAACGTTCAACTCAAAATGTCCATTGCTGCCTCCAACTGTAACAGCAACATGATTTCCCATTACTTGTGCTGCAACCATGGTAACAGCCTCACACTGGGTAGGATTCACCTTTCCTTTGAAAAGAAAAATAAAAATGTTGCCAATGAAAGAATATCTTCTAACACAACAATAATTATATTACTTGTTATCTCCTTTGCTATTTCCATTCTTATCCTGCATGCTCCTAGCTCTTTATGCCTTTGCTCGTGTCATATTTCTCCTTTATTCCTTGACCCGAATGGCTGCTGACATCCCCGTCTTCCCTCATGGCCCAACTCAGATGTTCCCTCCTACATAAAGCCTTCCTTGAACCTTCCTCTCTAAGATTTATTATAGTAACTTGTTTAGTTCTATTTTGCCCCCATTACAGCATGCTGTTTGGAGTCATTTCAGGAGTGTCTGACTCTTCATGACCCTATTTGGAGCTTTCTTGGCAAAGACACTAAAGTGGTTTGCCATTTCCTTCTCTAGCTGATGAGAAAATTATGAGATGAGAAGGAGATGAGATAAGGAAAACCGAGGCAAAAAGGGTTAAATGACTTGCCCACAGTCACATAGCTAGTAAGTGTCTGAAGCCAAATATGAATTCAGGTCTTCCAGATTCTAGACCTGGTTCTCTAACCACTGTGCCACTTAGCTGTCCTTATAGCATACCTTCTATCATATTCTCTCCTTTCGCATTAGATTGTACTCCTTTCCTTGAGAGCAGGGGGCTGTGCATAGCATAACAATGCCTTTTTCACTGGACAGGTATTTGATATTTCTTGCGAGATCTTTTCAAAGTTAAATAATTTAAAATGAAAAATGCAGATATAATTCTAAAAGTTTCTAAAATGTATAATAAAAAATATATATAAAATAATAAATAAATAAAATATATTAAAACAATGTAAAAAAAGTTTCTAAACTATATAATAAAGATGGGACCCTCAGGTAAGTGTACAATCAGTAACACAATAAAAGCAGCCAGCAGCTTCAAATAAGTGGGACAAGAAATCACTGTTACTCTATGATTCAGGGACACAATAGCTTAGACATTTACAAGCAAGTGTTTCCTAGATGCCACAACCCTGTGAAGACTATTGCAATAGAAATCTCCAACCGTAACTTATACAGTAGCTTGAGAAATTTCACCATGATGCAGCGGGAGGGCTTGACTTACCAGCACTTTTAGAAGGTCTTTCCATAATATGACAAAGTATATGAGTAAATGCTTTGAACAACCTGTCTTGAAAGTTTCATACCCTTACAACATTCTAATAGAAATTTTAAGCATCTCCTGCCTCACCACCTTTTGAATTACATGGCTATTGCTTCTAATCTGGGTTGCTAAAAAAGACAAATTAAAAAGCTCAACTGAAATTTTGCCACTTGTATGTTACCTGGCATAATGCTGCTTCCTGGTTCATTCTCAGGTAAGAGCAGTTCTCCCAGGCCTGAGCGAGGACCAGAACCCAGAAAACGAATATCATTTGCTATCTTCATTAGACTACAGGCAACGGTATTCATGGCACCACTGAGTTGAACTAGAGCATCATGAGCAGCCAATGCTTCAAATTTATTTGGAGCAGTAACAAAAGGCAAACCTAAGAAGAAAAACAAATGATTCAAGACAGAATATCTTTTTAATCAGTCTAAATCAAGATATAATTTCTAAGTCAAAATCTGACCTGAACTAAGATGTCAAAATAGTACAGAATTATCTCATTTCAGCTAAACAAGTAATAGGTAGATATGTTTCAACCAGCGCATCAGTTATAGGTATACCTCAGGTGCTTGGTAACTCCCTAGGTACATCTACCAGAACGATGGAGTCCAAGCTCACCTTGGAATTAATCCTTGTCAGCTAACCTTTTCCTCCCTCACATCTGAACTGAGCTAAATGTCCTTTTCTCAGAGTTCCACTGAACACTCGACTAATCTGATAAATTCATCTGTTAAGAGTAATAATAGTTCATGAGTTATCATGCCCCACCTGGATTTTAAAAAAGGTTCTCTGGAGACAGCTACTAATTAAAGGACAAGCTTACGAAGGCCAATAGGGGAAAATATTTTCTGTAAAGCCCATTTTTCTATATGACTAAGAATACCCCACATGGCTACTATTTGATCCTTTTATTTATGAGACTGGCTTTGATTTTAACGCTGCCTGTCACAGAGCAGTATAGTAACAAGCAATAACACAACATAGTTTCGAAGCACAAATTTTAATTCACAGTGCCTTCTTTTCTTCAATAAGGAAGGACACTGTGAAGGAAATGTAAGATATGAGATGAGAAAATGGAAAATAAAACTACGCAATTACTAACTAGAATCTAAAATATCACATTTACAATACAAACAGAATTTTAAGTTACCTATCATCATGCTCTCTTTTGAAACTTGGGGGGAAAAATCCTTATGAGAAATATAACTGAATAACTGTTATAACAGAGTTAATGCAGTTTTCACAAGTAGATGTTAATTAAATTTTCTAAGTACTCATAAAAAGAAGATTAAAAATGAAGAGGATTCTCATTAATATCTTCTGAGGCGGCTAAGATATGTCCTTAATACATTTATTAGAAGTTGAAATCAGGAAGCATTCAAGAAAAAAAGGTAAACACTGACATGCTAATGATATAATACACTAAGCAAAAACAACAAGCACCCAGCCCAGCATAAGCCAACATTCACTCCCACATTCATTCCCTCACCTGTAAGGGCGGCCACCTTTGCAGCCACCTTTTCTGCAAAGCCAATTCTAGTGTTGAGTCCTGTGCCAACTGCAGTGCCTCCAGCAGCTAACTCGTATACTCCTGGCAAGGCTGCTCTGATTCTTGCCATTCCGTATTTAATTTGTTGAACATAAGCACTAAATTCCTTTGAAGACAGAGACATCAAGGTGAAAACAATGAAAAAAATACCCATTCTGCTCTGTAGTCTCCTAATAGCATACATACATAGATTTGACTTTCAAACAAACTATAGAATTTACCTAGCCAAATCTGAGGCTATTCTGGTTACTGTGATCAATTCTTTTTTAATGAGGAAGAGAAGAAGTACAAAAATTTTTATACTGTGGAACAAATTCACTGCTAAAGTTAAAACAAAATGAATAACCTAATAGCTTACACAATTTTGAGCAGGAAGAAATTTTAGAAGTCATATTTCAAACTATTCATTTTACAGATTAGAAAACTGAAGCACTGAAAACAAACTGAGGTCAACTAATTGCAAATCCAATGCTTTCCACTAAATCATAATCTTTTTCTTTATACCTACAAAATTACATTTTAATTTTTAATTCAAATCTATTAGGTTAAATAAATCAATCAATTAAGAAACCAGTATTTAAGCATTTACATGTCAGGCACTCTGTTAGGTACGAGAGATAAATTAATACCCTTGACCTCAAGAAGATGACACTTTCTTGGAAGAAACATGTACCTATATAAATACATATATAATAAGTACAAAGTAATTTGGAGGCAGAAGGTGGCACTAGCAGTTGGGGGACAGGAGAGTAGGGAAATCAGGAAAGGCTTATATTTGAGGAGGCCTTGAATTGAGCTTTAAGGAAATTACAGAGACACTACTTGTGATAATTTACTGAATATGCTAACAAAAAGTAACTGGTGAGTCTTGGCACATTTTTATAGTTGAAAGACAGGCTTAATAATTAAATCAACATCATTGTTAGAGGAAAAGCAGTCTGAATTTGCAAATTTTTCTCTACCTACTAAAAGTTACCCCCATCATATTCCTTTCAAATGTTTTTCTCTTTGAGCCAATACAGACAAGTAGGAATGCTTGATTAGTACTATAACTGACACATAAAATATGGTAAGATTGGGGAATATGAAATGCCAGCTCTTTATGGTAATGACGGCAGCCACTTTAACGCTCATCTTTGATGTATATAAGCCAATTTCACTTTTTTCATAGTAATAATAAACACAGCACTTCAAAAAATGAAGATGGTAACAAGAGAACAACCATTTATCAAAAGACTGTGGATAATAAGAATTCCAGCAAGGAAGACTAGTGGTAGTGTACAATCTCTAACATGGACGATGATTACTGATGTTCACCACAAGGCACGTGAACTGGATCTGAACTTAATTAAATAAGTTTCAAAACTTCAGGCATCCATAGTTTCACGGGCACAGGTACATCCCCTAAAAATGTAGAACACACAGACACACACACACAGAGACACAGAGACACACACACACACACACACAGACACACACCTCCATGCACTTAGCTAACCTACTCTAAGGGCAACAAGGCTCTACCAGAGCTTCCTTTCTGCTGGTGCAGCCTTTGAGAAGTCAGGGTAATCTCACTCAGCCCACAAACATTTATTAGGTAATTACTGTTTGTCAGACATCATGCCATAAGTCACTGAAATAAGCCCTTAGAGATCTCTCTTTCTCTCATACACTCTCATATACTCTCTCTCATCCAGCATCAGCAGGAAGTTAAGAAAGAAGTACTTTAAGAATCTTTCACAGTTAACATCCACTCCTTTTCCTTCCTGTTCCTTTCATCCTGTTCTTCTAATAGGTAGCTCTTAATGCCAGTTATTCATCTGACACATATGACCATATAGTGAAATATGTGTATATATATCTATATTTATATTCTCTCCTAAATTAGATTATAAGCCTTTTGAGAGAAGTTTTTCAGAATCACAAAATCATGGAACATAGAACAGGATGATACCTTAGAGAGATCATCTTGTCAAGAGTTCATTTTACTGATGAGAAAATATGGGAGCAAAGAGGTTAAGCATCTTGCCCCACCAAACAAGGATTCTGACCTCTAAATTATCCCTCACACTCAGTAGCTATTCAGTAAATATCTGTAGACACGTGAAAATAACCTAGCAAGTTGTAAAGTGCTTATCCTTCCACATGTGGCCAGAACAGTAAATAAAGATTTAGCTAAAATAAAATGTATGCTTATTTTTAACTTATTCAGTGAAGGAAGAAATCATGGAAGTGTCTCAAGTAGCAAATGGATTACTATCTAAGAAACTATTGACTATAAATGCAAAAGCACAACTCTTTGCTGATGAATTGCATAAAGTGCTATAAACTAAGCCTCTGAAACAGTGTTAATTTAAATACAGTGATAACTAGTGGTACAAAATAACTTACTAGTATGATGCATTTACAAATCTTAAACTTGAATACATTTTTTTTGTTGATGATTTCTTACCTGTCCAAGAGTAAGTGGAACAGCATCCTGTGTATGAGTACGGCCAATTTTAATGATTTGGGCAAACTCTTTGGACTTGGCGTCTAGAGCATCATGAAGCTTCTGCAATCCAGGTAATAATACCTCATGGACTTCTGTTGCAGCAGCAATATGCATTGCTGTGGGGAAACTGTCATTTGAGCTCTGTAGAGGTAGAGAAAAAAATACCTGAGCAAAGTGATGTTATCACTACACAAATCTAAGCCCACCTAAAAATTTATTCATGTTTAACTACCCATCTACCAACGGCGGGAGATCAATACATAAGGAATAATCTGGTATGCTGTTCCTTCCATTGTGCAACTCACTAGCTATCAACATTTTGGGTCACGTGATTCTATTTCTTTTAATTTTCTATCTAATTCAACTTCTTAAGACTTATCTGCTCTAGAATTAAGTCTAAAATGGAAACATCTGAGGTAAGTCCACATTGAAGTATTTAACAGACTCTACCAAAGAAACGAATAGTTGTTACTGAGTATTAATTCTATTTCAAAAATACTAAATATAATTCTTAAATTTTAAAAATTAGAGTCATGATGCTTAATTTAAAGATTTCTTCTAAATATCCTAGAAGTATCCAAAGAATATTAAAAATTACAACACTAGGGAAGTAATTTTTAAAGAAAAAAAATCTCCATACCCACCCAAAGCAAAGCTGTGATAAAGGAAGAGCTGGCTTTGCAATTTAATACACCTGATGTGCCCAGTTCCTTCATCAAGGGATATGTTAACTCTCTAATATATTCTTCACTAAAGTGGGGGTTTCTAAGTACTAACTTTTAGAAAATCTTCCTAACCTATATTGTAGCTTCTTGTACTGCTACTTTACCAACAGAAACCAAAAAAAGGAAATGTATGTTCACATACTTAAACTTTAACAGGTCATTTTCTGATCCAAACAAACTTGTGTTGCTTAATATGTATGTATGGGTGAGGGTGAGTGTGCAAATGTCTTTTAGCCATTTTACAACATTTTCCATTTTAACTGGTATTCTATTTTAAAATCCCATTAAATATTTTACTAATTTTGTATCAGTGGCAATAATACATAAACATAAAAAATACATATGTGGGAGGGAGGAAAGAGCAAAGTAAAAAGCACACAGCAGAGAACAAAAGAAAATTTACAAGGAAACATAGAAAAGATGGACAGCTCTCAACACAATAGAGTTATTTATTGTGTGTATACATATATATATTTAGGCTTCCTTGAAATGAAAATTTATTGTTGTATATTCTGAATCCTCTCTCAAAATTCTGCTGTGCACATGGCAATGATTCTTTTTCTTACTCTGCATTATTTTAGTTGTAGTATTTACATTTGTTTCTTTTTCTCATTTTGTATTTATATTCAAAAATTAAAAAAAAAATTAACAGAAAAACCCCATGTGCTTTGAAAAGTATGTTCTGCCCCTAAAGAGCACTCAGTTTACCTAAAATAGCAAGCAGTTTCCTAGCCCATCAAATGAAAGCACTCTAGAGGAAGAAAAGAGAAAATACTGAAATGGAAAGGGAAGGGAGAAGGAGGATAGTGTCATACCTTCCTTCTATCTTCCCTCCCTCCTCTCACATCCCTTCCTAAATTTTATATCTGTTCCAAAAGAAAACAATAGCTTCCTTTGAAAAGGTCTATAAACTAAGGAATCTGAAAACAGGAACTGTTTAAATGACAATTTAAAAGGAGTAAGGACTGGACCTATGATTTCACTGACACAGAGAACTTCCTCTTCCAATGGAAGTGAGCACCTTATCTTTGCTTATTTCAAAAATACTAAATATAATTCTTAAATTTCAAAAATTAGAGTCATGATGCTTAATTTAAAGATTTCTTCTAAATATCCTAGAAGTATTCAAAGAATATTAAAAATTTTAAATTACAGCAAAGAATACTAAGATTCACTGAATCACACAACACAGCAACCAAGGGTTGAAAGCATAACTTGAACCCAGATGTTCCAGGGCTCCCAAGGCTAACTATCACTTTGGCTGCTTTTGATTTAAAAGACTAATCTGATTTTCACTGTGTTTAGAACACCTTCAGGAAAGTGAATTTGCATGCAAAATGCATCAACCCCTCTCCCTTCTAAAAATGATTTCTAGGAAATCTGAGAAAAATACAATCAAGATTATTGCTTTTTTTTTTTAAAGCTACCTAATAAGAAATCTTCTGATTAAAAGAAATAAGTAATATATCATAGTTTGTTTTTAAAAAGGCTTAATTTTTGCTTTCCAAAGAATTTGTGCTGTTCCTTTCATCTTACAATAAAGGAAAAAAGTTGAAACTATATACTAACCTGGCTTTTATTGACATGATCATTAGGATGCACAGGATCCTTGCTCCCCAGTTTTCCTCCTAATATTTCAATTGCTCTATTGCTAATAACTTCATTGACATTCATATTTGTTTGGGTTCCAGACCCAGTCTGCCACACCACAAGGGGAAAATGGTCATTTAATTTACCATTCATTACCTGCAAAAAGTTAAAAAAAAAAGAGTTAATTTTAAAAACAAAATTAAATGCCCCATATTTTACCTATGCTTATCTTTTTTTCTCAACTGTTATCTATGCTCCTTCCCCCTTTCCTTCTGCAATGTAACTTATGCTTTGTGGACTTTGCCATACAACATATATGTTAAATGATAAACTAAAATGACCCAAGACTTTCCTTGGTATGAAAGTTAAAAATTAATAAATTGTGAAATGTGCCAATCCAAAAAGTTAACACAATCTTGGGCTGTATAAAGAGAAGCATAGTGTTCAAAAGGAGGGAGCTGATAGGTCTACTGTATTCTCTCTGGGCCAGACAACATCTGGAATATTGTTTTCAGAACTGGGTGCCCCATTTTAGAAAGGACATTGACATCTGTTTCCAAAGAAGAAAGGTCAGGATGCTGAGGGCCCTGGAGGCCATGCAACCTGAGGAAAGCTGAAGGATGGAGGCAGGAGAGCACAGTAGAAACAGGGGTGGATTTAGACCAAGAGGATCTGAATTTGAATCCCACTCTAAGGCTGTGGGCCTTTAAGTTACTAATATCTCTGGCCTCTACTTCCTTATCTGTAAAACAAGAGACCCTTGAAGTCCCTTCCAGATCTAAGTTCTATGATTTTATGACTTAGGGATATGAATAGAACACTTAGAAGGGACACAACTGTCTTTGAGTGCTCAAAATGGCACTCCATGGAAGGGGTAGCCAACTTGCTCTGCTTGAACACAGGGAAAACTAAGAGCAATGGATAGAAGTTGCAAAGAGAAAGATTTTGACTCAATATAAGAAAAAAAGATAATTAAAAATCAGAGCCAAACACGAGTAGAATGGGTTTTCTCAGCAGAGAATGATTTTCTCTCCTCTCTTGAGGAGCGCAGAGAGCAATGATTCTGAGTTTATCAGCAGCAGACCCCAAGGGCCCACAAGATTATTACAAAAGGTCCACATCATAGGACACTAGGCACTTATTACTGTTTCCAAATGGGATCTAAGTCGTGATTACGTTGGTTCATTTTAAGGTATTAACTAAAATCAGTGATTTTTTGCTACTGTACATATTCTCAGTCAACAGATATCATGTAAGGACCCACAATTTTTCAACAATATCTTTAAAAAAAGCCTTCATTCTTGTCCAGGGTGGGAACCACCTGATGTAGAAGAGATTCCTGTTTATCTATAGGTCAGATAAATGATTGGTGCCTTATTTAATTTAAGAAATTTGCAGGTGAAAGTAACAACACTGCAAGAATGATCAACAGTCAAAGATTTACCTACTCTGATCAATACAATGATCCACAACAATTATAAAGAACTCATGATGAATAAATGGCCAGAGATAGAACTGACAGACTATGAATAAAGAGTGAAGCATATTGTTTTTCACTCTATTTTTTGGCCAAATGGCTAATACAGAAATGTTTTGCATGACTATGCATGTACAACAGATTTCATATTGCTTGCATTCTCAATGGGTTGGAAGGTTGGTGGGAGAATTTAGAACTCAAAAATTTTAAAAAATGCTAAAAATAATTTTAAAAATACCATTTCTCTATAAGGTCTAATCAACTAAGAGACATTCTACCTGTTAAGGCTGAGATTCATTTTTTCAGCGCAAGTATATATTTGTTTTTAGCTGGTAGATTGGAACTCAATGCATAGATCAAGTCAGTGTAACAGTGGACTAATAAACTAAATGGTAATTCATGGGTCACCTAATAGATGCCCAGCACTTGGCAGCTGCCTCTGCTGGAAGCTAGTGGTATCCATGCTCTCTCCTCTCTCTTGCATGCGCGTGCATGTTTAATTTTTATAAGTCCATTAGGCAAAAAGCTTAATTTCATGCTTGAGATTAATTTGAGTTGCCATATTTTTTTAACATGAACTATATACTCCTCCTACTTTAAAAACCACAAATGATTGAAAAAGTTTATTATTTAAAGCAATCAGGCCTTTAGACAAGAAAATACAAGGAAAAAGAAGTGATCTGTGAAAAATACACTGAACTTGGGAGTCACAAAAAGTTCTGGGTTCAAATCTCTACCCAAACACTTACTAGCCACGTGAGACTGGGCCAATCACTTAACCTTTCTGACTCAATTTAAGAAAACTCTCTGAACCTCAGTTTCCTCATCTGTAAAAGAGATGATAACAATGACATTAAATCACTGCTGTGAAGAAAGCATTTTTGCAAAATATCATGTCATGTGATTTGTCATTAAAAGCATAATATCCAGGTAAGTCTTTCACAGTTACTAAGATCTTAAAGAAAGAAGGTCTGGAGGCTAAAAAAATAAAAGCTAAACCACCAAATCTGGGAAAACTACCATTAGGAAAGGAAAAGCAAAAATGAAACAGCAAAACCATGTCCTGACCAGGAAAACAAGTCATGCTGTGTCTAAAAAAAATTTACTTTTATAGAATAATGTTCTGTGGTGGCCTTCTACCAATCTCCACCCATCTATGCAGATTTAAAAAAAAATCATTCCCAGCATCTGCTGTAGGTCTGATAATATAAAAGAAACATACTTAGCCCCTCCTACCTCATCTGCTGCTTTTATAATTGCACCAGCAATCTTTGGATCAAGGCCATAATCCTGGTTTACTTCAGCAGCTGCCCGCTTGAAGATGCCAAAAGCTTTTATGACTGGTATCTGTAATTACAGTTAGAATACTCCTCAAAATATGCATTATGTTTATTGGTTAGGCAGGTTTAAAAACTGAAGCCAGTAATAAAATTGGTATCGAGATAATTTCAAACATACTTAGAAGATAAATGGTTGGTATATAACCAAGGATAGATCACAATAATGTGTTTATTTGTCAAGTATGCAAAATGATTGCCTTTTTAAAAGAAAAAGAATTTGTGATCTGTGTCCTCCCCTTGTCCCCCAAAACATTGTTCATACATCAATAATTGATTTTATCAATGTGGTTATTCCCCACAATGGTGCATAAACTCAACTCATCCACCCCTTCTCATCCTAGGTGATTCTTGTCTATGTCCTTTCATAAATCCCCCAAAAAGAGCATACAGAAAATAGTGGAGATTTTCTACTAGATCTTTTAATATTTTGTAAACACTTTGGCTATCCATCTGTTATCCCTCTCTCATGACATGACCCACTTCATTTCAGATCACACATTTCCCAGATGATATCTTCTATGCCACTTTTCATCAACAGGTCCCTGTTAGAAATATGCTATAGCTTTTCATGCCCACTGTGTATCTCTCTATTGAGTTAGATTTTTGATTTTGAAAATGGTGTTTCTTATCCTCTTGAGCTTTGGTGAGTATCTCACCTCCCTTTTCATAAACAGAGTCCTTGAAAAAGTCATTTACACTTATCTCTACTGCCTCACCTTCTTCTCACTTCTCAACAGCCTAAAATCTGGCTTTTGATACCTCCACACTATCCAAGGTAATAATTTTTAAATTTCTAAATTCTATGGTTTTTTATCCATCCTTATCTTTCTTGACTTCAGGGTAACTTCTGCTACTTTAACTGTTTCTGGGTATTCTCTTGTATTTATTTTTGGTTTGTTTTGAAAAGCATCCTAAGATGGAAAGAACTGCATAATGTCCAGATGCAAGAGAGCCCTCTTCTCTTTCTCTCATTCATTCAGAGTCCAAGTCACTGTCCATTTGCAGTGTCTGAGACAAAGGTATTGATAAGCAAATTCAGACTGCACTTCTAACTTCATGTCATAGTATATGCAATAGGCTTTCTTTATTCCTTGACCAAGACTGAGCAGTGGTTAATTTTTTTTAAGGTCCTGTGTTATATTGGTTCCTGGTACAATCAATGTATCATCCACAAAGGCATCTGAATGACTTTACCATTTATCCTTTTCCCACTTGGCCTCCGTTTAAAACAGCAATTACAGAGACAAGCATCTCAAAAAATATATTTGCATTTTATATCTCATTTGATAATGATAGTCAAAAGATCTTTGAACTAAGTTTCCTCTATTCATACCTATAAAAAACTCTTATAAAGTTATTATAACATGACCAAGAGACACTTTTTGGAGGAGAGATACATTTTATTCTAGCAAGTCAAATTTTTTTTGTTGTTATTGGTCATCACAAATATTACACATGGTAAGATCTTGTAAATTTCTACAACATGCAGTAATGTGTGTGACTCAAGATGTAGTCTGCTATGTAAAACTGTGGACGTTTAACTGTTTTCTTTCCATATGCTCATAAAGAATACCCTTGATAGGTCCATGGTCATTCTCATGAGGATCTGATCAAGGTAAGAAAGAAGACATATGGCATGGAAGTTAGATTCTTTATCACTGGTTTATTTTTTCAGTGGGGTGAGGTGATGTAAATCAGATTTTTTCCACTTGTTCCTTTTCTCAAGTATGTTGAAAATAAATCCCTCAAAACGTTTTCAAAAGCCTGCTGTTTCCAGAAGACACCTCTTCTAGCTCACTGTGGATGTAACTTGTCCAGTTCAGGAGATCTTTATAATTTTTTTCCTAAACGTCATTTCTATCTCCTCCTATCTGCCTTAGTTTCCTCATCTGTAGTATGTGGCTTATAACAGACTCTCCCTCCCAGGATTGTGGTGAGGATAAAATAAGATAATATTTGCAAAGCACTTTGCAAGCTCTAAGCTCTACATAAATGCTACCATCATTACCGCTACTGTTACATCATCAAGCGTTATTTAGGATCTTATTATTTAGGCTAAATGCTTTTGGACTATTCCAAAATAATTTGAGGCAGTTCTATTATCGAGATGATGAAAACAGAACACTAGGACAATTAACAGATTCGTTTTCAAATTTTCTATTTATTACTATTATTCTCTACTTTTGTCCTGAAATGATCTAATTCGTCCTTAAACTAAGCTCTCTAGAGACTCATTTTGTTTTCATCATGTCAAGTATTGTTTTTTGAGGCAGCATTAAATGTATTCTAAAAACCCTTTTTCAAAATATTTTACAAATAAACCTGCAATCTAAATTACCGTTTCCTTGATTATTATATGTCTCCTCTCAGTGAGGAGACTGTTCGTTAGCTGAGGTGGTTTGTCAGCTGTTTTGTTCTCTCTGTTGTGGTGATTACTTTATATCAGCTAAATTTCTGTAGGAAATAGTGATAAGCAGCAGAAATGTCTTCTCCTTCACTTCTTTCTCATTTTTCAGTGCCAACAGGCCTTTTTTTATAGGATGGATAAATTTAAAAGCATTAAGTGCTCACTATGTGCAAGACACCATACTATGTGCTGGGGATAAGATGTAAAAAAGCATGACAGTTTCAGTCCTCAAGGAATTTAGATCCTAGTAAGAGAGACAGATTATGTAGAGGTACTGGTGGCCGAGAGTTTTGGACTGTAGAGTAGTAGTGAGGTAATCAATAGGTGGTTAATTAGCACACTTTTACATGAAGCAATGCTACAATTTACTTGATTACTATGCCTAAAGCAAGAGGTGTAAAGATGGGAGAAGAGGTGCAGGACAGATAGCAAGATGGCTTGGGTGGATGGCTACAAAGGACTGATACAAATGTAATTGAACAGTGATATTTTCCCATGTTTCATCCTTTCTCATGGTGCAGAAGTAATTTTGACATTTACTTTAATTAGTCAATGGTTTAGCTGCACACCGATAGATGACAATAGGAACCAGTCGTTTCATGAATCAATTTCACTTTTTGTTGTTGTGTTTGGTGCTCACTCTGTCCATTGCTTTCCATTTCTGTTCTAAAATAGGGTATTCATTATATGTAGTCTCAAGGCTACTGAAACATTAAGTCTACTAGCTTTTCGTTTCTGTTTTTCTTAACAACGAACATTACCTTCCAACATTTTTTTCAGTAACCTCTCCTAAAACCAAAGCACACACTGAATATTAATGTATGTACTGACATGCTTTTGGAAGATAATGTCATGTTCTACATGAAACTTTTGACCTTCTCATTCTCCGCAAGAGGCATTCATACAAGCTGCGATTAGGCCTATCATGAAGATTCCAAATATCTCAGGAAATAGTTCCTGTTGTCGTGGGGCACATGATGAAACCAAATCTTCCAACTCTTCTATATGCCTCTGCAAAACACATCTGTAATCAACCCTTCCACTCAGTTGTAACTTCTTTTGTCTTCCGATTTCACTTATAATGTGGTTCACCATTTAAATTTTATAGTCCCCCATTACCAAGTGCCTGCTTAATTAATATCTTCACTAGGGTGTATCTTTTCTAGGATTATCCATTTAGACCTGGAAGGAACTGTGGAGGTCATCTAGACAACCTTATTTTATAGACCAGGAAACTGAGGCCCAGAGAAGTTGGTAATCTGATAGAATTGATACTTTCCCCTAAATCTATCCCTCCTCTCAATTTCCGTTTCTCTTAAGGATGTCAGGATCCTTCCAGTGAGGTTTGCAACTTTACTCATTTTGATTCTTTTGCCTCTCTTACTTATCAAATCATTTGCAAAGTCTTGTCAACTTTACCACTAAAGTAATTCTCACACCCATTCCCTCACATAGCTGCCAACCAAGGTCAAGACTTCAGAAAACCCCTCATAGTAGTTATTACCACTTATGATATTACTGTAGCTTCCTAACAGTTTCCCGGGATTCAGGTTTTTTCTTCCAATCCACTCTCCACAGAGCTAATATGCTGAGATGTCCAAAGCACAAATTTGACCCCATCACTACCTTTCCCATCTTTATAGTGGTTCTTTATTGTCTCTAGTAAAACACAAAAACTCGACTTACTTAATTGGACTCCCATTTATCTTCTCAGTCTTATTTCACTTTAATATCCTTCACTCTCTTTCCATTTGATTTGTAGCACCTTGGCAGGTCTATCTCCTGACAATATGCCTTTTCACAGGCTGGTCCAGTGAGGTGATGCATTGATGCATTCCTACCTCTAAGGCTCTGAGATACCTTTCAATTTTGAGATTTTAAAATTCTTGACATCACATATATGTAAATAGCATCATATTAAATTTTAGAAAGCTCCAGCTTCTTTTATTTGAATGGAAACAAATCTAAAGCCTAACAATCCTAACAACATTTCAGTTCAAATTATGGTAATAATCTGCCAACAATAGTTACTCACTGGCATCCTTTCTGTTACACCTCCAATCTTAAAATTTAATGTAGATCTCACCGTCTGGGCACCATAATACTTATCACTTGGGACTTTGAGTTCACCAAAGGTATCATATTCAATCCGGAATGATTCTTGACTAGCCTGAGGAACAAGATTATCAGATGTAAGGTTAAAAAACAATTGCTGTTGTAAATAATAAAATCAACTCTTAGGAGTAAAGATATTACTTTTACAAGTCAGAAAAGGTTTGAAACTACATTTAAATTCCGTCTTGCTTCTCTCATGCCTAGCCCCCCATATCGTGAATAATCACATTTCTCATATTTCAAAGTTCACATTCAGGCTATTTTTTGTCAAAATAAAATAAAAAGATACATAAGCACAATGGAAAGAAAAAGGTCAACTTCTTTAACTCAACAGCCTGTTTATCAACTTTGTTTGATCAACTTTGATCAATTAATGTTATGGAGATTGCCTCTCATTCTACTTTATCTTTTTTTAAAAAAGCCCCAACTGGGAAAATTCCCCCAAATGTAAACAAAGTGTAGTCATAGTCTATCCCTGAGAAGGAAGGGCTGTTAATATCCCCATTTGGAGGAGAGGAATAAGGGAGGAAAGATTACCATCTCCCAGGAAAAGGACACAGACGAAGAGTTTTCAAATGTGGAAGAGGAAAAGATAGGAGAAGTGGACACCCCACAAACACAACTTTCAAATGAAATGGATAAAAGGAAGCTGAAAATACATACACACACACACACAACACACACACATAGAAATACAATAAACTCAACAAGGAAATGGGCAGGGAAGGTGGTGGGCGAATAGAGGAGAGTAAGCAATACAAATTCCAAAGGGGTAAGGTATATGTATTAAAAGGATATTAAAAATTAAAAGAATAGTATTAAAAGAATATTCCTGTTTTACAAAAGAAGCAACTGAAGCTGAGACCAATTAAGTAACTTTCACAAGGTCGCTCATCTATTAAGCATCTGAGGCAGGATTTGAACTAAGACCTGAGACTCTAAGTTCAGCACTCTATCCCACTATGCCACCTCTCTGGCTCCAATTACAGAATACAAATCTGGAATCTAGATGATTCTAGTTCCCATTCTATGCAGGAGATTTCAAAAAGCTATGTGAAACTCAGCTGCTAAAATGACATTTCTAAAGCCCAGATTTGACCATGTAAATCTTCCTATTGCCCCAACAAGCGTATAAAATCCCGTTTGGCTTTTAAAGTCCTTTAAATATTAAGAACTTAATAAATGTTCGACTTGACCATGCTTGTCTATAATTAATGTTTATAAATCTGATGATGTAATTCAGTGACATATCAAAGTAACTTTTAATAAGAAAAATAATTTTGCTCCTAGGGCCTTAAAATTTATAAACTACAAGGAGGGAGCAGGGAAAGCCCTGGGCCGGGAGTCAGTAAGACCTGAATTCAAATCCAGCTTCAGACACTTACTAGCAGTGTGACCTCTCATGCCTAGCCCCCCATATCGTGAATAATCACATTTCTCATATTTCAAAGGGCAAGTCACTTAACTCTGCTTGCCTCAAGTTTCTTCATCTGTAAAATGGGCTGGAGAAAGTAATGGCAAACTCCAGTATCTTTGCCAAGAAAACCCCAAGTGGGGTCATGAAGAGTTGGACATGACTGAAAAACAACAATTCAATGAAATAGAAGGACCTCAAACTTCATAAGGAGAAGATAAGAATTTAAGACCCAAGAGAGGCCTAAAAAGCGAAAAGAAAACATAAGGGATTCCACAGAGTTAAACTGTTTACATCCCTACATGGGAAGATGATACTTGTCATTCTTAAAAACTGTATAGCATTAATAATGCAGTTAGAAGGAATATAAATTGACAGAGTGTATGGGCATAAGGTGAATTTGAGGGAATGACATGAAAAAGTAAGTAAGAAATGAGAAAGAGGAGTAGTGTCACACAAACTAGGTATAGACCAACCTCTTACACAGTATACCAAGATAAGGTCAAAATGGGTACACTATTCAAACATATAGGGTGACACGATAAGCAAATTAAACGTGCAAGGAATAGTCCACCTGTCAGATTTATGGAGAAGGAAAGAATTCATGACCAAACAGGGTAAAGAGAGCACTACAAAATGATAGTCATTTTGATTATATTATATTAAAAAGCTTTTGCACAAACAAAATCAATGCAACCAAGATTAGAAGGAAAGCAGAAAGCTGGGAAACAATTTTTACAGCAAGCATCTCTAATAAAGGCCTCATTTCTCAAATACATTTATAAGAAAAAAAGTCATTCCCCAATTGATAAATGGTCAAATGAAATCTATAAGCTTAAGAAATGCACTAAATCGCTTTCGATTAGAAAAATGCAAATGCAAATGACTCTGAGGTACCACTACCTCACGCCTATCAGATGGGCTAATATGATAAAAAAGGAAAATGTAAATATTGGAGAGGATGTGGAAAAACTGGTCCACCAATGTGCTATGGGAGAGCTGTGAACTGATCTGGTCATTCTGAAGAGCAATTTGGAACTATGCCCAAAGAGCCACCAAACTGTGCATTCTCCTTGCTCCAGCACTACCATTATTAGGTCTATATCCCAAAGAGATCATAAAAAAGGGAGAAGACCTAGATGTACCAAAAGATTTATAGCAGTCCTTTCAGTTGCGGCAAAATATTGGAAATTGAGGGGGTGCCCATAAACTGGAGATTGGCTGAACAAGTTGTGATATATGAATATAAGAGAGGACTGCTGTGCAATAACGAGCAGCCAGATTTCAGAAAAACCAGGAAATACTTGTACAAACTGATGCAAACTGAAATGAGCAGAACCAGAACATTGTACATGGTATCAGCAACACTGTGTGAGGATCAACTATGTATGAATGACTTAGCTCTCCTAAGTAACACAATGATCCAAGATGAGTACAAAGGACACAAAGGAAAATGCTATCCACTTCCAGATGTAGGACTGTTGGACTCTGAATGGAGATCGAAGCGTACTTTTCCCACTCACTTTATTCTTTTTTTTTGCAGTTTCTTTCCTTTTGATCTGTTTTCCTCTCTCACAATTGTGACTAATATGGAAATGTCCACATGTATAACCTATATCAAACTGGCTACCATTTCAGGAAGAGGTGAAGGGAGGGAGAAAAATTTAGAACTCAAAATCTTGTAAAAATGAGTGCTAAAAATTGCCTTGACATGAAAAAATAACATTTGCAACAGATTCAATGCAGAAGTAGATATAAGAATGTAGCTGTTTGTATTATACTAGACAATTTGCAAATATATGAAAAACCTCCATCGGTCCTCTCATTAAATTTGTTTCAAAACTCATTTTTCATACAATTTCATGTTAACATACAGAGTTTATTATTGGAATGAACGATTATTTCTAAAATGATCAGTTTTAATTTCTATTATGGTTAAGTATCAGTAGATATAATCCACATAAGCAAAAATTCTTCAGGCTCTTCAATAATTTTTAAAAGTATAAAAGGGATTCTCAAATCAAAAGATCTGACAACTGCTAGATTGGAACATTACACTAATGTTTTTTCATTATACATAGTTTTATACTGGTCCAAATTGTGAACCCCAAATTCAGAGTTCAACAGCATTCACATACTTTAACGCAAAATAGGATCTCAATAACACAATTCAAACATACGCACCTATGTATATATTCACATACATTTTCCAAATTCAAAACTGGGAATACTCTGAATACCTATAAAAATCCTAAGTATATAAAATGTAACAAAGACATCAACTAGACAGTTTCTAAGGTCCTTTCCAGCTCTTAAGAAATTCTATACTTCTTAAAGCAAACAATTATTAGATGTGGACTTTCTGTACATTTAAAAAAAGGAATCACAAAAAAATCTGGATAATACCCTAGTAATAATTCATCTTTATTACCTGTATAGTTTACAAAGTTCAAATAGTATCCTCATTTTACTAATGAAACAAGAATTCAGAAAGGTTAAGAGCCTACAGGGACAGCTTATAAGTAGTAGTCAGGATTAACACAAGTAATATTTCTGTGGGTCAGGCATTATTGATTTTAAACTAGTATCTTGTTTACCAATTAGGTAAGACTGTAATTGAATAAGGAGAAAGGCAACAAGCTTTTCTTCATTCAAGGTCAGTTAGTAACAAACTCAGAGAACAGTGGAGTCCTCAAATCCTTGACTGTGCCTTATTAGTAAGGTAAATTCAGGTACTTATCTAGGCAATCAATTACTCTCCTAGGTTCTTCTCCAGACTCACAGGGTTAGAATCCAAGCGCATTTCAGGGTTTAAATCAGAGAGGTTGAGTTTGAATTGGTTCTACTAATTTTTACCTGTGTGACTGTTCGAGTTAGAACACCTCTGGGTTTCAGCTTTCCTCAGCTATAAAAAAAAGAGGGTTAAACTAGATGACCTCCAAGGTCTAGCTTTAAGTTGACCCATAAATGCAATGGGTTTGCAAATTAGTTGAGAAAGGAAAACCGTTAAGAACAGTGAACTGGAAATAGAGTAGCAGCCCAGTACATTCTATTATGAAGTGATACCACGAAGTTAAAGATAAAGCAATTTCAATAGTTTCTTGTAAATATTTCTTTTTTTAATTTTTAATTTTTCCTTTTCGACATTCACTGCCATAGGATTATGAGTTCTAAATTTTCTCTCCCCAGGATGATGTACAATTTGATACAGTGTGTATGTATATACACACACACACACACACACACACACACACGCTATCTATACATTATATATATATATATATATACATATATATATATATATATATATGTATATATATATATATATATATGTATGTATGTATATAAAATACCTATTTTGCAGATGAGACAACTAGGCACAGAGATTAAGTGACTTTCCCAGGACCACACAGCTAAGCAGGGCATGAGGCCAAGGCTCTGGGCCACAAAGCACTTTTATGACAGCCCCTGCGGTTTAAATGCAGGTCGCAGCAGGGTGGGTGACGCTTGTCTGAACCTGCTCCCTCGGACAACATCACACGCGGGCTCCCAGAAGCACCGCGCCGCCCCCAGCAGCTCCGACTCCTCCCGCTCCAGGTCCAAGCCTTGCAAAGGCAGACTTAGCAGTGTACAGGCGGGCAGGAGCCGCGGTAAGTCTAACCCAAGGAAGGCTCTACAAGGCTAGCTAGACTCACACAGGATCAGCTCCGGGAGGCAGGTGCCACAATCACCAGGACGAGCCCCACTTTACAGAGCGGAGCCGGAGCCGCGCCGCCCGAACGAGCCCCGCTACCCGGACTGAGGCGGGCCGGCCACCCTGAGCATGCGCACACGCTCCTCGCTCCGAAGGCCTCTCGGACCCGACTGGAAGGTGTCCGAGAAATAACGACCCCCCGCCCCGCTCCGCCCCCAGGCTTGGAGGTGAGAAGGGCCCTAGCCTTCCTCCCAGCTCGTAGCCCCAATCCCCAAACTCCAGCCTGACGCGGCCCGGTCCGGCTCGGCTCGGCTCGGCTGAGCCCATGGGTCGAGGGAGCGGGTGAAGGTCACTGCGGGCTAAGCCCGGGGGCGGCGGCGGGCGCACAAAAGGAGGAAACGATCCTCACCATTCGAGCGGCGATCGGAGGGCGCCGCAGGGCGCAGGCCGCACAAGCCGGGCCCCCAGGAGAGGGCCGCAAGAGCCGCGCGGGCGCGACGAAGATCCGCAGAGAACGGTACATGGTGACTAGAGCGCGGGCGGACGACTTCGGGAACCAAGACCACGCCTCCCCCGCCGGTCTCGCCCCGCCCGCACACGCCTCTCTTCTTCTTCTCAGCCAATACGGAATCCCGTCCCAGGCCCGTGAGGCGGGACTAATTCTTACTGGCCAATTAAAGGAGAGGGTGGGTTTAGTGGACTTTTTCTCATGCCTCCTCTAATTTGTGCCTGGAGTAGCCCTAGGAATTGTGGGAGTTGGCAAGTGTCAATGTTGTAGAGGGGCGGGGAGAGGAGGGAGGTCCGTGTTCTAGGCAGAGCTCTGGAAGCGCTTCCCTCCATTCAGGAAGTTTGTTTTGTTTACTTCTTTTCTTTTATTACTAGGTTATATCTATGCCCTTTTTCTTTTCCTCTTTAGAAAAAGAATGCTTTTTTTTTGGCGGGGGGGAGGGGAAGGAAACTATCTGAACTTTGTTTCCCCAGCGTTTAGCGAGGTGTCTGAAGGTTTATTGATTAACTGGAAGTTAATGGAAATACCTTCTTGTATTGAAACTTTGAAAAACTGTCATCGTGGCTGGGGATGCTGGAAAATAGAAACCTGCCTAAAATTGCCCTTTAGAAGAAAACCACGTTGTCCTGCCCTCTGATCAGACCTGACCCCTGGGGGAAAGGCAGGAAACTGTGTTTACCTTCATGCTGTTTGCAGGAGGCAGGGTGGAAAAAACAAGTGCAGCCAGAATGCCAGTTTTTCAGTTCAGGACTTTACCCTTCCAGTCCCACAGAGTTTAGAATGCTCTCTTTTCCCAACGCCCCTCCCCAATGCCTGTCCAACAGAGGTCCGGGATGCCCTTGGTGTACTCTCAGGATATCCTTAAGCTTTCAGTGTTCAGGACAGTTCAGGAGAGGAGTTAGTAGTGATCTGTCTGGTAGCGGTGTGTGTGTGTGTGTGTGTGTGTGTGTGTGTGTGTGTGTGTGTGTGTGTGTGTGTGTGTGTGTGTGTGTGTGTGTGTGTGTGTGTGTGTGTGTGTGTGTGTGTGTGTGTGTGTGTGTGTGTGTGTGTGTGTGTGTGTATCTACTTACATGGAATATATCTGGTAGAAGTATATAATATATATACATGAAATATGTGTGTATAGATGTACACGTACATACACATATATAATCACAGGGATATAGTCCTACCTGTACCCAGATGAAATTTGGAGAAATAGACTCTTTTGTCTTCCTCTTGCCTTTTGGCTGTCTCCAGATGATCTGGATCAGTCCAAATAGTTTGGCATTCCTTGAGCATCAAAGGTATAAGTCCTCTTTTACAGATCTCCATGTTTGTGCCTTGGCTCTAAGAATTTTTCTCAGCAGTAACTATTTGTTGAAATAAAATGCTTTAAAAAATAACAAGGCTAGACAGTCACATCTACCAAGACCAGGTTCCAAAAATAACCTTGAATCTAGGCCAGTTGTCCATTAGCAGCCTTTTTTCCTTATTCTTGACTTGTGCCCCTCAACCTTTTAGATCAAAGGGTTGTAGAATTTAAAAGCTAGAAGGAAGTTTAAAGTTGTGATCTCCAAATTTTTTTTTGATCATGCACGATAAACAAGATGTTTTTGCATATATATATATGTATTTTTGCATATATATATCCAAATATATACTACTATACTAATAATTATGTGTATTAAAGCCCACAAAATAGAATTTCAAAGTATAAGAAATATTTTGAAAATATCAGTAGTCCAGTGGCTGTGTTGATAGAACATTATGTCCTTTCCATCCACCCTGCTGCTGAACTCTCCTACATGTGTTGTCTTTACAGATTAGAGAGTAAGTTCCTTAAGAGCAGGAACTGCCTTTTTGTATTTGTATCCTCAATGCTTAGCACATTGCTTAATATATAGTAAGCAATTAATACATGCTTTTTTTATTCATTCATTACTTTTTAAAATCTTAGTTTAATACTTTATGATACAGCAATCCAAAGGTCTGATTCAAATTTTATTTTTATTTTTGATCTTATTGTTTAATAATAGTTAACAATATGCCTCACAAAGATACACAGATGTTTGGAATAAGTGCACCTACTAAAATCACAATACTCATTTTTTTCTGTTCCATTATGTAAAGGTTTTTGTCATAAATTTGTTGCAAATTTCCTTCTTTTCTGATGTCTATCAGTTATTCCTATAAACTTAAGCAGGTGTTGCTTTTTATATTTTTTACAAATAAGTTCAAAACCTACCAAAATTCTTCATTTGGAGGGTTATCAAATGGATTTAAATGTGTGTTTTTACAGGTTCTGTCAGTGTGCAAATATAAATCATTATATGTGAAAAACAACATTGTTTTCATTAGCTCTGATTAAAAATCTAGGAGAAAAGTAGTTAACTGTCAGATGCTATAGAGAAGTCAAGAAGGATTAAAAGTGAGAAACGGCCCTGAGATTTAGCAATTAAGCTGCCACTGGTAACTTGAAGACTGGGTACATGTAAGTATGTTTGTAGGCTGAGGGAACAGAGCCAGTGGAGAGGAGATATTAGAGAGAGGATATATGTACTGAAGCCAGATCTTTGAGGAGGCAGAAGGGTCAAGAATAAATAATGTAAGAATAATGTCAAGATTAACCTTGACAAGTGGTAGCAATGCATTTTCCTCTGAAAGTAGAGAGAAAGAGCAGAAAACAGACCTGAAGATATTTTAAAGTATTTAGGAAGAAAACAGAAGGAGCTTCCACAAGATGGTCTCAAACTTCTCTGTGATCATTTGCTGTGAGTAAAGGTAAGGGTGTGATTGGGAGCATGAGGAGAAAAGATCAAGTTTAGACGGAAAGGGGGAGCACCAGCCTTAGCCCTGGAAATAAGTGAAACACCATGGTTGATGCTTTGGAGCTAAGCAAATGATCCTGGTCATTGGCCTGGCCTGGCCAAGTGACATGAAGAAATAAATGAAGACAAGAGGTGAATTCATTTGGAATGTGGTGATTTAAAGTAGATATATGTAAAGCTGAGAACTAACCTATTATTGTCTATGTCTGGGCCGACGATCTGTTTCAAACATTTCAGTTTAATGCAGTAAGTGCCACAATAAACTTGGGCTTACTTTGATGGCCAGGTTGTTTCTGGATCTTTTCTTTTTACGCACAGGTAGATGAACTCCAGATAGCTCCAGAAATCTTGGTCGAAATAACTAGTGACATGACCTTCTAGGTAGTTAGAAATTAGCTTACTACATTGCAATATTGAGTCTTTTGACTTCATCAGTTGATGTCATTATTTAATGATTAACAGTTCTCTTGGAGTGTAATGAACCCTGTCAGATACAGCTCTCTTTTATGACATGTGGTATTGATTTGATTGGTCTTTGGGTTGCTACCCCCTCTTTTTTTTCTAAAGAAGCAAGACATTTTTAGATAAAATTCTGAAATGATCAGTTGTAGAAAAGATTTTGATGAATATATGCTGAATTTTATGATATTCATCTTAATTATAATGTAGATATAGAATTTATGTATCTAGCTCATCATTTATGTCTTCAGCTATCCCCTGCAGTAATTCTCTAATATTCATGTTGATGATATCTCTCTTAAAATTCCTACATTTCAACTTGGATTACATTCTTCTTTAACCCATTTTAGGCACACACTAGCATGGTCACACTTTATGTTTCAATCTCTCTTGGAATTGTGCTACTTATAAAAATCTATTCTTCAAAAATGAAGTGTGAACAACAACTTGGAAATTCTATTATCTGCTCACAAATTCTTTCTACCTTTCACTGCCTCACTTACATGAAACCAATTCTTTGCCATTATTTTAACCTCTGGTCTGTTAAACCTGTTCTCCCAATCCATCTCTCCCACTCTGATGTCATTTTTCTCTATACTTATACTTGACCTCATGATCAGCCACTTTAATATTTAAGTAGTGATTCCCCTAGAATTTGGAGAATCCCCATCTTTGAGAAACTCTAATTCTCCACCTTACTGGTGGATTCCTAATAGAGCTGCCCCCAGCCCCAGTAGTCTTAACATCATTATAGGTCCACTGTATCTATCTACCACCCCCTAACCCCCTGCCATGTCCTAACTTCTTTATATATGCCTCACTGCTCATTAGAACAACAGGTGTGTCCCTGAAACTCATAGTTCTCACAGAAACAGCACGCATGGGAACCCAGCCACTGCCTCTACCCAGCCATGACCCCCAGACCCATTCCCACAGAAACAGGTGTGTTCTTGTAGTCAATCACAATCACATCATCCATCTAGCCCAAGACAGTACCACAATACTTAACTATCTGTCTTGACCAGACAGGATCACAATAGCTAGCCAATTGGAGGGTAACCACCAAACCATCATGGGACCCCTCCTCTATTACCTAATGCCTTAACAAACTCCTCCTGCCTTTTTAATATTAATCATATTCCTATAGTCTATGTAAATTTCTGTATGTAATTACATCTTTGTCCTATAAAAATCTATCTTGCTGTCTCTGAAGTTTCTGGTTCCTCTTGGAACTTAGCCTGCTTCATGAGAGGCATCAATCTCAATAAATGCCTATATTTAGAATAGAGGTGGTCTGACTTTGAAGTCTTTGAGATGGCTCTACCCCAATACATCATGAAATCCCAACAATTCTTGGTGTCCCAGAGTTTAAACCTCAACAGTTTTTTGGCATCCCTGGGTGGGCTCAAATCTCTGACTCTGACCTCCCCCTTCATGTGGAGCAAAGTCTCTGAATCAGATCCCCTCACCCAATCCAAATGTAAGCCTACCTTTATCCCTTCTCTTAGCTGGGAGGTTCTTCAAGCACTTAGGAAGGCTTGACTGGATTGCTTGGGTCCTAATGCCCAAGGCTACTGAGGCCAGCAAAGTTCCCCCTAGATAGAGGAAGTTCTGTTTGGGAATTTCGCTTTTTTTTCCTTTTCTTTTCTTCACCCTTTGGTAGGACATCACTAAAGAGATGAACGTGGCTATGGGGGCGGGGGGGGGGGGGCGGAATATCCTTAGACTTACTGGCATTCCGTCCCAATTCTCATCCTATGGGACTACTAAGTCATTCAAACTTCTCCAAATTCACCCAGTTGCACTTCCTTAGTTCACATTTTTGCATCTTTTTCATAAGAAAAGCATGGTATAATTTATATAACAGTTTGATGAATATAGGCAAATCATATCTATAGCATTCTTCTGATTTTCCAGTTTAGTAACACTATCAAAAAAGGAATTAAAATTAATCTGATATAACATATTCTTGCTGAAGTCTTATTGGCTCCTTGAGATCATCCGATTATCCATTCTCTCCTTGCCTCTAACAACAGAAAAGATATTCTTGCCACTCAATAAATCTAATCCATCCATGTGACCCTCCATCCTATCCACTGTATATTGGGCTATGCTCTAGCATTTTCAGTCTGTCTTCTACTGACTCTTTATTGGAGTCTTGTTTTTTTTTATACAAGTGCTTACTTATACACTCAGGCCTTTCACCTGGGGAAAAAATAAAAGCCTTTCCACAACCTACATTTTTTAGCTATTTTTCTGTCTTTTTCTTCCTCTGTATAGCTAAATTTCTTTTTTCTAATTATTTTATTTGTTTTCAGTTTTCTACAATCACTTCCATATATCTTAGATTTTCTCCCTCCCTCCCCTACTTTCCCTCTTCTTCCCCATTCCCTCCCTGACATGGTGTGCAATCTTGTGTAGGTTCTACACATACATTCTTATTAAGTGCATTTTCACCTTAGTCATGTTTCATAGAAGAATTAAAAATGAATGGGAGAAGTCATCAAAACATATCATAACACAAGAAAAAATGGTCTGCTTCATTCTGTGATCCAGTTCCATAGTTCTTTCTCTGGATGTGGAAGACATTTTGCCTCAAGAGTCCATTGGGAATTTTTTAGGTCCTTGCATTGTTGTGAAGGATGAAAAATTCCTCACACACTGTGGTGGTTGCTGTGTACAAAGTTCTCCTGGTTCTGCTCCTTTTGCTCAGCATCAGTTCTTATAAGTCTTTCCAGGCCTCTCTGAAGTCTTCCTGTTCATCATTTCTTACAGCACAACAGTATTCCATTACATTCATATACCACAATTTGTTCAGCCATTCTCCCCTGATGGACATCCCCTCGTTTTCCAGTTCTTGGTCACTGTAAAGAGAACTGTATAGCTAAATTTCTTGACCAAATTGTACCCAATGACTGTACTTCTCATTGCTCTCTGTCTCCTTAACTCTTTCTGCATATGCAACATTCTGCCCCTGTGGTCCTCTACATCTCTTCTGAGAGAAGCAAAGTGTGTGTCGTCCTATGTTCTCAGGAACCAAGATATATTTTTTTAGTGTTATTTTCATTTACATTATTGTAGCCTTCATGGATATTGTTCTCTTGGTTTTGCTTGCTTCCTTCTAAATTATTTTGCAAGTTTTCCCATGTTCCTATGAATTTCTACTACTTGTTTCTTATGGCATTATAATATTCATTCCATTAATTCCTATGTCATACTTTTTTTAAACAATTTCCTCAATTGATAGGCAACCATTTTCTCTCCAATCTTTTGCTACCACTGACTACTCTGGATATCTTACATGAAGCATCTTTCTATCATTGACTTTCTTGGGATGTATGTCTTACAGTGGAGTTTCAGGGTCAAAGGATTTGAACACATTAGTGTTTTCTTGCATAGCTCCAAATTATTTTCCAGGAAGTTATACTAGTTCACTACTCTGCCAACATTTGTGCTATTAGGTTTTTTTCCCATTTGCTCAGACCTTTCTAAACTTTTTGTGGGGGACCTTTTCCACAACCTACACAATCCAGTTTTGCTTTGTCTTTTTCTTCTTCTTTATAGCTAAACTTCTTGACCAAGCTGTTTATACCCAGGAACTCCATTCCTCCTTACTCACTCTCTCCTTTATGCTTTACGATATATTTTCCACGTGAACTACTCTGAGACTGTCTTCTTGAAAATCACCAATGAAATCACCTTCTTCAGTCCTCATCTTTGACTTCTCTACAAGTTGTGACAGTAATGCACAGCAGGAAACAAAAGAAAACAGAGGGAAGCAAAGAAAAGATGGATAGCTCTCAACCCAATGTGTAGTGTTTATTACATAGGCTTTCTTGAAACGGAAATTTATTGCTACATATTTTGAATCCTCTCTTATGCACATGGCAATGCTTTTTTTCTTATTGAATATTTAAGTTTAGCATTATATAAAAAAATTTTAATTGTGACAGTATTTTGCCCCTTGTTCCTACTAGGTATTTTCTCTTTAGTTTCAGAGAAACTGTACTCTCTTGGTTCTCCTATCTCTTTTAAGTGCTCCTCCTTTTCAACTTACAGTCTCCTTATCCTTTTCTTAAGACAATAACTGTGGCAGCTAGGTGGGTAGGTGCTGGGCCTAGCATCAGGAAGACTCGTTATTGTGAATTCAATTGTGGACTCAGACACCAGCTGTGTGGCCCTGGGCAAGTCTCTTAATTCTATTTATCTCAGTTCTTCTTCTAAAATGAGCTGGAGAAGGAAATGACAAACCACTCCATGATCTTTGCCAAGAAAACGCCAAATGGAGTCACAATGTTACCTTTTGGGGGTCAGGCTTTTGGGTTAAACCCTATCTGTGTTTGCCCAGACCTTTGGGGGTGTAAGTGGCCCTTGGCCATGAATAGCTATAAAAAGAAAAGTGAAGGCTACATAACCTCAATATGTGATCCTATACATTTGTTTCTTACTAAACATCCACCTCCCCTCCTCCAGGTCCCCATCACATCGCATTATGCCAACTTCCTAATAGCTTCTTGGAGTCTACTCTCTTCTCCTCCCATCTATCTTGAACACTTAATAATAACTAATACTTATTCAGAGTTTATATACACACACACAGATAATGTCATTTAATCCTCATAACAACCATATAAGTGAGGTTCTATATGGATCACACACACACACACACACACACACCAATTCTGCAATGTTTTTAAAGTGGGACTCAAGGTACAAACATGAATCAGGTCTGGAACAGGTTGTTTTATTCCTGAGCAGAAAAGGGAATGCTGAGTAAGAATTATAGGACTAGAACAGAAGCTAGTAACTTATCACTAGTGTATCATGAGTTGAGAAGTTAATATTTAAGTTACATTGGGGCTCTTGCAAATAGTTTTTTTTTTTGAGGGCTGCTAATTTGCTAATTAGTGTTTTTTTCATTTTCTTTCCACTTATCATTTCCATTGGCAATCAGTGCCAACTGAGTATTGTCTACTCCTCCCTCTCTCTTTCTCTTTTTCTCTGGGTGTCATTTTCATTTTGGCCAACCTGCTTCTGTTGCTCCAGAAGCCACTAGCCTGCTGCCTAGATACCCAGGAAGGAGAAGATGTCAGGCACTTTTTGAGATCTCAGGAGCTTTGTACCAAAAGAAAGAAAACCAACAGGAGGCAGCCTCATTCCAGGCATAGGCTTGCCTCGAAGACCACAAGCTCACAGCGTGAGAAGGATGCAGTCATCCCATCTGACCCCCTGGACAGCTCAGACAGTCATTCTTATGCTTTGAGACTGGTAGGAAGACTGAAGATTGGAAATTACCCCTTCATTATATCCAGATTAACAGCCAGTGAAACAGTAGGAACTCCTGAGCTATCATGGATGATAGGAAGCGGGATATCTGCACCTGCTCTGAAGTGGGGGTGAAATAAAAAGGAAAATCCCTCCATCATAAATGCCTAGAAAGCAGACCCCAAATCCCCATGTGCTTGATTGGATTCCTGACTGAGCCTGCTCCAAGGGCATAATATAACAATTAGATAGGCAGCCCAGCGTAGTATAAAGCAACTTGGACTTGAACTTAGTAGTAATGGGTTTGAAAACTGATTTTTACTTGTGTGACTGTGGAGGGAAGGAAGGGAAAAAGGAAAGAAATAAGCATTTATTGAACACCAGGTATTGTGCTAAGCGCTTTACAAGTGCTTTCTCATTTGGTCCTCACAACAACCCTGTGAAGTTAATGCTCCTGTTGCTCCAGTTTCCCATGTGAAGAAACTGAGGCAGACGGAGTGTTCATAGGGTCACAAAGTATGTATCCAAGGGCAGATGTCCACTCTCTTCTGAGTCTCACTTTCCTCACCTGTAAAGTGTGGATATAAAAATGCTTAACAGTATTTTCTTCATTGTGTTATTGAGCTAATGTATGTAAAATGATAATATATGTAAAAGGCTTTGTAAAATAGTAGTATATGTAAAAGTCTGAAAGCTCTTTATAATTGTCAGCTGTTATTAAGGCCATCCTAAAGTAGAAGGAGCTGCCTGGGGAGAAGTAGTTTTCCCTTCTTCACTAGAGGTTTTCAAGTGGGGAAAACCAGAAGATGACTTTGGGGGTGTGTAGTAGAGGGGATTCTAGTTCAGATATAGAAAGGACTGCGATTGCTTCTGACTGATTCTTTACATAGCATCACATATCCTTTTCACTCCCATTGCCACCCCCATAGTTCAATCCCTCATCATCTTTTGCTTGGATTGTTCATGAAGTTCTCCTAACGTGTCTGCTCTCAGTGTAATCCTCCCAGGGCACCAACCTGATTGTGGCATTCCTTTGTTCAAAAAGTGGTGCCCCACTGCCAACTGAGTAAAGTAGAATACCATTAGCCTGGCATTTAAGACAATCTGCTATCTGTCTGACTGTCTGCAGCTTGTATACAGACTGTATATCAAGGCTGATCTCTTACTAATCTCATCTCCATATTCCCCATTTTAGGCAAATTATATGACTTGCCACCACCACTGACCTCTGTTCCAGTGCCTTGGCTCATTCATCATCTACTATGCCTGGCACTCACTGCCCCAATTACTCCCTTTCCCAGATCATTCCCATCTCCACCTATAGGAGTCTCTTTTTATGGCCCAGTGGACATGCCATTTCCTTTATAACCGCTGAAAGTGGTTTCTCCTTCCTCATTTCTTTTTTTAAATTAATTAATTAATTAATTTTTATTTTTTTGATGTTCTACAATCAAATCCTTAAAATTAAGATTTTATTCCCCCCCCCATCCCT